>CM023960.1:7305914-7409414 GCA_013407115.1 Glycine latifolia
TCTATTTATTTTATCTCTCTCTTTCCTCCAACATCAATTTACTCCCAAGATGAGATGGACAATTAATCAGTGTTTTTCTTAAAAATTATATTGTATGATTGGAGTGTAAGGCACAACAAGGAAAGAGGAAAAAAATTAAGGCAAGACACAGGGGTAACGGTGTAAAGAATCTTGACTGGCAGAGGCACAGAACTGATAGCTTGCTTTTGAAGTATATATAGCAGAATGTGCAGTGCAGATGGTTCCATCTATGCATAAGCAGAAATAATAGCAAGAAAAATAAACACCACCCCACTACAATTATTGTTCAGTTAACAAAATGAGTACGTGTCTCACGTGAACAAATCTTATTTTTATTATAGCAGTAACAGAATTTGGTTCAGTTTAAAAGGTACAATGTACTATATATAGTAGACACTATATTTTTTGTTCTCAACCTTCTACTAATTAAAAACTTTATAATGCTTATTTATTTAAAATAAATACTAAATAGTGCTAGCTGGCACTCATGTTAATGTTTCAACTTTCAACCAATAAATAAGGTCAAGTTTGCTTTTAATGAATGAGTATTTAAGAAAAAATAACATGAATAAATACACTAAATTTTTGACATGGTATATACATATTAGTATATTACGTTGTGTTAGTCTATTAATGGTATAACATTTATCTACTAGAAATTATAGTTTTTAATATAAATATTCGGACTTTAATTACAATATTAGTATAATAAATAATATTAACACAAGTTTTTTTGGTGTAAGAAATTAATATATATTGTATATTATAGATAATCAAACTGTTGGTATTATGAAAATTGATAGATGGTATGAATTGGTTGTTGATGAAAATTGTGAAAGCTAAACAATAACAGTTTCATTGGTGGGCTTTTTTTTTTTTTTTTTATACTGAGTTTCATTGGTGGTTTAAAGTATGTGATTAAGAGTGTGTTTCACACGACACTTATATAAGTTGGGTTATAGCTAGCTTGTTTAACTTACAACATTAATTGATTCAATTAAAAGATTTTGGTCAACTAGCTTTTTCTTACTAGCTAGCGTATAAGCTAAGCCATAATACAGTTCTTCATATAGCTTCTAACTAGCTTATAGTTGACATTTTATTGTTTTTTTTTTATCATATATATATATATATATATATATATATATATATATATATATATATACACACTTAATATTTTAATACAATTTTCCTTAAGGACAATAGCTTTTATCTCTTTCTTTTACATTAGGATAATAGAATAAACTATAGTTAAAACCATTCTAAATACCTTTTAATTATTATAATATATTTTGTTGTGTTTTTTAATTAAACTATTTATTATTTACAATAAAGAAGTTCGACGACTCAGGTCTCGAGGTTAGAAGATGTCCAATTCTTTTTAAAAAAAAAATCTATATAATTGTGTAATGATTTTAAATATATTTTTATGTTGTTTTTATAAATAAATTGAAAGTATTATCACAATTCATGTCTTCTTTTTTCTTCAAATTAAAATATAACATGCGATTAAAAAATAGGCTTGTCAGATAAAAATCATTATAGTTATTGCATGCATTAATGTCCTGATAGAAGTTTTTCTAATTTATATGTAGAGGATTTGATATTTTTTTTTATCATATTTGTTATTTTTTTATGTTTTTTTTAAAGATGTGTTATCTCTAAGAAAATACTATAAAAATATAAATTTGACAAATGATCCAAAACAACAAAACATAATTCATATTCATGATTGAATTGAATGAGTTTTTACTTTTTTTACAGAGAAGTTTTTCTTAAAATTGAGTAAACTATTATTTTAGTTCCTAAAACTAAAATTGTGGAACATTGTCATGATATATATAGAGTCTGGAATTAGAAAAATGTTAATAAATTTCTGAAATTGAAACTTGTTATAGTCCCATTAGTTCTTGCTCTGCTAGTTCCATTAGAGGCTATAGTAACAAGTTATAAATTTTAAGGACTACAACGATAGTATAAGTTATACATGTTAGGGGCTAAAGTATATCGTAGTGTCAATTTTGGAGATTTATTTGATATCTTTCTAATTTCAAGGATATTATGATAGTGTTTCATAATTTTATGAGCATGTTTGTTCTCTCTCGATATCTTTCTCACCCTGTCTCATTATTTACTGTTCCACATACATATTGACTTGTATTTTAATTTGAAGTGATTTGCACTTTTCTAACTCATCGGTATTTTGTTTTAAGAAAATGTGGTGCTTCACATACTCATTCCATGCTATCTACATTAGTTTCATTTCACATTTTTTGGGGTTATATTATGAGTGATTATTTTAATGCATCAATTTTCTTCTTTTTGGTTTTATGCTTTGTAGTGATTATTTTTGTAGTTATTAGAAAATAATTGCTATGATAAAATGTACTTTTGGTCCTAAAAACTTTCTCAACAATCAATCCGAATGCCTGCATTTTTTTTAAAATATCGTTTTTGATATCTAAAAAGGTTTGATCAAAATTAGTCTTTGTTCTTGAATTTTTAAAAGTTATGATTTTGATCCTTGTTTTTTGGAATATAGTGAAATTAGCGTTGATATCATGTCACACGTGACAACTGTTAAACATGTGGACAAACAAAGTTAGGGAGGTAGAATTAATGAAAAACAAACTTCACCTATTCTTATAGATACAAAAACAAAAACATCTATTTTAAAATTAAAAAAATTTATCAAGAAGAAAAATAACTAAAATTTATTTCTCTCGTGATTAAAATGTAAAATTTGTTGAGTCATAGTTTTAAAAATAAACTCAAATCGATCGAATTGAAAATCAATTCTCTGACTAATTGAAACCTCTTATTAGATCGATTATGCCATCAACTTAGCATGACTGATTAATTTTATATATGGATAAATCAATCCCTGGTGTAATAAATAGTAACTATAATTTTTAGAAGGAATACATTAACAATCTATACAAAAGTATATTTTAAGACCAATAGTAACTATAATTTACTAACGTATTCCTTCTAAGAAATAAATAGGCAGCATACACTCGATTATTCTTTAAAAGGATAAAATACGTTTACGATCTTTAATAAATATCTTAATTTTGTATTTGTTTTTTAATAAATTTTTATTCCCTAATTAAACAAAAAATATGTCACTTGTTTTTAGTCACTGATAAATTAAGGAATTTTATATTTATTTTTTGATAATTTTTTCATTTGTTATAAGTTTCTTTGAAAAAAGTAATATTACATGAAATTTTTTGATGAGGGATTAAAAAAAGTATTAAAGACTAAAAATAAAATTGTTGTTTTATTAGAGACTAAATGCAACAAATAATTTATCAAAAATCAAACATAAAGTTTAAGTATTTAGTTGGGATCGAAAACATAATTTAACATTTTTAAAATTAATATGTTAGTAATTACACTTAGATGATGACTAAAACTAAATGTGTGTTTGCTTTTTAATTTGCAGATGAGATCCACGTTTAGTTCATATTCATGTCCAAAACGTTGCAAAAGCAACTATATTTTGGTTTGAAGATCCTTGTTCCATGCCTGGAACACATTACCAAACACATAATAAATTTATTTTAAGATTGGTTGTAGTTATAATTTAGTAATGTACTCTTCTAAAGAACAAATAATTCCATGTTAATAAATCGCTTATTTATATTAATATTACAATTACCATTATACCGATTTGTACCATTAATTCAACTCTTGATCCAATAATACTATTGTTGAGTTGATCATAACTAGCTAATATGTGGATTTTAAAACATAGAAAATGTTTAATAAATATCTAATGTGTTATCTAATACTAACTTAGAGAAAGAATAAAAAAATATAAATATAGTAGAATTTATAATATGATAAGAAAAAAATATTTTTAAAAAAATAATTTATGTATTATTATTATTTACTAAGTAAATTTAATTTTGTGCAGGAGAGGTAGCTGGCGGGATGGAGTGCGCATGAGCATAAACTTTGCAGGCTACTTACGTGGCAAATCAAAGAGTGAATGATTGGATTTGGATGAGACACTGCAAGGTTTCGTAAACCCGAACCCCGAGGCTTTTTATTTTGTCGCCTCTCACAATTAAAATAACTGGGTCCCTCCTAAATCCTCATATAGCAATAGCATAGCTGATTGATACTCATTCATCACAAAGTTCAAGTTGACATTTTATTTCACACACAATTCTTCATAGGTATCGGATCATACAATTTACAAACCATAATAATCCCAAAAGGGCTCCCGAACAAACAACATACGTTAAAAAGTCAATTTGCTTTCTCCTCATGCAACACAGCCAATTTCTCTCTATCTATGTGTATTAAATTTTATTATTTTTAATAAAATTTAGCTAATTAAAGAAAACGTATTTCTATCATTTTTAGTATATATGTATACGTGCTTAATTTCTAAAGCAATATTCTCTATTTAATGAATTTCTTTTTTACTATCCTTTTTTTCGCACATGTGGGGGTGTTGGGAGAGGAATCAATGATTAGTTTACAAAAAAAAAATCATGTTTTACACACGTACTCCATTGATAGCAACAAAATTAGTTAACAATTAATTATTTGACATTAGGTGCATCTAAATGTATTTTCCAGTTAGAAAGAACGGATTGTACGATTGACAGTGCCAAGCCAACTTTAAGGGGCTGCAATGGAGTGTGTCATATTTTGATTCGATGCCGATCATTGTAATGGGGTCCCTTTAGATACAATATCAACCAAAAGCTTAGGCTGTCCAATTAGCAAATAGCAAAGCTCAAATTCAAAATTGCTGCTGGTGGGTAAGAGTCACTCTAAAGAGATAGTGGTTCATGAAACAGATCCAATGTGGGGGCCTTTGTCCCATGATGGCGTTCGTCCGGGCCCAATTCAATCACAAATTACCATAATGTTCAAACTTAACCATTGATTATGAGTAAGTATATCATTCTCTAAATAAGTTTATCTAGTAATAAGTAGTAATTGATAGATACTAACAAAGTGTTATTAAGATATTGATAAAGAAAGTAAAAGACAAAAATATTTATTGGAAGATAAAAAATACATTCAACATTTCTCTATAATTTTCAAATGTATTTTCACATTATTTTTAATATAAACTTTCATCTTTTAATTTTTTAACCAGTATTTTAATAATTACGGGTTAACAAGATTCTAAGCATATATTTAGTTTAACATTGGATTGAGCGAACACATATTTTTATATATATTTTGTGAGAAATATAAATTGATAATTTTGTATTCAACGGTGGTTTAAAGGCTTCCTAACGATAAGCGAAACACATACAGTAATTAAATTTAACTTGCTGTAACACATTAGAGGAATATCTGTGGGAGTTTGAAGAATCAAAGGGGGATTTGATTGGTGGCCGGAAAGTATGCAGTAATGTGGGGAGAGAAAATGAGGAAGGAGTTCTAAAAGTAATCTTATATTATATGATGTTTGTTTTAAATTACTTATTAATTTAGAATATTAATTGTATTTTTTAACTTTTATTCTTATTTTCCATATATTTATTTAACTAAATATGATTAATATAATTAAATAAACTTATATTGCATAAAATTAGAAGCATTTGATGGTTGTTTACTTTTATATGTAACCCTAAAGTTATCATTATTTTGAATGGACGAAGTAGTACTATATATTTCCTGTAGTATTTGTTGGAATGGTTTGTCGGTCATTAATTGGGTAATAGAGAAACTTAATGATGACTTTAAGCAGAAATAATTAAAGGAAGTACCTTTCTAGTTTCTAGCAGCAGAATATGTCTTTATCAATTTTTGAGTGAAATACCATTTTATTCAGAAAAAGGGATTTATCGCGTCAATTCTTGAAAGATTAAAATTGTTATTTCTTGTCTCTGAATAACTAAAAAATTTAATTATTTTATTTCTAAAACTAAACTGATAAACATTTATCTCTTTCAAAAACAAAAACAAAGACAATGATTTTATTTTTCAAATATTAATGTGATTGATTCTAAATTTTTCAGAAGTTCAAAGTGATATATTTTAGTCTTAATTTTAATCATTGTATCATTTCATCAAAATGCCCACAGGGTGTCTTGCATTTTAGAGATTCGGTAATACCTTTTAGGTGGGGCAATGCTAATACTATCACTTTTTTTTTTTTTTTGGGTGATTGCTAATATTATCACTTATTACGTATCTCGATCTCTTAGAAACGTTTAAATTATGTTTTATCTTTTTTCATTTAAACTTATACGTGTTTTTATTACATTTAAAAGTCACGAATGAGCTTCTTATATATATATATATATATATATATATATATATATATATATATATTATAACTTTATAATTTTTGTCATCATTAATGGTAATTAATGTTGAACGCTTTATTATAAAACTACAGGAAAATAAATGGGACTTTAAATTTTCTTTATATTGAATTTGAAAGTTTACTAATTCTTCTTGTTATCTTCTAAGTTTCAAAGTTGATAGTATAAATTAACCCTAACTACAAATGATGGTGAGAATAATAAAAAGAGAGAAAAAAAACATTTTAAAAAATTTAGTGTATATTAAAGGGCATGACAGTGTAATTTAAAAATTTATTAAGGGACGAATTGTGATCTTTATCCACCCATATGTATAATAAATTTAAATCCTTATTCTTGAAAACAAGATAACATTTGGACATATTCTTTGTTTTACATTTATCTTTCTTATATTGCTATAGATATATTTAGAATATTCATATATATCAATATTCTTTTAGTTAGTTATTAATGAAAAAAAGTAATCTCTTTCAATTTTTAATCAATAACTAATTTTATTTAAAAAATACTTAACGTGTGGTGTAGTATTAACAAATTGTCAATAAAGGATTCTTATATAATTGTTATTTTAAGTATAATTATTTTACATCTTTTAATATTTTAATTGTATTTAAAATATGTTCTTACATTGAAAAAACAATGCATATGGATATTTTCAACTTGAGTAGAGGATCACGTTGAAGAAAAAAAAAACTTTTTTTTAAATAACAATCCGCCATAATTAATCCTTTTGCTTTCCAGTTAATATGATCATCCTTTTATGTCATTTATAACAAAACAACAACATCCATGGGAGTGGCATATAAAAAAAATACTATTATTTTAGTGTGCCACATATAATTTTGAGTTGTTTAAAATTGAAAAATGATTTATATGAGCAATTATTGTTCATGAGTTGTTTAACTTCATATCAAATATACAAGAGAGAAATAAAATATTTGTAAATTAAACAACTTGTTAATAGAAATTTTCATTGAAGAGAAAATTATTTGAGCTGCTTAAGATTGAAGTTACATAAATTGACTTGTTTATATAAAAATCATTGGAGATGCTCCAATTATCCAACATTCCTGTGTTGATTAGACAAAAGGTTCGCACAATTCAAAATATACTTGGTATTTTTTTCAATTTTGACAATCATATTTTTATTGGCTCAATATAGTATTATAATGTAGCATGATTGACAAATAATTTTTGTCAATAATTTTATCTCTTAAGCATGTGATTGAGGTTTTGATTTTAAGTATGTAGGTATAAATAAATATTTGTTGAAAAATATCAACTCCTTAGATATGCGGGTTCACCCAAAGAAGAAAAACAATGGACTCAGTTTAGTTTCAGACTCTCCAATGAGGATATTCTAGATTCAAGATGATGATGATGATGATAATAAAAAAATTAAAACAACTCAATTAATATAGCTTGAAAGTTTCCGGTGAAAAAATTTAACTAATTTATTTGATGTGCGTATATAGTCCCTGCTCGTTAATAACAACTAGGCACCACAAAAAGAATAGAGGAGTATTTTTATAATTCGAGTGTAATTGAAAAGGGGTGAAAGGCATTAACTTTTCTTAGTGCATGTTTGGTTTTAGTCCTATGGTGCAATTATCCATATCAAATTGGAAGCAGCCTATATTTGCTTCTGCGTCAATGGGGAAAAGGACGTCCAAATATCAGGTAACGCACGTTTTAAACGCAATTCCAAACTTGCTGTTTTTGTTTTCTATTTTTTGGCATGATTTTTGTCAACGAACTTTTCAGTTTTTTCACTTTTAAAATTTCTTATCAGCATATTCAAACCTTCTACATTATTTTGCTCAATAGAACAATGGCGTTCAGTGCCTTACGGTGCCAGATGTAACTTTTTAGGCTTGAATTTAGCAATCAACAACCTTAAGAACCTAAATTCCTTCAATATGGACAAGAGATATACCTTTTCTTGATTGCTTTCAAAGTCCAAGACAAAACGGGCCACCTCCCCAACGGATATGCTAAAAGGCCTATGATATTGAAACCAGTTTGATCTTTGTACCCTCACAGGATTTTAACCGAAAAACTTTGACGAAACGTTTTGTATGTGTACCAAATATATTCCATTGTGTAATTAATTGATACGCGGGAGTGTCAACCAATCTATCTATCTATATGTATATAAAAGAAAATTTTGTATTATGGGTGATGCCACATGACACTCATATTCATTCTCTTCGCATTAAATATTATTAATCAAATTTTATTTCTTTTATTCAAAATCATATATAACGATTATAATTATGATAATATATATAATAATAATTTATGATAATAAATCATGATTATATATCTTCAAATTAAATGCAATCAATATCCATGTTGTTCAGTATCTTTAGTTTGGTTACACTAATTTAAAATGAGAAAAATCACAGTTAAATTAAAATAAAATAAAATACGAAATATTCATTTTTGCCTTGCAAAAAAAAGAGGTGATTTTTTAATGAGAGATTATTCAATCAATATTTTTCACTGGCTGTTTGCATATAGTACGAAACGTTAATAGCTTAACTTATATTTTTTTTAAGGTAATTTTTTTTTTCATTCTTTGGAACAATAGAGCAAAACTGAATCCAATAACAAGTAGTTGTTCTATTGCTCACATTAAATTTGACAGTTTCGAATCATATTTTTTTATGAAATTTCGTGAAAAGATTTACACATAACATCTAAAATCTTTGTATTTTTTTATATAATGTTCTATGTGAACAAAAATAATGTGTGAAATAAATTTTAAAGAAATTATTATTTATTTATTTTATTTTATCTTTTGATCATTATTTATAAAAAAAAATTGTACTAAGTCAACCTTTTTTAAGAGAAAATCAAAAGAGAACATGCAAAACATTGCTAAAGTGAAGGAAATCCTACCAAAGATAACACTTCCAATAATGATAATTTTCTAAAGTATATATATATATATATAAATATATTTAAATATTTATTGACATATCTATTAAAATTTAAACTAGATAATGAATAATATATTAAAATATAAAATAATATTAAAAAATACTCCTATAAATTATAAAATATGAATTTAATATCCATGGCAGTAATATATAATGGAAACTAGTTTCTTTTTGTTATTTTGTCTAAAAAAAGTGAGTAGTGTGAAGATAAAAAAAGAGTAAATGATTAATTTAGTCTCTAAATTTACGTTTAATTGATTTTTTAGTACCTAGAATTAATAAAAGCATAATAAATCTTTGACAGCTTTTTAGGATTTTATTTTAGTTGCTAAAATCAATCCCTCCTATGGGCACTTAAGTGATAATAATAATAATAATATAATTTTTGGAACTAAAATGAAATCCAAAAAAAAAAATGATAGTAAATGGAAATTGGACTAAATTAACTATTTATTCTAATAAAAAAATGGAGGTGTTAATAGTTTGTGCCATTCAACGACTCCCTAGCAAATAACAAGCATGATTGACATATGTTTTCTGCACTTCCACTATTATTTCTTGCATTTCCCGTTGCTGAAAAACTCATTTCAAAATGCAAATTTATATTGTAGAATGAATTTTTCGGAATGAAATAGAAATCATAGGAAATAAAAGTGCGGGTACAGGAATCAACACCCAACATGAGTTTACAATTTACAAGCCCATGGCTGGAGTTTTCAATCTATAACCCCAGGCCCAAAATGAAACATCTAATTTTCAAATCATCATCACGTCTATTTAGGGACTTCACCGTGTGTATATAATACATGCAAGTTGTTAGAAATTTCTCCATAAATTTAAGGTTGGTTCACATTCAAGTAAACATGCAAATTCAAATATATAGGAAATTAAGGATCACATTCCAAGGCATGTATAAGTAGATGTGGAGCACTTTCCAAGAGCTTGAAATTGGTTTATTTGACCTTGATACTTACACACTCCACTTAGGAAGGTGAAGATTGATTTTACAAGGAGCTTTGTGAATATAAATCATTTATTGACACCCATCACTCACTCTTGAAGGAAGCCACATCCCTCTACTATCAATAGAGTGATAGTGATAGCGAGAAAGAGTGTTTTAGTTTCCACCACACTTGATGAAAGTCGAGAAAAATTGTAAATCATCCTTGTTGGGTGAGCTTGAGAGATATTCTCTTGTATTGAGAGAGTCATTGTAATCATACTTTTAATAGTGGAGATATTTACTAGTTTAGTCCTATGATTTTTACCTTTCACATTGAAAGGGTTTTCAACGTTAAAAATTCTTGATGTCATTTTTCTACTTTCTATTATTGTTTTTCCTGTTTCCGCTAAGTGCCTAATACTTGAGTCTACAGAGAGGGAAATAGTGATGGTGTTTCCCAACAGTGGTATTAGAGCTCACCTGGTTTGGGGGGAGCTATTATCTTGTGTGATTCAAGATAGAGGGAGTTGTCACTTATGATGGAGACATGTTCAAGCTAACAACAAAAAAAATATTCCTATTGGAAGCCGATGATGGAAGACCATATGTACTTCAAGGATTTGCATGAGTCAATCATCCACAAGAATAAGCCGGAGGGGAAGAAGGAAAACGAATGGGAGCTTTTTTATCGGAAGGTTGTAGCTATGATTCGTAAGTATATTGACCAAAGCTAGTTCGAGCATGTATCAAATTATACCAATGCGTATGAGTTATGGGAAAAGCTTGAATCTTTGATTCAAAAGAAGACACCGAGGAATAAAGCTCATTTTGTCGGACACTTGGTCAAGCTGGAGTATATGGACGGTCAGAAGATGATTGAACATCTAAACACCTTCAAAGGTATTGTTAATCAATTGAAGAAGGTAGATATGAATATAGATGATGAATTATGAACTCTTTTCCTCCTTAGTTCTCTGTCTCAGAGTTGGACACACTGGTTGTCACTCTCAGCAACTCTGCACTAGATGGAAAGCTTAGCATGGATAATGTCATATATAGTTTGCTAAATGAAGAGTCCAAACAAAAGGAGAGAGGCTTGAGTAGTCACTCCGAAGCAAATGTTGTTGACAATATAGGAAGGAGTGATCACCATGGTAAGTGAGGACATGGGAAATCACGAGGAAGATCCAAGTCTCACCCCAAAGGCTTGAGTTGCTACCACTATGGAAAGTCGGGCCATAAGAAGTCTGAGTGGAGATTCTTGAAGAGAGATCAGAAGGCTGGAACTATCCATGCTAACCAAATTGACCCAAAGAAGAAGAATGAAGGTGGAACCACTACTGTTGTGGCATCAGACGATGAAAATGTTTTTTTTATCAACAATGAAAATTATTTAAATATTGCATCTGATGATTGTATAGGATAATCAACTCTGGAGCATCCTTCCATGTTACTCCTCATGAAGGATTTTTCTAGTCATATCAAAAAGGGATTTTGGTACGGTAAAGACGGGCAACCATGTCACAAGCAAGATTGTTGGCATATGGGAGGCGACTTTGATGACTGAAAATGGAAGCAAGCTTGTGCTGAAGGAAGTAAGACATGTGCCTGAGATGCGCTTAAACCTTATCTCAATAAGAAAGATAGATGAAGCTGGGATGATAAACCAATTCGGTGTCGACATATGGAAGTTTAGTAGAGGAAGCATTGTTGTTGCTCGAGGTAAGAAGGAAGACTCCTTGTAAATCATGTAGGGAAAAATATGCAAATGGGAGACATGTTGCTCAAGATGCAACCAAAGAATTGTGGCACAAGATTGGGTCACATGAGTGAGAAAGGTTTGGAATTTCTAGCAAAGGATCACTTTCCAAACATAAAGGGGAAACCACTTGAATCCTGCAAAGACTGTCTTGCAGGTAAGCAACACTGAGTGTCTTTCCAAAGATCGGATGAAAGGAGAAAGAAAATCCTGGATCTTGTCCACTCAAATGTTTGTTCAACATTTGAAATGTTCCTTGGTGGTGCCCAATACTTTTTTTTACCTTCATTAACGATCACTTCAGAAAAGTTTGGGTGTATCCGTTGAAGACAAAATATCAAGTTCTTGAAACTTTCAAGGAGTTTCATGCCTCAGTAGAACATGAGACTATAAGAAAATTGAAATGCTTGAGATCATACAATAGTGGAGAATAAAAAGGCCCATTTGAGCCATATTGCAAGGCTCATAGGATATGACATGAGAAGGTACCTCCCAAAACTACTCAGTTGAATGGATTAGCTGAAAGGATGAATAGAACAATTACAAAGAAAGTCAGATATATGCTTTCACATGCAAAACTCTCCAAGACATTCTGGGGTGAGGTAGTTAAGAATGCAGTTGATTTGATCAATTTGTCTCCTTCAATACCTTTAAATGGAGAGATACAAGAAGTTTGGTTTGGAAAGAAAGCTTGCTATAGTCACTTGAGAGTCTTCAGGTGCAAGGCTTTTGTCCACATTCCAAAAGATGAAAGAGAAAAGCTTGATGCTAAGGCGAAGAAGTGCATATACCTTGGTTCTACAAGAGATGAACTTGGATTCAAACTATGGTATCCTATAAACAAGAAGATTGTTCGAAGTAGAGATATAGTGTTCTTCAAAGATAAGATAATACATGATATCCAACAATATGAGAAGCCAAAGCCCATAGTGAGAAACTTAGGGGAAAAACTCTTGTAAAAGAGGCAGAACCCACACAGATGATAGAAACCAATCAAACGGAGCAACTTCCTTAGATAGAACAGCTTGATCAAATAGAGCAGAGTCAGACTAAGCATCAAACTCAAACAATGTTAGAATCAACGATGGAGACTATCCAGACAGAAGATGAATCCTAAGTGAGACAATCAATAAGAGTCAAGCAACCATCAAAGAGGTATTTCTCCTATGAATATGTCAATCTCACTTATGATAGGGAACCTCAAAGTTTCTAAGAAGCCATTGAGATAGATGATAAGGAGAAATGGATGCAAGCCATAAAAGAAGAAATGCAACCGCTGATTGAAAATCAAACATGATCTAGTGAAGTTACCACAAGGAAGGAAAACATTAAGAAACAAGTAGGTGTTCAAACTCAAGAATGAAGAAAATAACCCAAACGCAAGTTACACAACTCGCATTATGGTGAAAGGATGTAACTAGAAGAAATACATAGATTCTGAAGAAATTTTCTCACCAATGGTAAAGATGACATCCATTAGAGAAATTCTTGGCCTAGCTGCAAAATAATACTTGGAGGTTGAGCAGCTTGATGTCAAAACAACATTCTTACATGGAGAGTTAGAATAAGAAGTTTATATGAAGCAACTAGAAGATTTTGTAGAACCAGGGAAAGAACACTTAGTGTGCCGCCTGAAGAAAAGTCTCTATGGTTTAAAAAAACTCCAAGACAATGGTACAAGAAGTTTGATATCTTTATGTCCCAACATAATTTCAGAAAGACCTTCGCAGACCATTGTGTGTTTGTGAAGAACTACAAGAATAGTGAGTCCATCATACTCTTGTTGTATGTTGATGATATGTTGATTGTTGGAAAAAATAAAATGAAGATTGATGCTCTCAAGAAGGCATTGAGCAAACCTTTTGTCATGAAAGATCTGGGTCCAATAAAGAAGATTCTTGGAATGAAGATCTAGAAGAATGCTCTGGATATCTCAAGAGGACTACATTGAAAAGGTTCTTGAAAGTTTCAACATGCATAATGCCAAACCAGTGCATGTTCCTCTTCTTGGACATTTCAAACTAAGCAAGATGCAGAGTCCAAAGAATGAAAAAGAAAAAGAAGAGATGAGCAAGGTCCCCTATTCGTGTGTTATGGATAGCCTTATGTATGCAATGATCTGCACAAGACCAAAAATTACCTATTCTATAGGAGTTGTGAGCATATTTCTATCAAATCCAAGAAAAAAGCATTGGAACACTGTGAAGTGGATACTAAGGTGCCTCAGAGGAACTGCCAAAAGGTGCTTGTACTTTGGCAATTAAGATTTAATGCTTCTTAGATATGCAGATGCAAATACGGCAGGAGATGTGGATTCTAGAAGGTTCACATCAGAATATGTGATTACTTTTGCAGGGGGAGGTATGTCTTGGCAATCAAAACTTTAAAAGTGTGTTGTATTATCAACAACTGAAGCAAAATATATTGCAGCAGCTAAGCATTCAAAGAAATGAGTTGGGACATGATCAAGACAATTATATGGTAAGCTGTGATAATCACAGTGTCATCCACTTAGCCAAGAACCCCATGTTCTATTCACGCTCCAAACATATTGACATCCATTATCATTGGGTATGAGAGGTGTTGGATGAGAAGAAAATGAAGTTAGAGAAAATCCATACAAACTTGAATAAATGATGTTGTAAAATAGATTCAAGAATATCAATTCAATTCACCAAACCAAGCAATGTGAATTATTATATTTCTTTGATAATTATCATATTTTGAAGGTTCAGTAAATGTCATTAGAAGCAGTTCAATCGAATTAACTCATAAATCAATTGAAATCACAAACCAGATTAAAATATCATCCAAAATATTTGTGATTAAAATTTGAAATTAGGAAATGAATCCATAACCTAATTCGTTTTTAATCCTAAACACATTCATAATCATGAAAATCGAAGAGAGGATTGAAGAAAAATGAACATTCACACAAAAATTGAAATACCAAACCAAAACTCTCATTGCTTGGACTAGATCCTTGGATTGATTGATTGTTTAGCCTTCCATGATCATCATTAGTGGAAGATCCATGAAATTTGTGCAAGAAAATAAAAGAATAGAAATGAAATGAAGAAGAAAATTGAAGAACAATTGAGAGAAAAAGAGAAAAAAAAATTAATTTTGAAAACTTGCACAAGAAGCTAACAATTCAGTTTGTATCAAATGAAGTAACTAACTAACTATACTAATATATAGTGACTGAGTCAGTAGGAAAGGATAGGCCATGATTAGGCCTGTATAATCTAATTAATTATGCTAATTACACCAATCAAGGCCTAACTCGCAACTCAAAGCTTAAGTGCAAAGGTCTTGACTTCCAAGCTTAAAATTACCCTCAAAATTATAGAATTGGCCTCGACTTATCTCTGACAAAATTGTAGCTCTTTTCCTTATCTTACCAGGGAATACTTATATGCTCCATTTGGAGTTCTGTAGAATCTTTTAGGTCTTGCACAAGGAAGATAGATCAAATAAACACAAAATCTGAATATAAGCAACAATTATAAATTAAGCCAAATTATTTCCTATGACAAAAATCGAGTTAAAGTGAGAAAATAAAAGTCCAAGAGAAGTCAAATAAGTTAAGAAGAATAGAAAAATATTAAACTAAAAACGCTCAATCAGTGTACACCAATGCGAAAGGGGCAGATTTGTTGGAAATTCCTCTATAATTAAGGTTGATTCACATTCAAGTAAACAAACAAATTCAAATACATAGGAAATTGAGGAGTACATTCCAAGACATGCATAGGAAGTTGTGGAGCACTTTTCAAGGAAGTCACATTTCTCTCCTATAAATAGGGAGGCTTGTGAAGAGTTGGAATATCCTACTTTTAATAGTGAAGATATTTAGTAGTTTGATCTCGTGATTTTTACCTTTTCACATTAGAAATTTTTTGTGTTATTCTTCTATTCTTTATTCTTATTTTTTTCGTTTATGCTAAGTGTCTATTTTGAATTTACATATAGGAGAATAATGTTGGTGTTTTCCAACACAAATGTGTTTGGATTTTCTCAATCTCCTTCAACAATTGCACTATATTTGCAGTTTACACTTTTGAGTGCACATTTCGAATTGTATGAAAGAAAACTAAATAGAAGCATGTCCACCCAGATATTTTCATTATTTTGTTGTAGGTTTATCATACTCCACCAACTATAATGTAATGAGAAATGCATGTACTTTTGTCATTATACATAAAGTTCATGATTTTCATTGAAAAATATGTCTTACTGTTTCTTAAGTGTGTCGTCTTACATCGTAACAAGTTGATCTTACGTGTCTCAAATAAATAAATAAATAAATAAAGTTGATCTTTTGTGAATTTTTTTATTTAATAACAAAAATAAAATTAAAAAATTATTAAAAAGTATAGTACTAAATTTTCTGTATCATAAATAATACATTAAATACAATTCATGTAATATAACTTGTTCCAAACAAAAATCATATAGGTAAATAATTGTAAAAATCATATTCAAGATTAAGTATTCAACTTTCAAGTCCAAATTTGTATTGTATGCTTTTTTAAGTTCATGGGGACAAGTGGGTTGTTGTGGATCAGATAATGATATTGATTCTGAAAAATATTCGTTTTATATGATAAAATTAGAAACATAATTTTAAAATAATGAGTCATATAACATCTACTTTTATATTAATATAAATTAAAATATACAACTTCAATAGGAAGATTTTTATTCTTCTCTTTCTCATAATTAAACATTTTTGATATTTTTCCTTTTCTCCTCTTTGAAGGGTATATTTCATACATTACCTCCATAACTAGTAAAATAATTTCTCTATTAATCGTATTAATTATTTTTATTTTATCTTTATATGTATAATTGATATCACTTATCACTTTCAATTTACTCTTTATATTTTATCTTTCTTTCTAAATTGAATTTTAATATACATACATATACACACACACATATATATATATATATATATATATATATATATATATAAAAGTCTTGATAATTAAAAGTAACCTTATATTACAATTTATATTATTTATTATAAATTCAAAGTTTAATTTATATATTAAAAAATTATTTATTATGAATTTTAATTATTTGATACAATTAAACTAAACGTATTGCAGATATTTGTTTATCTAACTAAGGATAATCAGCAGCACACGCAATATTTCCCTTATAAAAAATTATACGCACAATTTAGCAATTATGTGCCATAACATTAAAATTATTGTATCTTATTTATGTTTTTTTTAACTATATGTGAGAGATAATTCTATTTGAGTTGGATTAGGTCATTATCATTACAAAGTTATATAATTCTTTTCTTACATTTTTTATATCAATAAATTACCTTCAACTTCAATTAATTTGAGTTTACTAAACTCATTTAAAAGAAAGTAAAGCTCTTCTAATGTTTATTTTTTTATTCATAAAACTCAAACTTAAAATCTTACTAAATGAATTAAACGGGTCTAGTTTAATAAATTGAGTATAAGTTGTTATAAATCTTTTATTACTTATTTTTTATTCTTACATATAAAAAAAACTTCTTTGAATGAAAGCCAACACTGTGTCGTTCAAACCGACATTAGTCGATTATATAATTTTTTTATATCACCAATAAATCAAAATAAATGCTTAATATTAAATAAACTATGTTGACATCTTGAGGTGTTATATTAATTGCTAAATATTAATTGATTATATAATTGATAAACCAAACACTTTGCTTAATATTAATTCTTATATACATTAGTTTATTATTAAATACATTCTAACTAAAATTATAGTAGTTAGTTTCACATAGACTACCAACTCATTAGCTTATGAGATAAAATATATAGAATAAACTATATTTACATCTTGAGGTTTTTCAAATCGAAGTATCAGTATATATATAATTTTTTTTGCAGTTACAATACGTAACTATAGAAACCCTTGGTTTTCACTAATATTGATCAATCATGTTAAAGAAGAAAAAACGTTGATGACAGAGAAAAGATTATGGACCTATATATATAGTCAATGAAAATTAAACTATACAAATCAGGAGGTTAAGTCTTCATGTCGGTCAGTTAGCAAGTCAAGAATGAGATTAATGAATACAGAAAGGATGTTACTGGTGGAGCTGACCTCAAAACACCCATGGATTTTGTTCAATGCATGTTGCGAATGAAACGATTAATGAAATAAGATAAGTTGTGCATAGAAAATAGAGGGTTATACGAAGTTTTATGTGGGGTTTGCTTTGCACATCTCACCAAAACCAATTTTGCTTCACAGTCACACTTGGTGTTGATGGAGACAATGGGTGTGGAGAGGAAAAGGGTGAAGAAAAGGATTTGATTTCAATTGGACACTTCTGGTGGAGTAACTTTGGAGCGTATATGCAAAAGGGTTATGCCGCGAACCGCGTATTCAACATTACGATGCCTCCTTCTCCTTAAATTTGTGGACAAATCTACCCTTGTTTTTTTTAATATAGCGTGAAGTAATTATCGGTTTTACTAATGAATAATATCCAATTAATTATATTTAATGATGTCTCATCTTTCAACTATTTTTTTTTCTTCTACAAAGTTTGAATATTCCAAGGTTTTACTTAAGAAATTTAAATGTTTAAATATAATTTTTTTCTTTATAAATTTATAATTGTTATTTTATTTTATTCCTTGTAATTTCATTTTCTAATTTTATTCCATTTAAGTCTATGATTTTTCAATTTTAATTCCTATAATTTTTTTATTCATTTTTTGTCATTGTAAGTTTGTGTCTTTTCAATTTTAATTTTTTTAAGATTTTAATTTTTTTAAATTTATTGTTCTCATAAATCCATACTTACATGGATCAGAATTGGAAAAACACAACCAAACAGTAATTACAAATGAACAAAATATCTTACAAGAACTAAAATAAAAAATATAATTTTATTAGAACTAAAAAAAAATTATAAGAAACAAAACTGAAAAAGTAGAAACCTACGAAAAAAAATCATATTTAAGTCCTATTTTACTTGAACTACAGACTTGTTTATAACCTATCATCGTTAATTAGATGCAAGGTCTAATGTTCTCTTAAAAGGTATACATTTTTTGAACAACTGTGTATTAATAATAATAAAATATTTAATAGATAATATTTTATATAACATGAAATTATACATTTATAATGAAATTGTTTATTTTAAAATATGTATTGCAAAATATATCTTAGTTTAAGTTTCATAATTCTTTTAATTTAAGATTTAACTATATAAAATGTTAAGATTGATATATTATGTTAAACCACTGGATTCATCCAATCTTATTTCATTTATTTCAGTTCTTAGTCGGATCAAATTTAGTATTTTGCGTTGGGGGAAACTCGTTCTTTGCTTACCCATAATTTTTAAAACATATGAAAATATATAAATACCTTTTAATTATATGTTTGTGTTCATTTTTCATATAAAAATTGGCACAAACAATTAAAATAATATATAATTATAATTTAATAATTAGATCAATAAAAATTATGATTTTATATAAGATTATTGATTAAGTAAGAGTTTGTATAACTTATAAAGTGTAATTAAATTGATTACTTGCCGTGTGTAAGAGCTAACTTAACTTAGACAGGTATAAATTGATCTTAAGTGTGTGTAAGAGGTAGTTTAGCTTCTTCTTCTTTTCTTTAGAAAGAGGTAGTTTAACTTATACATATATAGATTAATCCCATATGTATGTTTTTTTAAGCATGTGTGCGCGTTTATGCATGCATCTGTAAATTAAGGATCTTTCAGGCTAAATTGTGTGTTTGTGTTGCTGATTATTTATAGTTAAAAAATGTAAATAATTAGAAATTTCAAGTTCGAACTTTAAGTATATAGTTGCGTTAAATATATAAAGAGGAATGACAAAAATTTATACATTATGATCATGTAAGTTATAACATTATATTCATACATTATTTATAAATAAGAGTATCTTATTCAATTAATTGAATATGATATGAGTTATTATAAATCTCTTTATATATATATATATATATTTTATTTATAATGAAAAATATTATTTAGAATTTATATACTCATATAGTTAAAGTATAGTCAATCTTTTTAATCATATTTTATATATAAAAACTTAAACAATGTAATAATACATGAGTGAAGGTGCTGTGCTAGCACGCACTTAAAAATACACCCCAATGCTTCCTCCTAAGGGTGTAAGTGGTTGATTTGAGTTGACTTTTATCTACTTTTCAATCTAATCCAATTAATTAGATTGAGTTAATCTTCTTTTTTTTCCAATTTAATCCAACTTTAATTGAATATATCAGGTTAGGCTATTATAAAAATGTCCTCTTTAAGTTTTTGAATCTCTATTATTATTTTTTTGACATAATAGTAGAGATATTTAAAAAATCAATATTTTATAACAGATTGAACTATTCATATGATAAATAGAAAAAATAAAATATAAATATATACTCACAATATCATTGATATAAAACAATGTCATTATCTTAAAATAAACAGAAAAAAAAAGATAACTTCAAAACAATGTATTATATTGAAAATGAGGTGTTTTTAATTTAGGATTTCTATATTAGTAATTTAATTGTATATAGATTGGGTCTTAATCAGGGTCAAAACTCCAAACACATCACCAAATCTAATTTTAATAGAAAGGATTCAGTTAATTAAAATCAATTTAATTTAATAACTCAATCAAATCCACAAAATCTAATTAAATTGAGTTGGATTGGACAAGTTGGTATGATCCATTTACAGTCCTACTTCCTCCGCTCCAGCATGAATGTTATCGATCCTAGTGTTGTCTCTTTTTTAACTTGGAGGGCTTTAAGAGCCCAAAAATAAGACTAAACAAGCTCCTATATACAAAAAAATACCGAATCATAAAGCTTAAAAAGCTTTAATTAGACAAGAATAGAGATAGAGTTTAACTTCATTTATTTTGAGTTTTCCCTTTTCTTAAATTGAATTTTTAGGTACATCTTAAATGGAATTATTAATTCAAATATAATTTCAAGTATTTTCTAAAAAAACAAAGTTACACTTTTAGCCTTTCGTATGAAGAAAACTTTGAAGATGAAATTTTCACAAAAGTTAGTTTTTGAAGCTCTTGACTTCTAGTTTTCCTTTTCAATCTTTATTTCAAATCTTTAGATTCCAGAATACATAATCCAAAAAAAAAGTAACTTTAAAGTAACTACTAAGTTAAAAAAATTACATAATTGTCAATCAATTTTAATTTTAAATTTTAATTTTTAACTTTAAAGTGTAGTTTAAACTCTGTTATCTAAATATATTTGTTATTTTACAGTATACATTATGTAATAAAGTACTCATCTAATTATGAGCTGACTAGCAAGTATTTTAGCTGAATCCCAAATTCCCTTGCTTAAGTGAAAAAAGAAGTAAAATTCTAGCTGCTGTGAAAAGCAGAAGTAAAAGGCTAGCTAAAAGGGCGCTATTTAATGAGACATACGAATTAGGAAAGTTGTTAAGGAATCCTGATGATCATGCAGTTATGAATTATGATCACTTGATAAACATTTATTAACCGTTGATTTTTATCAAGTGCAGGACTGAAGCTGGTTGCTGATTAGAAAACAATTTAAATATATAATTTTACCTACAAAAATTTAAGCCCTGTCATTCCCAATTACAGTTTCCAACTTTCCAGTTTTGGAAAGTACCATAGAAAAGTTTTTTTTATTTTAAACTTTTTATCCATAATTGCGTAGTATATTATACATGGAATATACAATTGGGTTAATTGCCTGCAAGTTGGTACGTTAATTTGCTCCCCCATATATGATAGGTCAATAAGCAATGATACCAATTCAAAATTTTTAAGTGTATGCACTTAAACCTCATCCCATGCTCCAATATGTGGACCTATCGAATATGACTCGTCTGGCTCGGATGGAAAGACAAGATAATGTTTTTATTTACGAGAATGGAAACAGTACTAAACATAAAGAATGCAAATAGCTGATAAAAAATAAAATAAATAAAGAATGCAAATAAAAACTGGGTTTAATTTATATATATACAGACATTCAATAAAATTTAATTATTTTACCATGATATTTTATTCACTAATATAATATGATAATAAGGAATTTTTTAATAGATGTTATATAAATATTTTACACTATGTCTCTATCTATCTATATAAATTAAACTAATACATATTATGATACCAATATCATTTACTAATAAAATAAAAAAATTCAGTTGTTAATTAGTATTAACAATATAAATCTTGAAAATTTATGAGTATTTGTCAAATAATTAACAAATTCATAGATTAATAGAATAATTTATATTGAAGTTAACAAATTCCAACGTTATATATAGTATACATATAAATCTTTATATCAAATCGACACAATTAGGTTCCCACTTTCGTAGACAAACTTGTATACTAACTTTATATATAAGTTTGTTTATATTAACTCTATATGCATTATCTGGTCCTAAGAATGACGGCTAAATATATGCAATGTTTTTCATAACCTTTGTACATAACAGATAGGAAAATTGCACTACAAAAAAATTCAATTAATGGGTTGTCATATTGTTGTCTCCTGTAAGCGTATACCTTTTTCTCAAATCCTATAATATGCAATCTTTTTCATCATAACCTCTTTAACAAGTAGGAAAATTGCATTACAGAATATATTCAATAAATAACTAATGGGTTGTCACTTGGTTAGCCTGTTTGTGTAATTTTTTTAATGAAAATTAAACTGTTAGTGTAATCATTATGACTTTAAATTAATAGCAAAATATATATGATAAGAGTATATTTAAGACTAAGATATATTTTTGTCCCACATCTTATATTTATTTTCTAATTTGATTTTGAGTTTAAAAATATATATTCTGGTTCTTTAAAGTGTTTTTATTGAACTAAATTTATCATTTTATTAATTTATTATATTAACTTCCTCAACTAGAAAACAAGTGATGACAAATTTTGGATAGGCTTTAGACAGTGATGGATTGGTTGCTTTTCTCAATCCTTATTTATCACGTATATATATAGATTATTTATAATATTTCATTTGAATATTAATGATAATGTTGTAATTTCCTTATAAAGTGACATATATTAAATTATGCGATGAATTATCTATAATCCATTGGATTATTTACAAGTTATAAATTATTTATTAGCAATTATTTATAAGTCTCACCTTATCTACTAACTATTATCTATAAGGATTGTTATATCATGTAACAGCCCCCAACAAATAAGGATTCGTACTCTATAATTAAGTATCAGGTTCTATATCACTTTTTTTATCACCCCATTCTCACCTAATACACTTACTTACTTGAGTATCAATGTCATTTGTTTTGCAAGTTTTTCCTCTTGTCCTCCTAACAAATAGTACTCTCTGTCTGATATGCGAGATCATGAAACCCCTTTTAATCATGTCCATCCTAACATGCGTCAGCTCCAAATTTTGGTAAATACAATATATATATATATATATATATATATATATATATATATATATAAAAGAGAGATATAAAAAATAGTTATGACAAATTATGAGAGGTATCACATGCGATGTCAACATATAAAGCTAAATTAACATTATTAGTAAAAAAAATTAACGAAAGAATTAATTTGGTATGATAGAGATATTTTAAGGGATCAAAATAAAAAAAAATTAAACTTAAATAATCAAACTGAAAAAATAAAGTAAGATGAGAAATGAAAGTTGCATTTTAGCTTATATTTAATGATTGCATATGTAAAGACAAAAGTAATAACGCAAAGGGTTAAATCATGTTTTCAAAATCTTTTCAATAAAAATAAATAGCAACATAATAGGATGAAAATTAACGTATCATATGATGAATGATTATTATTAGATTTTATAAAATCCTTAATATCAAAAATCAATATTTTTCCTTACTAGTTCTACTCACTTCGACAATTTAATCTTGTAAACTAAGGAGATAAAGGAAGAGAAAGCACACTTAGAATCTTATCTTGGTTTAACTCATAACCAAGACTACATATATAGTATTTGTCAATTACCAATAATTTCACTAAAACACAAATTTACAATAATCCCTAATCTTATATCTTGTTAACACATTCCTTTGAACTTTCTCTCTCTAAAATTTATTAAAAATTACAAAAATGATGAGTATCACATATATAATGACTCTCTCTCATGATTTATAATTTTCAATAAATTTCAATCAATAATATAGTATGAGTTAAGAGAAATATGTTAGAGAGTGTGTTATTATCTATAATACTCATCTTATTTTTTTAATACTTTCTCTTTAGACAATATCTCATGTATTCTTTCACTTATCTCTCTAGACACTTAATCCCATTATTCTTTCAATAAGTTTGTTTAGGCTCAAATAAGGTTTAAGAATCAGGTAACCGTAGAGTATTGTTGGTGCAAGTACAATTGGAAACAATATGAAAGACAAAAAACAAATAAAAATGAAAACCAAGTGATCTCTTAATGCAACACCAATGCTTTTTGGCTGATAAAAAAAAATGCGACACCAACAACCCATTTCCCACGAAGTAGTGTTATCAATACTCTCTCACTCATTTTCTAATACATTCTCTTTTATTAATTGGAATTCGAAAAAGACCCTACGGCTACTAGTAGGTATTTGAGAAGAACACACAATGCAGAAACCTAATTGGTTTTCGCTTAACCCATGGGCCATGGCCATTCTAAACACGCATTCTATCTTTCCTTCCTTTTTTTCATTATATTATTCATTGCATCTATCAGCTTCTTATCTTTTTGCTTCTTATTTCTATATTTTTCAAGAGTTTATATACCTGTCAGGGTGTAAATAAACACTTTACAAAGATATACACAATATTTCTCCCCATTTCTTGGCCATACCGGTATGTTCAGAGAACATCATGATTTCAATTAATTTCTATATAACACTTAATCAACTATTTTTAATTATATATATATATATATATTTTAACTGGAAAACTTAAATACATTACACATGAAGATTATCTAATAATTTCTCTCCGACCAGCTAGAAAAGAAACAATAATTACACTTTACTAGTAGCTATGTGAGACTATAATATTAATGTATATGCCTTGGCAAGCTCTTAAAGTTTCATGCTTCCTGTACAAAATGTAAATAAAAATAAAAATGTCTTTTATAGTCAATATCATAAAAATTCACTAAATTAATATCAAAATTGAGTTGTATAAAATTATCCGTATTCCAACTTTTACACACACACTTTAATTTCTACTTCTGTCTTGATATGTTTGGTTTCACGATAAGAGTCTAAAATTGCAAAATAAAACACAAATGACAAGTGATATACCACTGTTTGCTTCAAGTTCGAGGCAAAAACTCAATTGATTTCCACTTGACGCTTACTCACTCTAAACACCCATCAGTTCTTACCTTCTTAATTTCCTTTTCATTATATTATTAAAATTAATTCTATCTATTAGTTTTTTTTTCTCTCTCATTATTATATTTTTTAAGAGTGTATATCATATGAGATGATGAAGAATAATAAAATTTGGAGACCTGATGGTGTCCCTATTAAAGTGTGGAGACGCCGAAGATATATGACAATAAAATGGTTGACCAATTTTTTCAATAAGATTCTTCAAACAAATAAAATGTTTGACATTTTGAGGAAAAATATGTTTGTGTTTATTTATAAAAACAAGGGAGATATCTAGAGTTGTTATAACTATAGAGACATCAAACTCCGAGCTATGCTATGAAGTTGTGGGAGAGAGTTATTGAACATCGCTTAAGGAGGAAGACCAAGGTTTTTGTAAATCAATTTGGATTTATGCGAGGAAGATGTACCATGAAAGTTATTTTCTTGATGTGACAATTAATGGAAATGTATCAAGAAAAGAAAAAAGATTTACATATGGTGTTCATAGATCTTGAGAAAACATACAATAGGGTCCCAAGAAAAGTCTTATGATGGAACATCAATGTATTTTCCTATCACAGTAGGTGTTTACCGATATGCTTCTAGCATATAGTGTTTTTCAAGCTAAAAGAATCAAGAAATTAATAATAATTGAGCAATACATGCTAATATAAGTGAAAGTTTTCATTATTTTATCTTTATCACTTATTCTTTGAATTTTTATAGCAGGAAACCAAGAAAAGAAGAAAAGAAAGTAAAATCAAGAAGCCTCTGAATTTCAAGATTTTGATTAAAGATTTCACAAAGATAAAAGATAAGCGAAGATTTTGATTAAAGATTTCACAAAGATAAAAGATAAGATAAGATTTTGATTAAAAATTTCACAAAGATAAGAGAATATTTTCACACCCTAATTATAAATAGGGACTTAGGAGGTCAAAAGAAACACACTGACACAGAGACTGACACTGAGACAGAGGCACAGACCTAGAGGCTGCTAAACAGAGATTTACAAGAGCAAAACAAGAGAAGATGATTCTTGAAGGATTAAAGTTAGGCCAAGAAGATTGAGGGGTTTGAGTATTCTTCTTCTTTAAAGATTCTTGATCTACTTTTATCTTTTTTTTTTATTAAGGCTAGACATAATTATGTCTAGCTAATTCTCTTTATTGTGGTTAGGGCCATAAACCTAATGTGAATTCCTTTGTAATTGATTGATTTTATGATTATTTTATGCTAAAGTTATTTTATTTTATCCTGTGTTAAATGAAATATATCTTTGTTAGAATTGATCACTCTAATAAAATTTTGAGGGTTAGGGTTCACAATAGGAATATTGAGGCTTTAATTTCTGACTGTGGTAAAATAACAATTGGTACATTACCTAGGGATAGAGATGTATGGTTGCAGATAAATTGATATATCATCTTAATGCTTAATCTAAGAAAGATTACTAAGGAATTAGAATTTTTGCTTGGGTTAAAGGGTTAAAGTCACTAAGGAATTATGATTTAACTATTTTTATGTTAAGATATATTTTCTGAATATCTAGGATAATTGAATATAGTAATTAATTCAAGTAAAGAAGGTAGGGATCAAAAGGTGAATGCGCTCTAACTACAATTCTTCCTCATCAATTCCTTAAATCCAAATATCATTTTGTGTTTACAGCATTGATAATTCTTAAATTTTAATTAATGTTCTTAATTCACAATACAAAATCAATTTCTTAAACAATTGTTGATCCAATTTAAAGGGAAGAGTTGTGATAATTTTAGTGCCTCAATCCTCGTGGAGACGATACTCTATTTATCACTTTATTACTTGGAACGATCGGTGCACTTGCCGAATCCGCAACATTCACCAAGGTTCATCTCTTAGTCTTTATCTTTTTGTCTTAGTGATAGATGAACTAATGAAAGATATTCAAGAGGAAGTGCCATGGTGTACGCTTTTCGCAGATGATATTGTGCTTATTGATGCTACCAAAGACGATGTTAATAGGAAACTTGAATTATGGAAAAACACTTTAGAGTCTAAAGGAATCACGATAAGTCAAAGCAAGATGGAGTATATGAAGTGTGAGTTTTCGCTAGTAAAAGATATTGATCAAGATCCTGTGCATCTACTTGGTAAAGAAGTACCCAAGAAAGATGTTTTTAGATAGTTGAGATCAATTTTGCAAAAAGGTGGTAAGATTGATGAAGATGTAAATCATAGAATAAGAACAGGGTGAATGAAATGGCGGAGTGCATCTGGGTTTTTGTGTGATCGCAAAATTCTCCTTAAGCTAAAAGGAAAATTCTATAGAACAGCTCTAAGACCGACAATGTTATATGAAGCTGAATGTTGGCCAGCACATAGGCAACATGAGCACAAAATAGGGGTAGCAGAAATGAGGATGTTAAGGTGGATGTGTAGTTATACAAAGATGGATAAAATAAGAAATAAAGATATTTGATGAAATGTAGCAGTAGTATCAATGAGTGAAAAGATGAAGGAGCATAGATTGAGATGGTTTGGACACGTAATGAGACGACCCCTGGATGCTCCCATAAGAACAAGAGTTTGTTACCAAGAGCTCGATACAAAGAGAGATAAAGGTAGACTGAAACTTACCTGGAAAAAGGTAGTTAAACAAGGCCTAATGGAGTGAGATATAAATTGGTGAACGATGTATCTTATGATGGAGTGGAGAAAAGTTATAAGCTTGGTAGAGGGTTAAACCCGTTATTATCTCTGTGTTCCAATCAATCCAGTTTTTAGTTCTTTTCCTCTCTATTTCCCTCATCTTCCTTTCACCCTTCTTTTCTTTTGTCTTATTTCTCCTTTTTCATCTCCTCCCCCTTCCTTTTTCTTCTTCTTCTTTGTATCTATCATTGGGTTCATCCACCACTGATCCCAATGAACTTGGGTTAAAGGTGTTGTTGATGTTGATGTTGATGTTGTATATCATATGAGAATGATAATCTTATATGAGAATAAAAAGGATTAATTCCAACCATTAGATTAAAATAAAAGGTCAAAATTAAAATATTTTAAATTCAAATTAAAACTTTATTTAACCATAAAATCTTCATAAGATTTACCAAACAAAAAATCAAATATCTTAAAGATTTAATCTATTATGTCCTAAAATAATTCAAACATATCATCACCATAGCCACCACCACCATCATGATCACTTCCACCATAACTGTAATGGCTGCCACTGCAACTACCACCATAATCGTCCACTGCTGCCATCACCACCAACATGACTATTGTCACTGTCATCACCGTCACTACCATCACTATGATTTTCATCATGACCACCATCATCGTGACCAACGTGACGACAGTGGCAACGACGACAGTCATGTTGGTGGCGACAACAGTGGTCATGGCGACAATCACAATGGTGGTGGTGACGACGATGGTGATGATTGTGGTAATAATCTTGACATAAATTAAATCTTTAAGATAATTGATCTTCTGTTTGGTAAATCTTATGGTTAAATGAAGTTTTAATTTGAATTTAAAATATTTAAATTTTGGACTTTCATTTTAATTTAATGGTTCAAATTAGTCATTTTCATTCTCGTATAATACATCCTCTTTCTCTCTCTCTCTCTCTCTCTCTCTCTCTCTCTCTATATATATATATATATATATATATATATAATATGCTCATGTAAGAATATTTTTTTATGTAAGAATAATTAATAACAATGTTAGATCATGATTAAAAATAATAAATAGTTGAGATTAAAATATTTAAAAATTCAAATTAAAACATAATATAACCATCAAATCTCTAAAAGATTTATCAAATAAATCACATTTTAAAATATTTCAACTATCGTTAACCCATCTTGGTGGCAGTTGGTGACGATGATGGTGGTGACAATGATCATGGTGGTGGCTGCAACGGTGGTCATGGTGGTGACAGTGACGACGACAAAGGTCATGGCAGTGGAGGTGGTGGGGCCGACAATCATGATAATGGCTACAACGGTGCTCATGGTGGTAGCATCAACACTCATGGTGGTGGTGGTGGTGATGGGTTAATTGAAATATTTTAGGAAGTGAAAATTAAGATTTTTATAGATTTGTTTGTTGTTTCATTAATCTTTTAGAGATTTGATGATATACTAGATTTTAATTTAAAATTTTAAATATTTTAATCTCAATTGTTTATTATTTTTAATCTTGATCTAATGATTATTATTAATTGTTCTTATGTTCTCACGTAAAATAGTGTTCTCACATGAGTCATATTATGTATGTATATATATAGATATACATATATATATATATATATATATATATATATATATATATATATATATATAAGAGCAGGGGCGGAACTAGGGGGGCTAGGGTGGGCCACTGCCCCCCTAAAAAAATTAATAAAAAAAATAAAAATGAAAGAGAAAAAAAGAGGAAAGAAAAAAATATTAAAAAAAGGTAAAAGGAGAAAGAAAAAAATATAAAGAAAACGTAGTAAAAAAAGAAAAAAAATATGAAAACAATAAAAAGGAAAGAAAACATAAAAGAGGAAAAAATATATAAAAAAGGAAAGAAAACATAATAAAAATAAAATGGGATAGAGAGATAACAGAAATAGAAAAAAAAGGAAAGAAAGATGATAAAACGGAAAAAAATAATAATAAAAAGGAAAAGGGAGAAAGAACACTATAAAATGGAGAGGTCTGAACACAAAGGAAACACAAATCCCAAGAGAACAGAAGAAATCAACAAAATTGTTTCATATGGTAAACTAGTGAAAGAGAAGAGTCTCAGGTATTCCCTCATTCATATATTTTTCCCTATTTTTCTCTTTCTTCTTCTTATTGTTATTCTTCTAAAATAAAATAAACTACTATTTGCACCCCTTATTTTTACACATGTACCCCCTACCATGTTGGGATGAACCCGTTTTTGTTAAATCTGAAACGAAATAAAAAAAAACATAAACTACTATTTCGGTTGTTAATGTTGTACAATGTGTTGTGTGCATCTCATTCAAAATGTAACAGTGATTTACTTTACGCGATTGCTATTGATATTTGATATTGTTTGTGATTGCCACACAGAACAATTATGGGGAAGGGTGCTACTACCATTGGTGCTTATTTTAAGAGAAAAAATGTTGTTGAATTTTATAGGGTAAATATCTTTTATGCTACAATTGATTATCAATTACAAGAATTAAATAGCAGGTTCAATGATAATACTGTTGAATTACTTACTTTGAGCATGACTTTAGATCCAAGAAACAAGTACAAGTCATTTAACAGTGATGATATTTGTAAACTTGTTGATAAATTTTATTTTAGAGATTTCACATAACAGGAAAAATTGCATTTGAAAATGGAGTTACAACATTTTGAGCTTGACATTCCTAAACATCCAGATTTGATTAATTTATCAATTACATCTGAATTATGTCAAGGGCTAGCAAGAACTGGAAAGTCCACCGTTTACCCTCTTATTGATAGAGTGATTAGACTTGTACTCACTCTTCCAGTTTCTACAGCAACTACTGCAAGATTTTTCTCAGCTATGAAGATAATCAAGACCAGATTTCGAAATAGAACGGAAGACCAATTTCTTAATGATTCTTTGATTACATACATTGAAAAAGAAATTGTTTTGAGTTTTAGCACAGATTCAATTATAGATGATTTTAACAATATGAAAATACGTAGAGTAAGAGTCGAGTCATGAAGTGATTTTAATTTCTGTAACAGTTTTTTTTATATTAAATTTGTATTATCTTCAGAATACTTTTATTTATGATATAATTTTTTTTATGTTCGTCTCCTCTCAATAAAATTCTTGACTCCGCCACGGTAAAAGAATGATCATCTTACATAATAATACAAATGGTTAATCTAGCTTAACTATTAAAAAGATTAAAATAAAAAAATACAGTTTAAAATATTTTAAATTCAAATTAAAACTTCATTTAATCATTAAATAATCATTCTTATATAATACATCCTGTATATATATAATTGATCTTTTTAATAGAAAATATATTAGCAATACTTTGTATGATATATGTGTATATATATATACATATATCATAGAAAAGTCTCCATGAACACGTAAAAAATGAAAAAAAGTTCACACTGATATATAATTAATCCAGACTAGCTCAACGTGGAAACTTAATGGATTTCCACTTAACGCATAACCTCTATAAACACACATTCTATCTTTTCCTTTTCATTATACTATTCATTATAACTATACGTTTTTTTTTTGCTCTATATATGCTTAAGCAAGGGTGTAAAAATATTACTTTTTTAAGAGATTTACAATGCTAATTTGTTTGTATTCTAATTTTTACATACTCATTTTAATTTTCACTTTTTTTCTTGACATGTTTGATTTGACGGTAAAGTCTCCAAAATCACATATAAAACGGAAAAAATTGGCACTGCTATATAATTGATTCAGGCTCGATCAACACGAAATTAATAGATTTTCACTTAACGGATAATGGCTCTAAACAAACATTCTATATTTCTTTCCCTTCTCATCATTCTATCTATCAGTTTTTTTTTTTCTCTCTCTTTCCTTCATTTTTTTCCAAGAATGTATATACCCACCAGGTGTAAAATTAAGAAACACTTTCGAAAGATATACACATATTGCTCCCCATTTCTTCCAGTATTAGGAACGATCGTTGAAGCTTAACAAATTTATAAATATGAACTGACGAGCTGAGTTGTTTGTAGAACCTTGAAAGAAGGTCTAATCTAACTCTCCCGCGGTCCATTGAACATATCCACTTTGTTAATTTCTTCAAAGATAGTTAACAATTCCATTAGTTTCCTTGTCCTATCCCTTTCAACTACAAAAATACTTGTCTGTTGTTGCTAAAACAAATAAAGGAAGAAAAAAAGAACTTACAAAGTGTAATATTGGTAATGATGTAAAATCAAATCACACATAGAAAACCCCTAAAATCAAGACATATATACGCAATGCCGTGTCGTCCTGCACCTAATAGCACAGTCCTTCAATTCTGGCTATTACAAATTAAAACTGGTGATATATATGTAAGAGTTTCGTGGAGATATAAGGGTTGCTCCAATAGTTATGAAAGGGTGAAAGGAGAAGGGAGAAAGGAGAGGTCACAAGGTCAAATTTTCCTCTTACGTTTCTGAAAATAAACTAACTTTTGTTGATAAAAAAAAAGTAAGAGTTTCGTGAGAATAATTCAGTTAATAATTCATATTTTAGTGGCCAATTAAGAGGTAGACAACTTAACTTATACTATACATGATATAATTTGTGAAGAAGCTGAGCATCTTTAATAATTTGGAAGTGATTTCCAAGTTGCTGACGAAACAAAAATAGCACTTGACTATGCTGTCTCTGAATGAATGCTCATGGATCAGTTGCGGCAACATCACAAAACCCTACCTAATTAATTGGTTGGAGACTAAAAACACGACGAAAAGACTGAGAGATGGAAGAAAACTAGAAAAGAGAATAAACCTCGTCCTTGTTTTAAATTTAATTTTCCATCCAAGAGATTTCCTCCACGTCAGTAATTAATAATGTATATTCCTTTGTGCTGTCCCAAACACATGTCACTACACTAATTATATCAATGAGAAGATATCCATGTTTTATGTTCTCGAAAATCTTTGTTGGAAATAATTGAAAAAGGAAAACAGTGATATATAGTGATGTTATACAATATTTGACAAATTGCAATATCACTGTTGGACAAATTTGACGTTGGATAAGCGAATTCATTTCAGTTTCTTTCTTTTATCTTTGTTTCATTTGTATTATTATCATTATTATTATTTTAATTAATTTTGTAACAGAACACGCTCTTCCAACCCAGATATCCGTCCCTCCCAACGCCAAGCTGGCTTACACCCGAAACCCTTCACACGCCGCAATTCATCAACAACTGGTCTTCCCCAGCCTTCAATAAACTCACCCCCATAAATGGCTTCCCTCAATTGCCTTCCAATTTCACTCTCAACACAAATTTTCACACACATAGACACCATGTATTCCGGCAATGCAACCAGCAGCAACAGAGGCTCTTCGGAATCCGGTAAGTACCGCGGAGTGAGGCGTAGGAGCAGCGGAAAATGGGTGTCGGAGATTCGCGAGCCCAAGAAACCTAACAGAATTTGGTTAGGCACGTTCCCCACGCCAGAAATGGCGGCGGTGGCCTATGACGTGGCTGCGTTGGCTCTCAAGGGTAAGGATATATATTCATGAAACATCATACTTTAATTTGCTTCACTAACCGTATCTGATACCGATACTCCTAGATAGATATTCTTCTATGAAATTTCTAGACTCTTTACAAACAAAATATTTAAAAATCTAGTACATCTAGAGACATAAAAGCAAGTGTTATGAAACATCATCCGGCCCAGACGGTCGAATTGGTTGGATTGAGATTTGGTGACCTATTTAGGTCAATTTTTTTATTGAACTGATTGTATAGTTGACTTGAAATGATCTGATCAAAATCAGTCGGATAAATTACTGAATCTCAATTAGATTGATCAAACTCGGATAATTATATAACTTTTTTATTTTTTTTATAAAAAAATTGAATTTTTTTTTAAATTTTGGATTTTGTATTATTATAATTGTTATTTTAAATTTTAAAGTATGAATAAACTTTTTTTACTCAAATAATGTTACTTATAGATAATCGATATATATATATATATATATATATAGAATCAAATTAGATCACTTATCACTAGTTCAATTGGGTCAATAATTTGATCGGATTTTAAAATTATACATAGAAGCATGTATAATATAGAAACAAACATCGTTTCTTAATTAATCAAAATAACCTAAAAAAGAGTAAAATTTATACTTTTTAAAATTTTGTAAACATTAGAAAATGATTTATGATGATAATGATTTAATAAAAATACCCTATATGACATGTATCGTATTTGATCGATCTGATGCATGTATTTGTTTATAGGTAAGGATGCTGCGCTCAACTTCCCTGACTCAGCTTCTTTCCTTCCTGTCCCCGCTTCGCTTTCTGCGCGCGACATTCAGGTGGCAGCTGCGGCGGCGGCCGCGGCTGCTGGAGCAGCAAAGGATGCTATGAGGACACAAACAGGGAATTATAACATTTCAGAGGGGCCAGAGAATCAAACTGGGACGGGTAACCAATTTGTGGATGAGGACTTGATCTTTGACATGCCTAATGTTCTTGTCAACATGGCTCAGGGAATGCTGCTTAGTCCTCCTCCTTTTGACATTGGTTTGGAACCGAATAACCCAGAAAACACCGAACAAGAGACAAGCCTGTGGAATTTCCCTTAAAATAAATTATAATAAATTAATAATTAAACCCCTTTTTCTTAATTTAGTATTAATATATAACTATATATGTTGCATGAGTAATGCTTGAAGAAAAATAAAAAAGGAGAAAAAAAAGGGAGCAGAAAAGGTGTCCTGTAATGAATTTTGGGCGAACTCTCACATCAAAGCTTTAGCTTGGCCGTGACGAAATTAATGTAATGTGTGTTAAGAGTAGTGTTAGTGTTAGTAATTTTCTTGTCTTTTGGTTCTATTTTTTTGTTTTGTTTTTTGTTTCCTTATGTATAGGTACAGCTAGCGCTCTGTTCGTTGAGGGGGTTTGCTTCTAGGGTTGTTTTGTAGGTTTTTCTTTTCGTTTATATTATGTGATGTTTGATGTGTTAAATAACTTTTTTGGCCATATGTTATGGTGCATTTTTAATTTGAAACTCTTAATACCCCGAAATATTGGAACCAAATGCGCGCGATTAAAATCTGATAATAAGGATTGAAACTAATCAATCTACCTCCTTCTGTTTTCTCTTATTTTAATTATCTCACTAGCCAGAAATTGTTATATAATTAAAAAATAATAAACACAGTTTCCTTATTGTTATTTATTCATTTAGCTGTAAGTGTCAATTTTTAACTGAAGGGATAAGGAAAGAGAAACAAAAACGGAGACAATTATTTGTTGATTGTTTCCAACACACCAAGCACCAGGGTTTTATAGGTTTTGGGTAATCTATTTTCTACCTCGATCAACTAGTAACTGTTAATTCCTTAAATGACAAGATAACCGTCCAAATATGTCATAAACTACTTTAACTCCATTCTGTGGACAAAACCAAGTTCTAAGATGATATCTCACCATGTTAAAAAAGAAAAGATCAGTGTGTATATTCAAACGTTACCCTAATGTTCTATTATACCTTCAAATCCATTTTAAAGTTCCTCACTGTGATCAGGATTCGCGAGTTTGGTTCTACAGCATAAAATTAATTAAAATGAGGAAAAAAATACATTTTAAGAATTTGAACATAGAAATTATATATAAAAAAAAGGAAGGAAGGGAATAATTATGAGTTCATTCAGAACCACCAGATGTTTTCAATCTCGCCTAATCTTTACATCACATGTAAACAGTTTTACAGTTTACTATTAATCTTTAGCCAAAATCATATATAGAAATGTAAATGGTCCAGTACTATACGATATTTTCTGCAAAGGGTACAAGTGGCTAAGTTTATTATTACTATGGTGAATGTATGGATGCTTTGTTTCCTAATCATGTTCCAACTTACTTTTCTCTTGATATCACAAGAATGAAGGGTCAACAAACTTCTGGGATCAGTGCTTAAACGAATATATATATATATAGACAGATAGATCAAGTTTATGATCCACCTCACCCCATGGTTAACATGTCATTCTCAAGTTGAGATTCTTACAAGTGTCATTCCAACAGTGGATAATATATCAATTACAGTTCTTAAGGATCTGTTCGGTAGAATGAAATTAAAATAAATTAAGATAAATATTTTAAGTTAAAATAAAATTTGAAAATATAAATCTTATTTCATTTATTGTTAATTTTATTCATTTTTAATTCTCTTTCACTTCAAACAAAGGGACCCCAAACACACAATTAGAGGATATATAACAAATTTTCTCTATAAATCATTATATTAAATATTTAAAGTGGAATGGAACTGTTATTGACACTTCAACTTGTTTTGGTAGCCATTTTTGTCTCCCATATCAGGCATGAGTGCAAAAATGGCATAAAAATATAGTATAATGTTTGACTATATGCCTGCGCGTGTTTTCTGAGCGTATCTAGCGAATCCTGCAAAGTGGATGTTTGTTACAAGACAGTAGAAACTGTATGATGATTCTAACATCTCTTTCACTGTTTATGTTTTGTTTGAATAAATTTTTCTGTAAATGTTTACGAGAAAAAAATATAAAGATAAATAAATGAATTATTTTTCATAAATTAAAATATTATTTACTTAGGTTTTAACTTTGGAAGTTGTTAGATGATAAAACTTTTACAAAATTAAGAATATATATTAATTTTAGTTAATGAAAAAAATTAATTAATTAAATTTATTTTTCTATAATTATTTATAGAAAAATTATTCAAACAGGACAAAAATTAAATTATATATTTTTATATTTTTTATATTTTTCATACATAATTATATATTAAAAATATAGATAAAAATTAAAGGAAAAGAAAACTCTGGTAATGAAAATGTAAAGGTTTAGATGAGAGAAAAGATAGCACCTTCATTTTTTCTTTTTTCTTTTTTCTCTTTTTATTGTTTTTCTTTTTTACCCATGTTTTATGTTTGGTGACGGATTCTACAGTGCCAAACTGAAACAATTTTCGCATGGTGCATAAGATTTTTTAATTCGTCAAGATATGTTAGTTTTTAAATAAATGGTTGGGATTATTTTTCTTTTTTTTTTTTTATTTTCTTTGTTATCTTTTGTATTTGCCAATTTAACCCCATCCCTATCTCTTCTCTCCCATCAGAAAATACAAAATAACACCGATGACTCCTCTAAAACCACCCTATGACAGCCAAGTTTCTTCATCACCCAAAATAAATAAATAAATAATCACTTAACAAACAACAGCAAACACCCTTCATCCCCTTTTCCTTCTTCCCAATCAAATCCTACGAAACCCCAAACAAAATTTGCATAATGATAGATCTATGTCAATTTCAAAGAGCAAGCAATAATTGTGGTCAAAGAACGCAACCCACTTTTCTCAAATCCAAAGAAAAAATGGTACCACCTTGAGCGAGAACATACAACAAATAAAAAAAATGCAACCCAGATTTAAGAAATAGATCCAAATCAAAAATTTTAAATAAAAAAAAATAGGAGCCTCTATCCCTTTCTCTTCATGCTCTGCATCTCTGACGCTAACTGTCGCATTGTCATCTAGGTTGGCACCAGTGCCATTGTCATTAAGGTCACTCCCGAGATCGATAAGGTAGTTGTCAAATGTGCAAAACCAAGGAATCCATTTAGATTTTTTTCAATCGAACCCAGTATGGTGTTGTGAAACAAATCTAAATGGATTCCTTTGTTCTAACGAAGGTGATCAGCCAATGAAAGTCGACGATGACGTGGTACATTGCCTGGGAAAGGGGGTGAAGAAAAAGAGGCGAAGGCCTTTGTTGTGGCGATGTTATAGTGGAGAGGTGGTGGCAGTAACGTGGTGTGGTTGCCTGCAGTAGAGAGATAATGGTGCATGATGATGGCAGATAGAAGGAGATGGGAAGAAGATCTGGTTTGGGAAACAAAGAAGAGGAAAGTAGAAGAAATGGGGCAATTAAGGAAAAATAAGCATAAAAAGAGACAAAAGAAAAGAAAAAATGTAAAAAAAAAAAATTGAACCATCACATGCAAATTAAAATGAATCGAACGATGAAGGTTTATTTCGCACGGTGCGAAAGTTGTTTCACTTTTGCCTGGTAGAATCCGTCATGTTTGGTGCCACTTCTCGCTCTACCATACTATGGAAAGAAAAGAGAGTCACACATATGGGGGTTGGAAAGAGGTTAGGAGAAAGAGGCCTAGTGTTAGATGGAACTTGCCTTATCAACAACTTGATCGATTTCGCAACACTAGCGACAATATGAAAAAAGGATTATATTGTTTCCCTTTTCTTCACTAATTTTTCGACAAATTTTAGATCAAGAGACATAAGGAATGTGCTTGGTCACTATGGTAAGGTCTTGGAGGTATCAAGTAAAATAGATCAAAAAGGGGACCGCTTCAGTTTCGTGCAATTTACCGAAGTTCATGATTTGGAATCTCTGGTTTTGAAACTTAAAAATCTTTTCATTGGGGACAACAAGATTTCAGTGAACACCCCAAAGTTTGATAAGGATGCTTGGTTTTCACACAAAGATGAACCATCATATACTTACGGCAAGGAGGAACACAGGGGTAGGAATGATAAAGTATATAGCAATAGGATCCGTCTGGGGGTATCTTTCACCATAGTTACACAAAGAGATGGCCTTATAGAGATGAAATATAATAGAGAAATTGTAAGGAACAAGCCCAAAAAATTTACTTATCTGGAGTTTAAGAGTGACAAAGAGGTGATTGAAAAGCTACATAGTGTTAGATTCAAGAGTCAGAAGAATCAGAAGACAAGTGTTGTTTTGATATTTGTTTCATGCCCACTCATATGATGATGGCATTTGTAATTTTTTTCCTTTTGGTTAAGCTTGGTTCATTAAGGATAAAATCCTATAATCTTTTGCAGTCATTAGAAAAATCATACATGCATGCATTCACACTTAGGTTAAGAATCATATTAGCATATGCAATTGATTAGATATACATTGATAAGTCTAAACAAGCATAAAATGTTTTCTTACTGTTGTAATCGATTACATAAGTCATATAATCGATTACATAAGGCATCTGCATAAATCAGTTTAGCCTGATGAACTGGTTTAATCGATTATCAAATAATTGTAATCGATTAAATTGGCTCTTTGAGCAAGTGTCCGAGTTCACGAACGCATACGAATTGTGGAACAAGCTAGAGTCCATGATTCAGAAGAAGACTCCCAGGAACAAAGCACACCTGGTTCGCCGGCTTGTGAAGATAGAATACAAGGACGAGATGAGCATGATTGAACACCTTAGCACCTACAAAGGGATTGTGAATCAGTTGACCAAAGCCGAGATGAAGATTGATGACGAGTTGCAGGCTTTGATGTTATTGAGTTCGTTGCCGGATAGCTGAGATACTCTAGTAGTGACATTGAGTAACTCGGCTCCTGATGGAAAATTGAAGATGGATGTTGTGACAGATAGCCTCCTGAATGAAGAAGCCAGGAGAAGAGAACGAGGTGTAACCAGCACGTCTGAGGCTAACGTTGCTGAGAATAGAAGAAATTTTGATTCCCGGGTCGTAGCAAGAGCCGGGATCAAGGTGGAGGAGATAGGTCCAGAGGCCAGTCAAGGCCAAAGCATGACTTGAAGTGCTTTTACTGTGGAAAGGTAGAACACAAGAGACCAGACTGCTGAGCTCTGCAGAATGATGAACAAAACGGTTGTGTGAAGTTGGATCAGATTGTTCCTAGGAAGAGAAATGATAGGAGCACCACGGCTGTGGCTGCTAACCCGGATGTCGAGATATTCCTCCTCAGTGAGGAAATGTTGAACATTTCCTATGATGATTGCACTTGGATTGTTGATTCCGGTGCCTCGTTCCATGTCACCCCACATGAGGGATTCTACTCCGACAGGAAGGGAGATTATGGTGTCATGAAGATGGAAAATCAAGTGACCAGTAGGATTGTTGGTGTTGATGATGTAACCCTAACCACAGATACAAGGTGCCGGGTTACGCTGAAAGATGTGAGGCATGTACCTGACATGCATTTGAATTTGGTCTCGATTGGAAAGCTAGATGATGCCGAGTCAGTAAACTACTTTGGAGAAAGTAGATGGAAGCTGACCAAGGGAAGCTTGGTTGTGGCCCGAGGTAAGAAAGAAGGCTCCATGTATGTGATGCAAGGAAGGATGATTGGTGGAGAAACCAATGCCATCTGGGATGGACAGAACCTGGAGCTATGGCACAAGCGCCTCCGCCACATGAGCAAGAAAAGACTCTAGATTTTGGAGAAGAAAGAACTATTGACTGAGTTGAAGAGCCAAGTGTTAGAGAGCTGCACACATTGCCTAGCTGGAAAGCAGCACCGGGCGTCATTTGTGAGACCGGATCAACCCAGACGACGAAGGCAGATCCTAGACCTCGTCCATATTGGCGTTTGCTCCATGTCAGAGAGATCGCTTGAAGGAGCTCAGTACTTTGTTTCTTTCATTGATGATCATTCCCGCAAGGTGTGGATCTATTTGATGAAGACCAAAGACTAGGTACTCCAATGTTTTAAAGAATTCCATGTTATGGTTGAAAGGGAGACTGACAAGAAGTTGAAAGTAGTTCGATCAGATAATGGTGGTGAGTACCGGGTTCCTTTGAAGCTTACTGTAGAGTAGCCAGGATCCGACTTGAGAAGACACCTCCCAAGACTCCGCAGTTGAATGGACTTGCTGAGAGAATGAATCGGACTATTGAAGAGAATGTACGGAGTATGCTATCCAATGCTAGATTGTCAAAAGCATACTGGGGAGAGGCTGTTATGATAGTTGTTGACTTGATTAATCTGTCACCATCAAGACCACTTGAAAGAGACATTCATGAAGAAGTCTGGACAGGTCGGAAAGCGACCTATGACCACCTAAAGGTGTTTGGATGCTGAGCTTTCGTGCATGTACCTAAAGATGAAAGGGCGAAGCTCGATGCAAAGACTAAGGAATGTATTAACCTCGGTTATCCAAAAACCAAGTTTGGGTTTTGACTTTGGGATCCGATTAACAAGAAGATAGTGAGAAGCCGAGATGTAGTATTTCATGAAGATGAGACAATTCATGACATCTCGAAGCCCGAAGTTTGGGTTCCTGTCCGACGTGAAGAACCCGTCCCTCATATCCGAGTTGAAGCAAGGGGAGAGACCGAGGAAGGAAATGATGACCAGCAGCATGCTAATGAGGACCGAGATACTGAAGTCTGAGTTGATGTGGAGAACTGGGATGCATCGGGTTCTCAAGAGGCTGAAGAAGAACAACCGAGATACCCCACTAGAGACAGAAGACCTTCTACAAGGTACTCTTCTGATGAATATGCCATTATTGCTGAAGATGGTGAGCCTCAGAGTTATGATGAGGCCATGACGAGCTCAGACAAAGAAGAATGGTTGAAGGCAATGCAGGACGAGATGAATTCCTTGCATGAGAATCAGACTTACGAGTTGACCGAGTTGCCTAAAGGAAGACGAGCTCTGAAGAACAAGTGAGTGTACAAGATCAAACCTGAAGAGAACAGGCAAAAGCCGAGATACAAAGCCCGGATTGTAGTGAAAGGGTGCAATCAGAAGAAAGGCGTTGATTTTGAAGAGATATTCTCTCCTATTGTGAAGATGACCTCAGTCCGGACTGTGTTGACCATGGCGGCTTCGATGGACCTCGAGGTAGAACAGATGGACGTGAAGACCGCATTCCTTCACGGTGAGTTGGAAGAGGAGATATATATGGAGCAACCTGAAGGGTTTCGAGCTCCGGGATGCGACGGCATGGTATACCGGCTGAAGAAGAGTCTCTATGGCTTGAAACAAGCACCTCGGTAGTAGTACAAGAAATTTGAATCCTTCATGAATGACCACAAGTTTGTGAAAACTGAAGCCGACCACTACGTATTTGTGAAGAGGTATGAGACCGGTGATTCCCTGACTTTGCTGCTTTATGTTGATGATATATTGATTGTAGGGCAGGACAAGATGAAGATTGCCTGATTGAAGAAGGCATTGAGCTCGTCCTTCGCGATGAAGGACATCGGCCCTGCAAAGCAGATTCTCGGAATCAAGATCATCCTGGATAGAAAGAAGAAGCTACTGTGGCTAAGTCAAGAGAAATATGTTGATAAGATTTTGAAGAGATTCAACATGGACAAGGCCAAAACAGTTAGCACCCCCTGGGCCGGGCACTTGAAGCTGAATAAGAAGTAATGTCCGAGATCTGATGAAGATAGAGACGAGATGCTGAAGATCCCGTATCAATCCGTCGTTGGAAGTTTGATGTATGCAATGGTTTGCACTAGACCTGACTTGGCATTTGCAGTTGGAATGGTGAGCCGGTTTCTTTCGGACCCCGGCAGAGAGCACTGGGAAGCAGTGAAGTGGATCTTCAGGTACTTGAGAGGAACGACCGAATTATGCCTCCGATTTGGAGATGGTAAAGCCAAGCTGCAAGGCTACTCGGATGCTGATTTAGGGGGAGATTCCGAGTCGAGGAAGTCAGCAATCGGATATCTGATGAGATTGCTGGAGAAGCAATCTCATGGCAATCAAAATTGCAGAAGTGTGTGGCACTTTCGACGACCGAGGCCGAGTACATTGCCATGACCGAGGCAAGCAAGGAGATGCTGTGGATGAAGAAGTTCCTCATGGAACTTGGCCATGAATAGGACAAGTACGAGTTGAAGTGTGACAACCAGAGCGTCATTCATCTGGCGAAGAACTCAACTTACCACTCCCGCTCTAAGCATATTGATGTGAGATATCATTGGATCCGAGGTGTGGTGGAAGATGGAGAGCTCGGACTTGCCAAAGTACACATGGACCAGAATTGGTCAGACATGATGACCAAGCCGGTATCAGCAATGAAGTTTGAAGATTGTTGTGAAGGTGCCGGGTTGGTGAACCCGTCTCATTGAAGAGGCCGGGATGATGACACCTATCACAATTTGACAGGTTGTATTGAACCAGGGTGATAGAGAAGCCGGGTTGTTTTAAAGAGTTGAAGTTGTTGGGCCGAGTTGAACCTGTTGCATTGAAGATGCCGGGTTGTATTTGATTTACCGCATTGAAGTTGTAGGGGGAGAATTGTTGGACTTTACACCTTCAATGCTGGCCCAAGCCCATTTGAGGGGTTTAATATCCCAGACCTAATTTACCATTATAAATACATTAGTTTAGGGTAAAATTAGGTTAGACCAAGACAGAGATGTAAGAGTGTGAACGACACAGATATCGAGAAAGATTGAGCGTTGAGTGATACTCCGCATTTTGAAAGCCTCAACTGACATTCTTGAGTGCCATTATTGAGCAAGCCATTGTGCCTGCATATTTGAGAGATCTCGAGTGAAACACTTAGAGAGTTTGAGTATCACCATTGTTGGAGAGGTTGAGTGTACCACCAACTTAGTGTATTTGATTCATTGTAACTATTCTTAGTTATAGTGGATATTTGATTACGTTTCCACATTTGATTGAAGGTTGACGATAATCCACCTTTGAGTTTATTTGAGGGTAAGACTGTTGCGCCGATTTTACCCAACACAAGAGAATGGTAACGGGCTAGCACAAGTGCTACTAGAAGAAGGACCATCAGTCTTCGAGGACTCTACTAGAGTCCAAGGATCATCCAGTAAATAAGCCTTTTTATGTCGCCCCCCGCTATTGAGATCCAAATGTGGGCCATCCTTGTTTTGGTCCCAAACTCATATGCTTTGTCCAAGTTTCAAGGTGGGATCCTCTGCAGTGGTACCATCTTTGCTAGAGGTTGAAAGAAGGTTAGGGGTTACTTTCTAGCAAGCAAATCTCTCTCCTTGAATGATGCTTCTGAATCAAATATTAGTTAAAGATGGTGATATTGGCTTGAAAGAAGGGAATCCCAAAGAACCCTTGTGTGCAGGATTCCTGGGGTTGGTCGAGAACACAAAATCCCTAATCTTCTGGAGAAGATATAGCCAATATTCATGGACATCCCTTCAATAATAGCATAGTTGAGGTAGGCACCTTCCTTGTTGAGGTCTGAAACATGGAAGTTAGGGGCGATGATGGCATAGTAAAAGGTTAACCAAGTATGTGTGAGTTGTCTCATGTTGAACCTGTGTATCAAGTGGGGAACAACAAACTCCCCAGTTCTGCTCATCTCAAAGCCCACCCTTGGTACAGAAAGTACAATAGTCACCTTTATGTGATAACTTGGATTGTGCAACCATTGGTCATACTCAAAAATAGTACCTAACCTGGGAGCATATGCCTCCAAATAGGTGTTGATGGCATGTGCGTCATAACGGATGCAAAATTGCAAATGCCACAAACAATGCTATACAGCTCAAGAACCGCATCCTTGCCTTCTAGAGGATGGTAGGCGTTTGCATAAATCTCATGGCCTATTTAAATCATTACAGATATTTGGTTAAATTTTAATGGATGGATGAAAGCTTTTTATATGTTGCTTTAGGTTCCTCTCAGTCGATTATATAGCATAAGTTGAGGAAGGATCACTTAAAAGCCACAAAACTCTTCACTTTTTAGCTTATACTTCAAGAATTTGGATCAAATTTGTAGGTAAGGAAATTTTTAATATGATTGAGTGCTATGTTCGAATATTCTATATTTGGATTATTGTTCTTTTTGGGTGTGAAATGATACTTATATGTTGTGTTTAAAGTAAAATTTGAATTGGAATTGATTTGGTAGCCATTGTAAGTTATTTGTTATGGATAAAGCCCAATTATCTTTATTTCAATTATTCAAATCCCCAACAGCCTAATATCTTATCCATCAGAAGATAAAAGATATAACAAATACTGCAACAGAAAGATAGAGCGAATATTCAAATATCTCGGCAAAAGATAATGGGCCTCAACCACCATTCTACCAGGATCTAGGTATTATCTTATAAATATAGCGTCAGTCATGGTGAACAATACACAACAATTTCGACTCTTTCTTTTTCATTCACACTACACACACATCACGCCATTCGTATTGTTTCCTGTAGTGATCATCTTCCTGGAGGTGTTTCATCTCTATAAGCATCTTCAGAGAGAGAGAGAGCCTGATCCTATAGCAAAATCCCAGTAAACCTTGTTGGGTACATTCTGTTTCTCACAAGCAGAACAGTGGTGCCGTCTGTGGGGACGATAAATTTCAAATCCCACCAACTCACAATGGTCAACACTAGAAGTCACCAGATCGCTGGGCACGACGAACCACCCAGAAATACCAATCAGGAGAATGTGGTAGCAGAAGATGCGGTTTCTAACACTGCTTCATCTCCAGTTGGACCAATGGTGTAACCTCTTGTCAATCCACCATCAGCGACCGAGGCTGAGCCAGATCACACTCAACGTCTCGTTCAGAATGCTTTGAACTCACTTCTATCTCGAATAGAGAATTTGGAAAAAACGTTATGAGCTCCAACGACAGGAGGATGTACAGAACCTGCTAATACAGTTGGACGAACGCAGCGCTAAACGTAGACAGGACGAAGATCACCGTTTCCAACGTATAGAACACCGGATTCGCAATGTAGAAAATCCGGTAACAACACACACCGAGCAACCGCATGAGACATCGAGAAGACATGGACCAGGTACCCCAGCACCCACTGCCGAGACCGGCAACAGGGGCCCGATCAGTCAATCTGAGTAAGCCAGAATATCCCATTCTCCGTCACGGAATGAAGGACCTCGGCTCACTCCTTCAACCATGATCCCAAAATGTACCATTGTTGATAGACCAGTAGGAGAGATCATATGTCGGACCGGACGAGAAGATGATACATATCGAAGGAAGTATCACCGAGGTCGACAGAATAATAGCCCGTTCATTGATGAAATAGTGGATGCTCAGTTCTTGGAGGACTTCGATGGTTCTTTCTTATCCAAATATGATGGGAGCCAGGATCCTCAGGTGCATATAGACGAGTTCAACATGCAAATGTGTGTTCGAGGGATTGACGAGCCCATAATTTCACGAATTTTCGCTACTACTTTGACTGGAGCTGCCCAAACCTGGTTTCACACTTTGCTGTCGCGTTCTATCCAAAGTTTTGAAGATTTTGGACAGAAGTTTTTGTTGAATTTTGCAACAAGCAAGAAACAGCCCAAGTCTGAGTTCGCTCTAGGCAAAATACGCCAGCAACCCGGAGAAACTGTGCAGAGTTATATGGACCGATTCAAGGAAGCTGCTTTGCTGGTGCAAGGCTTGGAAGAAAAGGTTCACGTGCATCTCGTCTCAGCCGGACTCAATGGATCATCCCGCCTCGCGAAATCAATTTATAAAGATCCTGTGAAATCTTTAAACGAGTTTAGCATCCGTTCCAAGAAATATTTTGAATTGGAACAAATGGAAATCGCTAACTCGGTTTAGAGGGAGAATAAGAAACCTTCATCGCCGAGGAATCGACGTCAGTAGAATGCACAATCTAGCCGACAACCTGCAAACTTTCCCATTAGCCGACCTGGACGAAATGTTCCTGACCCCGGCTTCAGGCCCAGGAGGCATGAATGGAAATTCGACAAGTATGCTCCATTGAATGCTACACGAGGTCAGATATGGAAAGAGGTTGCTTTCACGGAGATGAGGAAAGCAGATCGTCCTCGACCAATAGTAAGAAAGGAAGGATTAGACTACTCCCGATATTGCGACTTTCATAATGGACCGGGTCATACAACTGACCAGTGTTGGGAACTCCGCGATGCAATAGAGAAATTTGTTCGGGTAGGCAAACTGCGGCAATATGTCATCCGAACCCAATGGTACCAAGGCAAAAGAAAAAGTCAGCAGGAGAACAAAGACCGGGATGACAAGAAGAGCAAAAAAGACGACTTCCCAGAACCCGAATTGGAATGTAATGTGATTTCGGGAGGCATGGGAGGTGGAGGCGACACTGCTAATCAGCGAAAGAAATATCTCAAAGAAGTTATGTCAGTGAGAGATCAACCGAGATTTAAGGAAAGCAGCAAGAAATCCGCGCCTCCGCTAATTTATTTCACCGAAGACGACATGAAAGGTGTGGTACCCAGTCACGAGGACGATCTTGTCATAACAGGGACCGTGGCTAACTTCTGAGTCAAAAGAATATTTGTTGATAACGGTAGCTCGGCTGACATCATCAACCTGAGTGCATTCAAGAAGATGAACTCGAAATAAGATGACTTGAAACCATGCCAAACCATGTTGATAGGCTTTAATGGTGGAGGCACAGGTTTGAAAGTAGTAATTGATCTCCAACTTACGTTGGGAACAAAGGAAGGTTTCAAGACAGACCGGGTCACATTTACCGTTACCGAGTTCACCTCACCATATAATATCATATTGGGCAGGCCAACGCTTCATAAATGGGACATATTGATGTCCACCAAGCATCAGAAGATGAAGATGATCGGACACCTTGGCCGAGTCATTACCATCTGCGGTGATCAAAAGGAATCGAGGCAGTGCTATTTTAATACAATCCGGGAAACTGAAGGCGGCCCATCCTCCCCACCTCGGATAAGGCAAGGAGATCCGACAGAACAGCAAATCGAGAGACAATCATCCCGAAAGCCGGTCAATCTTGTGGAGCTAGATATGCGAGATATTGAATAATGGAGGCCAGAACCGGTAGACGAGCTTGAAGACATTCAGATCGGAGGCTCCCCAGAACAAATCACGAAGATAGGCAAACAGAATAATTCAGAAACCAAAGACAAGCTAATCCAGTGCCTGAGGGACAATCAAGATGTGTTTGCTTAGAAAGCTGCCGAGATTCCCGGGATCAAACCTACATTCTGTTGTCATAAGTTAGTCATGTATCCTGATTCTAAGCCAGTAGCACAAAAAAATAGGAAACTTGGCCCAGACAGAAGGCAAGCATTGGAGAAGCATATCAAAGAATTGGTGGAAGTCGGGTTCATAAGAGAGATACAGTACACCACTTGGCTTTCCAATGTGGTGATGGTGAAGAAGTCCAATGGAAAATGGCGAGTTTGTGTCGATTATACAGATTTGAACAAGGTTTGTCCAAAGGACTCATACCCGATGCCGAGTATCGATCAGCTAGGGGATAATTCTGCCGGATTCCAATCGTTATCTTTCATGGACGCTTATTCCTGATACAATCAGATACCCATGTACCCGAATGATCGAGAGAAAACGGCATTCCGGGGCGTAGAAGCAAATTACTATTATGATGTAATGCCATTCGGATTGAAAAATGCCGGGGCCACTTACCAACGGATGATGAATAAGGTTTTCGTCGATCAACTCGGACGCAATATTGAAGTATACATTGATGATATGATCGCCAAGACAGATGTAAGCAGAGACCATATCCGAGATCTAGAAGAAACGTTCTGCAAACTAAGGCAACACAGTATTCGTTTGAATCCTTTGAAATGTGCCTTCGGGTAAAAGCCGGGAAATTCCTGGGTTTCATGTTGACCCACCGAGGAATAGAGGCAAACCCAGACAAATGCAAGGCTGTCCTCGACATGCAATTTCCCTCTAATAAACGTGAAGTCCAACAGTTGACGGGAAGAATGGCGGCCTTAACACGATTCCTCCCAAAATCTGCAGAAAAGGCCCTTCCTTTCTTCAAGTTATTAAAAAAGGAGGCCAACGTAGGATGAAACCAATCGTGTGAGGAGGCTTTCCAGGAAATCAAAAGGTGTTTGGCTTCACCTTCTGTACTCTCAAAATCGGAGCCCGGAGAAATACTTGTCTTGTATCTCGCGGTTGGAGAGGAAGCCATAAGCGTTGTTCTAGTCAGAGAAGTAGACAAGTCTCAGTTGTCGATATATTTTGTGAGCCGAGCTCTCAAGAACTCGGAGTTGCGATACCAGAAGCTCGAGAAGGTGGCCTTCGCTCTGCTCACAACGGCTAAAAGGCTTCGTCCATATTTCCAAAGCCATACCATCGTCGTGAGAACAAATCAACCCATCCGGTAGGTATTACACAAGCCAGATTTAGCGGGAAGAATGATGAATTGGGCCATTCAATTATCCAAGTTCAACATCAAGTATGAAGCCTGTCACGCCATCAAGTCTCAATCTCTGGCCGATTTCATGGTTGAATTGACCCCGACATCCTCCACTCAGCCGGAAAGTAGTGTGTGGAAAGTATATGTTGATGGATCATCTAATTCCAAGGGAAGCGGAGCCGGGATTATTGTTGAGAATCCTGAGGGAGTGTCGCTCGAACAATCACTGCAGCTTCATTTTCCGACGTCTAATAATCAAGCGGAATATGAAGCACTGATTGCCGGGTTAAAACAGGTCAGAGAGCAGGGAGCATTGAGAGTCAACGTCTTTACTGATTCGCAACTTGTTTCAGCACAAATAGAGGGGAGGTATCAAACAAAGGGTCCTTTATTAGCAAAATATCTTGCTAAAGTGAAGGAGATGATAGCTGACTTGGATGAAGTTACCGTCGCCCATATTCCGAGGGAAGAGAATGCCCAAGCCGACATATTATCAAAGTTGGCAAGTACAAAAGGAACGAGCAATCATAGAACAATCATTCAGCAAGAACTCGCCCAACCAGCATGCATCATGATGATATTAATGGCTGAGGACTGGAGGAGGTTGATTATTAATTATCTAGAACAAGGGATAGTGCCAGATGAAGGAATAGAGGCGAAAAGATTGATCCGAGATGCTTCTATGTATGCAATTATTGATGGCGAATTATACCGTCGAGGCCTCCACACCCCAATGTTACTATGCCTAAGCTCGGATCAAGCCAAGTACGTACTCACCGAGATACATGAAGGAATTAATGGCCAGCATATGGGTGCGAGGGCTTTAGCGTTAAAAGCTCTTCGGGCCGGATACTTTTGGCTGACGATAAAGGCAGATGCAACAGAACATGTGAAAAAATGTGACACCTGTCAAAAGCATGCAAAGATATTGTGGACCCCCCCATCCGAGCTAAATCTAATCACAGCACCATGGCCTTTCTACAAATGGGGAATAGACCTCTTAGGACCATTTAAGGCGACGGAAGGTCAGATGAAATGGTTAATAATAGTTGTGGACTACTTTACCAAATGGATTGAGGTTGAGCCTTTAGCTACCATCACCTCGGTCCGCGTTCAAAAATTCTTTGAACGCAGCATAATAGCGAGATTCGAAATTCCGGCAGAAATCGTCACTGATAATGGGACACAGTTCACGGACAAGAAATTCCAAGAAATGATGGTCGGACTCCACATAAAACATCACTTTTCATCGGTAGAGCATCCACAGTCTAATGGCCAGGCGGAAGCAGCAAACAAAGTTCTTCTGGACTGGTTGAAAAAACGAATGCAAGAAGCCGGCCCGAACTGGGTTGAACAACTTTACTACGTCTTATGGGCGTATAGAACCACGGTCCAAACAGCCACCCACGAGACTCCATTCAGAATGACGTACGGTTGCGAGGCCATGATACCTGTGGAAATCGGGCAACCTTCGTGGAGGAAGCAAATGTCGAATACCGACAATAATACAGCATTAGCCACCGAGATTTACGCATGAAACAGATCTCGGCTCGGAGATTCAATAAAAAGGTGAAGCCGAGGTCCTTCGAAAAAGACGATCTCGTATTACGACGAGTAGATATCGAAAATAAGAATGCCGACAAGCTAAAGATATACTACAGTTGAGAGAAGACCCATGTGTTTCCCTTTAGTTGGCTATGAGCCCGTCATTGGAATCATGGATTATTGTTTTTTACCATGTGTTTCCCTTTAGTTAGCTATGAGCCCGTCATTGGGATCATGGATTATCATTTTTACCGTGTGTTTCCCCTTAATTGACTTCGTCTTTCATGGGGATCACGAAATAATATTTTCACGTGTTTCTCTTTAATCGATTCATAAGTCGGGATCCAGGCGAATCGTTCATAGAGATCGTGACTTATGTATCATGTGTTTCTCATTGATTATGTAAACCGAGGAATGTAAACTCGATATAAATTTTTCATTGAGATCATGAATTTTTATAATCTTCGAAGAATAATAAAATCCTTATTATAAGGAAATTATATATACATTGTGCACAATTTATGAGGGCCTAGTCGTTGTTATGTATTAACTCGGCCTTGATCAAGCCGGCGTAATTATTTACTCATGGATGAATCACCGGTTATATCTATATCGAAAGAATTACATCCGTAGATTAATGTTACGAATACATTGACAGTTGTTAGGACAGGAACTCGGTTCCAAAACAATATTCGAACTAGTGATTCAATTGAAATACTTGGCCGTTGGAGCCAAAATAACATTCAAGCAAGCAAATGTGTTCCAATCGGAAACGGTAAACCAAGATGAATATGATGAAATCGAGGAGAATTAAATAAATTGTTCAAAGTAATCAAGTCAGAAACATAAGAAATATTGTTTCAAAATTCCCAAAATATTACATATAAAACCGGCATCCCGGCCCTTCAAGAATCTCCTTGGCTCTAGTTTTCATCAGGTAGGTTCATCGTACTCAGATCGTCTTCTTCACTATCTGAAATAGTTAACAATTTATTGCCGCCAACGTATGACTTGAAATGCATACCTGAGGTGTTTAATTCAAGACCGGGATTCAGAAAACGAATCTGCTCCAAAGCATTGTTAAAAGAAGCTTCAGTAGACCGTGCTAATTGTGACCGCACGAAAATAAGCTCGTCGGTCGTTTCCTCCAGGTCTTTTGATTTCTTGGCTTCAAGAGCGATTAATTTATTACATCGGACAATAGCGTCTTCAACCTTGCCCCGAGCTGAGGATAATTCAAGCTCCAGTTTCGCTACCTCGGCCCGAGAGGACTCGGCTTCAATCTTAGAGACCCCCAGCTCGGCTTGGGAAACCTCAAGGTCGGAGGCCATCTTTGTCACCAACTCTCGGGCTTCCTTGGTTTCAGCACGGGAAACCTCTAGATCGGCGTGAACAGCCACTGCCTTCTCTTGAGCCAGTTCTAGATTCTTTTGAAGTTGCTGGTTTTCATCTCGAGACGCTTCGAGATCGGCAACCACCCTGCAGGCTTTCTTGTTTAAAGTGAACAAGCTCTCAACCAAGGTGCCACCCTTCAAAGTCGCTAGCTCGATCCTACTCAGCTCTTCCATATCGTCCAAAGAGAAGGGCACCAGCTCAGAATATCTCCTCGGCGCCCGAGCGACTTTAAAAAAGTCCTAAGTAACACCCTTCTCCCAGAGAGTTCGGGGTGCCAATTGATGATGCTCCTCCAAGGGTTCGGACACGGGCATTGATACTTCAATCCTCTGAGGTTCCGACAACTCGGCAGCCGAAACCTCTGGAATCACATCCCCTACGGATGGATCAAGGTCAATAACCGACATCTCGGGTGTCGGCGAAGGAGTTGGGGCAGGAATATTTGGGGAGGCAGCCGAAACAAGTTCAGCATTAACCGGGGCCGAAACAGAAGACTCAACCTTTCTTTTACCTTTGTCTCCTGTAACCTTTTGCTTCTTTCGTGAATGAAAGGCTACCAGGTGGTCAGGTTTCGGAATCGGTGTAGAATTTTCCATTCCGGCAGCTGCAAAGAAAACAAACAATAAATAACCAAGAAAAGAGGTAAAATATGGAATTTTTGTAAGAAAATGCAACCTTGAGCTTCTCGGAACATATTAATTTGAATAAGCGTCGATGCTTCTATGTCGGACAAACTAGTTTCGTCAGTTCGATAAGATGCAGGAGGGTTGATATGGTGTTCCTGAGTCCAGTAGAGCGGAAATTTCCACTCAACACCAGGTAGCTCTGGACCTCGGAGGAAAAATGGTTGTTTGCCGGGTTCGGCAGCAACTTTGAAGAAATTGTTTTTAAAGTTTTTAAAAGAATCAGTAAAGATGGGGAACAAGTGACGACCAGGGCGGCTCCGAAAAGAAGTCCACCCTTTTCGAGTTGAGGGTTCTCGGCCAGTACGGCCGGTTTGAACATTAAAAAAGTATAAGCAAAGAGGAACCATGCAAGCAATATGTAATTCGGCGCACAAATCCATGAAGGATTTTATAAAAGCCCAGCTATTCGGATGCAATTGGGAATGAGCCAAGTGAAGATAATTCAAAAGCTCCATTTTGAAATCTGATAAAGGAAATCGGATTCCCAGACATGTAACCACATCTTTGCAAAAGAAGAAATAGTTAGGCTCACCTTCCCTGGCACATGAGCAAATAGGCTCATCCGGGGCAGGAGGACGGATAGAGAACCCATCCTGATTGCCTATGAGGAGCGCTGCTATATTCCCCGGGGATAAGAAAGAAGAAGTATGAAGTACTTCATAGGTCACCCAAGGGAATTTGGTGATCAAAGAAGGGGACGGGTTGTCGGGTTGAGATCCTGCTGATTGAGACTCGTCAACCATTTCCATTGATGGAGTTTCCATCACAACCTACGACAAAGTAAAAAGAATAAATTAGTAGAGGATACCTGGAGGTGTAGTTGAAAGAGGAAGGGTTGAAGGAAGGGCTGACGCTTGATTGATGCGATGGAAAGTCGGCATTAAGACCCCTACATTCGGTAGTGATGATCGAGGAATTCTAGTGATCACAAGAGTGACTTTTCGAACCGGATTGTGACGACATGAGGCGAGAATCTCACCAGTTCGCTCATATTGCCCAATCTGGACGTAATAGTGAAAGTCATCCATACATCTTGAACAGGGCTCAAAATGAACTTCATGGACAGGTTCTAAAGGGTCCAGGTCAACAAGTGGAGGATTGCTATTAATGGCTGGAGAAGAACTCAAACGTTCAGACACATTTCCAAAAGATTTCTTATTCATAGAAGAGCGTAAATTACTCAAAGAAGGGGTAAACCTAGGATTGACGGAAGTTTGTTCAAGAACCTTATCAGCTAGAATTTCTAAGGAACTCATTCTACTGAAATCTGAGCCTATACAAATGCCTTTACATCTACAGGTGAAAGGAATATTAGGTTGAGGTTCCTTTGAAACCCCAGAACCCCCAGAAGATCTTAGTAAATCCTTTTTCTTTTCTTCATCAGGGAGAGGAAGACCCCAAAGCCAAAATGCGGATTTGGGGGGAATGTTCTATCGAATGAATGCTTCCTCCTCAGGAGTAAGCTTCATTGTAAGAACAACGAAGAGAGAAGATAAGGAGAGATACCCTAGAGCAAAATACCTAAATTGAGAAAACAACTAAGGAAGCAGATACTCAAACAAGGATCGAAGAAGTGCAAAAAAGGAGAATGAAAGTTGAATAAAAAGGAGTACAATGCAATCGAAAGGGGAAATGCAGTAAATACCTGGAAAAGGTTCAAGGAATTTGGCTTCAGAGAATGCTGAGACAAAGAGAAGTTGACAGAGAGAAGAAATCACAAGAGCGTGAAGGATGCCAAAATGAGAGCAAATGAAGGCAAAAGAGAGGAATGAAGAAGTTGAAGTATTGATAACCGCCGAAAACCACTCACGAAACGTCTCAAAAACGTAACCTCCAGGATACGATCAGACACTAATGGTATAAATGACATTTTACGAGTTACATAAGGGGCAAAACAGGAAGGAAATTCCAAGCTCATGATGGGGGCATAGGGAATAGAAACGACGCATTAAATGCTGGGTGCAGGAAATGTCGCCAAGAAAAAAGAGATGAAAAGACAACCCTTCAAACAGGAACCTCAGAACAAACTAGAGGACTTAAAGCCAGGATCTCTGGCCACGATTCTCATCACAAGAAAAAATATGTATCTCGGCTTCCTAATGGAGCTCGGATTGGTAACATACCGAATTTGCACAAGACAAAAAATAGCTCGGGCATAGTTAAGAAATCGTGCCATATGGACGTCTGAAGATAGGCTGCATATCTCGGTATTGAGTAAGCAACAGTATGACATCTCGGCATGGAATATAACATAACTTGGACTCATCCATTAATACATCCCGGTCATCCAGAGTGCTAGATAACCGGGCTGAGGGGCATCTGTTACGGATAAAGCCCAATTATCTTTATTTCAAATATTCAAATCCCTAACAGCCTAATATCTTATCCATCAGAAGATAAAAGATATAACAAATACTGCAACAGAAAGATAGAGCGAATATTCAAATATCTCGGCCAAAGATAATGGGCCTCAACCACCATTCTACCAGGATCCAGGTATTATCTTATAAATATAGCGTCAGTCATGGTGAACAATACACAACAATTCTGACTCTCTCTTTTCCATTTACACTGCACACACAGCACGCCATTCGTGTTGTTTCCTGTAGTGATCATCTTCCTAGAGGTGTTTCATCTCTATAAGCATCTTCAGAGAGAGAGAGAGCATGATCCCATAGCAAAATCCCAGTAAACCTTGCTGGGTACATTCTGTTTCTCACAAGCAGAATATTATTTATGTAGAGTTTTTAAATTCTGCAACTCTGTTTTGCTTAAGCGAGCGATTGTTCTCACTTAAGCGACACATGTGATAGAGGGTGATCTAGGTGCGGTTCTAACTTAAGTACGGATAAATCCTAACTTAAGCAAGCTCTAGATTATAAGTGCGAATGCCAAAAAACAAGTAAAATGGTCACTAGAATTCTCAGTTAAGCAATAATTAAATGGTGTTTAAGTGAAAACAGAACAGAGATCAATGCAATTTCTGAGAGTAATCTCACTTAAACGATACTAATGTGGCACTTAAGTGAGACTTCATGCTTATCATTTTATAAAATGATTACTAAATGAATTTCAATTGAAATTTTTTAAATTGCTAGAATTTTGAAAATGTCACAATTAAAAACTTGAGTTCATTCTTAATTTCCACCAACTAATGAAGTTAGTGCATCAACTTAAAACCTTGAGAATCTCTCCTGTAACATATCTAATTATTTTTTGGAACAGTGAAGCGGATTAGGAAAGTAATGGACACAGTCAAAAGATGTAATTATTAGGTAATAAGCAATGGTTTAAGCACCAACATAAGGTTAATTATCACCGTTCCATTTTTGACTATTGTTATGATTATTTGTGTTTTCCTTTCATGGCCGCGAATGATAAGTTTTTTTTCTTATATTTGTGCAACCCATTTTACAAATGTATCATAACAAAAACCACTAATTAATTAGTGGTAAAATATTTGCTACAATCATTTTCTACCTAAACTCATTTATTGTGATTAGATAGGCCATGGTTTTGGGACACATCTATCGTAAATCATTCTCTTCTTATTTCTGTCAAGAAAATAACTCGATCATACCAGGCTCCCACTTTTCCTTCTTCATTAATATGATTTCATTGATGTGCCCGGTTTCTGAAACTATTTACAAAGTACAAGTTCTACGTAGGTGATTATTTTTTTGTTGAGAAATGGCCACCAGAATGGTGAATCCTAAAGGGAGCCCACTAAGGGTACGGAAAAAGAATGAAGAGAATGGACTATTTCTTCTTATTAATGAAAAGATGAAAGCCATCAATTGTTATACATGGCCGGAAATTAAACCTTAATAGTTAATACCTTTCTTATGCTCCATTTAATTCGATTAGAGCAATTTTAATATGTTGCATAAAATAATGCTTTTCATCCTAAGCAACCGTACCATGTGAGATATCACATATAAGTTGTGTCACGTGGTAAATCTGATAAACAACTAATACATCTTAAATAAGACATGCATGGTTCCATTATAGTCTGAGTCTGATTGTCTGAGTTTTGGAGTTTTGGAGTTTTGTATAATCTTTTTTTTCTATTTTTTGACATCAGAAACTAAAATTATTAATAAAAAATGCTAAAATTTTAATTTAAAGACCATAAATGAAATTTACAAAAAATTTACATAACAAAATCATAATTAACCCTTTCTTTTTCTGCTTTTGCTTTATACACAATCAAACAAAAGGAAAGAAAAAATTATAAAATCGTTTCACTTTTTGTACTCTTTTTCTTTTCCTTCTTCCTTCTTTTCTAAACTAAATACACCATTAATAAAAACAGCCTAATTAGCTTTAGGTAATATTTTAAAAAAGAAAAAGGAAAAAACTTGTGGTAGGTTGAGTTACTTGAAAAGTGGGATATGTTTGGTTTACATACTACATTTCTTCAATAATCCAATCATGGATGGAAACAAACGATAGAACAGAACACCTGAAATAGAACTTTGTAAGCTATACTTTTCACCTGTGCATGTGGAGAAAACTAAGATCAGAATTAAGAAGCTTGAAGCTTTAGGGTCACATATGATGACAACTATTGTCTATTGCTATCTCAATTTTGGCATCTCTGCTCTTCGTTCCAATGTTTGGGCTAGCTATATATATGTCAAACGATGATGACACATATACATGCAACAAAGTTCGACCAAATCGAAGACAAACAATGGAAGGAAGAGCAAAAATGACAATATTTAGATAGTGCTTGAATACTGAAATGCCATGCCTTGGCGATAGAAAACTGAAATGGACATGTTTCGCTTTCTGAAGTTAATTACGCTAATGACGACATTGTGTTGCTGTGCCGTGCATATAATGTTGAGGTTGAATATTCAAATGAATTACATATTTTTTTAATGTATATATATTTATCATGTAAATTTGATGTTAGTCTAAGGAGTGAAACAACGTAATTTAATTATCTTGTATATTTTATTCATAATTAAAAATATGTTAAAACTTATGTACGATATAAGTTTGTAAGCTTCCTCTCCAATCATATAATTATCAAAGTTGAAAAATAATTAGTCTATCAAACTTAACCAACAAATAAGGCACTATTTGTTAATTATACGCTGCAAGGAGGGGTTCAACAAGCCTCTGTGTACGACTCTTTCTTGACGTTACTCTCCTGTGTTTATATAGCGAAATCTTTTTTAAAAATAAATTAGCAACAGGTATATTTATTCACCAAAAAAAATAGAGAAGCAAAAGGTATATTGATTTGTAATTTAATTATATAATTTAAACTAACTTACAATTTTTAATTTAGTAAAATTAATATTGTTTTTATCAAATTCGAATTTAAATATACTTTCAATATTTTCGTGTGTATAATTATGTATTAGTCTGTGTGTTATTATTTATTTATTTATATAGCTACGTAATCATGTATTTAGGAGCTTTATAGCTAAAGTTTACTCTTCGGTTATCAAAATTTTTGTATGGGTGAATATTTTAACATTCCAAAACTTTATTCCCCACATTTTATTTTGGTAGGGTTTTTACTACAACAGAAAATATGTATAAGACGGATAACATGAATTAATGTCCCCTCAAATTACTTTCTAATTTTTTTTTATTTTACAGAATTTTAGTTAAATATGCAGAATTTAAATTTGCTTTACAAGGTCCTTCTAATTTTCAATTATTGAAACTAAATCATATGAAGCTTGAAACTAAATCCTAGGGAGGCCTATGAAGAATAGTTGAAAATTTCTTAAGTTTTGCTGACGAAGCAAAAACCTTGTTCAAAATGTTGTATGTCATGCCAATATATGAAAATTTAACATAATTTTCACTCTGTCATAGGCTTTGTTTAGGGGCTTATTTAAAAACAAAAAATTAAAACCACTCGTAATTCTTGTGCTACTTACCATGTCGTTTTCACTTTTCAGCACTGGGACAGGCAAGTCTGACAATTTGAAATTCATTCACATTTCACACGGATGGGCCCCAAATTAATCTTTATGTGGACGGTGGGAGTGTTGAGGGCAAATAAATAAATATCATGTGATAAAGATAGTGGGCTTTTTCCAGCAGCTAGGCCCAACCTGATGTCTACATGGATGATTAAGATTTGTGGGCCAATCCAGCACCCCACATTTACAGTAGTGAGTAGTGTAGTGACAGCAAATATCCTTGTCTGTTTCTGGCCGTTTTCTGTGTGCATGTGGTTAATGTTCTCAAAATGGAAATTTTGTTTCCTTTTTCGGAATTTTTTTCTTTATCTTTTAGTTTCGGGGATTGGTAATTTCAAAAGCCAAAATCTATAATCAATCCGAAATATAATTTTGCATTTTTGATTGGTCATACTAGAAGCCAAAAAAAAAAAGTGCAAGAATCAAGTTTAATGTGCAGGAAACAACAGTCTTATGCCTCATGCTGTTTTGAGGGGGAAAATAAAGGCTCTGGCTGATTCAGTATATCAATAATTGGGTTTAGAGTTTGGACTATATGCTTTGTTGCTTGTGGAAAAATGCTTCTTCTTTTTTCTTTTTTAAAATGTGGTTGTTTGTGATCTTGACTCTTGATCTACACCAATATACTTATGTAAAATATGTTTCCTAATGATATATTGGTTGTTTTAGTATGCTTATATTGATATGTTTGGGTATATTTTGAAATGGTGATATTTTATCATTGTTTGGATTACGATTAGAGAATTTTTACAGTGTTCCCGTTGATTTAGAGGTATTGATACGGTTGACTTTTCAGGAATCAAGTTGTATTATTATATTATTATTTTAAATTTAATGATAATTTGAAAAAAAGAAACTTTAATTTTTCAAAAAATTGTTACCAAAAGATTAATTTAAAGAAGAAAAAAATGCATATGTCAATTAGCATAATAAGAAGCAACACGATATGACAACAAATCAATAAAATGATTAGAAAATTACAATTTTAAAATTTTGAATTCATTCTTATCTCTTTTTTTTTCAAAGTCTTTGGATTTTACGAATTTTAGGTATCTTATATAATTCTCTTGAGTTTTTTTTATTTTGAGAGTTTAATTCTTAATTTTTTTTTATATTTCTTACTTAATTAAAATGTTAAAATTATGGAAAAAATTTGACAAAACACTAAAAGATAACAAAAAGTATATAAAATACCTAAAGCACAAAAATTGTATATATACTTTTTGTATATAAAAATTATATAAAATTGACAAAGCACAAAAATTGGCATATATAACTTAAGAGAATTATATAAAATACCTAAAATTTGTAAAATACAAAGACTTAAAAAAATAAGAATGGAATTCAAGATTTTAAAATTGTGAATTTTTTAATTACTTTCTTGATTTGTGGTCATATCATGTTGCTTGTTATTATGCTAATTGGCATATTCTTATTTTTTGCCTTAAATTAATCTTTTGTTAACAATTTATTTTTAAAAATTAAAGTTTCTTTTTTTTCAAATTATCATTAAATTTTAAAATAAAAATATAATAATAGAACTTAATTCCTATCAGTTGAAAAAATCAACTGTATCAATATCCAAAAATTAACCAAAGCACGATAAAAATTCCCTTAATTAAGTATCAAGCTCACATTTGCCATAAAACTTAAGAAGAAAAATGGGACCTTGGTCCTATGATGAGGATCTCGTGGCTCTTGAGAAAGGAGAATAAGACCCATAACAATTATTTTCTTAAGTGACTAAATGAGTTAGAACACTTAAATCAAGTGACTAGGAAAATTGGTAGGAGTTTTAACGTAAAAGGTTGCTTAAAGATTTGGTTTTTTTGCAAAAACAAGATGGCAAATAAAATTTTGCAGACTTTAATACAGTGAGATTAAATATTTGAAAGTGATTATAAATTATTTTTGATAAAGTTAGTGCCTAAAAAAATACTAGACTTAGGAAAAAAATGTGGAATAAAAAAAAGTGAATCTATACTAGTTTCGAAGTCTAAAATTCATGAGTAAAAAGGGAAATTGAAATTTTGTGATTAATAATTTAAAACACTAGTTTTGCTTAACATAAGTTATTTAAGTCCTAATTTGAGGAGGACTAATTTTTAGGACTTTAAATTACAAGTTGCATACTACTAGTAAACTGGTAAAATAGTGAATTTAAAGGTGAAATAGTAAATTCGTCCCTAAAATACTTTATAAAATTCACTTGGGTCTGAATTATGAAATAACTGTATATGTATAACTTTTGTAAAAGAATCAAGTATTTAATTAAAACTTAATGAAATTAAAATAATTTATTGTTTTAATAACTTAGAAAATTAAAAAATTTCAAGGTCTGAACTTTTACAAAATATTTATTTAATTAAAATTTAATGATGAAAATAGTTATAAATGTGGAGCCTTTATCTTATCATATATAACAGGAAGGGTCTTATGGTAATGGTATGCATATCAATTAAGAAGATTAACTTAATTAATTAAGCATTATACATAAATTGTTAAAAATTCTCTTATGAAGACAAAAATGGTATGTGTAATTATATATTATGTGAAAACAACTGAAGATAAGATAAAGCAATGATATTTTAACTTTTTAATATTTTAAGCATTTCACCAATAACTCTTCTTTCTTTTTTTATCTATCTTTTACTATCACATCATATAACTTGTTATACTTATATTTTTTTTCTTCTTTTTTTTCTCTCACTAGGTATAAAATAGCATTTGAATGTCTAACTATATTTATCCATTTAACCTAAAAGAAGAAAAGGAAGGAAAAGTTTTCCTTATTTAGTTTGATTAAAGAGAAGGAATTTTTTGACAGAAAAGGGTGTCCTTCTGGTTAGCAAGGGAAGGGGGAGAACGGAGTCTCGATCCCTTTCTTCCATTTTTATAAACACCTTTCGAAAAGGACACATCGTGCTTTTTGTTCTTCCTTTTTCTCTTCGTTCTCATTTAATTTCATCATGAGTATTAATTTGTGGTCCACTACAAGGGAAGTTCGTCAAGCAATTGTAATAGCCAATAATATGAGTTTAATTTGAGACAGAGTTGCCCAGAGCTAGCTAAGATGATGAATGAGTCTACTGTGTACCTAAGCTCTAAAGCTTCCTCAGCCCGTTCTACATGCCAAGGACCAACTATGAACTATCTCAGTTGTAACATCCACGCATGTATCAAAATGAATTCAAGTACGGCTGAATGCTCCGCCACAGAATTATATCACTCCAAGTTAATAATCTCAAATTTTGGGTCAACCCAAGCATAAAAAGGAATGACATCACACAAGCATTATCATGATCACAGTATATATAAATGTCATATTCACATTAATATAAGAGCATCGTCAACCCTAAAAGTTAATTTGGGTTGTTAAACTTAAATAAATAAAAACTTGTCACATAAAATTTGAGAATATTTACTAACTTTTAATCTAATAATAAAACTAAACTTATAAAACTCAAGTTGAATTCTTAATTTATTTTTAGTGAGTTCATTCTATCTTTTCAACCACTCAAAAATTTCATCTCAATTTAAAAATTATTTTTTTAATAATTAATTAAACACTTTGTTTGAGATTGTTTGTCTATGAGAAGTTCATAAGAATTCATGTATATATGATAGTATGTTTAAGTTAATTAACTTTAACAGCAAAAAAATTAACATAAATAACTCAATTTGAGTCTCTCTTATCCTAATCAACAGTGATCAATAAATTTATATATACTAAAAAGAGAGAATTTCTCAACAATAATATCATAAAGAAAATAAGTTACATACTAATAGTATAAAAGTTTGAATTGTCATTTAATTATAAATTATTACATGTATGATAAATTTATTAATATTTATAATGAATTTTTAAAAAAAATATTCTAATGATAATTTGTAATTGATTAATAATCTAAAATTGGTTGACACTTACCTAGTTAAACTCGAAATCAAAATCCATAAGTTTTGATAGATACCATAAAAATTTTCTAATATATAACAGAAAAAAGATTTATGATACAGCTTGTTTTTTGATTATAATCTCGACTACAGCAATCGCTATATATAACTTTTGAATTTATCACTAGTATTTATGATGAGTTACATCTACAGACTATTAAATTTTGATTTTTTTTTTTTTTTGCAACAGAAATTGCAAGTTCCTCTCTGGTTTGCAGAGAGACTGTGTGTGTGCAAGTGTTTTTCAGGTTTACCTAAGTGGTCATCAGTTTCACCACAGAGTCAAATCCACTGTCGTTTCCCCACCAACCCAATTGAACCCTCTTTCCAACGCCGGCGGTGTGATAATCAACGCTTCCGCCATGCTGTTCAGCAACTCCGGCATGTTAAACACCTCCTCTTCATCCCAAAAGAACCTTCCAGAACCTGATCCTTCTAAGGAAACCTCCCTTTGGAGTTGTTGAGACTCTGCACAAGAAAAATGCTTCTCCGCCGCCTGCGTCGCCGCAAACTGAATGGCCCTAACCGAACACGTCCGCGAGTTGAGGCGCGGCAACGAGGTGGCGGCGTGCGGGAAGTTTAAGGAAGCTTTGTCGCCCTTGAAAGCCAAGGCGGCAACATCGTACGCTATAGCAGCCATGTCGGGGTGCGCGAATGTTCCGAGCCACACGCGCACGTTTTTGTTGTTAGGTTGTCGCAGCTCGCACACCCACTTCCCGTTCCTCTGCCTCACCCCCTTGTACACGGGGTGACGCGTCTCGTGGAACTTCTTCCTCCCAGCCCTCCGTTTCTGCATTTCGTAGCGTCTTCTTTTCCTTGTACTCTACTTAGCGTGTTATCAAACACAGATGGGTACAAATAGTAATCGTGACAACCAAAAATCCCTAGCAAATCTAGAAATTTTTCAACTGTTGTGAGGGATTAGGCTGAAGTTTTAGTACGTGGAAGAGTGTTTTGATGAGGGAGGGTTTTATATGGTGAACGTGATGGAACTTGTGTGGCATGTTGCGGTACCACGATGGTTGGCACGGAACGTGACATAGCTACAGCGACTTATTGTGGCACCAGGATGGTGTGAGAAGCGTGCTTAAATTGTTTGAACCAGAATATTTTATGTTGCACGTGTCTGACTTCGATGTTTGATTCACAAACCCACGTGGAGGAAAAGAATAAGAAAAGAAAAATACTACTCCTATATAAAAAGTGGTTATTATAGGCAAAAAAAAGTTATTTTTCGTAAAAACCGTTTCATACTAGGGATTAGTAGTTATGATGATAATCTTTAAGTAATTGCTAAGTTGTTAGGAGACTGATAAAGTATTGAGTTTATTTACTATGGGTAGGTTTGTTGTCATTATTGTTAATTATTTATATTATTGTTGGTATTATAATAAACAATGGATAAAGAATTGGTGGACGCAGTGAGACTTGGACTATGGAGTACACGTGTCGATTTTGAAAATAGCTAAAAAGAGACTTAAAGTGTGAAGGGTTGACATGAGTGATGACGCAAAGACCCACGCACGGGAGGGTCACTTAAATTGTCATAAAACTTAAATTTAATTGTTTAGAAAGAAGATAAATTTGTTATCTCTATTTTTATTGAGTCAGATTTGCTGTCTGAAATGTTATTATTTTATATTAAAATTATGTTCTAGTACTTTTTTTAATTATATTATACAAAGGATTTTGTTAACTATAATGTTACTTTATTTTAAAGACTACGAGTAACGTTTCCTAGAAATGATCTTATCAAACTGTCTAAAATTATTATAAAAATAAGTCTTTTTTGAATATTTAATGTAACTAATTATGTATTCAAGACTTTAACTTAAGATAACTAATTATTAATTAATGTTACACAGTTATTAGATCAGTTATATATATATATATATATATATATAAAAGAAGGAATTAAATTATATCAATGAATTTTAATAATTATTACATTATTTTTATAATTTAATATAAATTTATTAGAATAATTAAGAAATATTAAGGAGATCTAATTCATATATGTGTAAATTATTATAAAAAAAAATTTGGTACCTAATATTTTATGGGTTCATGGTAAAATAATAAATAGAACCCTTTAGATCAAGTATTATAAACATATATTCCATAAAAAAAATACACACATTTTCTGTAAAAATGAAACATGTTCTTATATATAAAATAATTTTTTACTCATAAATACTTACAAATGCAAAATAAATTTAATTATATTTTTTATCCCTAAAATTTAAAACTTTTTTGCTTTTGATCCCTCAAATTTAAATTTATTTTTTTGTCTCTTAATTTCGTAAAGTTATCTTTCTAGTCCGAGTCTAACTCCTTTCACATAAATTATTAGAGTGGATTTTTCTGTCCAAACAAAATAAATTGTATACCTCATAATGCTTGGATAGGTTAAAATTGAATGTGTTTTTAAAATACCGACAATATGAAGTTATTGCCATAAGAATATTAAAAAATATATATAATTTCTCTTCATGTTAAAGTTGTCTCAATTGTTTTTGGCCCCTTTCATCCATTAACCGTGAATGGTCGCACCTCTAAATTATTCCCACGGTCCGCACTGTCTGATACTTAAAGTTTAATTTCTAAGGATGTAATGAAAATTACGGTAGGATATAATAAAATCAGTTTATGATAAAGAAAATTAACTTTTGATTTCTTAAATCCTTCTCACATTCTTAATACCATCATTTATCTTTTTTTTCTATCTTAATCTTAAATAATTAATATACATCTAATAGAATATATATATATATATATATATATATATATATAATACAAATACAATGAGATTTTTAATTATATTTATTAATTTGAAGATAAAAATTTATTAGTTGAAAAAATAACTACAAATATTAAATATTAATCAACGATATATTCATAAATAATTAATATTTAAATACAATTATTAGTGATATATTACTTCGAAGTACGATTTGACTAAATTTAAATGTGTTGTAAAGAAATTTTACTTTCATTGTTCAAATTGCTTACCCTAAAAGAAATTATTTTTATAAAAACTAAAGCTAAAAAGTTAAAAATAAAATTTTCATATTTATAAAAACTAAAAGTATTTTTAAATTTCAGTATGATAAATATTTTTAATAAAGATGTATAAGATAAAAAAAACTGCTAATAAACTGCCATAAGTGAAAATTACTTAAAATATGTATTTATATAATAAAAAATTAAGATCATGTTATAAATTTTCATGCTAGAGTATATTATAAAAATAATAATATTTTTTATTGATTGTATTATAAATTATGACTTCCCTTATATTTTATTTTAATAAAGTGCGTCTATTTATAAATAAGTTATTTTTATTACAAATATATTTAACTTTTTATTTCGTTAGATTTTTAAAAATATATTTATTATATAAAAATATACAATTTAGCATATTTTAAATTTCTTATTTAATTATAACGTGCTACCGTAGAAGAGATATTTCTAATATTTTAACAAAATAGCATTATATAGTATGACATAACTGATGTTGATGGGGAGCAAAGCAAGACTACTTTGCCATGACTGATACCGACACGTGCTATTTTCTAAAGAATAAAGATTCCAATTATCTATCACACCCGTTCTTTTTTCCATTTTTTGGAGACCGGGGCTCTTATGTTCCATATTTCCAATTGTTGTTGTAACGGGAATACGATTTCCACAACATACTGTTGTAATTGTTATTTATTTTTAGTTTTGTGATTGAAATTAAGCTGATTCATTCATTTAGGTCATTTTGATATTTTTTTTTTTTCAAAAGAGTTTGTAACAAAATAATTTATTAGTACGAGTGTGTTTTGACTATAGACCGAGTAAATCAAAAGTTTCACCATGTGACATACCACATAAGTGTCAAACAACTTTGAAGTTACAATTTGTGATTATTAGTTTAATCACTTTTTTGTGTATCAAGATAGTGACCACGCCATATAGTGTGAACTTATAATTGGTGATTGCTACCTAATTAGTTGAACTAAAGCTACAATTCATGATTGCTGCTTCCTATAACATTGTTTTTTTTAATATATTTTTATATGTTAACAAATGTATATATTATGTATTTGTATAATTAAATGTATTATATATATATATATATATATATATATATATATATATATATATATATCATCTTATTCTTTCTATTTTTAAAAGTTTTATGTGATATTTATGTTTTTAATAATTCGAATAAAAGTGTGTTTTTTATTTTTATACATTGTATGTAATATTTATATTTGTCAGCATAAGTATTTTTTTTTAAAATGTTGTATATTATATTTTTTTTGTTGCTTGTAATTTTCTTATGTATTCGTAATTTTATATTTTTATATTTCAAATGCATACTTTAAAAGAAATTACAGATCATAAATCTACTATACATATGTAAAAACTGCTAGCATAATTTCAGAACTAGATATTATATATGATTGACATTTGGCAAAAAAGAAGGGTAAAATGATTATTTTATATCTATTTTGTTTTTCTTATTTTATTATTAAAAAAAATACCACTTTTAGAAAGAAAGAAGTGAAGAACATTGATTTGCACATTTTCTCATTAGGAAGAAGAAAAACATCAAGGGAAAGAGGGAAAGAGAAGAAAGAGTCACAGAAAGAAAAGAAAGAGCCAGAACAAAAAGAGAAAGGAAGAAAGGGCCAAGAAGAACGTGTGTGGAGGAAAGAAGACACATTCTAGCATGCGTGAGTGGAGTATGAAGATTATTTGAGATTAACTTTATCTTCTTCTCTTTTAAACATGTAATTAGCAATTCAAATCCCTAATATGTATTTATTAAAAAATATATGTTGGAAGATCAATATTAATATTAGTCCTTTATTTTTTACTGTAAAAAAAATATATTTATATTATACAATGTTATGTAATTACTATGTTGTACTTTCTATTGGTTACTTCTAATTATTACAAGGTCAAATTTTTATGTTATTTTGATGTATAGGGGATGGACGTGTTTATTCCTGGGGAAGAGGAATACTGGGACAGCTTGATCAAGGTTCTGAACATGACGAGCATTTTCTAGTTGAAATAAAGTTTGGATTTGAAGAAGACAGCGTAAGAATAGTGGGAATTGCCGCTAGTGCTTATCATAGTCTTGCTCTAGCAAGTTCTAACACTTCTCAGTTATCTTATCACCTCTGAAAATGAATTTGGATTAATTATGTTTCTGTTTTCTAAATTTTTAAAGTTTTTACTTTAAATTCTTAAAAAAATTGACTGATTTTAGTCTATAATGTTTAAATCTATTAATGTTTTTAATGCTCGCAATTAAAAATGTTCGTTATGTGTTGAGGTTATGATTAATTTTTTATTATTTTATAGCAGTTCATTTCTAGGAGTTTTTTATTATTTTCCCCATTATTAAAATGCATTAAACGGGTTGCACCCCACCTATTGGGATAATCTTTCTTGTTTGTTGTTGTTAGTTTTGCTAGATGGACTTTTCATTGTGGTAGTTAGTTTTGGGTGTTGCCTTGGTTGCTTAGGAAAAAGCTCCCCAAAAATGAGACTGTTTTTAATGGGTTTAGACTCACTACACTTTTTTAAATCCAATGAAGGTTGAATACACTTTTACTTGCCTACTCTAGAGACAAGTTCACTTGAGAAGAATATTATCTTCTTTCTTCTTTGCTTATGAAGTTATGCTGGATATGCTGACCCATCTTGTGTGCCACATGATATTTCAATTTGCTCACAGCATATTGATTATTGATTTATCTTGCTTGTCCTTTTGCCTAAGCTGATTTCTTACCCAATGTTATTGCAATGGCATGTGAAGGCTCAGTTGCATGTTCAACTTGCCATGTTATAGTCGACAGAGTCTAGGGTACATGAGGAAAAGATGTCTCATATGATACGAGAGGAATATCGGTCGTTGGGTTGAAATGTTAAGATGGGATTAGTAACTGGAAACTTGTTGGTGCATTATTTTCAACTTTTTCTTTTGACAGCGAGAAGGATGCATGGTGACAGTGCGATGTCACCTCCACTGACACGAAAAATATTCATTCATTTCATTCAATGTATACTATTAAACGTAAAACGTTAATGCAATTAAAGTTGAAGTTGAGAACGAATTATTTAAATAATATTAAGTTTAATTTTTTATGGAAATAATTTTAATTAAATTTTATTTATTTTTAACCAAATTTTAAATTAATTAGAATTTTTTCTCTTAATAAATTAAATGGTTAAGAAAAAAATACACATCTCTAATCTTAACGGATGCTAATATTATTATCATATGCGCCACACTTCTCCCATGATTACCTAATTGTACAAATCCCTGTGTAGTTTCTACACAATTGCACCATGCATCATCATCTTAATTATATTACATAATGTAAATAATAAAAAAAAAATTATTTGTGCAAAAACTTATATAATAAATTATACAACTAAAAAATAAAGATTAATAAATAATTAGGGGTAATAGATACAAAAGAAAGTGTTATTATATAAAATTTTATTTGAATAACATAACTTAAAGAATAATAATAAAATTTGACAATCAAATTATATGGGCCACACTTAAGGGTATATTTGGTTTAGAAACAAAAGTGAAAGACAAAAAAGAAAAAATTGAGATGATTTTTCAGATTATTTAATAGGAAAAGATAAATAAAAGAGGATAGAAAGGAAAAAATGTAAACGTAAAATGATTTAAACATCCTTAATAAAATAATATAATTTCATCATTTTGGTATCTAATTAAGCTTAAGTCTAAGCTTATTTTTTCCTACTTCTGCTAAAAAAATAGTGAGCCCCATATTATATTTCAATCATTTTTCCCCCCTTGTTCAAGCTACATCAAGCTCAAAGATGAAAAAATTAAACATGTGTTTATAACAATATTTGTTAAAATTATTTTGGATCCAACACAACCTAAAATTAACATTTCTTGATAATTCCATTTCATATAGTATTGGTATTATATACATGGATGGATAAGATACTCAATTAGATAATATCTATGTAACTATTCAAATTTATGTTCTAGGGTTTACATATATTGACTTATAATTGGAATGGAGAAAGTTTTTTTTTAAAAAAAAAAAAACAATATTGATTGGTTATGTATCAATTTTATTTTCTTATCTCATTAAGAAAAAAAAAACATTTTAGATTCAAATAATCAATATTCAAGAATAATTCATAAATTAATAGTTAACGGTTGCGAATTGTTATGATATGTCTTTAAATTGGTTCACTCAAGACTTCTTTTAACGGTTGCAAATCCTTTTTCCCCAATTCAATTCCAAGTGTCGCCTAATCAATATGACATTTGTAATGAAATATTGTATTACATTTTTTATAGAAACTTTTTTCCAATAGAAGCAAGCTAGGGAAAATGAGTCTTGAGACTTGATTCTAAATTCTAAGCATCAGTAGGTTTATTCTAAAAAATCTTGTATGTAAATATTTTCATCTCGGATTCAAGTAGTGAAAATAAATTAATAAATTTAGAAATGATAGTTCTTTCATTGCACAACTATTGTAGTGTCCGTCATGATTATTTTTTTTATACTTAATGAAAAAAAAAGTGTGTTTATAACAGTGTTTGGATCCAACAAAGAAACTACTCAAAGTTGCTTCAACCTAGAATCCAAATTTGAGTAGTTTTTATTAGTAAATTAGTATCAATGCCTTAAATTTTACTTAATTTTGTAAATTTAATTTTATTCGAAATTAATTTTAACAAACACTGTTATAAACACATTTTATTTTTTCATCTTTGAGCTTAATGTAGCTTGAACAAGGGGGAAAAAAGGATTGAAATATAATATAAGGCTCATTATGTTTTAAAATTGTCATTTTTTTTAGCAGAAACAAGCTTAGACTTAAACTTAATTAGATACCAAAATGATGAAATTATATTTTTTTATTAAGGATGTTTAAATCATTTTACATTTACATTTTTTTCTTTGTATCCACTTTTATTTATCTTTTTCTATTAAATAATCTGAAAAATCATCTCAATTTTTTCTTTTTTCTCTTTCACTTTTGTTTCTAAACCAAACATACCCTTAAGTGTGGCCCATATAATTTGATTGTCAAATTTTATAATTATTCTTTAAGTTATGTTATTCAAATAAAATTTTTTATAATAACAGTTTCTTTTGTATCTATTACCCCTTATTATTTATTAATCTTTATTTTTTAGTTGTATAATTTATTTTATAAGTTATTGCACAAATAACATTTTTTTATTATTATTTACATCATTTAATATAATTAAGATGATGATGTGTGGTACAATTGTGTAGAAACTACACAGGATTTGTACAATTAGGTAATGATGGGAGAATTGTGGCATGTATGATAATAATATTAGCATCCGTTAAGATTAGATATGTGTATTTTTTTCTTAACCATTTAATTTATTAAGAGAAAAAAATTATAATTAATTTAAAATTTGGTTAAAAAATTAAACTCTATTATTTAAATAATTCGTTCTCAACTTCAACTTTAATTGCATTAACTTTTTGCATTTAATAGTATACATTGAATGAAATGAATGAATATTTTCCATGTCAGTGCAGGTGACATCGCACTATCACCATGCGTCCTTCTCGCTGCCAAAAGAAAAAGTGAAAAATAATGCACTAACAGGTTTCCAGTTACTAATCTCATCTTAACATTTTAATCCAACGGCCAATATTCCTCTCGTATCATACGAGACATCTTTTCCTCGCGTACCCTAGACTTTGTCGTTATAGTCAAGGTACATCACGAGTGATCTGATATATGTAGAAAAATGTTGCTTGAAACTATATGGTTCAACTTATTTTTTTACTTTTTTTCCAATTTGGTAATGTATTTGAGTGCTCACTTTAGAAATGGCAATGGTATAGGGAATCATGAGTATGTTGCAAATAGTTTGTCACAAGAGCTACACGGAGAATCATGAGTGATTTGGGTAGCATATGGATTTTGCTATCTCCCGGTTACTCATTTCTTAAATTACGTAATGTTAATTGAGGGAGGTATATCAATTGAGGGAGATATATTTTACAATAACCTAGACATATTTACTATTTAGTATTATCCTTTCAATCTTTATCTCCCTTCTAGTGTTTAAACACAAAATTTATTTCTCCAACTCTTATTATGCTTTTGTTCAATAAAACCCAGCCCAAAACATATGGGAAAAAACCTTAAATGATTAATCACCAATAGACCCAAATCAATTTATGAATAATAAAAACAATTAAAGAAGATCCCCAACCAGTTTTTTAAAGAAAAAATTGTTGCATTGAAAACTATTTGTTAATTATCACATGCACTAATAAATAAGATTTTGTTGCATCATATAACTTTATTGGCTTATTATCATGATGTTTTTACTAATTCTATTCTTTAATTTTCTCAAATATGCTCCAATCACTTATGCATTTTAATTAATAATTACTTTCTAAAATGGTGACTTTATTGTTTCACATGTGTATCTTCATGTAATGTTGAATAACAACTGATGGAGTTTTCACAACAAACAAGTTGTTCCAATGCAGCAAGTGCACGCATTAAAAGAAAAATGGTACTAACACAAAATTTTTTTAATGGGAGACGTAATAACCAAGGATCGGTAGCTCATAATCCAAATAAATAAGTAAAAAGATTAAGCCTGTAGCAGTCCTAACTTCTTCTAATTGCAATACAACTATGTTGAGTAATGTCCAATCGAGCACCTCACGTGTTTGTTTTCAAGGCAATGAAAGTATAGATGGTTGTAATCTAACCATCTCTAAAAAATCAACACATACAGATTTTGATGCCTCTAATGGTTAGTCTCGATTAATTTAATTTACTTTTACATGATAAGGTTTAAATCATATTCTAATATCTGTTAATATAACCTAGATGTTCATTCTACTGACAAGGAAGATAACTTAGATGCTCTTACCACCACAAATCCAATGCATTTACGCGTAGAAGGTAGTATTAAATTAATCATACACAAATTCTTTATGTCATCTTACCTTACTAATTTAGCTTTCTTATGTTAGGATATTTTGATATTCAAGATCCAATTATACAATGCAAAGAGTGTCAAACAATGATATGGTATGATGAAAGGATGGACAAACTTAAGGATGCTGCCAATCCAAAATTCAACCTTTGTTGTGACAATGAGAAAATACAATTACCATTATTACATACTACACCTCAACTGTTGCAAAATCTCTTATTTGATAAATATGCACTTGAAAGCAAGAACTATCAACAAAACATCCGAATATATAATATGATGTTTGCATTTTCATCTTTTGGTTCAAAGCTTGACATAAATATAAACAATGGAAAAGGACCACCAATTATTCGTATCCATGGTCAACCATGCCATAGGATTGGTAGCCTTCTACCTCCGACTGGTGATGTACCAAAATTTGCACAGTTGTACATTTATAATACTGAACATGAACTTGAAAACAGATTACAAGTTGTTAGGTATTTATAATTCTAAAACAAACCTCATTTAAATTTTATGCATTTTGCTTTCTCAACTTTCAAACAAACAAGTAAGATTCAAATTCTAAGTTTTCCTTTCTTTTTGTGTAGTGACAGGAATACAATTGACCCTAATATTGTCTCAAGATTAGCAGCTATGTTAGATGAACATAATTCTCATGCAAAATCTTTTTGTATGGTGAGAGATAGGCTAAAAGATAAAAAAATTCTAAATCTCAAGCTGAAGCTCATTGCTAACCGCATCAAAGATGGTAGGATATATAATATCCCAACTGTATCAGAAGTTGCTCCATTGTTTGAAGGGGATGTAGATACAATCTTAACTAGGGATATCACAATGTGGTGATCTGCAAAGAATTCATGAGTTACACGCCAACTATTTAGCATTGCAATATCCACTTTGGTTTCCCTATGGTGAAGACGGATATAGACATGACATTCTTCACAAGGAGACATCTCTTGGTCAACCTCGAAAAAGAGTTCACCTTACAATAAGGGAATGATTTTCTTTTAGACTACAATTTAGGCCAAGTGAAACACAAACAGTTTTGCATTCAAGGAAGCTTTTCCAAGAATTTGTTGCTAATGGTTACACCATGATGGAATCAGAGAGACATGCTTTCATCAGGATAAATCAATCGAAGTTAAGAGTTGACAAATATTCTAATTTACACCAATCCTCTAATGAAGGTACAAGTCAAGGATCAAATAGAGGTAAAAGAATCATCTTCCCTTCAACATTTGTTGGCAGCCCCAGGTACATGGAACAACTATATTTTGATGGTATGGCTATATGTAGTAGTGTAGGATTTCTAGATCTATTTATCACTTTTACATGTAATCCTAATTGGCCCAAGATACAAAGATTGTTGTCTCCAATGAATTTGAAAGCTGCAGAGAGACCTGATGTTATCTCAAGGGTTTTCAGAATTAAATTTGAACAAATGTTGACTGAGTTAACGAAGCAGCACTTACTAGGCAAGGTCCTTGCATGTAAGTTATTCTAACTCAATTTAAATATCAATTTTTGTTATCATAAACTCTGCTTATTTTTAATTTTCTGAGAACAGATATGTATACAATAGAATTCCAAAAAAGAGGATTGCCACATGCGCACCTACTTTTATTTTTACATCCATCTAGCAAATATCCTACAGCAGAAGACATTGATAAAATTATATGTGCTGAAATACCATCAAAGGATGACAAAGAACAACTTTATCAGTTAGTGCAAGCTCACATGATTCATGGTCCATGCGACATAATCAATCGTTTCTCTCCATGCATGAAAGATGGATTATGTTCTAAGTTTTATCCTAAGAAATTTCAAGGCTGCACAGTTTTAGATGTAGATGGTTAACCTCTTTATCAAAGGAGAGACACTGGCAATACAGTTACAAAACATGGTGTTCAACTTGACAACTAGATTGTTGTTCCATATAATCGAGACCTTTTGCTGAGATATCATGCACACATTAACATAGAATGGTGCAATCAAATCACCTCAATTAAATACCTCTTTAAATATATTAATAAAGGCTATGATCGAGTGACTATTGTTATTATCAATGATCCTGAAGATAATATTCCAACAAATGAGAATAGAGATGAAATCAAAAAATATTTAGATTGCAGGTTTATTCCAAATATATTTTTATAAACACAAATATTGTCATTTTTTTAGTTTAATTCATTGACATATTTATTTTCCAATGTTCCAGTTATATATCACCTTGTGAAGCAGTTTGGAGGATATTTTCCTTCCCAATACAAGGTAGCAAACCAGTAGTTGAAAAACTATATTTTCACTTACCTGGCCAACAATCTGTCTACTATCATGATCATGAAAATATAGATGATATCCTCTCAAAGCCAAGTGTAGTTGAATCTATGCTCACTTCTTGGATGCATGCAAATCAAATATATCTTGAAGCCAAGAATTTGACATACACAGAATTTGTGTCCAAATTTGTGTACATTAAAAGTGATTGGTGTTAGAGACCTAGGAAGAAAGGCTACACAATTGGTAGATTGATTTGGGTTTCACCTACTTCTGGTGAATTATTTTATCTTAGGATGATGCTTATTATATCTAAAGAGCCAACTAGCTTTAAAGATATTCGAACAGTTGGAGGTAAATTATATCCAACATTTAGAGAAGCCTGTTTTGCAATGAGGTTGTTACAAGATGATAAAGAATACATTGAAGTTATTAAAGAAGCAAATGATTAGGGTTTAGGTCATTATCTAATAAAACTTTTTGTTACATTGTTAGTGACTAGCTCTGTCAACAAACCTGAGCATGTTTGGACACAAACTTGGCATTGGTTAGCTGATGGAAACTATATAAATAGAAAATGATTTCACATAATCAAGGTTCTTAAACTTCAACTTTAAAGTCATACATTTTACTGCCTTTCTAACTAAATCTTAGTATTCAACTTTTATTCACTTATTTAAAAATCCAACATCTTTGATCTTAAATATTTGCTTTTCCTACATTAATTTTTAAATCATTCTCTTCTCTAATTGTTTCTTTATTTTTTGGATGATATGGTCTATTTTCAAACAGAGTTAAATATGACTGATGCTGAATTGCAAAATTTCATTTTGTTAGAAATTGAACAAATACTACAATCATATGGGAAGAGCCTTAGAGATTTCCCAACATTGTCATTTCCAATCGGAGAACTACCATCTCAGTTTGGGAACCTACTAATTCATTTAGAATTGAATTATAATATTCTTGAATTACATATTGAGTTCCAGACATTGTTCTCCACTCTAACAGGTAACAATGCTATATTTTTCCATAACTTTCTTAATTTGGTTTACTTCAATTTTAATGAATTTTTTTTTTGTCTTATTTACCTCTTATATCATTGAACAATAAGTCGCATAAAACTACATATCTATGATACGATCATTCAAGCAGTCATGAGCCAAAGAGAAAATATGTTTTTCCTTTATGGATATGGTGGCACTGGGAAAACGTATATATGGAGGACACTAGCTTCTGCATTAAAAGCAAAGAAAAAAATAGTTTTGACTATTGCTTCTAGTGGTCTTGTATTGCTACTTTTACTTGGAGGTCGAACAACTCACTCAAAATTTAGGATCTTAGTACCAACTTTAGATAACTCAGTTTGTAATGTACATCAAGGTAGTGACTTAGTTGAACTATTGAAACAAACTAGCCTGATCATATGGGACGAGGCCCCTATGGCACACAAGTATTGTTTTGAAGCATTGGCAAGACTTTGAGAGACATCATGAGAATTATAAATGAAGTTGATACTGTTTTTGGAGGTAAAGTCATAGTTTTTGGAAGAGACTTTAGGAAAATTTTGATAGTTATTCCTCAAGGGACACAATCTCATATTGTTCATGCTACCATCAATGCATCCCACTTATGGGATCATTGTATTGTTTTAACACTGACAAAGAATATGCACTTACAAGCTACCACAGAATCAGAATACGCATTAGAAGTGGCAGACTTTGCTAAATGGATCCTTGAAATTGGTGACGACAATCTTGGTCAACCAAATGATGGATATGCTACAATAGAAATTCCTCGAGACCTTCTTATCCTAGACTACATTGGTCCAGTTGATGTTATGTTCAATTCACATATCCTAATTTAACTAATCATTTTATGGATCCACAATTTCTTCAATCTAGAGTCATACTTGCATCTAAAAATGAAGTTGTGAAACAACTAAATGATTATATTTTATCCATCATTCCAGGTTTGTTAACTCTACTAATATTTTATCCCTTCTTTTAATTATTTTATTTTTTTCATTTACTTTACTTAAAACAACAAACTTCTTCTTCATTCAGCAAACAACAACCAATCAAACAGTATTCATTCTATTAGAAAACAAAATATGCATACATGAAAATTATAAAAATAACATTGCATATTACTCCTAACAGTATATTTTTTTTCCTCTTTTATGTTATTTTCTCAATTCTAGGTGAACAAAGGCAGTACCTGAGTTCAGATTGCAGTGACAAATCTGAAACAATATCCAATTATGTGTTTAATACAATTACAACTGAATTTTTAAACTCTTTGTCTACTTCTAGGTTGCCTAATCATATAAAATCAATGTTAAAATTGGTACACCAATTATGTTGTTACAAAATTTAGACTAAAATGAAGGCCTTTGTAATGGTACCAGACTTATAATCACAAGGCTAGCAAAGCATATAATTGAAGCTAAAATCATCTCAAGAAACAATTTGGGAACTCGAGTACTAATCCCTAGGATGTCAATGTCTCCTTCTCAATCACCATGACCCTTCAAGCTAATTAGAAGATAGTTTTCAATTATTGTGTCTTATGCTATGACAATTAATAAATCTCAAGGGAAATCATTAGCCAATGTCAGTTTATATCTACCCAAACCAGTTTTTAGCCATGGACAATTATATGTTGCACTTTCAAGAGTACAAACAAAAAAAAGATTAAAAGTAATTATACATGACAAAGATAGAAATCTTTTGACTACAACTACCAATGTTGTCTTCAAAGAAGTTTTCCAAAATGTCTAACAGGTTTTCTTAATTAACTCCTACATTATATTTAACTGTTTTGTCTGTTTCTATGCTATTAATATTCATTTACCAAACTTATTATTCAGGAATTCACCCATATTATTTTGTAGCTGCCCATTTTGTTTGCTAAAAGCATTTGTGCTTTCACAGGTTTGGTTTTCTAATTCTTATTTATTCACCAAACACACACTTCACAACCATGAATTACAATACATCAGACATCATGTTCTACTATTTCATTGTCAACTTTCATCCTTTCAAACTTCAATTTTATTCATAGCTAATTACTCATAAAATGCCTATTTAACTATATTCAATTATTCATTTTGCAGACATTCATAAGTTTATTATGCATTATGGTGTCACACAATCATTTTGCAAAAATTTATATTATCTTTTAATTTCCAATGGTTTTCTCTTTTCACTTAGTGGAATTCTCACAACTTTTGGAGCTAACTTGGTCCAAGGCTATTCACAAATTATGGATAGAATGCGACTCTATTATATTGTGATTGGCTGTCCAACTCGATATTTATGCATGGTTGCCATAATCATCATACTCCTTATTAATGGTCCACACATGGTTGAAAGCATCCAAATTTGGAGACATTGCTAATGGCTGCTAACATAGAGGCAATCATTATGGTTGACTGATTGGCCAGCATGGTTCATTTCTTTCCCTTGGACACTCCATGTTTCTTTTTTGCTATATATTATCCATAGTTATGTTATGGTCATGTTTTTCCCCACTATTTGACCCACTAGCTTTTTATTTGATTAGGCCTTAGGTCATCCCTTCAACCAAAAACAAAGGATTTCTTTTTTAAAGACTATATTATTCTAACTATGATCTGTAGCTAATATTGTTCTATCTCTCTTTTTTTATCAATTCAAATGAAACTTTAGTTTTCCTTTATTTCTTGCATTAATCATAGGTCTTATCTCTTTTAACTTAAATACCTTTTAAATTTGTGTTATATTGTATATATGTGAAAGGTAAATCTACCTCAAGCATTAAGGAACTTCTGATTTTGATGTGCGAAATTGTCACGGCCACTTTCACTTAAGATGCCTGATTGTGTTTTATTTATGCATAAATTCTACATTTTTAAAATCTGAAACTATGTGTTGATGTATTCGGTTTCGTTGTCCATTCTTCTATAATGTGGGAAAAAAGAATCATTTTTGAAAGAAATTTAAGAACAAAGGGATAAGGAATAAGGAGAAAGGAAAATATCACATAATCGAATTTTTCTAACTCATATTTTTAATATAGTTAACATTAATATTTGCTGATAAAAAATATATTCACTCTAAAAAATATGTTTTAGAAGAATTCTAAAGTTTAATTTGAACTCAAGAGTTTAGTGAACTCAAATGTGTAACTTATAAGAGTTTATTATATTTATTTTACAAATGAGTCATTTAATTATTTTTATCTTTTTATAGAGTGATGTCAATGATGTCTTACCCTTAGTTGGACTTAAGAGTACGTTTGGATGCATGCCAATTTAGCTGCAACATTGAATTTAAAATACTTAGCTTTTGCATTTTTCTTACTTTTTTATGTGAAAAAAATTAAAATATGTGCATTTCAAAATTGAAACTAGACACACACTTACGTGGAACTCTTCACGACTTCAAACTCTTTATGTGAAATATGTGCCTAATCAATAAATCAGCAATAAATTGTTTTTTGTTTATAGTACTGTGTCCACATGGGGGAAAGCAATGGCACTGCAACTTAGTGCTAACTTTTTCGATTTTGTTTCTATTTGAGATTCATGGGCTTGGTTTAAAAGGTAACATCGAAAATTGATATTTTAATTCTTGCCTGATATTTTAGACTATTGAATTAAGACCTTAGCTGAGGTTTTATGGGGTTGTAGTCATGCATGCCATCACACACCACCCTTCAAAGCTGTCCCTTGGCATGATGACAGTAATTTAAAAATATCTGTAATAGTGCCCATTCAAAGATATTACTTTTATCACATACAAATTTTTAATTTCCACATCTTGCTACATTAACAAACCCAAGGAAGATAATTTTTTATAATCGGTTTATGGTTATACAACCTTGACACATAAAAAGTGGGGCTTTGGTAAAAGTTAAAATAATAAAAAGGTCACTATCTATCTATCTATCAATTTTGTAAAAAAAAAAAATTGAAAGCAATTTATACCAACATGGTCAAAGAAAGAAGGAAGAATAAGAAGCAGGAGGATAGGGTTGCCATTCCATCTCCTTTTATGCAAATGATTCTTATTGCTTGACAGTAACAAACATAATTAATAAATGAACTGTGTCTAAACTGATCACATTAATTCATTTTAAAGGACAATATTTATTTCACGGTCACGGGGATTTGATTTGATTCTATGATGTTCATCAAAGTGTAGGGTAAATGAAAGAAAAAAAAAACTTCAATAAATTAAAACAATAATGAACAAAAAAGAGCCCTACCGGATTTAAACTATATATAATTGCTTTGCAATAATTAGAGGTGTGTGCGTTTCTTCATAAAAAATTAGTAATAATACATCAATCTTAAATATCATATATTTATAATAATTCACACATTATTTAATTAATTAAATTAGATCTTTAATCATTTATATAACGTAAGTAACAAATTGTGCACTTTTAACAAAGAAACATGAAAACAAATTTATATATATATATATTGCATTCAAGTGCTTCACTAATTTTTAAGTAATCACAAAAAAAAAAGCCTTTGATATGATAAGGCATCGGGAAAAAAAAGTAATCACAAAAAGGACCATAAGCTATCAAAAAACAAGATGTTTGGGAGAAATTTAAACTGTAGCACATAAGCAAGCATAGAGTGCAGCCAAGAAAATGCCCATGTTCTTCTCTTGAATCTTCCCTTCTGATTTTTTTATGGTTTTGGTTAGGGTTTGATCTTTTAAAGAGACAACAACCAAAAGTCATCTTTTTTAAAGCACTTTGATAACTTATTTTTCAGTAGCTTTGTTGTTCCTGTTGGTCTTTTTCCTATGCACGTGTCATCTCTCATCATTTGCAATCGCACCCTTTCTAGGTACTCCACATTACTATGTTTGTTTGTGAAGTTTTGTTCTTCACTTCCAAGTTTGTACTTTTCATTTGCATGAAAAAGATAGAAACTTTTTTGGAACCCAATTGGAGAAAAACATCAGGGATTAAAAATCCGTGAAGAGTCATTAAAGGGTAAGATGAAAAAAGGTAGAGAATTGGAAACTGAACAAAGAACCAACAAAGTGTAGAAGCATATATATTAAATAGCAAGGAATTTGGATATATAATATACCTAGGACACAATGACAAGCATAAGAAATGCAGGGAGACCACAACAAATTAAAACTTCAACCACAATAAATAAATAAAAACTACCATTTTGATTGTAACTACTAATCACCTGCCACACACCTAGTTATTAACTTATAAACTAAATTAAATTTATTTCTTACTCAGAAGAATTTATAAGACGAATCTATCCAAACATGTAATTTCTTTTAATATCATCCAAACATATTACTATTTCCGTTTATCACTGAAAATTGTGGTCTACAACAATATTATAATACTAGAGAACAACTTGTGCTTTCTTTGCACAATGAAGAGACAAAAAAGAGAGAGAAATAAAGAAAGTGATTGAGAGAGAAAAATGAAAAAAAAATGGACTTCATTGCACCCGTAATCAAACTTGCTAAATAAATTGGTGACCAAACATTTTAATATATCTATTGATGATGGAATATTCAGGAAGTTGATCGGAGCAAGAATATTCAACAAAAATTACATGGCCTAAGCACACTACTACTCAAATAAAAACACAAAGAACCACTTAAATAATTCAGTAACGTTCAAAGACCAAACATACTACTACTCAATTATTCTTTGAATTTGATAATTTAGACACATACATGCACAAACACACTCTAGACATACAAATACATTAACATCAACATTTCTTGCAAAATTATTCTAAAAATTACTTGATACCTCAGGAAAACATAAATTCAATGCAAAAGAAATATAGTTCATAGAAACAAAGATAGACAATATGTTGAGCAAACCCAGCATTTGTCGAATGATCACATTATTTACATTACTTTGTTTCTAACTAACTTATAACAAGTTCAAGACTCACGTAAAGTAAACTAACTCAAAATACTATTCCGGTCACGCTCCACGATCATGTCCAACCTTAAGAAAACCTATAATATTGTTTTTAGTACATAGATAGTAGATATTTTTTAGGAGATAATTTTTTTTAGCAATCGAGTATAATCACTAATTATTTAACAAAAATTCATAATGTTCAATTATGCATATTGAAATTGGGTGCATTTGATGAAATTAGTGGATAAGTTAGTTGAAAATTTAAAATAATTAACTTACTAAATTAAAAGAATTGGTAAAATTAATATGAAATTAGCTTCTAAGTATAAAATAACACAAATAATTAATTATTTCACCATAATTGAAATTTAGTAATTTTATGCATTTCCAAATAAGTATTATTTTTCATATTTTAATTTGTTTTAGATAACTTATCAATTTTATATAGTAATTTTTTTATAGCTCAAGTAATAATTAATTTTTGGGTACAAATGTAAAGGCATGGCATCATTTTTGTTTTTCTTCCTTCAATCTTTACATTTCCCGTACACATATCATAACAATCATGTGATATGAACTTTCAAAAAAATGCATATATATTTAGTGTTTGTTTGACCATAGATCTTTATTTTTTATTATTAATAATCTATTATCTATATATAAAATATTTAGTGTCATTTCTCATCATTAATTAAAAAGTGTTATATAACTTTTTTACATTGATATATTTTATTTTGTTTTAAATGAATTGTTCATATTTATCTGGCCACTTTAAATATATATTTTTAGTTTTAGTTTTCTTATTTTAAAAATATTTAAATAAATAGTGTTTTTTTTATAGTTAATAATCTTACAGTGTAACCCTTCCATAATCAAAGGGCTTTGATGAAAATGAATATTATGTAATTTAAATCATATTACTATGTTCTCATGACTATGATCTTACTCTCAATGTGGTCCAACTTGATATAATGTTGAAATCTATAACAACTAACTAACCAAAATTATATTCATAACGCTTTTTTTATAAATAAAAAAAATTGGTTATCTTTTGTAGTACTTTCTTAATAATTTTGTGATTTTCATATTTCATTTTATACTTTTCTATTTTTTATTTTTTTTATTTCCACATTTTTTTATGAGTTTATCATATGCATAACTGTGTTTTTTCCTGCTCTATCATGCATTAAATTCATTTTATTAGCGGCCAAATTATTTTATTCATGTTATATATGTAATTTATTCTTGTTAATTTCTTAACATCATGTTAACTCTTAGTGTGGTGTTTATATTCAACAATAACATTGATGCTATGATATCTAGATAAAGTGTTTTGACTTTTATTTAACTTTATCTTTAGCTAACTTTGTTCTATTCATTTGTTTGATAGAAATGACAAGGAGTCCAGATTTTATTAAGAACATTGATAACATGAAGGAAACACTTACACTTGTCAGGATTATCGATCTTTGGTTTGTTAAAACTAAAGACAAAGCTGAGCAGGCTGAGATGGTTATAATAGATAAGAATGTTAGCCTACTAATTTCACTTCCATTTCTAATCTAATTTAATATCAATATACATTTTTTTACTTGGTTCTTTTGTTTTCATAGGCTGATAAAATACATGAGATTGTGAATAAAGAACAATTAAACACATGGAAGCTTATGCTTAAGGAGAATCAAACTTATATGATGCATAACTTTAAAATTGTTCCTAATGAAGGACATCACAAAGTTTGTCTTCACCCTTATAAATTAGTTTTCATAGTCGTCACCACAATTATTGAGCAAGAAATGGATGATATTTCTTTCAAGTCTTATGAATTTGTTCAGTATGATGATATTATTGTTGGAAGTTATCGACGTGATCTCTTAGCTGGTAATCCTTTTTTTTTTACTTTACCCCATTTTTTTGTGCTTCCATTTAGTTATAAATTACATTTTTCCCTTTGAATCTTCTAAAAGTGTGCCTGTTAGTTGATTTCTGTTTTTTAAAGATTATGAATAATTGATTTTTTTGGGATTGATTTTCTTGCGTAGATGTTATTGGTGTTTTGCATGAGATAACTTTCCACATGGTAACCCAAAAAGGATATCTTTCACCATGAAGGATCAAAGGTAATTGAACTATACTTGTGTTGCTTCTATCTTTAGTTTAACTCAATTAAGTATTCTATAATTAGTTATGTTTATTATTGACGGTAATCAAACGATTATGTGTACTCTTTGGGATGACTACTGTTTACAACTACTGAATTATCTTAAGGAAACAAGTGGTTTGGTTACTGTTATAATTTTGCTAACACATGCTAAAATCAAAGACTCTCAAGGTTAATTTTTCAAATCTTGGTCTCTTCATGATTTCCTTTAATGTTATTATCACATTACTTAGGTACCCTTTCTAACTATTATTGTAGGAATTTACCCAACATCGATAAAAAATACATGACAAGGTTCAAAGTTGTTTATTGATGATTCACTGCCTGAAATAGAGTCATTTAGAGAAAGGTTTAGAATAATAATTTTGTTTTAGATAGATTGTGTTGCTGGGAAAATTAATAGTCGTCACATATTAATTAAAAGCTAATTATTGTTGGATTAGAGAACTGGTGTTAGATTACCTATTGGTGTTCCAACACTAAATTCTTCAACAAAGGATCAAACTCTTTCCCAATCTTCTGGATCATCTCAGTACTTAGATAAAGACAAATTCTTCTATAAAGCTAAGATCAAGAGTCTAGCTCAAGTCAATGAGGCTAGAACTGTGCGTAGTCCTTTGTACTTCTCTTTTTTAAATAAATATGCTTATTAGATTAGGACATTCCATTCAATATTTGTTTTGGGTTGATCCATCAGTTTTATTTTTTCTCAAAATTGTAGCATATCGTATGTGCCACTATTGGGACAATTGGAAAAATAAGTGTAGACAATCAGGGGTGGTGTTAACCAGCTTACAATAGATGTAACAAAACTGCTCGAATCCTTGATGGCCCATTTACATGTTTGTGTGGAAGATACAATGACAAAAGTCTATTAAAGTTATTTGCTACTTACGCTTGCCTATGTATTAATTTTCTATATAACCTTGGCAGAGTGCACAAACTTTTATTTACATAACCTTCATAGAAGCAAGAGGACAGAGTATGCTCCATGAAATAACATGATTAAATTTTAATTTATAGTATAATTAATATAATCATTGTTTCAAAATAACATATCCAACTATTTTATTGCTCCAAACTTAAATTAATCATTCAATGTATAACTTTGACAAATTTACATCAATTACTAAATTCCAAATTATTTCCTTTATCTTAATTAACGCTTCATTTTCCTAATATATTATCATCTTATAAACAATACCTATTATCATAATCTTAACAAAACTATTCTCTAATTAACCAAATCTAAAATGAAACTAACCAACACGAATCACAGCGGCCCATGTGTATGCACACTAGTTCTACACTAGTTTACAAAAAAATCACGTCGTAACATATCACATCAGACAACAAAGTTACAATCGTGAATTACAACTTCATATTGTATGAAGCTTACGTGATATACCATGTTGTCAAACTTATGATTTGACCCAGCCTACAGTAAAAAAAAATATAAGCCGAAAAAAAACTTTTACAGCAAATCCTTTTGAAAAAAGGATAAAAAAAAACAGACTCAAATCGTTTAATATTGAAATTGCAAATTAATAGATATGTATGGTCATGAGTGTAAAATCACTTCACAATGAGATCCAATAAAATTACTAAGGGCACGGATTTTAACCTTATTAAAGCCATTCCACTGTTTAGCCAAGGCTTTCCAAACGAAAGAGACAGTAACTTTGATAGCACGAGAATTATTGGAGATTCCATTTCTAGCAAATTTTTCTTTCAAAACTTGAGCCCATAAACTGTCATCACAATTTGTCAAGGCCTAACCTAGTTTCATAAGACACGCTTGATTCATGTCTTCCAAATTAAGCATGGCTAGCCCTCCTTGGTCCTTTGGCGTCATCAAAGTATCCTAGCTAACTGCGTGAACTTTCCTTCTATTATTAATCTCACCCCAAATAAAAGAGATTCGCAATCTCTAAATTTCTTAAAGCACGTTCTTAGGTATAGGTAAACTCAACATTAAATAAATGGGGAAGGATTGGATGATAGATTTGGACAAAGTAATTATGTCGAGTAGAGATAAATGTTAAGATTTAAAACCGGACAATCTTTCAATGACTTTGTCCAACAAGTGTTTGAAATCATGTCTTCTAGGATATCTTCCAATAAGAGGGATTCCAAATATCTTCCCAAATTCTTTCTTCTTTGAGAATGTTGGTGAAAATGGTGGTCCACCCCTACCACTATCAACTCTTACCACATCTTTATTCACATCATAAGAGCCATCACCTACCTTTCCTAGTCCATCTTCCACACTTCCTCAATTGCATCTCACACTAACTTCCTTCACCAATAAGCCTTATCACCTCAATTGAACTCCTTATTCAAATTTCATTCCCTTTCTCATATATAGAACTATGGTCAACTGAACTATGATAAATCAAACCACTAAGAAACTCAAAATATTTCGTTTCAACCATTGTGTGTTCTACATATATCTCTACCTCGCAATTATTTTCTAAAGTGTAGCTAGACAATTATGAAGCATCCTTGTTTGCAACTAACTCATTCAACTGATCCTCAAACCACCTTCACTCATGATTCCACCACACATTAACATGATCTTCATACCCTAACTCCCTAACAATATCTACATCCTAGAAATAGGACCATCTATCAACATATAAATTATTAATTACATGGACTTCCTTGCCTTAAAAACTGTAAATTCAGTGCTTTTACAAAACACCCCATATGATGAAATACAAACATAAAGGATATTTTCCTATGTAAAAAAGACAAATAAAAAACATGAAAAATAATCAATAGATCCTAAGTTTCATACATCACCTAAGTTTTGAAACAAAAAGTGTTACGATGAGTACTTCTCAAAAAAAAAATTCTTTCAGAAGAAGATTCTTCTTTACATTTCTTGGGACTAGACCCTCGAGCACAAGTTCCTAAAATCAAACCTTTTCAAATTCATGTAAGTGTGAAAGTCAACATTGACATTAATCACGTTTTTAACTTGAAAAAATGAATGCCTAACTAGTAACTACTAGCCAACAGCAATTTGAACATGGGACATCTAATGACAATCATGTGCTCATAACGTGTACAATCACCTCTCAACTATAGTACACCTCGTCACTTAATAGATGAGAGTGAACCTAAGACTAATTTTGCTGACACAAAATTAATGAGGACTTAAAATTGGAAAAAAGAAATATTTATATAGACTAAAAAATGAATTTTAAAATTAATGTGGTCATAATGTTTCATTTATTAACATTTTTGTTTAATTTCCCACTCCCCACACATCTCACACGTCCCTATCATCCAAATGTCTCAAAAACCTTCATTTCTTCTCACAGCTCTTCACCTACTCCTCTCCCTTCTCCACTCAAACTGCGTTCAAACCCAGTCCAAGCATTCTATTTTTTCTTTCTCCCTTCTCCACCCACACAGTGCTTTCTCTCGTGTCCGCGTTTGACCAACTTCCTTTCGCCATGCCATCATCATCGCGGAGCTTTCTCTTGAGTGCCTTCTTCTCCAACCACCACCGTCGTCGTTACGGCAGTTCCTTGCGCGCGTCATCTTCCTCATGCCAAACGGTTAGTTGTGCTTTTCCCTCTTTCTTTTCCAGGGTGGTTGAGCTTGAATAATGTTATTATATTGTTAAGAACTCGTTTCTTATATAAGCAACGCTCCTCTTCCTTCAAGAATCGATTCCGCCATGCAAGCACGCTCCAATGCATAGTGTTTTCACGAAACCGGTTCTCTAAGTTAAGAAACCATAAAAGCTCCTGCGTTGGAGATGCTCTAAGAACTACTTAAACGTCTCTATGCTTAAACATACTTTCCTATAAATCTTTTTGCAAATCTTACTAGAAAAGTATTAAATTAAAAATATTTATTTAATATCTTGTAAATATAAAATGCATGGCAATACTTGCTAGAAAGTAAGAAAAATAGTTGAAAGATATTATAAAAAAAGTTATATTAGATTAATTATAAATCTTATATTATCTTTCTACTTCATTTATACTTTTTTGGCTACAATTCCTACATATATAGGGTAAGTAATGAATACATTTTATATAACTATATTTTATCTAATATTTTCTTTATAAGATAATAGGATAATTTAAAAGAATTTGTTAGAAGATAGAAGTATAACATTACTCTTGGAACTATTCACGTCATACTACGGAAAAGCTTAGTGATCGAGAGGACAACGTGAAAAACACACTTTGAAAAAGGAAAAAGAAAAATCACAAACCAAGAAAGCAATGTTGGTTCATTGATAAGTTGCTTATCAATTACTACATGAATGGACCTTGGAAATCGAAATAACACGAGAAAAGCAGAGGGAATTGGTGTGATTAGTAGTTGTCAAATTGTTCCTTTCTTGACAAGGTCTTCTAACTACATCATTCTTTCTATTCTTGTGTACACAATAGAATTCTTTCTCCTAAGGCACTTTATACTCTACATGTTAATTTAAAAAATCATAAAGAAATAGTTATTTTGAACCACTCTACAAAATTTATAATTATAAATAAAAATTGTTTTGATAGTCATAAAATCTTATATTACTTAAAACTTGAGGTCACAAATCATTTATAAATATCTTTTTATCTCAATCCACCAAGACGTCTTTTATTAAAGAAAAAATCATGATGATCAATTGAGTCCTTAAACAGACAATACCTCAAATACATAATACATGGATCCTAATTAGGGGTGTGCAAACGAGTATCCGACCCAAAATCGCCCTATCTGCATTGGAAATATGTGTTGGTTTTGTTCAAGTTGAGTTTACGGGCAGGTGCAAGTTCAAAGTTTGTTTAGGATGGATATACACAAACAAATTCGATTTTGGTTTCCAAAACCGTCAGGACCCAAACTCGCCCGACTTAGGATGCTTGTAACTTCTAGCAAACCCTGTGAGAAGCCTCATCACACGGCCCATACCAAAACAACTTAGAATAAGAGACTAAACCTAATTTCAGCAATCTCATGTAAGTTGTTGTGTCATCCTCTAGTCTTTCCACTTCTCCTTCCTTCAAAAACAAACTCCTCTGCAATTGATTCTCCTTCCTTCATGCTCCCCATGATTTTTTTTCTCTCTCACAACTTATTTTGTCTCTGTGCTCTACAACGCATTTGGGAGAGATCGTGGCGGTGTTGCAGTTGTTGACGGCAGAGGTCATCGAGGTTTGGTCGAAGCAGAGCACGAGGCAAGGTGTTGTTCTACCTCTCATCATACCCGATTCAACCCACCACCCACCCAACCCGAACCCAACGGAATTGAAAGAGACTGTGCGGAAACGAGCCTATTACATGTATTTTCTGGGTTACTTTGATTTTTTATTTTTTGGATCCAAATCCCTTCGAACCCGCCCACTACACACCCCTAACCCTAATGATGTCTGCGGATTTGAGTTTGAAACATTAATAATAACCCTCTAATACACTGAATCTTACTTTTGTTTAATTCTTACTAGCTAGTTTCTAAATGTCTAATAAATCTCGATAGATAGTAGAGATTATGACAGGGGGTGTTACTTACACATTAGTAATCCTCCTAAACATGAATATTAACAAGTAACACATGCGATCAAACGTTGTTTTCTTTTATCATCTGTTAAGGTGGTTGGTAAAGACAAATATTAATGATAAATACTAATACTAATTACAAATGTGGATACATTAAATAGAACATAGCATTATAATAACGCCCGGGGGATCAATGACTGCAAAAATTATAGTATTTTGTAACTAAAAAAGGTGATTTACAGCATTCCCTGCCACTTACATACACGAGTCATGTACATATGTAACATATCCGCCTCAAGTTCTCCCTCCTCCAACCCAAATCATCCTTTTGGGTCTCATTTTATCTAACTAGCCTATTTAAATAAGGTGCAAGTTAGACTGTACTCTTCTGATTAAAAGAATAAAGATAATAAATAACTCATACTAAATTCTTCAGCTGCATCAAAATTTGCGCACATTAACACACTAGTTCCTCTGAAAGCTCCTCCACTAGAAAGCAAAAGATAGCAAGCTCAAGTTCCACAGCTAGCTCACTTGTGTGCTCAGAATTTTTCTTCCACCTACATTGCTCTCTAGAGAAGTCCTCTTCTATCATCATATCAATAGTGTTGGACTCCACTTCTTTCCACAATTCTAGCCTCCTAAGAACCCTTCTTATCACCATGTCTGAAGAATTATTAACTTCCGTCTCTTCCTCCTTCATGAGATCATAGACCAGCCTCTTGAGGTCTTCTGGAGTTTGGTGTGTGTATTCAACACTTGAATGGCAGAGGATTTCAAACATTAATTCTCCTCTCAGAGCATTTTCTTCGCATGCTGTTTTGCTGTCGACGTCTTCACAATCATCGTCCTCTTCAGTAAATGTTTCGTACTCGCGGTCTTGATCCAGCATTCTCTTCTCAAGTTCTACTGGATCTAACTCCGCAAGTTTCTCGAATCTACGAAGCCTGTCTAGTAGATGCTGCTTAGTTCCTGAAAATTTAACACCAAGGAAAAGAAAATAAATATAAGCATCTTCCTTCAGTTATTTTTGTAAAATTGCTTAGACATTCAGTGCAGAAAGATCAGATTTCAGCAAATTCTTTCTTGGGCAGAACTCAGCATGGATAACATGAATAAGTAGATGATGCATAGAAGTTTTAGCAGCTACTTGAAGCATAGAAGATTTACTAGGCCTAACTTTGGTTTGGAAGCACTGATACTAAATAAACAAAAATGTTCACTTTCATGACATTTTTACACATTAGATAAAATGCTGAATGATATGAAAGGGGAAAATGAAAAATAAAAGAGAGAAAAAACAAAGGAGACACTTTTTTAAAGTGTAAAAAAAAGGTGATGCCATACTTGTCACATGGTTTGCACCACCTTCACCAAATTAAACATGATTAAACTTGAAAATGATAGAATGCTCAAACCTTATGCAGCACATTGAATGGAAGTATCAAAATTAAGACAGAGACTCCTGACAAAAAAAATTTGTGGGTCATGTTGAAATTTATAGCTCTGAACAAAGAGTAGGCCAATTTCACATTCAATGCGAAATACATGTTGGATGATGAGCTATTGCAATCTTCCACTGGAACCCACAAAAGATAGGTGGCATTAGCACAAAACATCTCAGCAATATAGCGCCCTTATGGTATTTTGTAACAGACAATCAACTTTGAAGAAGCGTGTACGATGGCATGTTGATGGAAAACGACCACACAACATAAAATGCTACAAAATAAAATAAAATATTTTAAAATAATGTCATACTTTGTACATTGGCATAGCTACAGTCCAAATCAAAACCATCCTCTCCATGGTCATCATCATGCCCATCATCATCATCATCGTCATCGAAGGGTGGGTCTAAAACAGATACTGGACTACACTGTTCCTTATCTTCCTCTTCTTCCTCTGATTGGAATTTGTTAACGCCATCAGCACCATTACTTTCTTTGTCCTATAAAAAAAAATCACAACCACCATAGTTAGAATATTGTCCTAATTGGGGCAGTTAATACAATTCCCTAATCATTCTTATAATGCCTATGGATTTAGACTCTACACTTGCTTCATAATTGGGTTGTTGTTGTTGACTTCTTTTTTTGCTTACTTACCACACGAATTAATTAATGTGAACAAAAAATACAAAGGAGAAACTATTTTTCTAGAAATCGAATGTCGGGGTCCAATAATTCCAATAGAACAAACAAAAACACGATTCGTCTTTTTTTTTTTTTAAAAAAGGAATTTATTTACTGAATAACCCCAAAAAGTAAAAATGTAATAGAAGGGAAACCAAGAAGATTGCGTGGCAGACACCTGAACGAAAAAAACAAGAGACAAAATCCACGAAACCAATTAAACTACTGAATTTAAATTGACCTACGTGACCCTCTTATAGAGAGATCTTTAACATATTAGGGAAAAATGGCGGGGGTAAAAAATCGTCATCGTAAATAAAGTTCCAGCAAAATTTGCAGACCCGAATCAAGATCCTATTTTGCCGACAAAAAAAAATACACTACGCGACGATCACGGTTAACTCACGAGCTTAACTCGGGTGCTCCAACTCACGAGTCAAACCAGCGAGTTGAATCTAGTGGCAATAAAAACCAGCTGAATTCCTACAAATTAAAATGTACTGAATTCTTACAATTTATCATTAGTAATTGTAAAATGTAAATGACTACATGATTACATTTAGGGTCTTTTTAAATATAAATCACAATTATTTTTGAGAATTTTTTTATTAAAAATATAAATAAATTTTCAATAATTTTTTTTTAAAAAACACTTCTAATTTTATATCTCTTAAATAGCAGATGGTCCGAGTGACGGGATAAACGTCTCTGACAGTTAATTTCAAAACATTTTTTTTTTGTAATTCGTTAAAATTTATTGATTCTACAGTATACAAAATGTACTTACAATAAGTAAATTATCAGCGAAATTCGTTAAATTTAATAAATATTCATAATTATTTTAACTTTAGTTTAGTCAATAATAAAAATTATTTAAATATATATATATATATAATAATTTTATACTATCATTTAAAATAATCATCTTACAAATCATATTAATAACAATTTTTATTAATTAATAATATAAAAATAATAGATTAATAATTATTATTAAATTCGTGAAACTATAAAGTTCACTCGACGATTGAGAGTAGAATGAAGAGAGGAGAGTAAGAGTTTGTGATAACAAATCTTTCACTAAGATTAACAAAATTAAACAGTAACATATATAAATAAAAAATAAAAAATCATTAAACTCTACTTTAACTGTAAAAGTTATTGCAGTACATTAAAATTAAGTAATAATTAAAAATATTATTCTTATTATTTATTTCTATCATTATGGGAAAAGGGCAAACCTCAGTTTTGCGGCGACATGGAGATGCCGCCGGCGAGGAAAAATCCGGCGTGCGGCGGCCGGAGTAGCCGGGGCTGTGTTGGAGGGAGAAACGGAAGGGGCTTTCACAGAAGAAGCCGTGATCATCATCATCGTCAAAACAAGTAGAATCCGTAACATGTTTGCGTTTGTTGAGAAACTCAATCTCTTCAGCAACAGAGTCATCAAATGAGTGGCCACTACTAGAAGATTCCATGTCCAACGATTTATCCTCGTTGCTCTCCGACCACACAGCACTGCTTGGCCTTCCGTTGCAGGAGCAGCTGAACCCGAACTCACAGGATCCCACCACAACAACATCATCGTTGCTGTCTTTAACCTTAACAACAACACCCTCTAATGTTTTCCTCTTTCGGTTGGTTAGTTTCTTGAAGAGCGAGCCGAAGATGCCCAAGGCGCTGTTTGGTTTGGGCTTCTTCGGTTTCACGTTTTTGTTGTGGATTCTGAGGGCGGCTTCGAGGAGGAGGGACGCGGTTTTGGCGTTGGAGGGTCTGAGGAGGGGAGAAGTACTCTTCTTTGGAGACAATAAGAGTGGGGATTTTGTGGCGCTTTGTAGGGAAGTGAGGAAGCATTTGTTAAGTGGGAAGTTTGAGTTTTTCTTTTTCAGTTGTTGTAAAGTGCTGTTTGGGGAAGGTCTTTTGAGCTGGTTGCGACGCTCCGAAATGTAGTGTTTCAGAAGGAAGGGCTCTTGATCCTCTCTAAGGAGCTCCCGCAAGTGCTTCTCCGCCATCGTGAAGAAGATTGAAGAAGAGGTTTCAGCTTTCAACTTTGTGAAGTGCTTTTTTGGGTACAGTACAAATATGAGAGAGAGAGAGAGAGAGAGAGAGGAATGAGGAAGTTTGGTGATTCAAATCTAGAGGGGTTGGAATAACGAGGTGAGAGGATGAGTGAATGAAGTATGAACTGGTGATGAGCGAGTTATTATTAAATAATAATGGAATGGGGGATATACTATTCAGAATTTCATACAAGCACTATTTTCTTTTAACAGAGAAAAGCAAAATATATTTTGTGAAATGATAAAAAAAAAAAAAAAAGAGAAAATGGCTGCAAATCCAAAATGGTTTTGGTGTGTAGTGTCCTGGTCTGAGACTCACACTGTAGGAGGAGGCTTCCTGTCGTCGCTACAGGTCTAACGGGAACCCTTTCACAGCAGCACACTCTTACATGTAACATTGACGTTAAATATATTAGGATTAGGGTTAGACTATATTATTATTTTAATATATTCATTTACAATTTTTTTTTTGGTTTTAAATGTCTGAAAGGGTAATTCATTATCAGTCAGGTATGTGAAAATATTAAAATTTCAAAAGGATGCTTATAAATATAATTTGTTTTACATTTTAATCTTGCGGTTAAAATACTTTCGTCAAAATTAACATATACACCTACATGATACGTTATTTGTCTAATTAATAATTGACCATGCATACATAAATGAAATTTGACAATCCTATGCATAGGTAGATACGTTATTTGTCTAATTAATAATTGACCATGCATACATAAATGAAATTTGACAATCCTATGCATAGGTAGGTAGTTATTGTCTGTGTATATGTGTCTGTTCAATTCGGGACCAAAATAATAATAACTAAATTATCACACTTGTCATCAAGATTGGTTCTAACATTTTAAGGACTTAGAATGAACCATTTGACCGATACCCTTTATATACAAAAGTAATATAAAGGCTCAAATATGTTTTTGAAAAAATGCATTTAAAAACCAAAAAATTAAAACTTTCAATCACATCCTAAATTTGCTTTTTATAGTTCCTTAATTTCATAAAATGCCTTCTTAGTCCCTCCTTCTATAAAAAAAAAATTGTTACAAATTGTAAATTCAAACTCTTAAAAATCAGTTAGAGGGACTAAAAAGTACATATTTCAAAACTGAAGGACTAACAAAGCAAATTTAAATTTAGCGGACAAAAATAACATTTATCCAAATTGAAAAGATTAAAAATATATTTAAGTCTAAAATAAAAGATTGTGCACTGATAATATAAAATTACTATCATCCAATTATAAATTATCTACTATGATAATTTTATTGACTTTTATAAAATTATCTTAAAAGTCATATTAACAATAATTTATGATTAAATAATAGTGTAAAATTATTTTTAATTATGTGTGCGTCCATCATTTAACACTTAAGTCTATTATAAAATATAAACATATATGTTCCATAAAAAAAATAAACATGTTATTTCATTAAAATAATATATTTAATTACATATAGTTTTTTTCTCTACACAAAGTACATACAAATACAAAATATTACATGCAAATAAATTTTTACTTTTTTTTAGGAAATGAAATTTTTGTTAACTTTAATGCTTGGATGAGTTAAAATTAATAATTCAAAGGTTTTGGAAAAAATTCAACAAAATTAAAGGATGACCTTGTTTGTCATCCACTTTTACACTGTCAATTGTTACGTGTTATACATGTATACACAGTAAACTATCAAATAAATACCAACATTAATTTTAATGAAAGTCTTTTAATGACAGGACTAAGGTGATAATAAATTATACTTTCAAATACAAAATAATTATTTATCTTTTATTATATTTAACTTTACTTGGTAATATTAGTTTGAGTCAATTTAGATTCAACTTTCTTCGATAACGTATTCAAATCAAAGCTTATAAATGAGAAAAATATAAGTAGAAAGAAAGAGTTAGTGAAAATTGTGTTAGTGGATTACTTTTGCAAAGATTAATATTCAATAAAAATAGTAAATACTTTACACTTATAATATGGTAAAAAGTATTATTTTAAAATTTTAAGAAAGGGAAAATTATTTAGCTTCTTTTTATATATCATTCATATGGTATTACAAAAATACTAAAAGTTAAAAATGAAATAAATCTAAATATTTCTTTTTATCAATAATAATAATAATAATAATAAACTAGTCAAGAGACAAGTTCACATATTAAAAAATAAAACTCATAACTCAATTCATACATAAATAATTAAAATAAATTGAATTAAATTCTATCAAAATTCTCAAAACACTTAATCTAAAATGATAGGATCAGTTTGGATTTGGGTCAAATCAAGTTTAAAGGTGATTCTTACACATAAATTCCCTAGAAAATGGCAAAGTTAGGTGGTGGTGAGGAGAGAGAAAGTAGCTTATTCTTTTCTTATTGTACATTAACTTTAGTTTCAATTAGCTTATAAAAGTTTCGGCTACTAGCTTACAAAATAATGAGAATAGTGATGGCATTAAGCAAATATATAAGCTATTTTTTTACTACCAACACACTATTGCTCACCAAAAATAATGTTGAATTGGTGATAAACAGGAAAGGAAGAAAAAAAACAGCTCACAAATTTGAATCTTTAGTAAAAAAAAACTAATAATTAATATTTGTGGAAAAAATTAATGTGAATGATTAAATTTTAGTAATAATAACATAAGTAGTTTTTACTTTCAGCATCTTTATTCTTTATCTTGCAACAGCTACGGTAATTACAGCATTATTACGCTTATTATTTCAACGTGGTCACTAACAGAACAGCCAGTCACCTCACACTCACAGTACTTTTGAGTTGTGAGTGAAACCCGGTTTTGTTCTTGCCGCTGCTGCCTCATCTGTCCTGTCTCTGAACCCAAAGAATGGTTTTCACTTTTCAATTTTCACTTTCTCATACCTCTCACTTCATTCCTTGAACCCAATCAGTATTGTTTTCATATTATTGTTTATATTTTCATTTGCAATATTGAAGATACGTGAAAATTGCGACATATAATTCATGATTATGGTTTTTTTAATTTTAAATTAAGATATTTATTCTTTCCCTTTTTAGAATTAACAATTTTGATGACAAGGAATTAAATGAAATAAAAATTAAAATATATATTTTGATAGGAATTGAACCCGTATCATTTAATAACCTTTAATACAATAGTAAAGTAATAAATCACTATATAACCTACTTTGTTTAATATAATTTGTAAACAAAGTTTTCTATGTATCCTTAAGACAAGTGTTATTAATTTTCTTTTTCTAATTATAAAAATTTTAAATTAAAAAAATTTATTTAATATAATTTTACATATTTCTATTTGAATTACACAATTTTAATATATTTTTATTTTAATTATAAAAAATATTTTAATTTCATAAATTAATAATTTACATAAGTTAATTTTACTCTAATTATTGTATAAATCAATTAATATGTAAATTATTTTATGTAATTTATACAAATTATATATATTCATTTTCATATAATATTATTTTATTTGTATAACTTACATATTAAAATAAATTTACATAATTTGTGTAACTTACATAAAATAATTCATATAAACAATTTACATAATTTATGAAATTTTATTTATTTATATAATTGGAATAGAAAATTATTTATTACATAATTTTTTTAGTTAAATTGAAAATGTTAACATGCAAATTTTTCTAAAAATTTAAATATTAAATATTTATTAATTTTATAATTAGAATAAAAATAATTTACATATTAAAATTAGTTTACATAATTTGCATAAGTTACATAAAAACTTACATGTTAATTGATGCAATTATATTGACTTATATAATCGGATTAAAAATAACTTATATATTAAAAACAGTTATAAAAATAATTTATGTAAATAATTTATATATTAATTTATGAAATTCAATTATTTTATAATTTTCTGTCATTTTTTATAATTAGAATAAAAAAATTTCATATTAAAATTTATATTAAATTAATTTTTGTAATTAAAATAAAAATATGTAAACTGTTAAAAATAAAAATAGGTAAAATTAATTAAAATAAAAAAAGATTATATATATATATATTGAATAAATTGGTTTAATTCATAAATTATTATAATTAGAAGAAAAAATTAATAAGTCATGACATAATGATATATAGAAAATATTGCTTAAAATTAAATAAATCAAAGCAATTGACTTAGTAATTTATGGCCTTATCATTATTTTATTAAAATAAAAAAATTAAATGTCTTAATTTTGAAATAAGAGCAACCAAAATCACAAATATAAATTATAGAGGGAACAAAATTATAATTTAATCTATTTTTTTTAACTCATCCTCATTTAAATTTTTAAATTTTTTAATGCAAGTAAAAAATTTGTCATATTTTAAGAAATATTCAAATCAAGTCCCGTTAAAAAAGTATTAATCTACTACTTGTTTACAGTATTGTTTTGTACAAATATTAATCTATTACTTAAAAAATATGCTGAATTAATGCATATACTTTTGAAAAGTCATTGAAAATCACTATAACTTTTCATCTTCAAACTAATGTTACAGCCTCATAATCTATAACTATTAATAAAGATAATTACACTTTTTGATGTGTATATTCTTTATTTCTAAATTATCTTTTAATATATAAAATTATTTTTATTTTCTTTATAACTGTTGTCACTTTTCCTATAAAAAAAATTGCTACCACTATTTTCTTTAACTGTTTTTTTTATAAATAAAAAAAACTAAAGATAGAGGCACAAAGTGCCTCTATATTTTTTAACTAGTAATGATGATAGCAATTATTAATAAAATGGGACTAAGGCAATGGCCGTGCACTCCCCACCGCTATGGTATGTGTGAGAGTAAAATTTACAATAATTATTATATTATTAATAATTTTATATAATATTAAATGTAATTTTTATTGAAAGTTATACTATCAACTGACAATTGCGTTTAGTACATTATAGTTAAGGAATTCAAAACATACTCTTTTTTTTTTATAGAATTCACATTGAAAATGCAATGAAAATCATAGCAGAAATACATTAATGACACTTTTTAATAAAAAAAATATTTCAAGTTCTTTAACCAGGTCCTAAGATTTCATTAAAAAAGAGTGTCTTAATGCACCGAATAGCATTCGCCTTTATTGATTTAACTCTTAAATTGGAACTATAATTTATATTGATTGTTTGTGTTAAATATTTAAAAAATTGAAAACAATATGAAGGTAATTAAACGATCAATAGTTGTGTATATTTTAAAAAAATATGTCAATTTTTCTGTAAAGAAGTTAAATATCAAATAATTTTGGATTAATATAAAAATTAACATAAAAAATGAAAGCATTTTATAAGATTTGTGTAAAAAAGAGCCATTATAAATAGGGTTGTAATTAAATAAAAAGTATTTGTGGAATGAGATATTAAATATGAGTGAAATTAGTTTGATTTGCTTATATTTAAGTTCAAGATATAATATAATTTTTTTCCTTATGTATAAGCATAGAGGGAGTATGTTAGAATATTCATTGGAAAAAAAATAGTAGAAGAGTTAGAATGTTGTTATAAAATATTTTATTTAATAAAGTAGGTGTAATTATTAAGTCAGATATCAGTAAATAATCAGATTATTTTAAGAATAATTAGATTCAAATGGAATTATAATCAAATTTATTAAATAAGGTTTTAGATCTGAGTTTTATGCATGAAATATAATGTGATTGAAAGGAGAAATATTATTAAAGATGATCAATTAAGTTTTTTGACAAAGATAAATCCTTAACAAAATTGATAGTGGATACTTTTTTATGTAACAATAAAGTATTTGTGACTTTTATTTTGGTATCCAATATTTTGGAGTAAAATAATATCTTTAATTAGTTGCCACTTTATTTGTGAGTGGGATCAAACTTAAACCTTGGTTAAAGAAATTTTAAAAATAGTATTATTTGGAATATTGTGATATTCATGGAAGAAGTAAAAAAATCAAGGCAATTATTCAAATATATAAAGACTATGTTCACTCATATATTTCAGTTACTTTTTTTTTACCTAAAAGGATTGATTGATTGTTAGGTACACAAGTATTTTTTAAAGTAATTTCTTAATAGTTTTTAGTGTTTTTTGAAACATTAGCTTTTATTTTTTTAATTTTTTTATTTTTATTCTCAATATATTTATCCAATTTTCTTACAACCTTTTTCTAAAAATCAATCATGATTTTATTATTTTTCTGTTATTTTACATTTTTTATAGTTATTTCAATAACTAGTTTTATTAAACATTTATAATTAATAAACTAATTTTTTAATTTTCACCTAATTTCAGTTAATTTTACCAAATATAACCAAAATTAAAAGATGGACAAAATACACATATTCAATGTATTCATATGGAATTTTTAAAAGTAAGAGAGGATGTAAGTGTACCCTCATTCATATATGAATTCGTTAATAATTAAATTTATTGAATGTCAAAAAAAATAATTATCCATTTATAATAAAGTCACATTTTAGCCAGATCATTCTAATCCGAGACATTTGCTTAAGAAATCTGATCCTAACAAACAAACCTCATGTGGTGGTAATACATGTTATTTAACGAACTTCAAATTATTTTCCGAACAAAATATTTCTAGGAAGAAACATCTTTTTACATGTAAGTATAATACATTGAGCTAGCAGTCGGTACCGCGTACATGAGAATTTCTCCGAAGAAATATTATCCGATTAGTTGCGATTGGACGACGAGACAAGGAGAGGACCGGACGGGATGGTCGTCAGAGTTCTATCGGCGGGCACTAGAGCCCAAACGGAGAGGAAAACGACGAAATTACTTAACACTTTACACAGCGGAGAATCGGATCTTGACACTCCCAACATAATTTTTTTAGCTATCTATCTGTGCTAGCTACAATAACATATATAATACATTAATGCTAGCTTCCTATATATATATATATATATATATATATATATATATATATATATATATTCATGATCTTCTACGTTAAATCATGCCTGAATTGAATTATATTCTCACCAAAACACTGACTTGAGACCCTACTGCTGATCCTCAATCTTCCAATATTATCTTCCTTGCTTGCTAGCTATTAAATTTAATTTGCCCCACTTAGGTCCTTTTACCCTTCCACGTACTTACTTTACCTCTAAGTTAAATATTTATGAAAAAAATTGCCAATATTCATCACTTTTGGCATGTGTATAGTTCAAAACAAAGATGAAGAGAAACATAATTTCTAAGACAATTTCCGTCGTTTGATAAGATGAAAAAAGAGGTGAGGATTAATAAACTTCGCATAGGATACGATAAAGGTTTATCTCATTAAAAATTGTCACTAAAAAATACTCCTAAAATATAGTTCTATGAAACGTATAGAATTAAATGGGTATATCATAAGATTAATACAAAAACGATTATTATTTAACCATTATTTCGACTATTTTCATTTTTGTAACATGACAAATCATGTATGTATATATATATAAGGACGAATTCAAAAAATTTGTTTAATGGAGACAAGAAAATAATTTTTTTTTATCAGTCATAAGAAAATAATATTATATCTTTATAGAAGAAAAATACTATAATTTTTTATGAAATATATAATTTTATGATAAAAAATTCAAATTACTTATTTTTACAAATTACAATTGAATCAGGGTGTAGATTTTTCACTGATTTCTTGTATGTGTTTAATATTATAGGAGCAAAATAGTAAAAATTAGAAAAAAAAATGATAAAATTAGTATTAATGTATTATCTCTTAATTATAACTTTTACATTGTCTAAAAAAAGAATATTCACGGGGATAATACCTATTTTTTTATGAGATAAAATCTTTTTTCACCAAATATATAAAAGAAAAAAATATATCTGGTAAGGAGAATTGTGCCCATAGTTTCTAACCTATATCTGTCCCTCTATGTATATATTCGGCAGCATCAAACCCATAGTCTCTAACTTGCATTCGTCCTTAATTAGGGTTATTTTAATTTAACAAAAGGATTCAAGTTTGAATTCTTGACATGTAACTATAATATTGAATAGCTAATTAGAGGATACATGAATTTTATAAAAAAAATTAATAATTTATATACATGGCAGGACCAATGGTAGTTGTAATTCTAGCTGTAAAATCATATTATCCTTCACGGAAAATGCAACACTAGCAACACTAGCAAATTACAGATAGCTATAGGCAGTATGTGTATGTAACTGTGTTGGTGCCTCTTCATGGCACGCCACCTAAACCGAAAAGGGCTGTTCGAAGAGGGCAACAAATGGCACCTTCCCGTCCCATGACTATCATGCATTCAAGGCCAAACAATACAAGTGGACCTGGAAATAATTGAAACTTTGCAAATGATGCCAACCCCATCTTATGTTAGGATTTAATTTACTGCAACGTATACTAATTAATCTATTATTACAAGTGTGAGTAACTTGATCAGTAACACCATATCTAGCTAGATCCAACCAAGCTTCGGATAAAACAAAGCGATTGATTAATTAACATTGGTCAATTGTCGCTTTTGCGATAGGTTTAACAAATGACATATAGCCTGTCCATCACTACCTTTGTTTGAAATTAACTTTTAATTAATTTTTTTACACCAAGTCTCACTTTTATAAAGAAATGAAAATTAACAAGATTATGATCACAGATGCACATGTGAACAAAAATGGAGTAATTCCAAACCTTTACTTACCCTAGTGTGGTAAATTACTATAGTATTTTGTTTTCTTTACTAAATTAATCTATATATATATGTGTGTGTACTTTTGCTGTATACATACAGTCAAACATGGAGGTTTGAATTACATGAAGCTAAAAAAAAAAACTTTATGAACATGAACACAAACGTGTAGTTAATTACTGCCCACTTTATATGTAATAACACGCGTATAAGTTACAACAAAAGAAACAAAAGCATAAATTAACCAAGAAAACAAATCTCATGCATGCCATGTTTTGTCCCTAGATTCCACATGCCGAAAAGACAAAAAAATAAAAATAAAAATAACCCATACCCCTCTCTCCCCATGTTCGTAGTTAATTTGTTTGTATCTTTATTGTATAAGTACGTAATCTACCCTTCATTTGTCCTTCTATGATCTATAATTTTTATTCACATTGACTTCCATATGTCGGGTATAACCCAATTTTTAATCTATGCATGCACGTAGCATGTATAATTACAAAAAAAATTAACATTATAAATTAATCTGCTGTCTCCATGCACATCTCCATATGGTCAATTAAAAGGGCAAAGAAAGTTAGTAGTGAGAATCTTCGGCTTCATGTCTTACTTTGTTGTCCTAATATGATCTTTTAATTAATGGGCAATATCTCTTACTCTAGGGTAAAATAATCCATCCACCTGTAAATGCATGCCAAAGTGGTATACTCTTAACTCATGCCTACCATTTGGAAGTAAACTTTTTTATTTATTTTGGTCCTTTTCTTTCTTTTTCTCTGGGAAGAGCGAGGAATCCCTTTTGCCTGCCTTCATTCACAGCTTTCGCGCTGGAAAGTGGCAGAATAATTGCATCAGATTGAATTTAGAATAAGGTGATGATGACTCAATTTTTAAAATTTCGAATTCATCTTAGTGGTTATTAATCTTTACATATACGGGGTAACAAAATAATAACGAAGCGTCCTCGAGCGTAGCGGAAGTACGCTCGTGTTAGTACGGGACACACACATCTGGAAAACAAAAAATCTGCACCATTTGAAACATATATCAGTTGGTATCTTTTTATATATATATATATATATATATATATATATATATATATATATATATATATATAT
>CM023960.1:7409514-7428049 GCA_013407115.1 Glycine latifolia
CCCCCCCTATAGTGATGTATAACTCATACTAGCTACACCATAAACACAACCATCAAACTTAGAAAGCTTCAAAATAATAATAATATTATTATTATTATATTCAATTTTAGTCTGTATTAATGAAAAAAAAAAAAAACATATGGCACTATGGTAGGGATACGATCGATCCCACACATAAATGATTCAACACTCATTAGCCCATCAATTGGGTTCAATAGGACTCCCCAAATTAAAGTATATGCAAATTTCTCATCGCAATTATTTTGGAAGCAAGTGGCAACTTATTAATCTTTGTGGTTTGTAATGCAATTCATGTCATTTCTTCATAAAGGTTCCTCTTGAAATTAGGATTTTTTTATATGATCTTTTAGATCATCGATTTCTAATGCAGAATTTATCTTTTAGTTATTAAGTGAGTCTTACTTGTATAAATCAATTATTTTTGTCCCTTTCAATTTAAACATCTCATAAGAATTCAATCTCTCGAATCCAGACTTCTATAAAATTAACTAAATGGATTCTACCAATAATCCAACCTCCTTATATTTCATCAATGTGTTATAATTATCTTATTTATGAAACAATTAAATTATAAAAATTAATCATTTTTTTTGTGTTATTATTTTACAAAATATTTTATGAAATTAATTACATTAATTTATGTGAAGATAATGTAAACTATTTTCATACTATCCTCTAATCACAATTTATCATGTATAATAAATATATTTTTATATTAATTATTTAAAAAATTACAATAATAATGACTTTTAATTAGTAGAGTGTAAAAAATTTGTTATTATCGGTGTATGCCTATTAAAATCATTATCACATTATTAAATAATTTATTATAAAATATTAGTAAATGATATATAATTTTTTTTTATAAAATCAAAACTTAATCATTTTTCATTTTAAAAAATTAGTTACATAAAGGTTTATATATGTGTGTGTGATTTATGATGAGATTCATATTTTTTTGTCTAGAGCATAAATATCTTTTATTAAAATAAATTATACTCGAGTTGAATAAAATTATTATAGACAAAAAAAAATCATCCAAATATTTAATATATCTGCATACTTAAGACTTAAACTTTCAATTGATTCACACATTCGGTATAATTACGATGAGATTTGAATGTCTACTAATATCAACTTATCTTAGAATTATGACTAATTATCAATTTAATTTTTTAATTATTTTAAACGGTTCAATTTGATTCTTAAATTTTCAAAAGAGATTCTTAAATTTTAAAAAGATTTAATTTAGTCCTCAATTTTTTTAAATAAATTAATTTGATTCTCAAATTATTTTAAATAGTTTAATAAAAGTTATACTTGTGTAAAATTAAAGTGGAAGGCCAACTAAAGTAAGCCAACCTATGTTGTTCATCATTTATTTTTCTTGTAATGAGTATATATTATAGTTCGTAAATAATTGACACTTTTCATTTCGATCATGTCAACATTATAATTGTTATGTTAGCTATCACAACTTTTTTTTATTCATTTATTTTTTCATTATGCATAAATAGAAATCTCTAGTTCCATATAAAAGTCTTTAACAAACGGATCGATTATTGAATCAACTGCTCCTCGTCAATAATTAGTTTAACATTAAACTCTTTGAAAAAAAAAAAAAAACCCTTCTAGTTGGATTTTTTTTTTATATGTTTCAGTTTGCCCATATTCACAATCCCTTTCCTGTCACTAGAAAGCATATCCTTCTGTAGCTATTTCATCTCTAGTTTGAAGGATGCATTAGAAAATTAATCACCAGTTTTCATCGAGAAAAATAATATATTAGAGCTAATTATTATAGTATATGCATGTATGCACACCTACTTGATTCCAAACATAAACGTGCTTTTTTTTAATTGGTGTTGTATTGACTCATGCTAATTCTTCACCATCAATTATCCAAACACAAAAATTAGAATAAAAGAAAAGCAAATGAAATTAATCCGATTGCTGATTCTTCCAGGTTGGTAAATTATAAATATGAATAAGTTGAACACATTGCCATGGGACAAGGCGACCATATTCCATGCAACATGAATCTCATCAAAATGTTACTTATATTATAGTTTTTTGGTCGAAATGTCTTTCACATTGGCTTCTAGACCATACGCAGAACAAGCTAGACAGATGTATCCTAGTTATTTTTAGGGAATATTGAAAGAGTTTTATATGAAAATTATTTAAATTTATAAAAAAACTATTTATGAATTAGTATCACTTTTTTTAATTTATTTCAATAAATTTCTTTAAAAAACTGTCAAAATAACTTTTTCAACCTAATTTCTTAAGTTTTGTAATTATTTGTGAAATTTTTCTCATTTAATATGAACTTTTAATTCAATACACAATTGAGTTATTTACTAAAAACCCTTCTCCCTAATTTCCTTTTCTCTTTAAATAATAATTCATTATATCAACTTGGTTTCGCCACGAACAACACAGACAAGATGATACTGCTCTGTTTTCAGCTAGCAGTCTCCAAATCAATTTGGAATTAAAACAACAAATACAAATTAATAAGCTTGCCATAAAAAACAGATAGTGCATGCTTGTCATGAATTTCGAACAGGTAGCTTTATCAGTGTAAAAATACATAATTAACTCTAATTCTCTAGCATAAGATTTAAAAAAGTTATCAATATTTATTTGACATGCACTTAACATGATCTATCCCACTTTTCAATAGAACAAGCATTAATGATGGTAATTACTTACCCCGTAACTTTCACATAGCTAACAAAGAAAGGTGTCACTTATTAACTTATACATTATCTTGTCTTGATTTAACTTCAGATGGTAAGCTTGAGGTACCTCCATTATCCATATATGTTAAAACGTAAAAAGAGAGTTAGGATAATATGTAGTAACACACAAGCCAGCAACCACTTTATATAAGTGGATACCAGGCAAATTGAATGACGAGATATCCACTTTCAAACACGTACCTTTAATTAAAAAGGAGATGAAAACAAAAAAAATTTCATCATAAAAGGTTTGAAGAGAAACGGAGTAGACTAATTAATCGTCGGATTGGATAAGATAAGATTTTAAGAAACTTGTGTTTGGCTTTTCGAAACAACTTTTAGGAACCTAAAAAGCGTTTAGAGTGTTTATTTTCTGTGTAAAGAGTCAACAAGAGCGCGTTCAAATTAAAACAACAAATTATTACTTCTTGGATATATGTTTTTATATTGGATTTCATAAAATTATATATAGTAAAATGCGGAACCAAACACGTGGTTAATTATTCCTTTGGTTAAACACGTGGTAACTATGAAGAAATTTTACTTAATACCAACAAGCTTACACTAATGAAATTAATTTTCCATTTTATTCTTGAAAAAAATGTTCAAGAAATAGCTATAGAAAATATCCAAGAAAAATTATTGGGACAAATAAGACCAAGCTAGCACTGAAATTAAAATAAATTATTAACTATAATCATTGAACATGATAAGATTGATGTATTAAATATTTCTGCATTAAAGGTGACGTCATTTATAACAATACAATAGTATATCCAAGAGGATGCTTATAGTTCTATGTATTGTCTGGTAGATTCTAGATAGATATATTAATGAATAAAAATATAATTAAAGATGTGAGTGAAAAAAATGGATCAAGTACGAGCCAAAAAGACATATCTGACTTGGAAACTTGAAGGTTATATCACAACCTTTTGCCCGATTCATTCATGATGGTTTTGATATCAGAATTGGTGTGAATCCATTAAAAAAAAATCCTCAACATATAATTACACTATTATTCCTTTTAATTCAGAGTACCTATGATTTTCTTTAACCAGCAAAAAAAAACTACGATTTTATTTTTCTTAAGGAACGTATGATTTGGTTTATCAAGACTTAAATTTTTTTAACTCAATTAAAAATCTCTTTTAAAGAATAATTAGTTTTTTTTCCTTCTTTTGATTTTTTATTTTAAAAATCCTAGTTAGTTATTTTTATTCAATCTATATAAAAATATTTAGTCAAAATTTGATAAAGTTTTGAATTTTGTTTAATAAAATACTAGTATTAAATTAGAATTTGAAAAAGATTTTTATTTTATTTTCGTTTTAAATATAATTCGAAATAACTCCGCTGATTTAATTTGTAAATGTTTCAGAAAAACTAAGAATTTGAGAATTTTAAATTAAAAAATTAATAAAAGACCAAATTTATCTAATTTTTGAAATAACTAAATTAAATTTTCAGTAAATTTTTTAAAAGATTAAAATCACACATGATGAATTATGTGTGTGTTTGAGAATGCACTGAGAACACAATTAATCACGTTAAATGAGTTAGATGCACAGAAATTATATCTGATAGCTTCTGTTAAGTAATAAATCACATTAAATGTGTCATATATATCCAAACACGTAGCACATAAAAAAAAGTTATATAAAAAAGGTAAGTACTAGTAAAAGTTAGGCTATCAAAAAAATTGGCAGACAAAAGGACGTTTGATTTTGTTAATAGCTAGGCTTGTATTAATTTTTTTATTACATTATATAAAAAAATTTCCTAAAATTTATGAACATTATTTTGCATGTTCTGATTTTGGGAAAAAATGGTCTTTCATCTCATTGTTATTTTAATTTATAAAATTATAGTAAATTCAAATAATTTTCTAATTTTTAATTTTTCATTTAAATTTTTAAAATTAATTCATTTTTTATTTTAGTCTCCAAACTTGTATTATATTTTATCACTTAGTCTCCAAACTAAGAACTAAAACAGAAAAAAATTCAAGAACTTAAATGAAATTCTATTAAATTTTAAATTCTTATTAATTTTAAGACTTGAAATAAAAACAAAATACAAATCTAGAGAATAATTTCACCATTTACTTTGAAAATTTTCGTTTTCTTTTTAAAACAAGGAATAAAGGTGATAGGAATTAGGAAACGCTGTTTTTTGTGTTTGTAAAATGAATAAAGGTGGGTAGCACGAAGGTTTAGCAAAACGACAAAGCAGAGAGAACAGTGTGTAATGAATGCACCGCCATTGGGTGTACCCCCACATAATGCAGCCAATGCTGAAGAGTACATTTTCCCACGTGTGCGTTAGGGCATGGACCACTTACACGTGTCCGTCCCCAAAACGATGACGTGGCAATTCCTTGTCTCTGCATAGGATTCCCCTCTCCGTCCTCAGGTGCAATGCATGCGCACACTGCCCTCGTCAAAAAATTTCTGTCGTTGACCCCCAAAAATATATCGTTTTTAATTTAATATTTAATTTCCCTGAAAAATAAAAATGTGTTTGCTTGCAGATTGTTTGTCAGTACCAATTTTTATTTTCGGTGGACAAAGTTTGTTGGAGAAGTTTGAAGAAAATACCAACAACTTGAGCGGTTTTTTAATTATATCCTTCGTATTCGTTGGCTCGTAGTGGTAAAATCTCTTCATTAAAACTTAAGAATAAGAAATGCTTTTAACTATTGAATTTTAAATCTAAACTTTTTTTTAATGTGTATACACTGTAATATAAAATAATTTTATATTATTGAATCATAAATTATTATTTAAATTATTTTAAAATAATTAAATAATTAATTTAAAAATTAATAAGTTTATCTTAAATAATAAATTATAATTGTGTAATTGTGAAAAAAAATTATGAACATAATATATAATCCTTTTTCTCAATCTAAAAAGTACGTATAGTTTATAGTGCATGATCGTACAGAGTAATTAAGCTAATTTTTAAAAAATAATGTTATCAAACATGTATTTCAATTAATGTTAGATTGTTTCATTTTGATTAGAGATTTAAGATTCAAATTCTAAAAATGTAATTGTGTTAAATATTTGAGAATTTTAATGTTTATAATAATTCTAATTGATTTAAACAAAATTATCTCTTATAAAAAAATATATATGGTCTAAAAATTTAAAATAGTGAAAAGATTTCAAATTAAAGTTTAACCATTGAAAATATTAATCTTTTATATATACTACTACCTTAGAATTTGTCCTATTTTAAGGCTAATTCCTATGTACCAAAAAACACCACGCGTCGCGGGCATGGGAAATGATGGGGCTTTGTAGTTTTTGTTGTTGGTGCCCCTCCTCCAACTTTTTTAGGTTATGGTCAAACATTATATTCAACTACACTTGGGAGACTTCGAATGGTACAAAGGACGAATACGACAGCTTGTATGGTAAAATATTGAAGTAGCCAAATGGGTCACTCCCACAGCAGACATATAAATCTTTGAACATTTTTTTATGAAAGCTCTTTAGGAAGACAGAAGACGCACACAAAACCATTCCAGCCTTTTAATATTTGGGAAAACGACAGTCCGTCCAATTTCGGTCTCTTCTCTTTATGTAGCCATGAGATTGTTGCGGATATTTCTCTTTCACAAATCTTCTCTACAAGATTTGGAAACGGGGTTGTTGATTCTCCACAAATATGCAAAGTCGTGTGGGATTTCATTTAAAAGTTACACAAGTATGGATACTATTACTACTATAAGAAACCTTTTAAAGATTATTATTTAATATTTTTTACGATGACTTAAAAAACTATCTTAAAATGTATCTTTTTAAAATAAAAAATTTAAAAAATTGAGGATTTGAAGATGATTTATAAAAAATCATATTTTCTAAGACGATTTTTTCATAAATTTGATATTTTTTAATGTTAATTTTGCTTTTTTAATGTTTCTTTAGTTGCACATTATATATCACCATTATCATTATGCTACAAAAATAAGAGTTCAAGAAATAAATGCTCCTCACATGCAAAAGGAAAAACTATTACTTTAGTTCACATTATAAGCTACATTGGTGGTAATTAATTTTTTTTCATTTACACAATGAAACATGTTATCACTAACCCATTAACTAGATCATTACCATTGTTTATATATTAATTATCATTGCTTTTACTCTTGGTAATGTCTAAAGATAATAACAAGTTTCAACTTGGTGGTTAAGTGCATGTAGGTTATATTTTTTAATTAACTAACTTACATAATCACAAAAACATGTGATGCCACCTATTTACTAATTAGTTAAATATTCTTTATTAGAAGTGAAACATTATTTATTATACTTTTGTTGTTTATTGATAATTTAAAAAGGATTGAACTCATTCAAAAAGTGAGAAATCATGCTCATATCAAAACCATTTATACTTTATATTCTACATGTTTTATATCAAAACCTATATTCAATATACATTTCACATCTTTAGAGGGAGAGAAAGAAGGAAAAGAAATGATAGTCAAGGAAATGTGAACCATGCTACCACATTTATACTCTCAAGCTCACAACCACAAACTCTAAATTCCGCAATTCCCACTTTTATGTGTTTTGGCCAAAAAATACTAATAAACAAACCTTTCTTGACTTCAATCTTGAGAGAGAAAAAAACTAACTTAACTAACTAGGTTCATTTTTTGAATATGTTCTGCACTTGAACCAAAGGACCCATTGATGTAAAGTTAGTCCTAATGGGGAACTCACTATACTTACCTCCTGATATTTATGACTAGATGTTGTGAATGCTATTGATTTAGATGTTAGGTGCATACCAACATACTGCAACATGTCTTTAATTTCTTTAACCACATCACTCGTTATGGGCCTATCAACTCCTTAATCTTCAATACACTCTATTGCAAGGTCCACAAACTTCTCAAAATGCTCCAGTGTTGATCCTGAATAGATGGTCGGGTCAATAATTTCATGAAAACCATACAAGTCTTTTGTCTTATCTATTGTACTCCTGACCAGTTTCACAATGTATTTCCCTCATTCTATTAGCTTTCTTGCAGTAATCAGCTCCAACATTAGCACTCAAAAACTATAGACATCACTCTTTTCAGTCAATTGTTGACTAGTATAATAATTTGGATCCAAGTAGCCCTACATTAAGAAAATGAATCTGTTCTTATCAATCATCACTAAAACTTTGAAAACTAGATTTTGCTTCAGACAGATGATGTGATTTCCTTGTCTTGGGTATGTGTTGCATGTGAAACAGCTTAGATGCTGACATAAAATCATGAGAATTCTCAATACAATAAAACAATTAGAATGAAAGAATTAAAATTGGTTTTGATAATTTCACAATATCTTACAACTAGACACTAAAGAATTCACTCACTACTAGGTAACAAAGTATAGAGTACATGAGATAAGACTATAAGACTTCAATAATTACAAAGCTAGTAGTTAAGATGCCTGGCTAGTAATTGAAATCCTTGCTGCATGAATCTGTTTTAGGTCCATATGCAATTCTAGGCCAAAACAAAAAAGCTAAAGTATATATTTTACCAAAATACAAGATTGAAAAGAATCCTTAATTCTTGAGAATTTATTTATGAACCAAGAAGATATGAGTGCATTATATTATGCTAGGTGACCAAAGATTATTAAGGAGTTAAAAAAGAAAGTCTATGCATGTTAAGAACAAAGTATGGATTGAAATAACAATCATTAGATATTAATGACAATATTAAAAAGGAACCTCTTACATTTTGCCAAAGCTTGAGGATCACCACCCAATAGATAAAAATTGACACAAACAGACTTTACAAATGTGTCAAAATCAGCATGAGTTGCCAACCTAACACAATGACCATACTCCTGCAAAAAGTGTGAATTCATAAAAGCTAATTGTTTTGAAATATAATTCATTAGTTCCACTCATTGTTGACTCTTCAAAAGATGGGAACTTCAATCATTTTAATACAAGAGGTGCATCTTTTTCTAGACCAACTTCAATAGTCCCTTTATTTTGTATCTTCACTAGGTTAAACATCTTTTACTGAAAAACAACATAAAAGTGTTGTGACCAATCAAGAGAATTTGGCAACTCTAATGCATAAATCACAAGCACAAAAATGTCAAGAAGAAAGCTATATAGACATGTAACATAAAAGCTTTCAGACATAGAAAAACTCAATGCTTTGATTTGGCAAGAAAGGATAACAAAATGAACACATTATACTATATGCATACACCATTCTATTAATCTTACAATTCCTGCTCACAAACAACTTTCTTACTTGAAAAGAGAAAAAGAATTTGACCCTCAGCATGCCATGGTGGAAATAACAACCCAGTTGATGATTTCTAACAAGTCTAATAGCCAGCTAATTACTTGTACAACAAGAAGCTGAACTTGAGAAACAAAATTAAGAACATTTCCTCTAATTTATACAAATTTCCCCAGGGCTCAAGGGAGAAGCCTGACTGTCTTTTCTATAGAGTTGGAGTAGTAGTTGAACAATATTACTCTCTGGGCGGAGTCAAACATGTAGTCATGACCTGTCTCGTCGTTACTCCTCTTTCTATATATGCTTAGGGAGAAAGAATTAGGCTGCCTAAAAATCAACTCTAGGCGTTGAACTGTTTTTTCTTTTATGCTGGTGACGAAAGGTCGTGCAATCGCAGAGGACTAGTTCCCTATCCCACTGATAATAATAAAAAAGGGATCAACGCAGTGGATAGGTCACTCTTTTTAGAAGCAGTAGACAGAGAGACTTTGGCAGAATTGATCGAACTTCTTGCTCTTAGGGTGAACATAATAAAGCCGTATTTCAAAATTACAAATCCACCTTTGTCACCACAGCAACCGTGTCTGTCTCAATTTTAATTCACTTCATGTTCATTTTGCCACCAAAAGTGAGGAGGAGCAAACTAATCCCGAAACAAGATTTAGGCCTCCTCATATAGTTATTACTTATTATTGATTGTTTTATTCCATTTTTTGGGATTAGGTTCATGAAGAATCTCATGATCCAACAAAATTATATTAATCAAACGAATAAAAACATGAGTAACAAGCCTAAAAATCTCACATACAAATAACTATTATTTTTTTAATTGTGAATTATAATATTATTGAAATTGTAACAGAGACAATAAAATGTAAAAATAGTAGTTGTCCAGAATTGTATCTTTGAAACAATATTAAACAGAAAATACAAACAACCATTAATATATGAGCATTACTCTAATTTGAATGAAATGCACAAGCACATAGTAAAAAACAACCATAAGATATAACATTTGTGTCTACCTTTTCACACTCTAATAGCCTATCCAATATTAGGTATTGCCTTGGACAATCACATTTCTCCATCATTGATCTAGAAAATATAATCAGATGAATCAGCAACAAACATGTTCCTCTTAGTTTCAGTAGGCTCTTGGATGAAATGGTCCAAACCTTCAAGAGCAAATTTCAACATTAAAATATCAAATTAATATTTCATAAAGATTTCACTATTTCTTACCAAAAATTTGCAAAATCACATGTATTGAACCATAGATCAAACACGCACACAAAAATAATTCAATAGTTCAATATTTTCAATTTTAAACAAGTAATTTCAAAAATCATCTTCCTTTGCTTCAAAACCTAAAATCAACCAAATCGCGTTACCGTAAAGATTTCCTATTCTTGTAGGCGACAAAGGGGAGGTTGCCTCCTCCACGGTTAGCTCCTCGCTCTTGACGGAGGCAGAGACCTTCTCCATGAACTCCACCATCTCCTTGTAGCGTTCGACCTGTTTCGCCATCTTCGCCATGTACACGAACTCTTCACTTGGAGTGGGAGCGCTCGCGCTTGCTACAAGATCCGAATGAAAGAAAAAGAGATAGAGAGTATGTATGAGAGAAAAAGAAAGTGTGTGTGAGAGAGATAGAGAGAGGGATTCACTCACAGCCAGCAACAAATAGTGGACTAAATAATTTCAAACAATATTCCACGACGGTTATATAATTAACTGTTGTAGAATGCAGCTTTCTAAGATAGCCTTTGAAAAATCGTTGTTGTCGAAATCATCCATAGTACAAAATTGTCATCGCAAAGACATTCTAAAATGATTTTTAGAAATTCTCATCGTTTTGTCCTCATAGAACACAATTTTTTTAATAGTGTTAATATAAGATGCTTATAAATATGAGAAATATAGTCTATAAACACCCCAAGAAAATGTCATACCAATGTGAAATATCATATTTTAGTATGTGTTTTTAATATTTCAAAATAAAAGTAATTTTTCATATTAAGAATCAAATTTTATGGATGCATGGTAAAATAAATTTATATATTAAATTAAAATAGATTTTAGAGTGTGAATCTTATATCTTATAATTTAGGTTGTCAATATTACTAACATTTATTCGCCTTGCAAAAGTAAACATCTACGAGCGACCTAATAATGGCTCAATAATAGATTATATAGTAAGTCTAATAATAATTACTAAAATATACTATGATTTTCATTTTAAAATTTAAATTTATTGTTGATATAACTTGTATAGAATTATTCATTATAAAAAAAACACTTTTCTTGATACAAATACAATCTATTAAAAATGTTTCTTCGTAAATTTAAAATGAATGTTTGGATATGTGGAATTTATAATTAGTTAGGGTGAGAATTGAGTGAAGAACGGGACCAATAATAACTTAATTATTCGGTATGTTCCACCATACTGATATTGCAAGTCTTTGCATAAATACAATGAGCGTGGAAATTACACCGTCATTTGATTTGTACTCTGAGAAACCTTCAAAATAAACATTACCTCGTGGTTTTCCTGCGCAAAGAGGAATATACAAATAGGGTTTATGCTCGAATCCGATGTTCATGCATGCGCTTCGCGGAGGTTTCTTAATGGATCCTAATTACCCGACAAGATCCATGACAATGATCATCACAATAATTATTTTTAGGCTTAAATATCTTTTATATTTTTATATTTTAATCTTTTATAAAATATGTTTGTTTTATTTTTTGTTATTAAAAAGATTTAAATGATATTTTTTCGTCGTTCAAAATTTGCTATCTAAAATGTTTAAAAATGAAAATAAACTAAATATATTTTGTAAGGATTAAAAAAATTATAAGATCAAAAATAAAAAAATACTAAATTGTAAGAAAAAAAAATATTTAAACCTTATTTTTATTCATAATGAAAAAATTGTCTCAGGGTCAGTAATTCCTATATAGTGTGTTACAAGAGATTTTCCAGATTATATCACAAGTGTGAATTACTATTGTCATCTACTGCTGAAATTATATAGCTGGACGAATTTCCTTCGAAGGTTGTTTTTTTTTGGATAAATTTCCTTGGAAGATTTGAATTGCATAATATATAAATAGTTCTATATAATATATCGTCTTTCTTTCTGTTACAGATAGGCCCATTCAAATATTTAAACTCTGCAACCACTAATAGATAGAAGATATAACAGAAGATATGATCATAACCTCTGCCATTTATCTATCCGAATATCTTAACTAAAGATAATGGGCCTCAACAATATCTTCCCAGGGTCCAGGTATCATCCTATAAATACAGCTTCATTTATGGTGAAAGGTACACAACAATCCTAACTCTCTCTTTTCCATTCACACTGCACACACAGCACACCACTTGTGTTGTTTCCGGCAGTGATCATCTTCCTGGGGGTGCTTCATCTCCATAGGCATCTTCAGAGAGGGAGAGTTTGATCCCATAGCAAATCCCAGCAAACTCCGCTGGGTACATTCTGTTTCTCACGAGCAGAACAGTGGCGCCGTCTGTGGGGACGATAAATTTCGAATCCCACCAATTCACAATGGTCAACACCAGAAGCCATCAGATCGCTGGGCATGATGCACCACCACCCCGAAATGCGAATCTGGAGAACGTGGTAGCAGAAGATGCGGCATCCCACACCGCGTCCTCTCCAGCAATGCCACCAGCTCGGACTCCACCACCAATGGCCGAGGTAGAACGAGACACCAACCAGCGTTTTATCCACAACGCTCTGAATGCTATTCTATCTCGGTTAGAGAATTTGGAGAAACGTTACGAGCTTCAACGACAGAAGGATGTTCAGAACTTGTCAAAACAGTCGGGCTCTAACATTGAGCGACCAACGACAACGCACAACGAGCAACCGAATTCGGTACAAAGAAGGCATGAAACTAATAACTCGGCACCCACAGCTGAGGCTGGTAACAGGGAAACAGCCAGTCAACCTGAACGGGTCAGACCTCAGTCACGCAAGGAAGGACCTCGGCTCGCTCTGTCCGCCCGAATCCCAGAGCACACCGTTGTCGACAGGACAGCAATACGCCGGCCCAGACAAGAAGACGAGACATATCAGAGGAAATACTGTCGAGGTCATCAGAATAACAGCCTATTCATTGATGAGATAGTAGAAGCCCAATTCTTGGAGGATTTTGACAGTTCTTTTTTATCCAAATACGATGGAAGTCAAGATCCCCGGGAGCATGTAGACGAATTCGATATGCAAATGTGTGTCCGAGGTATCAACGAGCCTATAATCTCTTGGATTTTTGCTACTACTTTGACTGGAGCTGCTCAAGCCTGGTTTCATACGTTGCCGCCACAGTCTATCCGAAACTTCGAAGATTTTGGACAAAAGTTCTTGTTGAATTTTGCAACAAGCAAGAAACAGCCCAAATCCGAGTTCATCCTAGGGAAAATACGCCAGAAGCCCGGAGAAACATTACAGAATTATCTGGACCGATTCAAAGAAGCTGCCTTGCAAGTACAGGGTTTGGAGGAAAAGGTCCATGTGCATCTCATCTCGGCCGGGCTCAATGGGTCATCCCGTCTTGCCAAATCCATCTACAAAGATCCTGTAAAAACTTTAAATGAGTTTATGATCCGATCTAAGAAATATTTGGAGTTGGAACAGATGGAGATCGCTAACTCGGCCCCGAGGGAGAATAAGAAACCGACATCACCAAGGAACCGACGTCATGAGAACGTACAATCCAATCGACAACCATCGAATCATCTCGCTAACCGACCTCCAAGAAACTTCCAAGACCCGAACTTCAGGCCCAAGAAGTTCGAATGGAAATTTGACAAGTATGCTCCATTGAACGTTTCACGAGGCCAAATATGGAAGGAAGTCGCATTTACAGAGATGAGGAAAGTCGAACGTCCTCGTCCGATAACGAGAAAGGAAGGATTGGATTATTCCCGATATTGTGATTTTCACAATGGGCCGGGTCATACGACTGACCAGTGTCGAGAGCTCCATGATGCGATAGAGCAATTTGTCCGCGAAGGTAAACTTCGGCAATATGTTATCCGGACCCAAGGGCACCAAGGGAAAAGAAAAAGTCAGCAGGAAAATAAAGACCGAGATGAGAAGAAAACCAAGAAGGATGAATTCCCAGAACCCGAATTCGAATGTAATGTGATTTCGGGAGGCATGGGAGGTGGAGGCGACACTGCCAGTCAGCGAAAGAAATATCTCAAGGAAGTTATGTCAATAAGAGATCAACCCAAATTCAAAGAGAGCAAGAAAACTGCACCACCGCTAATCTATTTCACAGAGGACGATATGAAAGGTGTAGTGCCCGGACACGAAGACGGTCTTGTCATAACTGGGACCGTGGCAAATTTCCGAGTTAAGAGGATATTTGTCGATAATGGCAGCTCGGCCGACATTCTCAATTTAAGTGCGTTCAAAAAAATGAATTTGAGTGAAGACGACTTAAAGCCGTGCCAAACTATGTTAATCGAGTTCAATGGAGGAGGCACCGGTCTGAAAGGCGCAATCGACCTCCAACTCACGTTAGGAACAAAGGAGGGGTTCAAAACAGGCCGAGTCACATTTACCGTAGGCGAGTTCACCTCACCATACAATATCATATTAGGCAGGCCAACACTTCATAAATGGGATATATTAATGTCCACCAAGCACCAGAAGATGAAGATGATCAGACACCTTGGCCAAGTTATTACAATTTGCGGTGATCAGAAGGAGTCTTGAGAATGCTATTTCAACACAATCCGAGAGACAGAGGGCGGCTCATCTTCCCCACCTCGGATTCGGCAGGGAGATCCCTCGGAACAACAAATAAAGGGACCGGTATCTCGCAAGCCGGTTAATCTCGTGGAGTTGGATATGCGAGATGTTGAAGAATGGAGACCGGAACCAGTAGATGAATTGGAAGATGTTCAGATCGGAGGATCTCCAGAGCAAATTACAAAAAATAGGCACACAGAATAATTTAGAAGTCAAAGGCAAGCTAATCCAATGCCTTAGAAAAAACCAGGACGTGTTCGCTTGGAAAGCATCCGAGATTCCTGGAATTGACCCTACATTTTGCTGTCATAAGCTAGCCATGTACCCTGACTCCAAACCTGTAGCTCAGAAAAATAGGAAGCTCGGCCCGGACAGAAGGCAGGCATTAGAGAAACATATCAAAGAATTGCTAGAGGCCGGGTTCATAAAAGAAATACAATACACCACTTGGCTCTCTAATGTGGTAATGGTGAAGAAGTCCAATGGGAAGTGGCGAGTTTGTATTGATTACACAGATTTGAACAAGTTTTGTCCAAAGGATTCTTATCCAATGCCGAACATTGACCAGCTAGTAGATAATTCCGCCGGGTTTCAGTCATTATCTTTCATGGATGCTTACTCCGGATATAATCAGATACCGATGTACCCGGGAGATCGAGAAAAGACAGCGTTCTGAGGTACTGAAGCAAATTACTGTTATGAGGTGATGCCATTCGGGTTGAAGAATGCAGGAGCTACTTATCAACGAATGATGAATAAAGTCTTCACTGACCAACTCGGACGCAATATTGAAGTGTATATCGACGACATGATTGTCAAAACAAGTGAAGAAGGAGACCAGATCCAAGATCTGGAGGAAACATTCTGCAAGCTAAGACAGCACAGTATCCGATTGAATCCCCTGAAATGTGCCTTTGGGGTGAAAGCCGGGAAATTCTTAGGGTTCATGTTAACACACCGAGGAATAGAAGCAAACCCGGATAAATGCAAAGCCGTACTCGACATGCAATTCCCTACTGATAAACGGGAAATCCAGCAGTTAACAGGAAGGATGGCGGCCTTGACACGGTTCCTTCCAAAAGCCGCAGAAAAGGCCTTACCATTCTTTAAGCTACTAAAAAAGGAAGCCAAGATAGGATGGAATTAAGCATGCGAAGAGGCGTTTCAGGAAATTAAAAGATGCCTGGCCTCACCCCCAGTTCTCTCGAAGCCAGAACATGGAGAAACTCTTATCCTGTACCTTGCAGTAGGGGAAGAAGCCATAAGCGCAGTTTTGGTCCGAGAAGTGGATAAGTGTCAATTGCCGATATATTTTGTAAGCCGAGCTCTAAAGAACTCAGAGCTGCGTTACCAGAAGCTCGAAAAAGTGGCTTTCGCTTTACTCACCACGGCTAAGAGACTTCGTCCATATTTCCAAAGCCACACCATAGTGGTAAGAACAAATCATCCTATCCGGCAGGTACTACACAAGCCGGACTTAGCCGGGAGGATGATGAATTGGGCCATTCAGTTGTCCGAGTTCGACATCAAATATGAAGCCCGCAATGCAATCAAATCTCAAGCTTTGGCCGACTTCATAGTAGAATTGACCCCGGCATTTTCCACCCAATCAATAAATAAGGTGTGGAAAGTGTATATTGATGGGTCGTCTAATTCTAAAGGAAGCAGAGCCGGGATCATTGTTGAAAATCCCGAGGGAGTATCACTTGAGCAATCACTACAGCTCAATTTTCCGACGTCTAACAATCAAGCGGAATATGAAGCACTAATTGCCGGGTTAAACCAGGCTAGAGAACAAGGAGCACTAAAGGTAAATGTCTTTACTGATTCACAATTGGTCTCAGCACAAATCGAAGGACGGTATCAAACCAAGGGCCCTCTGTTAGCAAAATATCTTGCTAAAGTTAAAGAAATAATAGCCGAATTTGATGAATTCACCATAGCCCATATTCCAAGAGAAGAAAATACGCGAGTCGACATATTATCAAAACTAGCAAGTACGAAAGGAACGGGCAATCACAGAACAGTCATCCAACAGGAACTCGCACAACCTGCCTGCGTTATGGTGGTCTTAATAGCTGAAGATTGGCGGAGGCCGATCATAAATTATTTAGAACAAGGGATAGTGCCGAATGACAATTTAGAAGCAAAAAAGCTAACCCGAGATGCTTCAATGTACACAATTGTTGATGGTGAGCTATACCGACGAGGCCTCCACACTCCGTTATTGTTATGCTTAAGCTCTGATCAAACCGAGTACGTACTTACCGAGATACATGAGGGTATTAATGGCCAGCATATGGGAGCAAAGGCTTTGGCACTAAAAGCCCTTCGCACCGGATACTTCTGGCCGACAATGCAAGCAGACGCTGCAGAACATGTAAAGAAATGTGACACCTGCCAAAAACATGCGCGGATATTATGGATTCCTCCATCCGAGTTAAAATTAATCACAGCACCATGGCCTTTCTTCAAATGGGGGATGGACCTCTTAGGACCATTTAAAGCAACGGAAGGCCAAATGAAATGGCTAATAGTGGCCGTGGATTACTTTACTAAATGGATTGAGGCCGAGCCTCTGGCTACCATCACCTCGGCCCGTGTTCAAAAGTTCTTTGAATGCAGTATTATAGCAAGATTTGGAATTCCAGCAGAAATAGTCACCGACAACGGAACGCAATTTACAGATAAAAAATTCCAGGAAATGATGACTGGACTCCACATAAAACACCACTTTGCTTCGGTAGAACACCCACAGTCTAATGGTCAGGCAGAAGCAGCGAACAAAGTCATTCTCGACGGATTGAAAAAACGAATGCAAGAAGCCGGCCCGAACTGGGTAGAGCAGCTTTATTATGTCTTGTGGGCATACAGAACCACGGCTCAAACATCCACCAGGGAGACTCCATTCAGGATGGCTTATGGCTGCGAAGCCATGATACCTGTTGAGATCGGCCAGCCATCTTGGAGGAGACAAATATCGAACATAGACAACAATAAAGCATTAGCCGCCGAGTTGGACATGATAGAAGAAGTCCGAATTGCAGCACACTGCCGGGATCTACACACAAAGAATAACTCGGCTCAAAAATTTAATAGAAGGGTAAAACCGAGAGCCTTTGAGAAGGACGATCTCGTACTACGACGTGCGGACATCGGCAACAAAAATGCCCGAGATGGGAAATTAGCACCCAATTGGGAAGGACCATATCGGGTTACCCAAAACTTGGGGCAAGGAGCCTACGTTCTAGAAACCTTGGAAGGCAAGCAGATCAAGCGCACATGGAACGTCGACAAGCTAAAGAAATACTACAGTTGAAAGAAGCTCGGTCATTAACCCGAGATCATAATATCGTTTTTATTCCATTTCCCGGCAATAAGCCCGAAATTATTACTTTCACGTAAATCGTGATCTTTATATTCATTAGTTTCTCATTGGTTAAATAAGTCGAGGAATACAAACTCGACATAAATTTTCCATTGATACTACGAATTTCAATATATTCAAGTGTTTCTCATTGGTTATGTAAGCCGTGGAATACAAACCCGGCATAAATTTTCCATTGACACCACGAATTTTCCATATATTCACGAGTTTCTCATTGGTTAAATAAGCCGAGGAATACAAACCCGGCATAAATTTTCCATTGACACCACGAATTTTCCATATATTCACGAGTTTCTCATTGGTTAAATAA
>CM023960.1:7428059-7458213 GCA_013407115.1 Glycine latifolia
ACCGAGGAATACAAACCCGGTATAAACTTTCCATTGATACCACGAATTTTAATAATCTTCGAAGAACAAGTAAAATCCTATTAAGGATATATACATTGTGCACAATTTTGAGAGCCTAGTCGCTATTATGTATTACTTCGGGATTGATCAAACCGGCGTATTTAATCATGGATAAATCATCGAGTACATCGAAAGAATTATATCCTTAAATTAATACGAAATACATTAAATAGTTGCCAGGACAGGAACTCGGTTCCAAGAACAACATTCGAACTAATGTTTCGAATAAAACACTTGGCCGTTGAAGCCAAACTAACATCCGAATAATCAAATCGGCAATGATAAAGATTTTAAGCACCATGCATTAAATAAATTGTTCAACGTACGGAAGCAAAATCAAGAAGCAGAAAATAAAAATTGTTCAGGACAGCGAAATATTACAAATTAAACCGGCATTCCAGCCCTTCATCAGTTGACTTGCTCATCCGCTGCTACTTCAGGAGCTTCATCTGGGGAGCTGACCTCGGTATCAGCACATGCAATGAATTTGTCATCTTCAATATAAGCCCGGCAGTCAGTTCCTTCTAGGTTCAAGGTGATTCCCGGGTTCAAAAATTGGACTTGTTCCAGAGCATTAGAGAAGGCATCCTCGGCAACCGTCCCCAGTGTCTCCTGAAACTTGGCAGCTTCTTGTTTGGCCAGAATTACCTCTTGTTGGGATTCTTCGTAAAGGATCCTCAAGGCAGCAAGATCATTATCTAAAGCAGAAGCTTCTGCTTGGGCTTTATTAGCCTCAACCGTAGCGGTATCTGTGGAGGCTTTGAAGAACTCGGCATTTCTATTCGCCTCTTGAAGCTCCTCACGAAGAGAGAGAACCCCTTCATTAGCAGCCGCCAAATCTTGACGAGAAATGCTGAGCTCCTTTTCCAGTTGTTGAATTTTCTCGGATAAATTCTTGTTTTCATCAGACAATCGTCCATTGTCATTTTGAAACCTCATATTTTCATTTTTGATTTTGTTGTACCGAGAATTTAAAGAAACTAAGCTCGGCACTAGAGTAGCGCTTCGGAAAGCATGAAGATGAAGCTGGTCGAGTTCTCGGAGATCGTCATCCGAGAAGGGAGTCCCATCCGAAAACCGCTTGGGAGCCTTAGTATATGGGAAAAGGTCTTCTACCCCCTTTTCCCAAAGACATCCCAAGGATAAAGAAGAACTCTCGGGGGGCGGCGATGGGAGCGCCGGGATCAGCAATGGCGGTTTCAGAGTTCACCATTGCATCTTCAACAACATCGATCACAATGGGAGTAGGAGTGACTGTCGTCCTTTGATTTTCTTGCCCAGCCAAGGATGAAGTCGGATCAGCAGCGATGGCATCCCTGGTCGATTCCGATGTGATTATCCTCTGGGGATCACTGGAGGTCAAAGCTACTATACGGCGTTTCTTTTTCCTCGCCGGCATTTGGTTGATGTAGTCGCGGCGAGAATCAGCGGTTTTCTCAACAGTAGTTTTCTTGGAACGACGAGGGTTCAAGTTGATGGTAGGATCTTCTTCCATCTCAGCAGCTGAAAGGCAAAAAATCGATTAGCAAAAAGAAAAAACAAAATGACGAGTAAATAAAGTTTTCATATACGACCTTGAGCCTCTTGGTACAGTTGAATTTGAACAAGAGCTAATGCCTCATTATCAGAAAGATTAGACTCCTCAACTCGGTAAAAGGAAGGAGGATTAGAATGATGAACTCGGGTCCAGTAGAGGGGAAATCTCCACTTAACACCAGGTGCTTCTGGACCCCGAAGAAAGAATGGTTGTTTGCCGGGTTCGGCCGCAACCTTGAAGAAATTATTTTTAAAGTTTTTAAAGGAATCGGTGAAGATACGAAAAAGACGACGACCGGGTCGGCTTCGAAGTGAAGTCCACCCTTTCTTATTAGAGGCTTCTCGGCCTGTACGGCCGGCCTGGACAGAAAAAAAGTATAGGAAAAGCAAAACGGTACAAGCTATTTGTAATTCTTCACAAAGATCTTCAAAAGATTTGACAAAAGCCCAACTATTGGGATGTAATTGTGAAGGGGCTAATTGAAGATGATCTAATAATCGCATTTCAAAATCCGATAAAGGAAATCGGATGCCGAGACGCGTGACAACATCCTTACAAAAGAAAAAATAGTTTGGTTCCTTTTCCCCGGCACAAGAACAAATAGGCTCGTCCGGGGTCAGAGGACGAATCGAAAATCCGTCTTGGTTACCTATGGGGATTGATGCTATATTTTCTGGAGTTAGAATAGATGAAGTACGAAGTACTTCGTGTGTCACCCATGGAAACTTGGTAATTAGGGAAGAAGGGAGAAGGTTGGATTGAGATCCTGCTGATTGGGATTCATCGACCATTTCCATAGAAGGAACATCCATAATGACCTATGACAAAGAAAAAAGAGAAAGATTAGTAAAATACCTGGAAGTGAGGGGGGAAGACGAAGAGGTGAAGAAATGGCCAAGACCGAACTGGTGTGAGAGATCGGCCTAACAACCTCGGTGTTTTGTAAAGAGGCCTTGAGAACTCTAGTCGAGATAGCTACTTGGATTGGGTTATGCCGACATGCGTCAAGTATGGCTTCGGCTCGTTTATCTTGGTAAACACCAGCAAAATACAGAAATTCATCTAAACACTTGGAGCAAGGTTCAAATCGAGTCTCAAAATGTCCAAGTTTACTGTCTTTTTTAATCAAGTCAGGGGGAACAACACTAACAATGTTTGAAAATGGAGAAATATTAGAGGATATTTTGGGTTTGGCTAAGGGAACCTTATTTTTCTGGAAGGAAGATGAACCTACTTTGGGAGGATTACAAGGTTTTGGAGGGTTGGCTTTGAAATTACCAGAACCTGATGGTATTCGTAACAAATCTTTTTTCGTTTCCTCATCAGAAACTGGGATACCCCCAAAGCCAAAATGCAGTTTTGGGAGGAACATTGTTGAGCACAAAAGCTTCTTCTTCAGGGGTAATCCCCATTATCAAGAAGGACACAGAGGGAAACCCTAATACGATATGAATAAAGAAGAGAAAACACCCTAAAGCGGAACACCTAGACAGATAACTAGATGAATAGAATTACAAAAGGGATTGCGAAAGTGCAAAGAAAAAAGAGAAGAATGCGATCAAAAAGGAGGGACGTAGTAAATACCTGGGAAAACTTCGAAAGGACGAAACTTCAAGAGAATGCAACTTCAGAGAATGTTGATGCAGAGAAGACAGTAGTGAGAGGAAATGACAAGGGAATGAAGGAGAAGGTAAAAGGGAACAAAAGGAAGTTGAAATAGTGGTAACCGCCAAAACCAAGAAAAAACCTCTCACACGAAACGTTTCAAAAAACGTGGTCTACAAGATGTGATCAGACACAGGGGCATCAATGATATTTCCCAACCTATACAAGGGGCAAATCAGGAAAACATTTCCAAGCTCATGATGGAAGCGTGATAAACAAAAACGGCGCATTAAATGCTTGGTAAGAAATGTCGCCAAAGGAAAGGTGAAAAGACAACCCCTCGTCTTTTCAGATAAAGGCTTTAGAACAGACTAGAAAGCCGAGTTTTTTGTCACGGTCATCATTATGGAACGAATATATCTTGGCTTCATAAGAGAACTCGGAAAGGAAACGCTCAAATTGCAGAAATAAATAGTTCGGATATGGCTAAAAGATCGGACCACATTAACAGACCCCGGCAAGGGAACATGCAACAATATCTCGGCAAAAGATAACCAGAACCAAACTCGGCAAAGAAAAATAATTCGGCATCGGTTGGAAACGTCATATTCCGAATTGGAATTAATTCAGATCGGCTTGGAGTAACAATAATTATCTACGACGATATGGAGACCTTGGATTTAATATAATTCGGACCTATCCATTTGGTACATCCCAGTCATCCAGAGTGCTAGATAACCGGGCTGTGGGGCATCTGTTACGGATAGGCCCATTCAAATATTTAAACTCTGCAACCACTAATAGATAGAAGATATGATCATAACTTCTGCCATTTATCTATCCGAATATCTTAACTAAAGATAATGGGTCTCAAGAATATCTTCCCAGGGTCCAGGTATCATCCTATAAATACAGCTTCATTCATAGTGAAAGGTACACAACAATCCTAACTCTCTCTTTTCCATTCACACTGCACACACAGCACATCACTTGTGTTGTTTCCGGCAGTGATCATCTTCCTGGGAGTGCTTCATCTCCATAGGCATCTTCAGAGAGGGAGAGTTTGATCCCATAGCAAATCCCAGCAAACTCCGCTGGGTACATTCTGTTTCTCACGAGCAGAACACTTTCTTTCTATAACTTTTTGGGGCAGTTACGAATAACTTTTTAAAAGTGTAATAACTGTTTATTTGCTTTTGTTTCATTTTCATTTTTCAGTCCAATTAGTAGACACATATAGTAGTCAACAGGAGATATTGAAGTGTTTAAACCCTCGCCGACATGCCTAGACGTAATGTCACTTTCCTTAAACTTATAAGATTCTATCAAAGTCAAAAAATAGATACTAGCTAGGTATATTAATAGTATGGTAACAATCAACCTTTTATAGCATATTTTATTTAATAAAATTACTAATGGGAGCTCATGATATACAACAGTACAAGTATCTATGCACAAACTAAACTCGAAGCCCAAAAGGGTATCGTTATGACCAGAATTATTATTGGAACTATCAATTCTTAATAAATGATGATTTTATCCTTTTGAATTTTTCTATATCTCTAATCCTTCTTCCTTGCTCTCTCACTTCTCTATCACAACACCCCCACTATTTTTTTTCCTCTTACACTATTTTCTTTCTCTTCATTTTTAATTATAATCAAATTAATTATAATACAAATTAACATCATAAATCGATTTGATTGTTGTTAATAAAAGTAATTCATATAATAATTAATTCAGTTAAGTTTATAAATGGTAACTTTTATCCAATTAATTCAATTTCAATTAATAAAAGAAACGGATTACAATTAAAAATGATATATTATATCATAATTAATTTGATTGCTTTTGAAAAAGGTAACTTGCATTTAAGATTAATTAAAAAATATAAAAATACATGAAGGAATCATATTTTCGTTGTGTAAAATGGGTGTAAAAAAATACTCAATAAAAACATGATTCTATTGACAAAATACACAATAGAATCACATTTTCATTCTGTAATTTTTTTACACAATGAAAACATGATTCTATTGTATTGTTTGGGGTGAAAAAAATACTCAATGAAATCATGATTCTATTGGATTATTTGAGGGGACTGGGGGGGATTACATTACGGAATCCTGATTGTTTTCACCCCCATGTAGGCAATGGAATCACAATTATGTTGTATTTCTATCAAAAGGGCTTTTCTGGGATACCATTAAAAGGCACCCACATGGGTAGTGCCAATAGTAACTCTCAACCCAAAATCAGGTATAGTTGTGGGTATGGGGTATCAAGGCCCAGATCTAAGGTCCAAAATATCAGCAAGTATGCTACACACCTACGTTCCTGACTTTACGAGGGTGTATATTTTTCAGTCTTGCTTCTCGCTTATATGAATTTACCGCTCCTTTGTGACACGCTAATTTGAATCTTTAAGTAGAAAGTTTTTGCACAATGACAAGACCTCTTCGAAATTCCTATAACCTGTTAATTGAATTTTTGATTTTTTTAAAGAAAATCATAATATTTTAATTTAACAATATGGCACATGATTTTAGAAAAATAATTTTTGACTGCGATTTAGATTATAACGTCAAGCTTTTTGGGTTTACCACAGACACAAACCGGTCACAATGGCGTCCACATCAACAGCATTTACTTGAAATTTACCAATATATCAAAAATTAAGATGAAACCACAACCACAATTTAAAACATTGATGTGGCATATAAGTTAAGCATAGAATTTGTTAACAACTATTGTTATGTATTTGGGACCAATTGTGAAAATTAGATTATTTCAAAAATTGATTATATGTATTATTGATTATAATCAGAATCAATCTTTGTTTAGAGTTTGCTGAAAAGTGGTGTGAAGTCATTTTCATTACAATCGAAAAATAAATCCAAAATATGACACAACTATCACAGCCTCTTAATTTTATCAAGTAACTTAATATAAAAACTTACACTACAAAAAAACAAATTGCGTTTATTCCTCTTTTGCGGTTTGTCTAATAACTACAGATTTGATCAACTGCCACTAATTTAAAATGATCGTGTGGTTGTTTTTGTGTTATTGGTGGTTCCAGAATCCCCATTCTCGAGCCCATGTTACTATACTAGCCCATAAAATGCCATGGAGCTGCTCCATCGTCTGCAGCCCAATATATTTTTTTTAATTGTTACTCACATAAACATTTGCCCATCAAATCAAAGTCTCAGCATTCCTGGTTGCTTTGCTATCTCCATCCCACTAACAAACCTTCTCCCTAGTATCTCTCTCAACTCTCTTAACACTCTTCCTAAATTAGGTGTTTTATTTATGCAAATGATTCGAAGATTATATGTAACTCTTTCCTTTTCTGTATTTTTAACACTTACTCTCTTTTTTAGTTTTTGTGTATGGTTATTTCACTTATTTGCTTGGAATTATGGTGAAAATATTATACAGGGTCAAAATTAATGTGATAGATGATCTGAGTACATAATTGATTTTTGTAGCATAGTTATTATTGATTATTAGTTGAACTAATTAGGGATTTGTTTATATATATATGACATTTATATTATTCTTTATTCTTTATCTTTTGGATTTTAATGTTATCGATATATATATTGATGGACATATATTGGTAATATATAAATTCAAAAAGTAGAAAATAATAAGTAATACATATATATATATATAACACCGATAAAAAAATTTCACCGATAAAATTTTTTTTGAACAACTGGCATGTGCTCAGTTTCTTATTGTTTATGATGTCCAACAGATACAACAAAATTGTAGATTTTCTATATTTCAAATTGTCGGTATTGCACCGTGAATAAGACATAGGACAGCTCCTGGATTATTGCAAAAGTTTTCTAAAAATAGTAAAGGATTTAAAAATAAATTTTTTACTAAAAGTACCTTTAATACGTGAAAAAATTGAAAATGTTTATTTTTCTTTAATATTATATTTTTAAAATTCGAATAAGCTCTTACGAATAATCATTAGTATTATTATTTTGTCGCTCTTTAAAATCTTCTAGCATTTAACCTTTTCTTATAAGCTTTGATCTTTCTTAGTCAAATCACTCATTAGAAAGTATTATCTCTATATGAGAAAGAAAGAGAAAACTTGATTTGACAAATTGGAGATTATAATCTTATATATAATGTTTATTGTTGGGTCAGTAAGCTCCCATTAAATCTAATTGGTCTAACACTAATATTCACTAATTTATCCCATATTTACTTAGGAATCTATTTGGACATATTTAATTGATTACTTTAATTTACTCAATATATATTAAATAACATAATATAATTATTAATACAATGTGTAGCACGTAATAATGTCAGAAAATTTAATTTTTTAACAATCTCCCACTTGTGCTACATATTGGCCTGAGATAATTATATCATATATCCTTAGTACGCAATTGTATGTTATTTATTCTTAGATTTCTCCTCGGATACAATCTGGTTCATCTCCTATATCAATATGAGATCATGACAGCTTTTGTCACTCTTAGGTGTAACTAAACATTCTATGGTCATCACACAGATATATTCAACAACAAAGATCAAGTATGGATAAGTGGCATGGAAATTACATGCAATGTGATCTCTATCATGCCTATTTCCAATTGGTCCTGCTTTAGTCCTTACGAAATCGATCCTTAATTTTTCACATGCACAAAGCATAAACACAAGCACAAAATACACATTCAAAGGGAAAATAACATCAAAATCTTTATTTTAAAGAAAATGAACATATAAATGTTTTTACATAGAACACTAACATAAAGAACTTCCACTAAACCATAGTGTCATCAAACAAAATAACACTCATATGAGCAGTATGCTCGTGAAAGACCTTAGGCACTAAGTCTTTAGTATGCAAATCTGCAAGCATGAAGTTTGTTCCCTATGTGTTCTATAGAAATTTGACCACTCTGAACTCTTTCTTTAACACCCAGAAACTTTATATCGATGTGCTTTGATTTTAAAGAGCTTCTGTTATTGTTGGAGTACAACACTGCAGACTTATTGTCACAATAAATCTTTAGGGGCCTTTCAACACCACTTACTACATGCAACCCTGTGACAAAATTTCGCAACCATACCCCATGGTTGGACGCCTTAGAACAAGTTACAAACATAGTAGAGGAAACTATGGGTGTCTGCTTAACACTTTTCCAAGAAGTAGCTCCTCCAACCAACATGTAGACATAACCTGGCGTGGATCTTTTACTATCTTGGCATCCAGCAAAATCAGAGTCAATATACCCGAGGATCTCTGATTTATCTGACCTCAGATATGTGAGCATGTAATCCTTTGTTCTCTTTAAATAACGCATAACCCTTTTAGCTACTTTCCAATGATCCATCCTTGGGTTACTCAAGTATCTACCCAATACTCTCACTATGAATGCTATGTCAGGGTGAGTGCAAACTTGAGCATACATTAGACTTCCTACAACCGATGCATAGGGAATCTTTCCTATTCTATTGTCTCAAGTTTATTCTTTGGGCATTATTTGAGATTAAACCTATCTCCTTTAGATATGGGCGTATCTCCTGATGCACAATCTTTCATGCCAAATCTTTCCAAAATCTTTTCAATATAGCTATTTTGTGACAACCCAAGAATACCTCGAGAATGATATCGGAGTATTTGTATTCCTAATACAAAAGAGGCATCACCAAGATATTTCATCTCAAAATTCTTAGTGAGAAATTTCTTGGTTTCGTGCAATAAGCCTACATCGCTGCTGGCAAGTAATATATCATCGACATATAAAATCACGAAGATAAATTTAATCCCACTAAATTTATGATATACATAATCTTCCATCATGTTCACCTCGAAACCATAAGAGATTATAATTCAATGAAACTTGTGATACCATTGACGAGAAGCTTGTTTGAGACTGTAAATTGATTTTTTTAACTTACAAACCATAAACTTTGGATCTCCAAAAACAAGGTTTTCTGGTTGTGTCATATAAATTGTCTCATCAATGTTGTCATTGAGAAACATTGTCTTAACATTCATCTGATGTAGCTCCAAGTCAAAATGAGCCATAACTGTCATAATTGTCCTAAAAGAGTCTTTCAAAGAAATTGGAGATAAAATGTGTTTATAGTCTATGCCTTCCTTTTGAGTGAAACCCTTAGCAACGAGACGAGCCTTATATCTTTCAATATTACCTTTTGAATCCCTTTTGGTCTTAAATATCCATTTGCAACCAATAGGTTTCACACCTTTAAGTAACTTGACAAGATCCCAAACATCATTGCCTTTCATGAATTTCATCTCATCCTTCAAGGCATCAATCCACTTATGAGCATTATAACTGTCTAAGACTTGTTGGAAGTTGATTGGGTCATCTTCCTTTAAGCCTAAAATATTATCATGCTCTTGGAGAAAAACAATATAATAATTTGAAATTGCACTTCTCCTATCTCTAGTGGATCTTCTTAATGACACTTCTTGAGGTTGTTGACTTTGTTCCTTAGGCACTAATGGGAAATTTCGTTGTTGTCTTGTTCTGGAATGATGTCAGGAATAAGAGCCTAATCATTAATTGTTTGTACTGGAGTTACATCTTGAATGACGATAACATCAAGAAAAGAAACAAAATTCTCTTCCTCAAAGACAACATTTCTTACTTTATCTTCCTCTTCAAAGTCAACATCCTCAAGGAATCTCATATTTCATGTTTCAAAAATTGATCCTGTAGTGGGATCGGAAAACTTGAAGCCCCGATAGCGTTCAATATACCCAACAAAATAGCAACTAATAGTTATTGAGACCAAATTTCTTTCATTAGGCTTATAATGCCTTGCTTCAGCTGGACATTCCCAGATATGTAAATGCCTTATGCTAGGTTTCTTTCTTGTCCATAGCTCATAGGGGGTTTTAGTCACTGCCTTAGTTGGAACCTTATTAAGGATATAAACTGTAGTCCTTTAATGTTTCTCCCCAAAGTTACTCAGGTAAAGAAGAATGACTAATCATGCTTCTCACCATATCCTTAAGAGTCATATTCTTTCTCTCTACAACACCATTCATGCTAAGTTTGCCTGGCATTGTATATTGCGGGACAATTCCACATTCCTTTAGGAAGTTAGCAAAGGGTCATGGACGTTGTTCTCCTGATCCATCAATCTACCATAATACTCACCACCATGGTTAGATCTAATAACCTTAATTTTTTTGCCTAGTTGAAGCTCAACTTCGGCTTTATATTGTTTGAACATATCCAGAGATTGTGACTTATCGTGAATCAAATATAGATAATGATATCTTGAATAATCATCTATGAATGTAATAAAATATTATTGACCATTCCACGAGGCAATAGGGAATGACCCACAAATATTCGTACGAATTCCATCATCCATAATGGCATCTAATTTCTTTGTGTTTGTCTGTTTCCCCTTAATACATTCAATACACACTTGAAAATCATTCATATCAAGGGATCCAAGAATTCCATCATCCATAAGCCTCTTAATTCCCAATTTAGAGATATAACCTAAGCACTTGTGCCAAAGAGTAGCAGAATTCTCATTTAGTTTTCGCTTTGTACCTCGCGCACTAGATTGCAAAATTTCGTTATCAAAAGTAATAGTATCAAGCATATAAAAATTATCAATTAAAGAACCAGTACCAATAACATTTGAATTTAGAGAAAGACTAACTTTATTTTTGCCAATGGAACAAAATAACCATATTTGTCCAAGCTAGAAATAGAAATCAAGTTCCGTCTAAATGACGGTGCAACATAAGTCTCAATAAAATCCAAATAAACACCAGTCTTTAATAATAATCTGAATTTTCCAATAGCTTGTACTAAAACTTTCTTGTCATTGCCCACAAAGATGTATCTTTCAGCATCATTTGGTGATCGGCTCCACAAGCAACCCTGCATAAACATACTTATATGAGTAGTAGCACTAGAATCTACCTACCAAGTGTCTTAAGGTACAAAAGCTAAATTAACTTCAGAACAAACAAAAGTAAGAGTCTTACCCTTCTTTTCACACCATGCAACATACTTGGAACACTGTTTCTTTATGTGTACACTATTCTTGCAAAAATAGCAGGCAAATTCCTTATCCTGCTTATTTTGCTTCTTTAGCATGGGTGATTCATCTACAGTGTCATTTGCTCTTTTCTTTTTCTTATTATGAGATGTTGATGCTAAGTAAACACTATCAATCTTTTCTCGCTAAAGTCTTTCTTCCTCTTGCACACAATGAACAATGAGCTCATTAAGAGCTCATTTATCCTTTTGTGTATTGTAACTCACTACAAATTGATCGTATTGTGTAGGAAGAGAAATGAGAACCAAGTGCACAAACAAATCATTAGATAGCTCTAACTTTAGTGCCTTGAGTTTTCCAGTAACATTAGACATCTCAATAATGTACTCCCTTGTGTTCCACTTTCCTTTATACTTCATGATTACAAGTTTTGCTAATGTGTTACTCGTTTCCACTTTTTTATTTTTAGAAAAATATTGCTTAATTTCTTTGAGGAACTTCTTAGCATTAGTGCTCTTAGTAATAAAGCCTCGAAACACCTCCAGAATAGAGCATTTCATGATCATCAGACTCATGCGGCTAAAGTGCTCTCACTTCTCTATGTAATCCAAATTTGGATTTTCCGGAGTGGAAGTGGGTTTCTACATTCTTAGCGCAAGATTTAGATCTATGCAACCAAGAACAATTTCCACATTCTATTTCCATAATTTAAAGTTTATCTCGTTCAATATAGGAATCATGTTCACTCGAGCAGCATAAATAACAGTAGTAGCAGAAACTGTATAGAGAACAAATAAGATAACATATTTAACATTCATGTCATACCAAATGCATAATTAAAACATGTTGGACTTTACTCCTTCAATGCAGGCCCAAGCCCATTTGAGGGGGTTTTATCCCAGACCTAATTTACCACTATATATACATTAGTTGAGGGTAAAATTAGGAGAGACCAGAGATAGAGACGTGAGAGTACAAATGACACAATCGTCGAGGAAGATTTGAGCGTGAGAGAGTCTCCGCATTTGAGAGCCTCAAGTGACATTCTTGAGTGCCATTGTTAAGCAAGCTTATGTGTCTGCATATTTTAGAGTTCAGAGTGAAACACTTTGAGAGTTTCATTACCACCATCGTTGGAGAGGTTGAGTGTACCACCACCTTGGGATGTTTGATTCATTGTAACAGTTCTCAGTTATAGTGGATATTTGATCTGGACTAGTGTCCTGTGAGTTTTTCCTTTCCGGATTCAATGAAGGTTTTCTCACGTAAAACAGATTGTTTGTGTGATTGTCTCTCTCTCTCTCTCCCTTTTGTGTTTTGATTACGTTTTCGCATTTGATTGAAAGTTCATGATAACCCACCTTTGAGTTTATTTGAGGGTAAGACTGTTGCGCCACTTTTACCCAAAAGTGGTATCAGAGCCTGGTTCGACAGGTTCTGAAGGAGACGAGATGGAGACCAGTGATATCATCCACGACGGAGATATGTTCACGTTGACCGCAGACAACTTTGCGTATTGGAGACCGATGATGGAGGATCACCTCTACTGCAAAGATTTATTTGAGCCCATTACCTTTGCTCAGAAACCGGCTGGCAAAAGCGACAGGGAATGGGAGGTCTTGAGTCGTAAGGCGGTGGCCACGATCAGGAAATATATTGATAAAAGCCTCTTTGAGCACGTGTTTGAGTTCACAAACGCATACGAATTGTGGAACAAGTTAGAATCCATGATTCAGAAGAAGACCCCCAGGAACAAAGCACACCTGGTTCGCCGACTTGTGAAGATAGAGTACAAGGACAGAATGAGCATGATTGAACACCTCAGCACCTACAGAGGTATTGTGAATCAATTGACCAAAGCCGAGATGAAGATTGATGATGAGTTACAGGCTTTGCTGTTATTGAGTTCGTTGCTGGAAAGCTGGAATACTCTAGTAGTGACTCTGAGTAACTTGGCTCCTGATGGAAAATTGAAGATGGATGTTGTGACGGACATTCTCCTGAATGAAGAAGTCAGAAGAAGAGAACGAGGTGTAACTAGCACGTCTGAGGCTAACGTTGCTGAGAACAGAAGAAATTCTGATTCCCGGGGTCGTAGCAAGAGCCGGGATCGAGGTGAACGAGATAGGTCCAGTGGCCGGTCAAGGCCAAAGCATGACTTGAAGTGCTTCTACTGTGGGAAGGTAGGACACAAGAGACTGGACTGTCGAGCTCTGCAGAATGACGAGTAAAACGGCTGTGTAAAGTCGGACCAGATTGTTCCCAGAAAGAGAAATGAGAAGAGCACCACGATTGTGGTTGCTAACTCGAATGCCGAGATATTCCTCTTCAGTGAGGAAATGTTGAACATTGCCCATGATGATTGCACCTGGATTGTTGATTCTGGTGCCTCGTTCCACGTCACCCCACATGAGGGATTCTTCTTTGCTTACAGGAAGGGAGATTTTGGTGTTGTGAAGATGGGAAATCAGGTGACCAGCAGGATTGTTAATGTTGGTGATGTAACCCTGACCACGGATATAGGGTGCCGGGTTACGCTAAAGGATGTGAGACATGTACCTGACATCCGTTTGAATTTGATCTCGGTTGGAAAACTAGATGATGTCGGGTCAGTAAATTACTTTGGAGAAAGTAGATGGAAGCTGACCAAGGGAAGTTTGGTAGTGGCTCGAGGTAAGAAAGAAGGCTCCTTGTATGTGATGCAAGGAAGAACAATTGATGGAGAAACCAATGCCATCCGGGATGGACAGAGCCTGGAGTTATGGCACAAGCGTCTCAGCCACATGAGCGAGAAAGGACTCCAGAGTTTGGAGAAGAAAGAACTATTGACCAGGTTGAAGGGCCAAGTGTTGGAGAGTTGGACACATTGCCTAGCTGGAAAGCAGCACCAGGTTTCGTTTGTGAGACCGGATCAACCCAGGCGACGAAGGCAGATTCTAGACCTCGTCCATACTGATGTTTGCTCCATGTCAGAGAGATCGCTTGGAGGAGCTCAGTACTTTGTTTCTTTCATTGATGATCATTCCCGCAAGGTGTGGGTCTATTTGATGAAGACTAATGACCGGGTACTCCAATGTTTTAAAGAGTTTCATGCTATGGTGGAAAGGGAGACCGGCAAGAAGTTGAAAGTGGTTCGATCAGATAACGGTGTTAAGTATAGGGATCCGACTTGAGAAGACACCTCCCAAGACTCCGCAATTGAATGGACTTGCTGAGAGGATGAACAAGACTATTGAAGAGAAGGTTCAGAGTATGCTATCCAATGCCAGATTGTCGAAAGCATACTAGGGAGAGGCCGTCATGACACCTGTTGACTTGATTAATTTGTCACCACTAAGACCACTGGAAGGAGACATTCCTGAAGAAGTCTGGATAGTTCGGAATGCGACCTATGACCACCTGAAGGTGTTTGGATGCCGAGCTTTCGTGCATGTCCCCAAAGATGAAAGGGCGAAGCTTGATGCGAAGACCAATGAATGCATTTACCTCGGTTCGCCGAAAACTGAGTTCGGGTTCAGACTTTGGGATCCGATTAACAAGAAGATAGTGAGAAGCCCAGATGTAGTATTTCATGAAGATGAGACAATTCATGACATCTCGAAGCCCGAAGTTCGGGTTCCTGTTCGACATGAAGAACCCGTCCCTCCTGTTCGAGTTGAAGTAGGGGGAGAGCCCGACGAAAGAAATGTTGACCAGCAACATGCTGAAGAGGACCGAGATACTGAGGTCTGAATTGATGTGGAGAACCGTGATGCATCAGGTTCTCAAGCGGCTGAAGAAGAACAGCCGAGATACCCCACTAGAGACAAAAGACCTTCTACAAGGTACTCTTCTGATGAATACGTCATTATTGCTGAAGATGGTGAGCCTTAGAGTTATGATGAGGCCGTGACGAGCTCAGACAAAGAAGAATGGCCGAAGGCAATGCAAGACGAGATGAATTCCTTGCATGAGAATCGGACTTATGAGTTGACCGAGTTGCCCAAAGGAAGACGAGTTCTGAAGAACAAGTGGGTGTACAAGATCAAACCTGAAGAGAAAGGGTAGAAGTCGAGATACAAAACCGGATTGTAGTGAAGGGCTGTAATCAAAAGAAAGGTGTTGATTTTGAAGAGATCTTCTTTCCTGTTGTGAAGATGACCTTGGTTCGGACTATGTTAGCAATGACGGCTTCGATGGACCTCGAGGTAGAACAGATGGACGTGAAGATGACATTCCTTCACGGTGAGTTGGAAGAGGAGATATATATGGAGCAACCTGAAGGGTTCCGAGCTCCGAGATGCGACGACATGGTATGCTGGCTGAAGAAGAGTCTCTATGGCTTGAAACAAGCACCTTGGCAGTGGTACAAGAAATTTGAATCCTTCATGAACGAGCACAAGTTTTTGAAGACTGAAGTCGACCACTGTGTATTTGTGAAGAGGTATGAGACTAGAGATTCCCTGACTCTGCTACTTTATGTTGATGATATGTTGATTGTAGGGCAAGACAAGTTGAAGATAGTTGCCTTGAAGAAGACATTGAGCTCGTCCTTCGCGATGAAGGATCTCGGCCCTACAAAGAAGATTCTTGGAATCAAGATTATCTGGGACAGAAAGAAGAAGCTATTGTGGCTAAGTCAAGAGAAATATGTTGAGAAGATTCTGAAGAGATTCAATATGGACAAGGCCAAATAGTCAGCACCCCCTTGGCCGGGCACTTGAAGCTGAATAAGAAGCAGTGTCCGAGATCTGATGAAGATAGACAAGAGATGCTGAAGATCCCGTACCAATCCGCAGTCAGAAGTTTGATGTATGCAATGGTTTGCACAAGACCCGACCTGGCGTTTGCAGTTGGAATGGTGAGCCAGTTTCTTTTGGACCCCGGCAGAGAGCACTGGGAAGCAGTGAAGTGGATCTTCAAGTACTTGAAAGGTACATCCGATTTATGCCTCCATTTTGGAGATAGTGAAGTCAAGTTGCAAGGCTACTCGGATGCTGATTTAGAGGGAGATTCCAACTCAAGGAAGTCTACGATCGAATATCTGATGAGATTTGCTGGAGGAACAATCTCGTGGTAATCAAAGTTGTAGAAGTGTGTGGCACTTCAACGACGGAAGCCGAGTACATTGCCGTGACTGAGGCAAGCAATGAGATGTTGTGGATGAAGTTCCTCATGGAACTCGGCCATGAACAGGACAAGTACAAGCTGAAATGTGACAAACAGAGCGCCATTCATCTGGCGAAGAACTCGACTTACCACTTCCGCTCCAAGCATATTGATCTGAGATATCATTGGATCCGGGATGTGGTGGAAGATGGAGAGCTGCACACTGACCAGAATTGGTCCGACATGATGACCAAGCCGGTATCAGTAATGAATTTTGAAGATTGCTGTGAAGGGGCCGGGTTGGTGAACCAGTCTCATTGAAGAGATCGGGTTGATGATACACTCGTCACATTGACGGGTTGTGTCAAACTTGTGCGATAGAGAAGCCGGGTTGTTTTGAAGAGTTGAAGATGCCGAGGTGTATTTGATTTACTGCATTGAAGTTGTAGGGGGAGAATTGTTGGACTTTACTCCTTTAATGCTGGCCCAAGCCCATTTGAGGGGTTTTTATCCCAGACCTAATTTACCACTATATATACATTAGTTGGGGGTAAAATTAAGAGAGACCAGAGATAGAGACGTGAGAGTACAAATGGCACAATCATCGAGGAAGATTTGAGCGTGAGAGAGTCTCTGCATTTGAGAGCCTCAAGTGACATTCTTGAGTGCCATTGTTGAGCAAGCCTGCGTGCCTGCATATTTGAGAGTTCAGAGTGAAACATTTTGAGAGTTTGATTACCACCATCGTTGGAAAGGTTGAGTGTACCACTACCTTGGTGTGTTTGATTCATTGTAACAGTTCTCAGTTATAGTGGATATTTGATCTGGACTAGTGTCCCGTGAGTTTTTCCTTTCCAGATTCAAGGAAGGTTTTCTCACGTAAAACAGATTATTTGTGTGATTGTCTCTCTCTTTCCCTTTTGTGTTTTGATTACGTTTCCGCATTTGATTGAAGGTTGACGATAACCCACCTTTGAGTTTATTTGAGGGTAAGACTGTTGCGCCACATTTACCCAAAATGCATATACATGACATTAACAAACAATCCAAACCAACGTGGACCCATTTACAAGACACCTAGCAGAATGTTAACATTTAATATTTAGACCAAAAATATCAATTTGTAAGTGGTACTCTAAACGCTTTAATCAAACATTGACAATAAATCTTATCAAGCTATAGTCTTCCTTTGGGCCGATGACTGCTTACATGTGAATCTTTATAATCGCCACATATTTATCACCACATGTATATATATTATTTGGCCAAATAATAATCTTCCTTTGGGCCGATGGTTATTCGCATAAATGACAAATATACTCATCTTTAAAAGAATTATCCACAACAGAGGCTACTTTGACAACAATACTGTTTCAATCAATTTATTATGAAATACAAGACAATTAAAAGCAATTATAATTAAATAAAAAAAACATAAACCAAAGGTTTGTTTTATTTAATTAAATGCCTAAGTTCATTAATTTTATTGCTCTCAATTTTCTGAATGAGATTATAATAAAATTACTCAAATATCATAATGAATTGAATGTTATTCCTGATAACAAATTATTATTTAATTGTTGACAATAATTTTTTTTAATAAAAAAAATCAACAAATTATTTGCCAACATCTTCTAATGCAGTAATCAACCTATGAGTTTCATTGTTTTTCTAATCTCTTCCCTAGCAGAATGTGAAAGATTAGCTTTTGATTTACCGGAAGTACAAGATTATTTGCCAACAACATCTTCTAATGCAATAATCAACCTATGGATTTAATTATTTTTCTAATCTCTTACCTAACAGAATGTGAAATATTACCTTTTGATTTACTGGAAGTGGAAGAAGAACTAGTAGTGGGTTATCAAATTGAATACTTGGGTATCAAATTTGATTTATTTTATGTTGCTTCTTATTTAAACTTATTAATTTCTTCCTTATTTGTAACCAAGAAACCCACGAAACAGAGTTCAAATAAAATTTTTGCAAATAATTTAATTTCTTGATAATTTAATATGATATGGCTCTGATACCAATTATTAGAAAATTAATTATTAAATCCTTATGGTGAAAACCATCATCCTATAAAACCTCAGAAATATCATATTGGACCATCAAGAAACAAATAAAGCGTATTTGTTTCCATTGCAACAGTGATTTATCTTTAATCTTCTAGCCCTTAGTCTTTCCTTATGAGTTTTAGTCTTCCTCAGTCAAATCACTCCTTAAAGAGTATTCTCTCTAGATGGGAAAGAAAGAAAGAAAACTTGATTTGACATATTGAGGATCATAATCCTATATATAGTGTTTATTGTTGGGTCAATAAGCTCCTATTAAACCTAATTGATCAAACACTGGTATCCATCCATTTATCCCGCATTTACTTAGGAATCTATTTGGGCATATTTAATTGATCACTTTAATTTACCAAATATATATTAAATAACAATATAATTATTAATATAATATGTAGCACATAATAACGTCAGGAAATTTAATTTTCTAACAAGACTAAAACAAAAAACAATTCCAAGGAGAAAAAATATAAAAAAAATGCTAAATTGTAAGGATTCAAAAGTTATTTAAGGCTATGTTTGAAAAAACTAGTTTATAAGCTAGTTGGAAGCTTATAAGCATAAAGTAGGAGCTAAAAAGCTGAAAGCTTATATAATAGATGAGTTAATTGAAGTGTATGCTTATATACTAGATGAGTTAATTGAAGTGTATGGTTAAACTAACTGATAAGTTACCTAATAAATGTTAAATGACGTAAAATGATATATTTAATATTTTTAAGATTTCTATTTTTAAGATTTTTATTTTTAGTCCCTAAGCTTTTTGTTTGTGTTGTTAGTCTCTTAACTATTTTCGTCCTTACTCTTAATCTTTAAATCTTTTTTTTATTCTTACTTTTAGTTCTTTTTAATGATTATAAGAAAGGACTAAAAAAGTTAAAGCACCAAATGCAAGAATTTTTTTTAAATAACTAAAAACATATAAGAAACGTTCAAGAACTAAAAATATAAATTTTAAGAAGTTTAAAGATTAAAAAGGTATTTTACCATAATTTTTAAAAATTTTGTATTATACAAAAATGGTAAAGATTTGGTGATTTTACTCATATTAGGTCATATAATTAAAATACATAAAAAATAATTTAACAAATAGTTATAAAGTTAATATAATTCAAAGAATTATTAACCTTCAAAAATGGTATAATGATTGTAATTGATGAGTTGGTTGTTGTATGCGTATAAGAACGTAAATTAAATATAAGAGTTTTTTCATACAACAAAGAAAAGGATAAGATGATTTTTAAATTGAATAAAAGGATAAAACAAAATTTCTAATAAAATTTTAAAAGAAAAAAAGCTAGTAGCTTATAAGCTAGCTTATTTTCTATAATTTACTTGAAATATATCAATCAAACTTATTTTAGTCAAAATAACTTATAAACTAGTCAAAAGAGCTTATAAGTTCCTCAAAGGTTCCTAAACATAGCCAGGTCATAATTAAACAAGCTTATAATTACCTCTAAGCATAGATTAACTAGTAGAGTAATGATAGGCAAACACTCATTTATTTTAAACATTATTTATCAGCACCTCTCATTTCTCTATCTCTCTTCTTATCACTACATAAACTTTGTTTTTTCAATCAGCAAAGTAATTTTATTAAAGGAAATGATACCAGAAGTACCAAACTTACAAATAGAGAGTGTTCCTTCTGAATAGTGGTCGAACACTTCTTCATCTTGTCGAAGGATTCCTTGCTCTTATTCGTCTTCTACTGTCTTGAATAAGTTTGTCTGAAGAGGAATAACTGCAAAAGACAGTCCGATGCTGAAGTAAAATTTTGACTTTGAGTAAACACTAAATTATTAAAAATGCATAGAAATGAATAGTAATTTTTACCTGTGTCCTATTTATACAAACTTTTGTGAAACTTAGACCATGGGCCTTGGTATGTGGATTACCGTTTAAGTAAAAACAATTCGAAGTGAGTTTAGTTAGCCGAAGCGTTCGGCTTAATCGAATCGTTTGTTAATCTCAGCTCATAGTAATGATGAGACGAGGTTTGAGAGGATATTCGACCGAGTATTTCACCAGATCGGGACAATTCCAATAATGGTTAAGTACTCCCCAAGACGTCTTAGGCCACCATTGACTTAGGTTTATTGTTCTTCCTTAGCCTAATACGTATCTGAAATTGAGAAGTTATTTTATATTTATATCAATAATGATATAAATATTAGTTAACCAATATAAAAGAAACACCATGCATCGTTCCCCAATGCCATAAGGCATCGAAATACAGTAATACAGTGTCATTTCTGTGTTACAAAACATTTAAACCCACCAACTCCATACCTATATTTTCTTTCTTTTTTCTCTTTTTTCCTAACTGATATGGGATTATTCAACTTAATCAACGGTTTTAGGATTGTTTATTAAAATAGAATATACAGTTGCGTTTAGTATAGCCCACAATAGTCCTTCTTGACTTGTTTCCATGAAAAATAATACTCATCTCATACCAAAAACCACGCTTCTAATTTTATTTTTTTTATGTCATGACTAAATTTACACAAACTAAACATTTGTTAAAATTTGTTGATAAATAGTAATGACTAACAGTTTTTTATACTACTCCAGTTATATAAGTGTAAATGGAGTGTAAACTGTTTTGCACGCTCAAAAGAGTTATAATCCATAGATAGTCAATTAATTTGATGAAAATTGATTCATACAGCATATGCAAAAATAATAGCAATAATTGTTAGTTTTAAAAGAAAAATGAGGTAAAAAAAAAAAGAAAAAGGCAAGACTAGCAAACAAAAACAACATTAATGAAGTCTGCTAGCATATCTATGACCATTAGATTTTGTTCATACTTTGTTGTACCCTTCCCTTAAATATAAGTCAGCCAGCTTGTTACTATCACAAAGATATGTTCTTCTCCAAAGGGTGAAAAGTACTACCAGAGATGACTCGAGGGTCTCTACAAAGGTTGATAGGATCATCACTTACAAGAAACCTTAGTGTGTGTTTGGTTATGAGATGCCTTGATCCAATCTCATTTTTTTTCATGGTGCCGGCAAAATAACTATTTATTATTTTTGACTTTGTATGGTCATATTAGACTTTTGGGGTTAGAATCAACTAGTATTTGGACCCGTGCGCATACGCACGGGTCGGCTCCGCTTCGCTCCGCCGTGCTATGCTAGATTTGTATAAAATATTTTTAATGTTTAATGATTAAGAACTATTGTATAATGAGTAATTAATTTAAATTTGTCTTTTAACAAAAATCTTTTTATACAAATTCATCTTAATGTTTATCTCTATCATAACTAATTTCATTTAGTTACGATATTATCGATAAAGTAATTTAAATTAATTAATTTTGGTTATCCTATAACAAAGAATCAAATTATAATTTTCTAATAAATATATAAATTAAATGTTATAATGCTGGTTATTATAAGAATTGAATTAAATAAAAATTCCAAAATTCCAAAATTTTGATTAGATTTAAATAATAAAACTATAAATATTTATATTTTTCTAAAATGTCACCACTTTATTTTATTTTAATATACCCACAATTTTATATGATGAATATTTAAAAATAAATAATAAATTTAAATTAAATATTGTTGATTGTTTGATATTTAATTCTGTTAAATATTTTTTTTACAAAACTTTTTTCCAAAAACTTTACCCATGATGGCCTAGAAAACTATTATTTTGCGTAAATGATAATTGTAGTTTATAATTTTATAAATTAATTATAATTTTATATCTATCATAACTAAAAAAAATTTATTAATAATATTACTAATAAAGTAATTTAAATTCTGTAACTTTGATTGTCTTATAATAAAGAATCAAATAATAATCTTTTAATAGATATATTAACTAAATTTTACTATACTGGTTATAGTAACAATTGAATTAAATAAAAAGAGTTTAAAATTTTAAAATCTTGATTAAATTTAAATAATAAAATTATAAATATTTTTTTCAATTGTAACCATTTTATTTTACTATTATTTAACCATTATTTTTATTTGAGAAAAAATTTAAAACAAATAATATATTTAATAAAAAAATATTTGTTGATTGTTTGATATATCCATGATAACCTAGAAAACAATTATTTTCTATAAGTGATAATTGTTGTTTCTATCATAAAAAAAATAAAATAAAAACTAATTTACATTATGATATGGTGAATAAGTAATTATGTTGATTATCGTAACAATTGAATTAAATAAAAAAGAGTTTAAGAATTCCAAATCATGATTAAATTTAAAAAAATAAAACATATGTGTGTACATATTTATGTGTCCATATTTTTTATATTTCTTTAGGAAAACACATTTCAAGTTTGTCATAAATAAAAAAAAATTAGAGAAAGTAGTGGGATGGTTTGAGATTTAAAAATAAAAAGGAAATGACAATATGTAAATAATACTGATTTATTTAAGAAAAAATTAAGAAAATAGTTAAATAATATGATATCTTAAATTTAAAAAGATATTGTTATTTCTAAATTAGAATATTTAATTTAAAAATCTACTTGATTCAATATAATTATTAAGAAAAATAAATCTCATCTTTGTTAATAGATTTCAAAAATTAACAATGACAATAATATTTTTTTAAAAATGGAATTAAGATGCGATCGTAGAGTAGGAAGGGAACTCTAGATGAGATTTAAAAAAGGTAAAAAAGAATCTACTTTATTCAATATAATTATTAATAAAAATAAATCTCGTAATAGTTGTTTTAAAAATTTGGTTTACAGTTGATTGTTAATTTATTAAATTTTAAAAAATGGACAATATAAGAAAAGTCAATAGAAAATTGAGTAGTTTGAGTTATAAAATTAAAAGAATTGACAATTTTTTAAAAAATAGTGATATCTGTTAAAAACAAAATCGTTCTCATAAGTATTATTCTTCAAAAATCTCATAATAGTGATTTTACAATTCTAATCCATTCATATTTAACAGATATATACAAACCATGAAGCTACTTATTCCTAGATTATTTAATATGATGAATCTGAATAAGAAATCATGTATTACTATCATGATAGATGAAAACTACTAAACCTAAAATCAGTTGGCAAGCAAAAGCATGATAATTAACTATTAATATTTTTTAATTTGAAGCACATCTTTTATATGATGCATCCCAAACAGAACCACCATGCCAAAGGATTTTCGTGAGGTTGAAAACGGAGTGGCCTTGCTCCTTTCTGCACAGGTTGCTTGGATCAATCATTCAAGCCAAGCTATAAGTTACATGGAATAAGGAATTATAACCACACAGTTGCTGAGGATCATCTCTCTAAAAGATGAAGGCTCAGATCCAAACTTCTTCAGATCACAATAACCAAACGCAGCTTCACGCAACGCATCAGCCTTCAGCTCTGGCCAATCAAAGTGCTTCAGCTCTGGCCAGTCAGTTCTTGTTCTTGATCTCTGTTTCTCTTGCTTCTCTCTCTATCCTCTTTTTTCCATTCTTCTTCTCTATCCTAAGATTCTTTCCCAACTAAATCCTATATCATTAACCTACTTGTATTTGCATTGCTAATGCCCCATAATCATCAGACTTCACAATATTTCATGAATTATTAAGTATTTCCCCAACACATTTTGCATTCTAACAAACACTAAAAATCACGAGCTCAATACAAAGCCATTGAACTTGGTTTAACTACTTCAGCTCCTTCAAACAATTTGAAGTAGTGCAAAAAAGCCTTGTTCTCAATTAAATTTTCATTTCCACTTGAAGATTTGTCAAAAGTGTGAGAAAGGTTAATATGTTACTAAAAAATCAATACGGCAGGATTCACAAAACGACAATAAGAACCATTCATTAAGCACATATAACATGTTTTGAAATGAGGTTTGCAGAAACATGACCTTCATAGTGAACATATTCTGAATCAATATCCATTATCGATGAAATAGACAACAAAGTCAAGTAATTCTCTACTACCTTTGCTGTCCTCCAAAATTAAAGCCACCATGGTATATACAAGGTCCAGAAAGCCATGCAAAATATGCAGATGTTCATTGCTTGATGAAAAAATGCAACTCATTGGAAGATACCCAATAAAATGAAATCTTAGAAAGGATAAATCATATATAAACAACAAATGTGAAAGAGAGTAAAAAAAAAGTAATTTTTGAAAGGAAAAAATGGCAGAGTGCCATAGGTGTATGCATATTATCATGATTCTCCTTAAATTTTCTCATCTAGCATAGCACTTGATAGAATCAGCCAGAGCATCATCAAAGCATCCTGAATGCAAGATAAAACAACAATGATGCTACTTGACAAATTGTAATGAAACATAAAGCCAAACATTATATCATTGAAAAGGCATTGTGCTTGTCTTCCCATTGTTCACATAGGTAAATACCATTTCGAAAGATATAAAATAAAGCATTGTCAGATTCAATACAATGACATAAAACAAATGAATTTTACTAAAACAAATTTATGTAGTGGCTCTCAAAAATAAAAATTCCTATGAAGAATGGAAGGATGGTATTGTTATCATTATTATAATTGTTTATGTGAAATTAATAAGCTAATAAAACAAAAATTTTATTCAGCTTTCACATACACAATGCTTCATTTATAACAAAGTGACCACTAATAATTATTATTATTATATATTACTTGTTTGCTTAAGAGACCATAATAAATGAAAGAATACAAATATGGATTCATCCTTCCTTGATTCACTTCAGTTTTGCTGTCTCACTAAATAAATTTACCTCATGCAGAATTACCCATGCAGAATCACAGAGGCATTTATCTGAGATCACCAATACATGTACAATTTAATAAAAACATATTTTGAATGCAGCATCTACTCATTATTAATATATTGACTTTTATCATAAAAACAAAGTATCAATTTTGTGAGTATAATTCCTTCCAATGAACCAATGGTATATAATTAAATATACAACTATACATTCACTCAGCAATGTTGTCTCCTACAACCTCTCTCAAATATTTACATAAACATTGAAAGGCTCCTAAAAATATTCCAAAGCAAAAGGACATGATATAAATTTCACATTAGTTCTTTATGTAAGGGATATTAATAGAAACAACATACCTTCACCAGCCTTGCCACAACATTAAGCATGCTCAAACCTTGATAAATATATACTACTGCTTAGATATTTATACTACATTTAATTTCTTATCTAAATTGCTGATATAAAACTGCATTAACATGATGAATTGAGGTGGATTGACTAAAAATACATGAAAAAAAGAAAAATAGAGCCAATAACATACATTAGTGGGCTCTAGGCTCACAAGCTTGCAGGCTGGTGTTGCCACCTTTATAAATCCTTGTCTCTTTTTATGATGTACTACAGCCAATTAACACAAACAACAAATAAAAACAAAATTTTTAACATTCACGAAATCAAATATTGGAGAAATCTTTGATAGAGAATACAGAGCATATCAAAAGCATTTAAAAACCTCACCTAAGTCTAATAAACATTACCTTTCTCGTTTTTGGTAACCAAACCCAACTTTTGCAGCAGGAAGCTGAATTTTTAAAATGATATATTTTCAAGAGAGTAAGAAAAAAGAAGAAAAGATTCATGCCAAGTTCATATATATCTATCTATCTATCCAAGTTTGATTGTTTTATCATAGACTTTATGAACTTAGTGGCAATGCTAATCAAAAGCAGGACTGAGTAGAAGTAAGACAACAAACTTAATCTATTTTTAGAGAATCAAACTAACATTAATGCTAATCAATTGAATAAGTTCCAATGGTCTGAGTAGAATTTTTGGCACATTAACGCTAATCAATCAAACTTAGTATATTTTCTCCATACTGAACAAATAGTAGGACTGAGTAGAAGTAAGGCAACAAACTCACATTAATCTTAATTGATTAATCCTCTGGTTTGGTTACTTTGTCCTTGTTCTTGTTCAAAATTGTTGAAATTGAGAAATAATTGAAGAGAATATGAATATACAAGTTGAAAAATGGGAAGCATAACAATGGAAAAATGGTATGCTTTTGTGTCAGAGTCAACATATATCCTACCTTATAAATTATATCATGAGAAATAATTAGCTATATACAACCTGGTACATATTAATATCACCATTTAACACATTTTTTTATTTAAAATGTTTTTCAGAAATAATCTCTGCAACACATTAAATAGGTTAATGGGAGAAGAGACACATAACATGTCAATCTACAAAACATAAATTTAGATAAATTATTATATGATGCCAACATCTTATTTTAGCTTCTAATAAATGCAATACAAAGAATTAAAATATATCTTTGAACATTGACCTGCATATTTGAAGAAGAAAGAGGATAAAATCCCTTGGGCAACATTGTTTGCTATCAAAAGCATTATGGCTTTTGAATGATCTTGTAGGATATCAAAGATGCTAGGCCCTGGAAAATTTAAAACAACAAAAGAGATTTGAAAATTTGAGCATCAGAAAACACATTATAAGCCCCAGTAAAAAGCATTTGAATATTTTTCTATCAATAGAGATTGAGTCAACAAATAAAATTAAGCCATCACTGAGGAGACAAAATACAAGTTGGAGATGCGCTGTTCCAACCACATTTAACTGATAGCTATCCTAATCTACTTTCTTAAATATATGCACCATTTATCTTAGTTCTAAAATTAATATCTGATGACATCATTAGACGACATACATGCTGATCAGAATAGTTGATATAGAAATGACATTCAGCATTATTTTTTCTTCCAATTCGTGACCATCAAAAGTTCATCTAGGGATGAGGGCAGGTAAATCAATCAGTCAAAATAAAATTCTCTTCAAACAACACAGAGAGAAATAAATGTTCCAGGGGCCAAATAGGTATCAAAGGTTTATAGATTAAGCATTAACATCCAGCTATCCTGATGTGGACAAGGACACTTTCAGTCATCAAAAATGCACAAAAATAGGCTACACAAACCTTTTGATCTGCAGCCAGTTTGAAAACATTTTCACCAGCTTTCTGTTGCTCCAGAACAGCCATGTCAAGAGAGCTATTTTTCAATGCATTCTAAAAAGAAAGTAGACATCAGCATTGCTAAACATAACATTCTACAAAAAAAATCTTGGAAACATCATCATTGTTAATGTTAAATGATTACAAAGTCACACACACACAAAAAAAAATCCTGAATGCAAGATAAAACAACAATGATGCTACTTGAGAAATTGAAATGAAAAATTAAGTCAAACATTATATCACTGAAAAGGCAAAATGAGATTACATATCATGTTGAAGAGAAAATGCACAATATATTACTATGCCTCTCTTTCCATTCTTCACATAGGTAAGTGCCATTTCAAAAGATATAAATGAAAGCATTGTCAGATTCAATACAATGGCAGAAAATAGATGAATTTTAGTATAACAAATTTCTGTAGTGGCTCTCAAAAATAAAAATTCATGTGAAGAATGGAAGGATGGTATTGTTATAATTGTTTATGTGAAATGAATAAAATCAATAGAAAAACAAAGCAGAATTAAACAAAAATATTGAGACAGAAGGCATCATATTCTATAAGGAACGATGGTTTTCTCATTGTTAATTTTTCACCAAATAAAATTATAGAATCAGGAGTTGCACAGCCATTATGAATGGCATCAAACATTGTGAATCTGAACATTGTGTTTGGAATTTCAGATATATGATGGGCAGTAACTTTCGTTGCAGGATTAGGATCTAGTCGCAAAACAACATAAAGCTGGAAAAATAATATTAATGAAACATTAAGCTGCATAGTAGAAAACTCAATGGCAGCAACAATAACAACAAAAATTGTATTTGTCTTCATCAAGAAATTTCTACAAACAGGTTATGTGCATTAAAAAGTAATATGTTCAATGTATAAAACAATATATACACAAAGTATGAGCACCGATAGCGGAAATGAGTAAGGATTGTCCATATGTTCATATTTGTCAAATATCAAACCACAAAATTAAGAATAAAATGAAGCTTGTTATAAAGAAATATAAAGTTCATTCATGCATTTGATCAAACACATCACTTGCATACTACAAATGAGACCAACGAAACTTAAAAAACACAATATCATTCAGAAATGAAATAAAAGCAAAGCTTGATATTAAAAAACAAAATATCACCAATAATATTATTTTAAAAAACACAATATCACAAACAATTTACATGCATATATAAGCTCTAATGTCTTGATTTTAAATTCTAACAGCAAAATAAAAAAAAAATAAATATTGAAGAAAAAAAAAGAATAGAATGAAACATCACAGCTGATTTCCGGGAGAGTTGGTGAAGCGGTCTGAAGCTGAGGAGTGGAGAATCCGAACCTGGGAGAAGCCAAGCCGAACCTGGGAGAAGCCAAGAATAATCCGAAGCAAACGTTTTTTTATTACTATACATAGATTCACAACTGGAGCATCGGATGAAATGTTAGTTGAAATGTTAATGACAAAAAAATTATTTAGTAGCACATTTTTTGTTGAGGATCCTTCTTTTCTTTATTAACCGATCAATTCTCTCTCCCTTTCACTCTATATTCCTTTCTGCCTTCTCAAATCCCAACCGGCTATCATCCATCATGAACATATTGCTCATGATCGGTACTCAACCAAAATGCTTTAAGAATACCAATAAAATATAGGTAATAACAGGAAGCATAAAAAAGAGCACAACTTTATTGAATAAACAGAAGTTAATCTTAATAATTACTATTACCTGTTATGAAGGTAGTTTTTCCGTTAATGACAGCGAAGATAAAATAAAATAGATAAAAATTTAAAAAAAGAAAATGAAAATAGGTGGAAAACTAAATAAAAAGTATACATGTTGGATGAATTTGACTATTTATTTTAAAAAATTTCTTCATTCTCTCACCAACCAAACACCATCATCTATCTTATTTCTATCTTACAGGTGATTGTTATATAGAAAGAGAGTTTCTGCCTTAATTTCTAAGTCAATATTACTTACTCTAAAAAAATAAAATGAAGTTTATCATAAAGAAATACAAAGTTCATTCATTCAGGCATTTGATCAAACACCTCAGTTGCAAACTACAAGACCAACCCAACTAAAAAAACACACATAGATAACATTGAACAGAATATGCCACAGCAGATCAAAAAGATTACATTCATGGTAACATTGAAAAAAGCATTAGAAAGATTTTTTTTATTAAAGGAATAAGCTAAAGTTGTTAACCTTACTCAACCAAAATGCTTTAAGAATACCAATAAAATATAGGTAATAACAGGAAGCATAAAAAAGAGCACAGCTTTATTGAATAAACAGAAGTTAATCTTAATAATTACTATTACCTGTTATGAAGGTAGTTTTTCCGTTAATGACAGCGAAGATAAAATAAAATAGATAAAAATTTAAAAAAAGAAAATGAAAGTAGGTGAAAAACTAAATAAAAAGTATACATGTTGGATGAATTTGACAATTTTTTTAAAAAAATTTCTTCATTCTCTCACCAACCAAACACCATCATCTATCTTATTTCTATCTTACAGGTGATTGTTATATAGAAAGAGAGTTTCTGCCTTAATTTCTAAGTCAATATTACTTTAAAAAAATAAAATGAAGTTTATCATAAAGAAATACAAAGTTCATTCATTCAGGCATTTGATCAAACACCTCAGTTGCAAACTACAAGACCAACCCAACTAAAAAAAACACACATAGATAACATTGAACAGAATATGCCACAGCAGATCAAAAAGATTACATTCATGGTAACATTGA
>CM023960.1:7458223-7474885 GCA_013407115.1 Glycine latifolia
GAAAAAGCATTAGAAAGAATTTTTTTATTAAAGGAATAAGCTAAAGTTGTTAACCTTTTGAAGTTTGAGACCTCTGGAGTGATGCTTGGTTCTTCCAGGCAGCATCAACAGCTTTGTCCACCATTGGTACATATTGATTATACCCAGCTAAGTTACCACCACCAGCATAGCTCGACTTTCCAACTACCTTAGCCTGCAAAGGACACAAAAACTTCTGTATTAGGAATAGAGAACGCAAATGAGAAATAAAGCAGCAAAAACACATACGTTTTTTGCTTTGACACAATTAATAGACTTCGAAAAATCAATCGCTCTCCTGATTCACAGACGAAAATGGTGGCAGCCGAAAAAAAACAGAGAAAAGAAATGCAAAACCAGATAAATGAATGGCTGGAGAATGAGAGATGGTCTTTGTGTCATTTTTGCTTGGCAAAACCCCACCACCAACTACTGACAAAGCGTGTGAACTAAAAGAATAGTTGGTGAGCATTTCCCGCGTTCTGCTTTGCGCTTTGTGCTGAGAGAAGCTGAGTGCCGAAGCTGGGAGAAGCTTGCCTAACCACAGAGAGGAAAAGCTTGCCGAACCAAGGAGAAGCTAGCCGAACCAAGGAGAAGCTGAGAACCGGAACGAACCAAACGTTTTTTTATTACTATAGAATAGATTCTGATAAGCTATCCAAACACACTATTATGCTAGATTCAATGTAAAAGCATAAGGTAAAGAGTTAAATTTTCACATATAGTAAATAAACGACATATCATTTATTGAACCTAAGAAAAAAAATTGTTCGGCCTAGTAATCCAATATAAGACTAAGTTGGTCCATAAAAGTCTTAGCTTGAAGATAATCCTGGTTGGTCTAACCCGCTCTAGCTAATTTTGCACTCTGATGTGAGTTAATCAATTTGCAAATATTAAGTAAAAATGCCTATTTAGTTGAAGAGAAAAACAAGAATATGAATATGAATAAAAATATTTATATTTAAATTTAAAAAATGGAAAAGAGATAAAATGTTAGAAATGTATTTTTAAAAGTTATCTTTTCTTCTTTTCAACTAAATAAAAAAATTATTATTATTTATTATTTTTTCTTTTTTTACCAAACATAGTAATTTAAAGTGAGAAAAATATTCATTTTAAATTAAAAATATATTTACTAGTAATATTTTAAAAATATATTTATTATGTACTAAATAATATTGATTTATTAAGAACAACTAAATATTTATTTACATGAAAGTAAATCATCTTATTATAATTTTTATTTTTCATATGAAGAGTCTCATTTCTATCGATTCTTCCATTTTTTTCATTATTGGTTAAATAATACTATCAGGACTAACTAAACTTATATATATATTTGTCCTTTCATTCTTTCCATAGATTAATATGTATTTTACTTTAACTTTTATAAGCATTTTAAATGTATATTTTTTTATTATATAAAATAGCAATAATAGTTTTTAAATATTATTATGTTCTTGCAATAATTAGTAGGTTTAATTCTACACTTTATCATTCAACTTTTATTATTTCACAAATTTTATCATTTAAATTTTTTATTTTTATGCATTTTATTGATACTAATGTATCACTATAAAAGATTACTAAATTTTGTGAAACATATAGTTTTATCATTAATATGATAGTAAAATGTGAAAAATAAAAATTTTAAATGATAAAATTTATAAAATAATGACAATGAGATAATAAAATGTGTAATAAGCTAAATTAGTATAATTATTTTGTTAAACACCTACATCAATTATTTTGTTTTGTCATTAAAAAAAGGTTTATTTTCCCACATCCAACGCATCAGAAAAGGTTAATTCTTTTCCTCAAATCCTCCATCATAAAAAAATTAAGTGATAAAATTTAGCAATATGTAATTAAGCTTAAGCCTAATTAGTATAATTATTTTTTTAGACACGTATATCAATTATTTTGTTTTGTCATAATAGAAGGTTTATTTCATATAGGGTAGTAGTAGTACTCAAGTGCTATAGTATAGTATTTGGAAAGCATCGCAGAAAGACAGCACAGTGGCACAGTGTAGGTTCTTTCTTGTGGCTAGTTATCTATCCAGTTGCAATTGCTCCAATATTTTGTTACTTTTGAGATGAGATGTTCCTTTTTTCCTCTCACCTGTATTGTCTCACGCCTGTCCTTTTCCCAAGTGCTGTAAGCCTTCCCCACTCTCCTTTCAAAACAAACTTTGCAGACAATTTTGTCAGAACCCTGTCTTTATCTCTGCCTATCTCTCTTATCGTTTACCTTGCTTTGGTTAAAAAAGAAAAAAGAAAAAATGTGAAGAAATTTTTTATAATTAATGGGGATCTTATATTTTTATTTTTTATTTTAATTCAAATATTTTTATTTTATTTTTTTACGCAACCAAACTTACCTTTAATTTTTTACTATTTATTTTTCATGTTTTTTTACATCTTTATTTTAAAGATAGACTTTAAATTGATCAGATATGCGTACAGGTTATTGATTAATTATGTCTTAAAAATAATTATTAATAAAAATTAACTAATAAAGATTGATAAGATTGATAAAAACTAAACCTATATTTATAAGGACTGATATTTGAATTTTGTTATCAATATAAAATGATAAATGACATCTAAGTGCTAAGTACATTTGTAAGTGAGTGTATTCTAAAACATATCCTACCCATATGCACAAATGTGATCAATTCACCTAAATTTATTATAAAACAATTTTTTTGAAGGTAACAAAAATTGTTATATAAAAATTAATAGATTTATTATATATATGATAATTTAGAATTAAATGATAGTGTAAATATATTTTAATTAAATTCTTACAAATATTTTTCAAAAACAAAAAATACAATAATAATGAGGGAAAATTATACTAAATTTCTTAAAATTTTCTTAAATGACAATTACTACATTCTTTTTAATTTATAAAAAATACTCACTTCTTGTAAGATAGTATAAAAAGTAACCCTTTAAAATTTTAATATTTTTCTTTAACGTATATATGCCCTGAATACCAATTTCCCCTAAAATGTAACAAAAATCACATAGTAAAACAAACAAAAAATGAAATAAATATAAAGAAAGACAAAACACTTCACTAATAATACATAGGAGAATTGTTGATAATGAGAGGCACCCAATATATCTTTACCTATATAAATACCGCCATTTTTCCTTTCTTAAGATTGTAGAGTGCATTCAAAAAAAAAAAAAAAAGAAGATTGTAGAGTGCAAAGTTGTGAAATAAGTCATATGAGTGTCTGTTTTTAAAAGAGTAATGTCTATTATTATGTCACCTAATTAAACAAAATAAAGGGTTTTATGTTACTTGATTAATCAAATATGGAAGAGGAATTCTTGCTCAAAATCAGAAGAAATGTGAGTCCAATTTGAAGAAAATCTTAGGAGACGTCAAGGTTTTAAAAATTGGTCGGTGATCATAATTTTAACTATTCACAATTTTGCACAAAGCATATATATATATATATATATATATATATATATATATTATAATCTATACGGAATTGTAACTATGACTGTAATTTAAAATGTAGAAAAAATTAATGTGATAACAAAAGTTGATCCAGTAGAAAAAAAACAAATTCATGTCTCACAATATTTTATCTGTAAATAACTTCGCAAGTGCTTGATGGTTGAGGCTTGGTCCTGCCTCTCTTGATGAGTTTTCCAGACACTAAACTTTGAAGTAAAAAAAAAAGTTAGACTTCAATTTCACATAAAAGATTTTGCACCAAATATTATAAAGGAAGTAAACGGCAGAGTCCTCTGCAAAAGTCTTACAAACCTGATCTGCCCATATCCAAAGTTTATTAACCGACCAAACCAAAAGCAACTCAAAGCTGAAAGCTCAATAGCTCTTCTCTCTCTCCATGGACTTGCAGTTGAAGCAATGGAGCAACCAGCATGAGTCAGAGCAAGAACATTATTCTCCAAACATGCCAAAATTTCTCCCTCAACACCACCCACCACCATCTCCCTCTGCACTCCCTCTCTTTGTACCTGAACAATCCAACACCAAAGTCTGCACCCTGTCAGCATTTTCTGATTCCACACCACCTTCTGCTCCCAGATTTCCCTGTAAGATTGATTTACCACATTCCTTTTGTTCTCTTTGGTAACAGAAACAAACAAACTTGGATTGGCCTATATTACATATAGTAGTATCTTAGTTGCTCCCTTTTTTCAAAGGTCTATTTTTGTTCACTTCTCATTAGGGATGGAGAGTTGCTTCAGCTTTGCACAGTGGCAAGAGCTTGAGTTGCAGGCTCTGATATTCAGGTACATGCTGGCCGGTGTTCCTGTTCCTCCCGAGCTCCTTCTACCAATCAAGAAAAGCTTCCTTCAACTTTATCACCCTCCTTGTAAATTTCTAACCCCATTTTTCTACTTCCTAATTATTTGACTATTTGACTAATATAAAGTGGCCATATTAATCCCCAATAAGTAAATCAACTGTTAATATTTCACCACATTTATTACTTATTTCGTTATGCAAGTTGTAGAGAGAAAACTTAAATGTAGTTTCATGTGTGTTTTTTTTTTTGTTTGTTTGTCAATCTGAATTGGAATTTCATTCTATTGCTTGAAATCATTAAGTTGAAGCCAAATAATAAATAGTTGCTTCAAATTTTTATCATAATTTAAGAGTCCAAAATTGATTCTAGGAGCTATCCAAACATACTATAAGGTGAAACTCTATTTCTGGTTGAAAACTATGTAAAAGCAGCTATAAAACTATCTAAGTTTTATGCTATTTATAGTTGATTTGTCTAGTTGTGACTTTATTTTGAGGTGTTGACTTTAGAAGTGTAGTAGAATATGAAAGGCTCTTTTTTATGCCATAATGCTTTATGCCCATCAAAGTTACTACATTTTGGTGAGAAAATTGTGATGAAAGTTCTGATCTTGGGCATGTGTTTGAGGCATCAGTGTTGGAATCAGGGTACTACTTGGGAAGAGCAACGCTGGATCCGGAGCCGGGGCGGTGCCGGAGGACCGACGGCAAGAAGTGGCGGTGCTCGAAGGACGCGGTGGCGGGTCAGAAGTACTGCGACCGCCACATGCATCGTGGCCGAAACCGTTCAAGAAAGCCTGTGGAACAACGTGGTGGATCTCTTTCTGCTATAGCCTCCGTTTCTTCTTCACCCTCTGCTTCATTTAATCTCCTTCACCTCAGTGAAAGGTAAATTTTGAATCTAGATAGTTCACGTTGTGAATTTTGCTGGTTTTCTTTTATGTTTGAACTGAGTATACTGAAATGTCAATTGGTGCAATGAATGAGCTTGATCTAATTTGGGGGCACATCTTATTACTCTGAGTGTTATTTTAGTTGTTATTTTTCTAATATTAATTTGTGATCTAATAATATAAAAAGTAGAGATGGTAAATTGGATGGTTTAGTTACAGGACACATTGAATCAGATAATAAAAAAATCAAATTCAACTCAGACTTTTAAAATGAATCTCTAACCTGGTAAAAGCTTGATTTCTTAGCTTAAATTTTAAACTCAAGTCACATATTTCATCATATCCTTTGAGGTTGTTCTGGTTAGTCCATACTCCAATCCACTTTGCCACCTATGCAAAAAAGTTAATTAATTTTTGAATAATTTCTCAAGAAATAAACACACCAATGTAACTGTAGATACATAGTTGTAACTGTACAAAACAGTTTATAAGAATATTTTAATAGAATGACGAGAACTGGTACACAATATAGGAATTGGTACAATCAATTATTGTACACTAAACAGCAAATCGAGTCAGAGGGACTTTTTTTATTTATTAATCTCGTGGTGTTTCTAAGATTACTTAACTGACATTCAAAACTAGTTAGAGGTTGAAAATGATTACTTATTGAGTAAATAATCAACCATTAAATTTGATATGCATAAATGGTAGGGAACCCTGATGATGACCTAGCTATTATGTCTCGTATATACTTGGAAAAAATTTAAAAACATTATTGAGCATAAATAGGCATATCAAAACTTTGATAAATGATTAGATCCGTTATTATCTCTATGTTTCAAATGATCCATTTTTAGTTCCTTTTCTCTACAATTTTTTCCTCCTTTTTTCACCTTTCTTTTATTTTATTTTATTTTTGTCTTATTTCTCCTTTTTTTTTTTCAACTTCCTCGTATTTATTATTTGGTTTATCTATTACTGATCCTAATTAAATTCGGTCTGTTGATCGATGTTGATGTTCATTGTGCATAAATAGGCCCCAAACTTTCTTGTTAGACCAAATTTAGAAACAAAGTTGCCCTTGTCACCAGGTGTTACATGGCCACATTTTTTTGTCCCATTTTCCTGCAATACCCTTGCTTGATAACTAAGGTGTGTTTGGATAAAAGTTACGTTGCTTTTTTGGTGCATTAGAATGCATGTTTTTTTCGCTTGACAAGCTTCTAACTGCGATCCAAACACACACTAAGTTGTTTTGATTTCTCTGTAGTTCCTCTGGGGCCAAGAGTGACAACAAGAGCTTGTTTGAAAACCCTGATCATGTGGATGGGGATGGAAATTCTGGCAAATCTGATGGCCATGTCTTGAGGCATTTCTTTGATGATTGGCCAAGGACACAGCAAGAGCCTGACAATGGTGAAAGCAATGGTTGCCAGAACAACAACTCAGGAACATGTCTTTCTATGTCAACACCGGGAATCACTTCCTCCGATGTGTCGTTGAAATTGTCCACTGGCCATGGAGGGGATGCTTGCCACACGGCTTCAATGGGAGGACCACTTGCAGAGGCATTGAGATCATCCACCACCAGCTCCATTTCTTCACCAACCAGTGTTCTGCTTCAGTTGCCTCCTAGTTCTGCTTCTGAGGCAAGCTTCATTAGCACCTAAGAGTTGGTGGAGTTTGTGAGGTTTTTTGGGTTTACTTTTCAGAATTCTTGAACGTGTATGTTGCAAGTAGAGAGACACTTCCAATATTAGCATGATTAGTGAGTTTAGATAGCATATAAGAATCAATTCTATCTCGCAAAATCATGGTGATAATGTGAAAAACTATAAGTTACTATTCATCCCAAAATGGGAATTGCTTTTTCCATTCTCCCTTTTTGCCAATACACCCCCCTTTGCTTGGTTTTATTCAAAAATACCCTGACAACACTTCCCATCTGTCACTAATCTCTCCATGACCTGCGTTTGTCTATTCAAGGCTTCAAGGCCAAATTTTGGATTGAATGAACTTGGTTGTTGTGGCTATTCTCAATTTCATTCTCGTGTATATGTTGGCACTTGGAACCTACCATGACATCATCATGTTTGAGCTCGGTAACTATTCAATTCTGGATAGGTTTGGAGCCTTGGTGTAGAAAAGGGCTAATTTTGTTGTTGTTGGCTTCGGTGTACGGGCAGTAGGAACTACAATTTCAAATGCATGAAGCATCATTCAATTTGGCTTGTTTCAAAGTGGTCTACGAAAATTCTCGATGCCTGCAAAAAGCTTCGAAGGGCATATTCCCTTGTGTCTGTCACTGAAGACAAGTTTGGTGCCGTGAAGGACCCTTTGGATTTCAACCCTTGTTGTGGGGAGAAGGAATGGTGTTTATGGATTTTGCCTCCAAAATGTGTGCTCTTGATTTGATCGAAGAGGGAGGTGTAATCTAGAGAAGCTTTTCTAATGATCAGGTGAGTGTATTTTTTTTGGGTATAATCGGAATGAAAAATTAAAAGGGGAGTGTATTAGCAGGAAGAGGGAGTGAATATAGCAATTATCAAAATTAATGGATTATTTCTTATCAGGAAGTTAATCCAATCCAAACACACTAGATGTCTTACTAACGAGAATAGCTAGATTCCTCCTAGTTAAGTGAATAACGAAATTTACCATTTGTTTTCCTGATAATAAATAGGAAACAAACATCTTCGGATAATGAACAAATTGAGTTTGTAGTTAGCATATGTTGGCACGGTCTTGTTTCTTTAACCAAATCCATACTTTAATAGCACAGCATAAAATGCCTCGATTGCTACAACTCGTTTTTTTTTTTAATATAGAAAACATATAAATAGTCACCTGCAAAATATTCCGAGGTAAAGTTCCTCATATGCTTATTTGGAAGAAGCCATAACCGTAAAAAAATAGATGAAAAAGGACAACTAATAAACAACACATTGGCATACTTGTGTGTCAGCCGCCAAGCACATGCACACATGAGTTCTTAAAAGTCACGACGAGGTGATAGTGATATCTTAAACTGTTAAAATACCCATATAAAGTTCACTTTTGACCCAAGTATTATGATTCAATCCTAATCCATGTTCTGAAAATTGCTTGCTGTGTAAGTTCACTATAATTACTAAAGTATAATGATACTTTAAACTGTTAAAATACAGCGGAAAGAAAAATAAAACCAGTGCATATGACTAGGCATTAGATTTTAGTAAAATTATGTGTATCTTGGACTATTGCATGTTATGAAAATTAGTAGTTGACAAGAAATAAGCACATAGAGAAAGGAGGAAAGCAAAGGCACAATATTACTAAAATTCCAAATAATCTAAAGACAAGAAATATATATAGAAAGACTAAGGCAGGATGAAATGCGTATTTTGTTCCCTTACTATAAACGTGATTTAGCTTCCATATGATATGATCCAGAGCTAGAATCCCAAATATAAAGATATATCATCAATCTAATTAGTTTACTCAGAAAGTCAAAGAAGAATCATTGTTGAATAAAGAATCTTTATAAACATATAAAGTTGAAAAATGATATCATTCAATCAGCGAGAAAGTCATACTAGAAAGCACGGAAAAATGAAAACTGTTTTCCCATTTTCTGGCTATTTGGTATATATTGGACACACTGATTGCTGTACTAAAATGATATCTTTAAGTTTTATAACTCATCAGCGTTAAGACTGGAACCAGAACATAAACCCAGGGAATATAAACTAGTAATTGCATAAATAGTGATTGAAGTAACCCAGAAACTACCAAGTAAAATCTATGCTTGCATTTATCAACACTGTTAATGTTTCCAGGAATTATGATGCCAATGCCATTAGCATGTTATTGAGCTTCCCTTGGAAAATCAATCCGCTCTGAATAGAAGGACAATGATGAACAGCCTTAACATTTAACAACTCAAATCATTGGCAAATTATTTCCACATAAATAAAGTATAACATGAAGAGGTCACAAATGCTTACCAGGAGGCCCAATGTCTTTAACTAGTTTTAATACCAGTGCAACGCTCGACACATACAAATTTATGGTATAATTTTTTTGACTATTATATTAAACAACATTGAATAAAAAATGTTTCATTAATTTGGTTGACTTAACCGTGAAGAAAATGCACTTAAAGTTGTGTGTATAGCAAAAAAAAATGATTTTGAGATGGGAAAATATATATCCTGTACCAATAAGTAATAAATAGCAATAATTCAAAAGTTTTGCTGCCATAGTGTGTTCATTGATGCTTGATTCAATTCCCTGCAATGAAAAAAAGATTTAGAAAAGTTTCACAATTTACAAACAGTGATAATATGTAAGAATTAGCTTGCTATAATAATTTGAGCTTGATTATTTATATAATGAGCCTAAAATCTAACTTGAGCATATTTATTTAGCAAAATAAAGTTGATACTAACATGCCAAACTCAAACAGTTCATAAATAAATAAGTCATTCACATTGCACTTGTCATTTCAAAGGTGAAAGATTCAGATCCATAGCGTTGATGAAAGGAATAGTTCAATGCTTTATTAAAGATCAGAACAAGAGGATAAGCCATCTAAATGTATCTCGTGTCTCAGATCAACAACACACAATATCTCTATTAGCTCATGAGATCTAAAAGCTGAACAGCTTGAGTACGCCGTATACAAGCAAAAAATATCACAAATATGAAACTATTTTGCTAATACATCTGTATCACGAATAATCTTCATTGAAGGAAGAATAATTGCAGCCACTGGTCTATCTTTATATCCACCACCTTCATCAATGATCAGCCTTAAGCCTTCTACATGGAGTTTCGCATGGTGACCACTAATAACAATGGTTGGACTTGCAGTTAGTTCCTACAAGAAACGGTAAGCCAACTTATTTGAAGAAGCTACAAAAGCAGAAGGAAAGGTAAACATGCTTTTAGTCTTTAAAAATGTAAAGTTTTCTGATATTAGTGCCTATTTAAACCCATATGATGTTGCAGTAAGCAAGCTATCACCTCTGGAATATCCCAAACACTCTTTCTCCCACTTAGAGCCTCCACCTTAGGCACCCGAGTATCCCGAGCTTTCAAAAGCTTTAACTGCTCTTTCACATCTTTTCCTTTCTCCAAACCAGCATGAACAGCAATCAATTTGCAGCATTTAACTCCATCATCAGTGTTCACAAAGACATCGTCCTAGTAAAACATGATCCAGAGAGCTTTCAGCATTTGTTCATTTAATTCACATCAGTAAGCAAATGAAACAAGGATTGCTGAACCAAGGGAAAACTAGATAATTTAGCAATCTGTCATATGATACGACTACAATCACAAAGAGGCAAACAAAGTAAGCCCCACCTCTTCATGGACCCAAACCAAATCAGCAAGAAATTTCTTGTGATCAGCAGGAACAGCCTTAACCAAATCTGCATTCAATGAAGTGCCCTTCAGTCCAGGAAATTACAACACTAAATTTTCTAGAAAGGGCTATTTACACTTCAAAACTTGTGGAGTATTATTTACTCATACATTTATACTTTTATAGCAGTGATAATTCCTGTGCTAAATAAACATAATTCAACTATGTCATTCAAAGTGAACCTGAAGTATATAAAGCCACACATACTAAGTTACAAACTAAGCCACAGCATAATCCATAAATCCAAGCACATTTCACCAACACTTCAACACTATTTTAGTTTTTATTCCAAAACCTTGACATATCAAAATAACACAATTAACAGGAGTAGCATTCAAGATTCAAAATACTACCTCCGTTTTTCTATTTATAAGACTCAATTACCTAATTCACTAAAATTAAGAAAAGTGGTTAACTTAGTTGATAGCAATAAATTTATCCTAAATTTATATACTTTTCCTAAAATACATTTTCCTTAATGCTTCTCTTTCTTTTAAATGCATCTAAATATAAGAGCATCTTTAGTGTCAGAACTTGAGTAAAGATCGTGAGTTCAAGATCTAGTATTCACTAGATCTCCCAATAAAGGAGATGAATAGATCTTCAGCATAGAGAATGGATTCTTGTAGAAAAACTCTGATGAAATGCAAAGTGTTCAAAAAGGAATATTTTTTTCCTCTCTCTCTCCCTAAGATCTCAAAATAAGATCTACCACTAAAGAAAAAAATTAGAGATCTTCAATCCTACGTGATACTATAGGGTCCACCAAAACGTGGTTTAAAATTCTAATTTGGGATCTACCACTAAAGATGCTCTAACCTCTCTTATTTAATTAGGGGTATTTTTAGTCTAAAAATAATTAATGCATGAGACAATATGGATTGGATCTTATATAAATGAACAAACAAGTTTAAAAAAGTTGGGTCTTATAAATGAACAAGATGTTGTCACTGAGACATACATCCACTATGTGTTGGGAGATTGAACAACTTAGTAGAGTATCAAAAGCTGGCCAAGAAAAAGCAGAACTGAACTAAATATTCTCATGCATAATGGCCATGGGGTTCTTGATTCAATTTTAATAGTGGAAACTAGTCACAACTCAAGGTCATTTCAACAGCAAAATATATTAAGAGGCTCTAAATACACCCTTGGATAATGGGAACGGTTGAGATTATATCAACTCCATGGACTGCAGTGAATCCAAATGCAATAACTGAAGGTTAAAATTGTTTAGCACATTTGACCCTGGATATCAACTCAATACATTTGTGGAATAAAAACAAAATGCAGACTGTAGTAACGTGCGTCTCTATGCACATTGTTGGCAGCATTCAATTGAATTTAATCAATTGATATAATATTAAGGAGGATTTTATATATAGATGACTAACTGTACAACTCAATTCTCAAAATCATTTCAAGCAGATGCAGAGCACCAAGTACTAATAACTTAACAAGTGCCATAACAGGTTACAGATTATATCATAATTTTGCTCATGCCGGGTGGGACTTGAACCCACAATCGTCTGGTTAGAATTAGATCGTCAGGGATCCGAGGCTAAGCGTTCAAATGACTTATTGGTTTTTCATTATCATTCAGAGTTTTTGATTTGAGTCTCTAGCCTTTGAAACTCATTTTTCACGAAATCATCTTCCCTATTTTGATATTAGGTCTTTATTATTAGGTCCCACATTGGAAAATGATCTCTTGTTTCGTGATTTTGAAAACAAAGGTCCCACTAGTACCTATAGTCGTATAGAAGTAGGAAGACAAAATTTACAATTTATCCGACATTGGTTTGACAAGATATTTAGTCTCCTATCTATAATAAAAGAATACCAGCTAGCCATGTGTTAGTTCCACGTCCTTCCTCAGTCCATTTTTTTGACGTGCCACCCTAGAGCCATTTTCAACTTCTTTCAAAAAACTTCCCACAAGCACAGGCGTGAAATATTGAAACCCACCTCTGTTTGAATTCTGAAAACACTTTATCTATGTCAAACAATAACTTCGCAACTCACACAACACTGTCTCTCTCTTCTTTATCTTTGTGTTTCACTTGCATAATTTTGAAACCACTTCCGCTCACTTCCACACACCCTTCTCTTCTCCTCCTCCTTCTCTCTATTTTCTTCTTCTCTCTCTCCATCACCACTACAAGAACCTCTTCTTTCCATTCCTTATGTATTCAAGGTATTTTTTTCCCATTTTTATTTCACTTTTGATGACCTATTTACAAAGTTTTGATTTTATGAAATGAGTATGTTTTGATTGTGCTTTTGTTATGTGGGTATTTTTTCTTCAGATGGAATTGAGGGTGATGGCGAGGGAGAGCACTACCACAAGGTGCTATCGTGGAAAACAAGGAGATCCATGGCTGAAGAAGAGACCATGAGATGCTCCAAGTAAATTTTCGTTTTCTGTAATTATTTCCTCTTATTTGGGGGATTTTTTCCTCTGTTTATCTCCTCTACTTGATGTATGCATTTTCGTTTAATGAATTGAAATTTGTATCTGGGTTTTATTTTGCAAGTTGTTGAAAATCAAGAGATTTGCATCTTTCTCATGAAGCAAATGATCCTATTTCCTTTGATTTTTTTAATGTTTTATGCGAATCATTCTTTACAAGTGTTTTTTGTTTGTTTTGATGAGGTAAATGATCCTGTGTAAATGATATTGTGTTTTTTTTAGTTGGGTTGGTCTCATTTGTGGTTTACACGTGATGTGTTTGATCAAATGCTTGAATGAACTTTGTATTTCTTTATGACAAGCTTCATTTTATTTTTTAATTTTGTGGTTTGGTATTTGACAAACATGAATAGTCCTTGTTTTGTGAATCATTATTTACAAGTGTTTTTTTTAGTTTGATGAGATAAATAATCCTATTTCCATTGATTTTTTTTTGTTTTTAATGTTTTATGCTAATCATTATTTACAAGCTTTTTTTTTTTGTTTTGATGAGGTAAATGATCCTCTGTGAATGATATTATGTTTTTTAGTTGGGTTGGTCTCAGTAGTGGTTTGCAAGTGATGTGTTTGATCAAATGTCTAAATGAAATTTGTATTTCTTTATGACAAGCTTCATTTTTTAAAAAAAAAATTGTGCTTTGGTATTTGAGAAACATGGACAGTCCTTGCTCTGTGAATCATTCTTTACAAGTGTTTTTCTTTTGTTTTTATGAGGTAAACGATCATCGGTGAATGATATTGTGTTTTTTTAGTTGGGTTGGTCTCATTTATAGTTTGCAAGTGATATGTTTGATCAAATGCTTGAAAGACTTTTGTATTTCTTTATGACAAACATTTTTTTTTTTAATTCTGTGGTTTGGTATTTGACAAACATGTACAACCCTTGCTCTGTGAATCATTTCTTTACAAGTGTTTTTGTTTTTGTTTTGATGAATTAAATGATCCTCTATGAATGATATTATGTTTTTTTTTTATTTGGGTTGGTGTTATTTGTGGTTTACAAGTGATGTGTCTAATCAAATTCCTGAATGAACTTTGTATTTCTTTATGACAAGTTTAATTTTTTTTAAGGTTTTGTATAAATTGATAATATTTCATGTTGGACTCATTGTTTCCACATTTTCTAATAATTTATGAAATTCTGAGAAATAAGTTGCATTAATAATTCTCTTAGACGGCTGTATACTCCTTATTGCATGCTGCAAATGAAATTTCATCCCAAATAAGTGGTGGTAGAGAAAGGAATGTCAATGTATTTCATCCTCAAAATTATGTTTGCTATCTTCTCCTCCTTTTCCATTTCACTATCTTCTAAAAATAAAGTGTGTTGTATAAAAAAATAACCTATGATTCTCATCTTCCTTTTTCTATTTTCATTTTCACTTTTCGATTCTATTGTGAAACCTTCTTGATCTTTCTCAAAAACTACGGTGTGATAGTCTACGATTCTTTGATATACGTTTCAGATTTTTGCTAATGTTTTTTAGTCTTGTTTTTGCTTCTCATATCATAAGTACAAATTCTGCTTAAAATTGTTGAAATTTATTTTGCTTATGAGGTGTTTGACAAATGTCTCACTCAAATTCTGTTATGATTTCCATAAAAACCAAGGCATGATGGTTGTTTTGTGAAATTTCCTTTGATTGAATGATGCATTAGATGTTGCTATTGCCACTAATTATGAGTTTCTATCTATGTGGGTTAGGTGTCAAGCAATCAAGGTTAGAGAAATTGGATCAAATTCAACTGAAAGCTATCAATACTTCTAATGGTAATAATTTACTTGAATGTCCAGCTTTAATCTTTGAATAAGAGGTATTCTCTTTCTTGAGTTCATTTCTTGAAATAGTTCTTTCTAAGCTCCAAGTTAGATACTAAACTGGAAATAGATCTTTTTTGCGCAGCATGTGCTTTTTAATCTTCTATAAATACATCTAATGCATCCTTCATAAAAACTCTTGAGTTAAATGTGAAACCTTCTTGATCTTTTTTCAAACATCAACAACACCTTTAACCCTACTTAATTAAGGTCGGTGGTAGATGAACTCAATGATAGATCAGAAATAAGACAAAGAAAAAGAAGGGGAGATGTGAAGAAAAAGGGGAAATAACACAAAAGAAAGGAAAAATAAGCTAAAATAAAAGAATGGTGAAAGGAGGAGGGGAGAAATGAAGAAGAAAAGAACTAAAAAAAAAGGGGACAACTGAAACATAGACATACTAATAGGTTTAACCCTCCATCAAGCTTATAACTTTTCTCCACTTCGTCCTAAGACACACCGTCTGCCAATCTATATCTCACTCTATTAGGTTTTGTTTAACTACCTTTCCCCAGGTGAGTTTCGGTCGACCTCTACCTCTCTTTGTGTCGAGTTCTTGGTAACAAACTCTTGTTCTAACGAGAGCATCCAGTGTTCATCTCATAACGTGCCCAAACCATCTCAATCTATGCTCCCTTATCTTTTCACACACCAGAACTACTACTACCTTTCGTCGAATATCCTCATTTCTTATCTTATCCATCTTCGTATAACCACACATCCACCTTAACATCCTCATATATGCTACCCCTATTTTGTGCTCATATTGTCTATGTGCTGACCAGCATTCTTCATATAACATTGCCGATCTTACAGCTGTTCTATAGAATTTTTCTTTTAGTTTAAGGGAAATTTTGCGGTCACACAAAAACCCAGATGCACTCCACCATTTCATCCACCCTGCTCTGATTCTATGATTCACATCCTAGCTTCAATTTTTTTGTTTTCATTTTCACTTTTACAATTCTAATGTCCAGTAGTGTTCGAGGTTTTTTTTTTATTTTTTAATTTTCATTTTTACTATTCTAATGTTTTTCTTTTCCTTTGCTTTTTCATCTTTTATTTTTCATATTATTCACGTACTCTAATTTTCTGATTTTTGGAATTTGAAGCTTGCGCCTTAGGTAAGTGATTCGTTTTCAAACTAATATTTTGAATAGGGGATCAATACAAAAACATGTTGAATTTCATTTATCCATTTTTAGTTTATTATGTTTTTTCAATTTATTGTTTGATTAAGATTTCTCGTGGAGTAGATGAAGTCTAGAATTCCACTCAAAAACTACGGTGTTAGTCTACAATTCTTTGATATACATTTCAGATTTTTGCAGGTGTTTTTTAGTCTTGCTTTTGCTTCCTATATCAAAAGTACAAATTCTGCTTAAAATTGTTGAAATCTGTTTTGCTTATGAGATGTTTGACAAAATGTCTCACCCAAATTCTGTTATGATTTCCATAAAAATCAAGGCATGATGGTTGTAATGTGAAATTTCCTCTGATTGAAGGATGCATTAGATGTTGCTATTGCCACTAATTATGAGTTTCTATTTATGTGGGTTAGGTGTCAAGCAATCAAGGTTAGAGCAATTGGATCAAATTCAAGTGAAAACTATCAATACTTCTAATGGTAATAATTTGCTTGAATGTCCAGCTTTGATCTTTGAATAAGAGGTATTCTCTTTCTTGAGTTCATTTCTTGAAATAGTTCTTTCTAAGCTCCAAGTTAGATACTAAACT
>CM023960.1:7474895-7497707 GCA_013407115.1 Glycine latifolia
AGAAATAGATATTTCTTGTGTAGCATGTGCTTTCTAATCTTCTATATATACATGTCAATTTTCACCTCTTTTTTTTTTAATTCTCAAGACCTACCATTTTAGAAAGTTGAGAAATTTAACTCAAACTAAATGTGTTTTAATTCCTATGAAAAACTACATCAACGGTGGCACCAGAAAAGTATACGTTTTGACACAGTACATCTCTTTAAAAGCCTTAGGTAAGTTCCTTGGAAAGTTAAAAATTTTATTTATTTTCCCTTTATTGTTGTTTTTTCATTTCAAGTTGTTTTGCACTTCATTAGCTTTTTATTATGCATTGTTAATTCTTGATATAAGATAAAGGGTACTAAATTGGAAATCTATTGCTTCTCATGAGACAAAAATAATTATTCTTGAAGGTTTATATTACACACAATGGGTAGTTTATATACACATATAATATTTGTTATGAAAATATTAATAAAAAAAATTAGTAATTAAAAAGTATGTAAGTAGAGATTGGTAAATGTAACTGAAATCATTAAGGAACATTGGGTAGTTTATGAAAGATTTTTCTTTTCTAGATATGACTGAGGTAGCTATGCATTGTAGTAATTAAAGTTCAATTTTGTAACGTATTATGGACAATTTAGTTTTAGTTTGGAATTTCTTATTACCGACCTAGGCTCATTTTCATTCTTTGTTCTTCTTCTTTATCATTCAAAAGCAATGTGATTTAGAACTTGAATTCTGTCAAATTTGCAAGTTGATAGGCTATCATTTCGAGCCAATTCCAAGTGTAAATTGATGGTTCATATTGAAAGAAGTTCAAAATTGTGTCTAAAGAGTTAGAAAAATGGAAAACCTAATCAAAACAAATGATGTGGAATTCCTAGAGTATCTCTGTATCTATAGCCTATAGGATTTTGTGGCTAGGCCTCTTGTTGTGAGGATATTTTTATGAGTTAGAATGAAAAAAAAAAATTGTTGTATTATGTTAAACTTCTGATTTTGCAGTTTATTATAACTGATTCTACTTAATTTATTTTGATGGATAATGAAGTTTAATTGGTGAAATTGATGAGAATTTCAGTTAGAAATGATGTCTATTCTGCTGCCATTTTATCCTGCTGCCATTTTATCCTACGTTACTTGATAGATTATTGTTGGGGGTTAGTCATTTACAAAGACAGTATTACATCAGGAACAATTTTAGCATTGTTCAAATGTCTGTTATCCAGTACGATATTTGGTTTAGCTGACAAGGGCTTGTGTTACCGATGATCATATGCATCTCCCAATTGAGAAACAATATGTTTGCAGTCAAACCAGGTTAGGACCCTTTAGTATTCCTTCTTGATTGTTGGTGCTCCATGTGAGATAATGATGGATTCTATATTTTGTTAGCGTTTGTACCATGCATGCAGTGTATAATTCTCGTGTTGACTTATGCGAAGGCTTACAATTTTGTGTTGACGATTTCACGTATGAAGCTTCCATGAATTCAAATGTGAACTAAAATTACAAAATGGCAATGTTATTGCGGGTTGAGGCAGATGTTGAACCAGTTCTAGCAGATCCTGTTAAGCTTGGAAATGTAGATGTCAAGCAGGATTAATCTAGGGGTACCTATTGTATAAGGTTTGAGTTTAATGTCTGATGGTTTATGTATGTTTGTAACTTTTATTAAATATCTTGTCTTGTCATGACCATTGTTTCAAAAAATAAAAAATAAAGATAAAAAAGATGTTTGTTTGGTTTAAATTTGAAGTAGCTTTTGTTTTTAAAAGTAGTCCAGCATCCACGTGTCATCTCCAAAAAGAAGTTAGCTCATTACACTACTTATGTTCTCACACGCTCCTCATTCCCTTATTTTCAAAATTTTGCTTCTTCTCCTTCTTTCACACGCTCCTCTCTTTATGTTCATCTCACCCTCCTTCTTCTTTCACCTAAAATCCTCTTTCTTCTTCTTGATCCCATTTTCATCTTCTTTCACACTCCTTCACTCATAGACGCGATTTTCATAAAACCCTAGCTTGCGAGTTTCTTACATTTTTTGTCATTGTTTCCACATTTTCTAATAAGTTGCACTCAATGTTGAACCTCAACAATGATTCAATTGTTCCTTTTGTAGCAACCATCATTGCTATTGGTATGTTTCCTATTTTCTATTATTAGTAAATTCCCTTATTCTTTATTTTTTTATATTGTTGTTAAAATTTATAATTTATAATTATCTTTGGAGTTAATAACTATAATTTCATTTGTTAGTAATTTGATGTTTTGTTTAATATCAATTGTTGGTGTCATGACTCCATTGTATAGAATTTCAAAACTAGAAAAAGTAAACAAGAGCAAGCAACATGGGTGTTATAACTGAACTATCTATATCTAATTTATTTGTCATTAAAATTTTGGAGAAGTCACAATAACTTACTCTTTTTATGTTTCTAAGAATAGCTTGCTCCTTGATGCTTCTTAAATCCATATTATTAATATTATCTAAAGTTGCTTGCTATAAAAATACACTGATTCATTACAACTGTTGTTTTGCTTAGATAAAATAATCAGCATTTGAGTTCCAAATTTATTCATTTTATGTTTTCATTAATTAAATATAATAACTAATTAAACTGAATTCTAAGAAGTTATATTTTCTAATAGCTAATTTCATTTGTTTATCTATCTATGTTGCATGACCTTTCAAGTAGAAAAATTGTAAGATTTGTTACCTCTATTTCATATTTGTTTTTAATTTTTTCATTGTCATTTTTTGGGGTTTAATTGATTTCTTGATGTTTTTCATTTAAGGAATCAACGAGTTTACTATCAGTATTAGATGATAGAAAGAAAATGGTAAAAAACTATTGATAATAATGTGTTTTTTGTTTAATTTAAGAAAAATAAATTTATTAGTTTACTCTAAATTTCTTACATGATTTATAACTATATGAACTAATTAAAAACACACTGCTACTTGCAATTACTCTTTCGCAATGATGATGTTGGCTTTATTTGCAATTTGGTATTAAGTGTGTTTTGGTATTGAGTTTGTCTAGGAGTAGTTATTTTGTTAGGACTAAAATGCTTAGCATAAAGTGACATTATGAATGCTCGAAACTTTATTTCAATAGTTATGTCAATAAATTTAAGAACATGTGATTTTTAACTTGAAAGTGAACAATGTAGTTGTTTGGAGTAGAGACATTTTATACTAATTTATGAATTTTCAATCATGTATCTAAGTTTGTTAGGATTATACCAAATTATGTAAGTTACATATCATAGATAACAGCGGATAATTCATTAACCATTACATTTTGTTTCATTAAACATAAACTTTGAAGGGTCTTTGGTCATCAAAGGATGAAAAACTTCTTAGGCATATAACTAAGTATGCTCATTGATGGTTAAGCTCGGTTCCTAAGTAGTTAAAATTTGATCAGGAATTTCATTTTGATTTGATACTATTGATCAAGTCTCTTAGTTTGTGTAGCAAAATCATGGTATGCTACCATTATACATTGAATTTGACTTATTGAATATTCCCTTTCTACTGTTGAAAGTTTCAACTTTATCAATCTCTCAAAACTTTGTTTAGAACTTTTTCTTGGTGAATTTTTGCAAAATTGATGTGCTTTAATTTTGTGAACTTATGAGTTAAATGAACAATGTTATTTTACAAAATATAATACATATTACAATCTTATTAGTTTTGGTTCTCATTTACTAAATTCTATACAGTTACAAATACATGTTTACAATTATGTTATCAACTACTTATAATTTAATAAACTAATTTTTCAGCTACAACTTCCAACTAGTTTTTCAGACTATCTTCAACAAAACTAATTGAAAAATTGAAAGTTGAAAAGCTAAGCTAGGCTGAAACTGAAAACGAGTTCATTAAATTATAATTGTTCGATAAAATTAGGTATTAAAATAATTGAAAAATATAAAAAGATAGCAAAATAATAAAATAATAATTTATTTTAAAAAGATAATAAGAAAATTAAATAAATGTATTGTAGATAAAAATGAAAGAAAAAAGCTAGAAACTAGCATTTTATGCTGCGTTTCAAGCAGCGCTACTTGAAGTATTGGTTAAAAAATATTAGAAACTATTAAACAAAAACTTGTTTATCAAACAATTAAACAAGCTTTTCAACTGGTAAAAAAAAGTAAAAAACCAACTGAAATATCTTGTCAGAACATAATCATAACCAAAGTAACTACCAATTAATTTTTAATTTTCCGTTAACTTTCGCTTTCAGCTAACATTTTAGCTAATTTTGCCAAACACACAACAGTTAATTTTATCTAATAGTTATACCATAATAAGTTATTTTTTTAATTTTGAGTTACTAAATAACTCTATGGTTATAATCAACTTTCCAACTTTGAACTAGATTCGAGCTACTTTTGCTTGAACTAGATTCGAGCTACTTTTGCTTAAGATAGCCAAACAAATAAAAAGTATGAGGTGAAGGAAGGAAGAGAGAAGGATTACCACATACCAGCGGAGCCATGGGGAACTCCATAGGACTCAAAGGTTGGTCCAGCGTCATAAATGGAACCCTGATACTCCGTCCCCTTAACCGTGTTAAACTTCACCTTTATCTTCCCACTCCATCTCCTCCCTTGCAGGTGCATGTCCTCATACCCTTCCCCCTTGAACCACCCTTCGCGCTCCTCGCTCGCCTCGTATTCCCTCCACCCCTCCGAGAACCCAGACCCATCCGCCGGCGCCGGGAGGAGGCGGAGGAAGGCCGCGAAGGCTAAGTCGTGGTTGCCGCAGAGGAACACGTGCCTCTGCCGCGGGTAACGCGAGGGTAAGGAGATCAGGAAGTCGATGACTTGGCGGGTGGCGGGGCCTCGGTCGCAGTAGTCGCCGAGGAAGATTAGGGTTGCGGTTTCGAATTCGGATCGGTCGAGGCTGCCTTCGAGGTTCCACCAGAGGCTTTGGAGCTTTGTTATGAAACCGTGGATGTCGCCCACGCAGATCACTACCCTGGGTTTTGGGGGCTCTGACATTGGTGCCAGTTTGCTTGCTTTGATTTTTGTGGTATTTGCTTTGTGTACGTAATCTTACCCTAGAGGACGAGTTTGAGTCTCTTATGGATGGATGGTGGAACTGTTTCATTGTAATTTATTTTTTTTAAATTGAGATATAACGTGGTTCTCATTTGATTTTTGTACACAAATGTCAAAAAATCTGGTAAAGAAAAATAATCTTGTCATTTTTTCTGTGCTGCCATCAGAAACTAATTTCGCTGGCAGTATTGAAAATTGAACAATAGATTCTCCGATAAATCGTCCTCAAAACAACATATGAGTGCAAGGTTTCTAACTCCATTTAAGACATAATAATATTGAAGTTTCTCTAAAAAAAATATTGGAGTTCTACATTTTGCGTGATGTAGTGGCAGATTATTTTTAAGTTTAATAAAATTAATTTTATTTTAAACTGTTAAACGTAATTAGAATTTGTACGTAAATTAATTTGAATCACATATTTTATATTAAAACAAACTGCCAATAACCATAGTATCTTACCCAAAATGATACACTTCTAAAACAACGGACTAAGATTTCCTGCATTTAAAAAGCAACTACATGATCCACAATTTACCATCTAAGTGTTCAGAATTTTTGTAGTGATATTTTCTTTAATTATTTAATGCATATAGTTTAATTTAATTTCAATAGCTGATTAATTTTTTTAAAAAGAAATATAGCTAAGATTTAATCCAGTTATTCTTGTCACTGCAGAATCCACGCTCCTATGCTAAATGAAAGAGTCATAGTCGAAGCTATGCAAGGCGCAAAGTTGAAAGTAGCTTGAACACCAGTTCAGAAGTTTATAAAGGAGAAAATACAAAGTCCAGTTAAATTTCTCTGAAGTTGATTAATTATCACCTTTTAAATGGACGTCATCATAGATTTGGAAAGACAGGCAAGAAACAGCACAAATCTGAAGCTATAACCGAATCAATCTTCAGAAATCCCTCCCGGCAATTCATGGTAGAATAGATAGCCAATCTGTCCCACATGCACAATATCTTGAGAAAAAGTTTGTGAAGTACAGTTCTTAAACTTTTAAAATGTACAATTTCATACTTTCTGTCAATTTTTCTGTCATCCTCTAAATGATTTTCTTACATGGTAATTTCATGACTGATTTAGCCAAAACCATCTTTTAACCTAAGTGCATGTTTAACACATTGGTACACCCTCCTTCAAGCTCATGGAGTGGGTCACAGGGCAAAAGAATATAATAGTAATCATATTACAAATCAAGTAATCAACTATCACATTCTGAAGTTGCCATTTTAGAATCCACAAAATCTTTTTAAAAGCCTACTTGAATTACTTCTAGGATTATTCTTACTTGATGATCACAAGTGGAACGCTAAGCAGGGGGGAGGGTGGCTACGAGGTAGAAGGATCTTGCTTAGACATGCGCTTACTGGTAAGAAAATTCTTTAATCTACTCCAGCATGGGAATTGGATGAGAATGACATTTTTTTGTTCTAAGGGATTTATGTTCTCTCAGATTGCGATAATCAAGTTGCCGTATAACCTGAAATTCCTATAGCTCAAAAGGCACATTTTACCCTGTTATAATCAAAACTAATATACAACATAGGCTTACATAATTGTTGCAGCTCGACACATGAAGCATAGAGCCGAAAACAAGGGAATCCATAACAAGAATGCCACTCTTGCCAAAGAGCAGTCTCTTCAAAACAACTCAAATTCCACTAGCTCTCCGGCTGCATTACACTCTACATACTTAACACCCTTGCCCTGGGTCTGTGGGGTCATCTCTGAAACTTCAAATTCACATAAGTCTGGCAGTTCTGGTGGGATAGCGCAACGTATTAATGCCCAATTCAGGCCTTCGAAGAAGGGGTGCTGTTTTATCTCAGCAGCCCCTTTCTCTGAACCCAAACGGTTTTCAGGCTCTTTAACCAACAACCCTCTAATGAGATCCCTCGCTTGGATACTAACAAATGGGGTGTCAGGGAATCTAAGACCTTGCAACACCACGTTGGCTAATGTTTCTTCATTATTAGAACCTTTAAAGGGTGTTCTACCATATAAAAGCTCATATAGAAAAACACCGAATGTCCACCAGTCAACTGCAGCTCCATGTCCCTCTCCTTTGATGATCTCAGGCGCCAAGTATTCATGAGTACCAACAAATGAATTTGATCTTGCATCTGTGGGCTCAGCCACAAGCTGTGGCAACGATCTGAGCTGAGCAGCAAGATCAGTTTTTAATTTCCTTGCTTTTGCAGCAGGAGGCAGGAGTCTTGGGCTGAAGCACGGAACTTGACAGGCTGGTTCAATACAGAATGGCTCAATGCAACTTGATTGTGCACAAGGACCAGAAATCTTAGCATGATCCACATCAGAAGATGACTTCAGAAGTGTTGGGCTAACATCACACCTTAGCGACAGATCAAAATCTGTGAGCATAATGTGGCCGTCTTCTCGAACAAGAATGTTTTCAGGTTTCAAATCACGGTAAACCACTCCAAGCATGTGCAAGTACTCCAAAGCAAGAAGGACTTCGGCAACATAAAACCTGCATGTACAGAGATTCTCGTGAATACGATATCCCTTTCAATTATGGTAGCTATTGAAGCAATTTGCACCTGAATAGACAGTATATTTATGATATATTTGTTCAAAAATTGCATGCATATATAAGGGCAATTATCAATCAAGACCAAAAGCACACTTGTGCAATGCACCTAATTTTAATCATTGTTTTGATAGATTTTACTTTTTAAAACTAAATTGTTAGTTTTAATTGTTTTTTATTAGCTTAATCTTGTTTGTGAAAAACACAAATAATACTTAGACACACACACACATATATACATAATTCTTTTTAATTAGCTTAATCTTGTTCGTGAGGGTAAAGAAAAAAGTAACTTCACTATTTGCAAAGATAAACAATCCACTCTGCAAGAACAATGTCATACCCCAGTGTCATGCTTCATGGACATTGCCCAAATACAAATCCTGAATGTATATAAGCTGACAGAAAAACTGACACCAGAAAGCAGATGCCAATTATGAGTGCAGGAGGAAGTTAATACTACCAAATTCAATCAATAATTGAAAAGCCTATTTTTTAATGCTATAAACAAAGTGGCCAACAAGAATTGAGATCGCACTAGCTAGAAGTGAATCCTGCAAGGATTAAAATATTCAGGGTACAATGGCATTGAGAAGCTGGTTGCTTAGTAAGTGATTAGAGATTGAAGAGTATATTTTTGGCTGAAGTATGGACAAAAGAAACATGCATCACACAAGTTAGTTGCATGACAGCAAATCGAGGAGACAGCAGTAGTAACATGATATATTCCTTAAAAAGCCTCATCAATCACTAATCAAAGTCACTGGCAGGATTTCAGAACCTAACTCCGATGGGAACTGAGATCCAAGTGAGTTAGGAAAGGATCCATCAATGAAACTGAGGTAGTTATTATTAGGAGCATTTGCGATAGAAAACAACTTATCCTGTATTAGCAGTAATGTATTAGAAACTACATAATGGAAATTATTCATAGAAAATAATTGATGATAGTTATGCATTAGGAGTATATCTGATAGTAAGGTGTGTAATTAGGTAATTCGTAAATGAGCTATTATTTGCACGTAGCGGACAGAAAATAATCTATGGAGACTTTGTCTCTGGGACAGCAAGTGTATTGCTTACTATGTGTAATTTGTGTTGAGTATCATATTTTATTAGCTTATCAATTGATGTTCTATCATTTTTCTAGTCTTACTAAAGAAATGTCTATCCAGAAAGGGTGAATGAGTACTTAACCAAGTATCCCGAAGCACAATTACAGAGAAACAAACTATTAACACTTTTTCATAATTTTGCAATTTAAAAGGCGAAAACAAATTTTGTTTTTCCAGTTATAAACGCTGCACCCATATTTATATCCTGAAATGCACCATTTTAAAATTCATACAATCGTATTATACATAGTGCAGCAACTAAGCATATTTTAATATTATATGAAATCAACATATAACGTTTAAAACCTTATTGCCTGCACTAGATAAACCAGAAATGAAAGCACATTTCAGCAACTATGAGAATTAAACAAATTTGATTACCAAGAAATAATAATCAAGGAATCATAGCATTTGTTGAATTCCTAAAAATTTAGTAAGCTAAAGGTAGCTTATAATATAATTATGGCCAAACAGAAAAGAAAATCCTAATATATTACTGGACAGATTCTCTTAGTATGTACCTTGCTGCTGGCTCTGAAAAACTTCTGCCAAGCTGCTTCTGCCGTAGAACATGAAGATCACCACCTGGACAATACTCCATGACTAGACATGACAAATTATCCGATGTAAACTGAGCATACAGTGTTGGAAGAAAAGGATGATCCAGCATCCTCAATATTTCTCTTTCAGTTTGAGCCCTAGGCATCTTCTTCCTTCTTGCCAAAAATTCATTGTCCATCACCTTAATAGCAAACAAACAATTTTTGCCAATTAGTTCAGCAAGATATACAGTCCCAATGTCTCCACAACCTAGCTTCTTCAAAAGATTGAAGTGTCTCAAGCCCAAGACTCCATGCTGCATTTGAGCATGACGTATGGCTTTCCATCTAACATCCTTTGACATGTGAGGCCTATTGCCACAACTAGACCCACTGAGATTACTCTCATCACTGGTACTTGTACTACTACTGTAGTCACCTTGGCTACTCTTTGAACTTTGTGAAAATTCAAGTTGCTCTTTCAATACGGTGTTCTTTTTCACTTTTGTAACTTCTATGCTGCTATTGCAGCCAGCTGATGCTGCGCCCGAGTGCACATTAACAGAGTTTATTCCCTCTCCAGGACTGAGAGAGTCCAATGATGTAACATCTTCGTTGTTTTCAATCGCACACCAACATCTCTCACAAACAAGTTGAGTTGTACTAGGAACTGACTTGTTATTTACTTCATCGGATGTAGGATCAAATAAAGCAGAAACTGAATCCAGCTTTACTTTTTTCTTTCCAAAATTTTTGTTCTTCATAATTGATTTGACTGTACGAGGGGCATTGCGTGACAGTTTGCACACTCTATTGCCATTTACTGAAGTAGATGAGGAAGAGACTGTTTGTAACCTACCTTTCCGTCCACTCTTTGATGTAGAGGTTTTATTTCCTATCTTTATAGGGGAAGAAGCATTTTCGGGCAACTCTAATTTACTTCCATTGGTGATACAACTAGATGAAGAAGATTCAGATGTTTGTTTTTCTATTTGAGCAGGCTCTGATGACTGTGATAGAACCCCAACTTTACTTGATGAACTAGCCAAGTCACTTGGCATCAATGAAGCCCCAGTATCATTTTGTGTAGCTGCAATAGCAACAGCAATTTTGGAAGATTGAACATTTGGGCTCAGTGAAGTGCTTTTAACAGTTGGATGAGACTGGGAAGCATTATCCAAGGAAAGTGAGTTGCTCTCTTCTGGCACTAGAGATATTTCACTTGTACTCCCTTTACTCTCAGCATTAGAAGGCCCAGATCGTCTACCTTCAACTACAACTGAATTGTACAATGTCTGTATCTTCCCAACCTCAGATATTCGTGGAGAAGCAGTTGACTTTGATAATCTTTTCATGGCAGCCATTTCTGATGCTTTAGATATGCATAGGTCTCTTAATGCCTGCTTCAAAGTCACAGGCTCAGAAGGTCCAATCCGTGGGGACCGAGAAGCACCCACTGTAATTGGTTTTTTAAATGCACTTTTCATCTTAGGGCTTGTACCATCTTGTAAAAAGCCCAAATCCCTTGATGAAGATTTAAGAGTAATTGATTCAAACAGCTTATTAATATCATCATCTAGATTACCCTTATATCCCAGTTTCTGTACAGGATGCTTCTGATTTTTCTCATCCAAGCTATATCCAGAATTGGACTGACATATACCTGTATGTTTCTCTGTATTTAGGTCTTCCCTTGCTTCGACAATTTCACAAGTGCCAGAGAATGAACCCATTAGAGATAAACAGTATCACTCACTTTGGTGACGTAGAAGTAACAGAAAAGTCTGATTCTCAATGCAAAAGTCTATTCTACTTTATTTCTCATGCAGTGTATCAAACACCATAAACTCACAACTCAAGGAGAGTGAACCTGTGCAATCCAACTTTCAGAATTGAAACCATTGTTTCAATCAAATCAAATTTATAAGTCCGAATGGAATATCCACCTCTTTACCAGCTACGTGACATTGAAACCCTGATGCAAAGGCCAACATTTGCATGCATCAGCAAACCAAGAGGAAATATAAAATTGTAAATTAACTAATAAGAAACAAGGAAGGACACAAATTGACCCCAAAAAAATAAAGAAAGAAATCAAATGAAAACAAAGATGGACATGATAAAAAATTCAAAATGATGAGAGAAGCTACAAAATAGCAACCCATAAGCCATTCACTTGTAGGACAATTGTCAAATGCAAGGAACACAAATCAAATTGCACATGGATGACGGAACCACAAGATACTGCAAAAAATCTAACTTCTATTCCTCTCTAAAATTCTAACAATTCTGTCCTCCCTGAAATTAATGTGAAGATGAGACTACAAGACAATATATCTCATAAAATACAAGAATTTTAAATATTCAGTTTTTATGATAAACCAAAAAAATATAACTAGAGACAAACCAAGGACTAAATAACAGGGTATTCAAAAGTGAGTTATGCATTCAATCTGTATAGTTCGCACAATGTAATAGACATGCATTCAAGCACAGGATCCAACTTATTCAAGCACAACAATCGCCCTTGATGATTCTGCTACATATAAAACCAGCATCAAGTAAAAATTAGTTCCCTACTATTTTCTCATCAATTCAAAGTTTTCACCAATCAGTGAAATCAACAAAACAGATAAAATCAAACCATAGTCGTAAGCCGATTCTTGTTCATGTTTACTGCAATACTATCCAGTTAACAAAAAGTACGGACACTAACCAGAATCAACTATAGGATCGACATACCTCCCAAAAAAAAACTCTAAAACACACACAAGACAATTCCTCAATATCCTGTTCATTCGCAACAAAATCTTTTCTTTTGCGATGGTAAAAAAAAAACACGCTTTTTTGAAGAGAGATACTATTTCACCAATGGAGTCACAGGTATCTAACATATCTGAAGGTGAATTTAAAAGAAAAATTAAATCAAAATTTTAAACAAAACCATTCAGCTATATCCAAAACAAAAAATCCAATAAAATTCATCGCAAAGTGATTCAAAATTTCAAAAAATCTAATTAAAAATGCAGTTTGTTTTTGTTCCTTCCAGAATGTAGAATCCAAGAGCAGCAGCAGCTTCTTCTTCTTCTTCTTCCTTTTCAAAGTGAAGTTCCGAAACCACAAAAAGAAAAGTTCGAAATCTCAGTTAACGGAATCAGGCAAAGCAACACAGTGATGAGTGAACATGAACGAACATCAAACAACACCGTTAATAGGAGGCTAACGGAACGAGACATCACAAATCAAACGGTTCAGGCACGAAGCGCAATCGAAAACACAGAAGCCGCACCTGCAAGCAAGCAAAGGCGAAGAAACGGTGCGCATTGAACAAACGGAATCCAAAGCGCAGAGAAAAGCAATCCAGATGAGAAACAGAGAGCGAGAAACCCTAGGCGAGCATGGAAGTGATGGAATGGAAGAAACTCAAAGGTAGAGAGAGAAAGAAAGAGAAAGAGAAGACGAAGAAGAAGATGCACAATGTTTATTTTCTTCTGTTTTCTGTTCCACTTTCAGAACTGGCACTGATTATTTTGTACAAACAGGACCCATGTTCTCACAGACAAGATATTCCTATAACTCAAAAAAAATTAAAGATATACTAATAATTTTATACTTTGTATTATATTATATTAATTATTAATCATTTTTTAATTGTTTAATTCTGGAATATAATTTTTCAATATTTAGAATTTAAACTATTTCATAAATGAAAATAAATATGTACTATCAAGGATATAAATGAATATCGGATCAACAAATAATTTTGAGTTTGAATATGGAATATGTAACATATTAATTAAATATTAAAAAAGCAAATTTTATACTCATTAAAAAAAGAAAAAAAATATATTCTATTATAATCTATTTGATTTATGAGATTTTTTATCAGTAAAAATTGAAACCTTATAATAAGATTTATAAGAACTTGGGTTAGATTCAAATGATTTGTGTACTATGGGCTAATTTTTAAAAATAATATAATTTAAATATTTAATTAGGAAAAGGGTGTAATTTTTTCAATATTTAGAAAAATGGGGCAGCCAAATACGCCCATTTGGGGCGTGTTTAAACACGCCCAAATGGGGCGTATTTGGTGTGGTGGCGACACGTGGCAGGCAAAAACAGGGACTTAGGGTTTTCGCGATGTTTTCGTAAATTACGGAAGGTCATAACTTTTGACTGGGACGTCCGATTGGGGCGAAATCGGTGGCCACGCGTTCGTAATTGAGAGGAGAAGCCCTTGCCAAGTCCCCAAAAATTTTTCTCAAACGAGACCTCTAAGTGCCTCAAAATTATGATTTAAGATTTAGGGTTTCTTATTTTCTAATTTTTTATTTATTTAATTACTGAATTGCATGCTATTTTTTATGTTTTTAGTTACTTCTCTTAATTTTGAGCGTTTTGACATAAAATACGCCTTCATCAGATATTTCTATCAAAAGTTATTATTTTATACCTTAAGATTAAGCTTATCAAAAATGGGGGTGCATTTAGCAAATGTTAGGTTTTTTTTTTTTTAGTTATTTCTCTTAATTTCAAGCGTTTTGCATTGGTTATTGACTACTGGTCATGCTCTGGTGCATGCCTAGACTAAACTGTACAGACGGATGAAGAAGAATCAATAACGGTGTCGTTTTCTACTTTGCTTTCTTCTTCTTATTCTGCCGAACTCATTTTAAATATTAAGATTAAGTTTTGATAGAAATATCCGATGGAGACATATTTTATGTCAAAACGCTCAAAATTATGTCAAATCTTATATCCACTTGTGCATGTGCCACGTTTGGTTACAACACATTTGGAAAAAATCACAATTTTCTGTAAAAAAAGTGCTAGCGACTGAATTAGAGACAGAATTTTAAAAACCCCAATATTGTGCAAAGAAGTGTTAGAGACCGAAATAGAGACGGAATTTTAAAAAAACACCAAAATTGTATTAAAAAGTGTTAGAGACCGAAATAGAGACAGAATTAGAGACGGACTGAAACACGCCCCATTTGGGCGTGTTTGACTGCCCCATTTTCCTAAATATTGAAAAAATTGCACCCTTTTCCCAATTAAATATTTAAATTGTATTATTTTTAAAAATTAGCCGTGTACTATGATATTTAAAAATTTATTAGTTATATCAACATTGATTGATATAAATAATAGGAGATTATGTTTCTTAATCAAGTTATCAAATATTGAATTCTAATATAAAATAAATGATGTTATAAAGAGAATATTTATTTTATATATGCTTATCATTTCTGATAGAGATTAATTATTGTTTATTGTTTTTCACAGTAAATACTCCATATAGATATCATAATAAGAAAAAAAAATTATTAGTTATTTTTAATATATATATATATATATATAGGAAGATAAACATTTATTTCAAAGAAAGGTATCAATAGAATTAAATTATTTAAAATGACATTCAAGTCATTTTGTCGCGTTTCGCTCACCCGCTTGAAAATTTGGAGATCTCAGATTTGCCTTCCCTCATTAAATAATAGCGTGATTTTAAATGTTAAAATACTTTATATAGTATCCGATGCTCTTTCTTTCTTTTTTATTTATTTCGTTTAAGTATAACAAGGTGACATTCCATGCGATTTGATACCCTCGTACAAGGAAGAGGTTTGTGATTGTAAGTATTATCTACATTAGCCATGTCCACCTCATTAATTTGACTCTACTTTCCTAAATTATTTCTTTGATGTTACAAATGTATTTTCAGAGAAAGATAATAAAGAGGAATTAAGTAAATCAACCTAACTTCCTGGAATATGACATTTCAATTGGAACTATTTATTACAGGAATTCAAATACTTTAACAACGCTTATTAGATTTAATTAATTAACTCATTCGCAAATTGATTTTATTGAAAAGGCATCAGTTTAAAAAATTGATGATAGTTATTTGTAGCAAGTGAACAAATTATATAGATTCTTTTTTATAGATTACAGTTATTTTTAAGAAGTAATCTTGTTTTAGTCATGTAAGACTATTATGGATAATAAGATTTTCCTCCAAATATTTAATGTAATTAGGTATACAAGATCTTTCTGATTAAATTGAAAAAAAATTATGTAAGTTAATTCACACGCTTAATGAGAACAAATTATATAAAATGCTAAATTGATTATGCTGTAAATATTGAAATTTGGTATTTTTCCCTCTTTAATCATAGATGAGATACAAATTTTTTTATAAAATAAATAATTTTTTGGAGTAATGTATAGTTTTTATAATTATATTGAAAATTTCATAAATATAATGTGGGTTAAAGCTGCCATTTTTGTACGCTATCATTTTTTTTTATTTAGCACATTTCCAAAAGGTAAAGAAAGGCATATATATATATATATATATATATATTTTTTTTTTTTTCCTCCCTGAAACACGGATTTTGCATAGAATTAATGCATCAAATACATGGTTTTCTCCTATTCATTAGGCTTTCCACTGTTAGAAGCTTAACTGAGGCTTGAATGGCGTCAGTTTCATAATGCCAACGTGATCTTAACAGTGAGTCAATTTTTTTTTAAGGTGAAAAAGCAAAAGCCTCCCTCCAGTGCCAAATAAAAGACAAGGCAAAGCCAATCAATAATAAGACGTTGGTGTAATCCTTTGAAGCTGTGAAGGATTGTGGTCATGATGAAGCTAATTTTCTGCACCTTCTGTTTGCTATAATGGCTATGATCATTGATCGAAACAATGAATCCCAAAACGGAGACAACTTGAATGTCCACCAACCAATCAGACCTCCATTAATTGCCAACTATTTCTTACCCAATCTTCAAAGTATAAATATTAAATTATTTTAAAATTTAATGAAAATTTATTTACTTGATCTATTCAATTTAAACTTTTAATTTAAAGGTTTAATTAATCAATCTCATTGTCATATATAGAAAGAGTTATTAAAGAAAGTAATTTTACCAAAAGTTATTCTTGAAATAACTTGAAAAAAATTATTCATGAAGTTAATATATATATCACTAAATTGTATAAGCACTAAATAAGACTTTTAATATATAATTTTTTTAAAACAAAAAATCACCAATTTAATGGTTAAAAAAATCATTAATACTTTATCTTCTCACTTTATTTCAACATATAATATGCTTTGTTAATAATATAAGAAGATATATATTATTTTATTTCATATTTTCTAATATTTAAATTATGAAAAGTTTATATACATATTCATGAAAGTAAATAATTTAATGATTCAATAATAAAATTTACTTTCAATATAAAAAATTATTAAAATTAAGTGCATGTGATCGAACATAATACTACTTGGTGTTATTTGATCTATTTCTGGAACGAGAAAGAGTTCAACCCTGCAAGTTTATTCATCCATCATGCACGTGCTAAAAGAAAATAAAAATCTTATGTTTTTTGTCATTTACATATCAATGGCCAATTAATAAACTACTAATTTCATGCTTTGAACTACATCTGTATATCTTTATCGAAAGGGCCGGGGAGAAAAAACATTTGTATACAAAAATTAAGAAATAGTTTTTTTTTATCAACCCACTTATGTAGATTTTAAATAAATAAAAACAAATGTAAACAAATTTAGTATTTTCCATTCCTTTGTTTTTATTTTGGGTTGAGATTTCACTTATTAGTGTTTAAATTGGCAGTTTTAAGAAAAATACTTATATGTGGTTTTTGTCCTTATAGTATACGTATTTTATGTCAATCTTAATTATTTTCTATTTGTGTTATTATTAATTTTTATTTTTTCTTTTAGTCTTTCACATTATTTTAACCACTTTAAAAATTTAGTCTTCTTATAAATTTTCTTGTTATATTTGAAAATTTTTACTTTATTTCCTTTTATTCGTTTTCTGCTAATCATGTCATCGATCTCTTGATATATTGAACTTCTAATCGAAGACTAAAACTAAAAAAAAGTTTAATATGGACAAAAAATACAAAATAAAAATGATTTTATATTATGGGAAGTAAAAAATATTTAAGCCAAAAAATCTAATGTATTCAAATATATAATTTGGTCGATAGACTAAGTTGATTCTAAAAGTAAGAAAAACAAAACATAATTGTAAGATTTAATTTAATTTATATTTAGAACATTAAGGACATTATATCAAATTACGTATCTCTTGAAGGTATATTCTTCCAATAACTTAGTCTCATCGACTTAAGAAAGCACACTAGCATACATAAGAATTATAAACATATTTTGGGCTTTGCCCTTTTCTGAGCAAATATATATATATAAAATAATTAAAAACATGATATTTTCCTCCAAAAAATCCTCCCTTACAATTGAGTCCCTTAACGTGGAGAGTACAAAGTCAAAGCATTGAGAGATAAGAGGGTATTCTAGTCTTATAATAATAGTGATCCTACTTTCTACTCATTACAAGCCCTAAGGTTACTTGACCTAACATATGCAACAGTTATATATGTACTTGCCATTGACATGCACGAGGAATTATACTTTATACATTGTGGACAGTACATGTAATTTGAATACTTATTATTGAGAATAAGATAACCTATAATCCTCTTGCTTACTCTTCTTCTCAAGTAATCGCGTATCTACTTTATTTTGAGACACGTTTTTTCTTAATTCTTTTTTAATTGTTTAATTAAAGAAGAGTCTTACTTTCTTGAATTCCTATTATTGAAGCATGCTCCATTGCTCAAAAGAAAAAGAAGAGAAAGAATAAGGCACAATACTAATAAAAAAATATTTAGAGCACAAGTAATGTTTAAAACAAAATATATAATCATAAAAATAAAAATGAAAATGCTCGACTAATTAAGGTAATAAAAATTGACCTTATAACCAAAGTACTGAGGAATTGAATGTGGAATTAATTAAGTGGTAGTTACATATTTATTAATATTAAATAGAAACGGTATCTCTTTAGGTAGGACTATAACCTTTTTCCCCAACATGCTAATCTATTGACAAATCTTTCCAAGAGGAAATAATCAAATGACATAATAGCGCATGACCTACCTAATACTTAAATCAGAAGTCAAGTAGAGTGGAATTAGTGACTAATCTTAATTCCCACCTAATGATGAGTGAAGTTGACCTAACAATACTGCGTGAAAACAACATGGGCTCAATTCAAGTAAGCATATAACCCCATCACGCATTTTTGTTTTCTTCCTTGTTTTATTATTATACATTTGTAACCATTTGACACAATTCACGAAACATAATCAAGACGTGGAGGATACAACTCACAATAGCCGTATTCCATAAGGGGTGAAGCAGAGTACAGAGATATATAGCATTTCTTGTACCAACATAGCAGGAACTATACTATAGAAAGATTATTTTATTTTAATTTAATTTTACCGTCATGAATAATTGCATGCATAGGACATTGAAAGCGAAATGTGGGTGGTGTCGTTCAGCTTCATCTAATAGGGAACGTTAATTCACTGATCCACTTTTGGCCTTTATCTGCAGGGTGTTCCATGGGGTACCCCCCACAAAGAGAGTCCCTTGGCGTGTCTCTATATTTTTTATATTTTTATTTCGTAGTATGAAATGAAGGGTAAACTTCTATTTGTTGCATGAAAGTATGAGAACGTGTAGATTAATATTTGGATGATGAAAAATTTAAATTTAATTTTTGAATATATAAAAAAGTGCAATAAATTATTTTTATAAATAATTTAATATAGAATTAGAATACTTTCTAGAATATATATATATATATATATATATATATATATTCATCACTTTTTTTCTACAATAGATTCATAAAAGAATATTTTTTGTATTGATTATTAATACATGAATAATTTTATTTTACATATTTTCTTTTTTTATTGTATAAACGATTTTGTACAGAATTTTTGTACTAATTACGGAGGAACTAATTGCATTGTTTGGTATATTATTATATTAATTGTTTAAAAATATTTATAAAAATTATTGCACTTTTATGAAATCCGAAGCTCTTCGCCACCTCTGATGCCAAGCTCACACCGCGCCGCGCAATCGAAGCCATGAGTAATAATGTCGCCTTCTGTCTCCGCCACTCCTTGCTATTCACCTCCTTGTGGATATTACTCAAGCGTTCGTAAATCAGTAATCGCGTGAATTTATCCAAATCCTTAGAAATATTCACGTTTTCGATGTCGCTAGGGTTGTACTTACCTTTACTTTGGCTAAGAATGGTGGAGATTAGGTCGAACACGTAGTTCATGCCTTGCTTTCCTCGCGAAGCTTCCACGCCTAGAGAAGCTTCGAGCACTTCGGTGAGCCACGCATGTACTCGTGGAGGAGGTCTGTGCCGGTCTCGGACTTGAGGAGTTTCATGAACTCTTTGGCGGCGTCAGAGCATAGCTTTATCTCCAGCGAGGTGATTCGGTGGAGCAGTTCTTTCAGCTTCGCTTCGTGGCTGACTTTAGGTTGGAAGTTTGGAACTGCGGCGGGTTCCTCCATGTACGCGGCGGTGGATGGAGGAGAGAGAGCGGCGCGGTGAGGGAGGTTGGAGTGCCACTTCGTACCCGCCACTAACGTCTATAGTGTTATGTGGGACTTGTCCTGCGCCGAAAGCGAGAAGAGGCGTAGGTTAAACTCTAAAGCAATTAAACGGCATCATTTTCGCTCGTAATTTAAAAGATTAAACCATCAATTTAATTATTTGATTATTATTCTCTCTCCTAATCCCTACAAGGTGGGAAAAACTTCATACACCATTTGGTTTTTTTAAAACCCAAAAATACCCCTGCAGCTGCTTTCCTCTTATACTTTAGTTGGTTGCAGCTTTCCTCTTCGGTTATTCACTTCACTTCATTTTGGTGCTGCTGTGATTGTTGGGAAGGCTGTGCATTGGTGGTAGTTGGTGGCATTGTGTTGATTTCGTCGGAGTTTTGGCGTGGTGGTGGCTGACGGAGTCGTCGAGTGGCATCGTGGTTGCAGAGGTGAGTGGTGCAGTTTTGTGTATCGTACGGATTCGATAATCCATATGGCTTAAAATCAGCAATTTGTCAAAAAAAATTAAAAAAATGGTTAAAACATGTATTTAAGTAAAATTTACTTTAATTTTATAAATTATTTGAGTGAGTAAATACAAAAAGTGAATTTTTGGATTGTTTATGCAAATTGTGATGTTGAGAATTTCATCATTTGTTAAATCACAATATTTTTTTAAAATAATTTGTAAAAAATAAGTATTCAATTAGAATTGAGTTTAATTTTAGAAATTATTTGAGTGAGTAAATACAAATAAGAAATTTGTGGATTGTTTATGTAAATGGTGATCTTTAGACTTTAATGATTTATTTAAAATATGTTAAATTATGGATTGGTTATGTAAATTGTGATGTTTAGAAAATGTTATTATTATCAGTGTGTGTGTTTTTTAGTAATGATAAAATAAAATTTGTAGTTGCTAGGATGGACAGCGATGAGTGGATATATAATAGTATTATGTCTGAAGAAAATTATATGGATGAAGATATCAGAGTGGACCCTGATGTGTTTGAAGACAATAATTGTGTAATTGATTATTCTGCAGCATTCAACACGAATGAGGTATTTATGTGATTTTGAATGTAGTTAAAGTTGTGAAATGATTAAATTAAGAAGATTAAAGATGAATTATTAATTTATATAGGTGTTTGAATCACGTGATGCGGTATTGAAATGGGCTCAGACTGTTGTAAATGAGAATGATTTTGTAGCTGTCATAATGAGGAGTGACATATGGACGGGAAAAATAGGAAGGACATCATTTGTGTTAATTGGTTGTGAAATGAGTGAAAAGTATAGACCATGGAAAAAAGGTTTCACACCTTCAACGACTAGCACTAGAAAATGTGAGTGTTCTTTTAAGTTGCGAGACAAATCTGTCCCAGGAGGTCAAGGGTGGATGGTGAAGCTTATATGTGGCATTCATAATCATGCTTTGGCTAAGTCATTTTGTGGACACCCATATGTTGGTCGACTAACTCAGGAGGAGAAGATCATTGTTGCTGATATGACAAGGTCGATGGTGAAACCAAAACATATTCTTCTAACTTTGAAGGAGCACAATGAGAATAATTATACAACTTTGAAGCAAGTATACAATGCAAGATATGCATACCGCACGCATACAAGAGACAATAATACTGAAATGCAACAGCTAATGAAACTTCTTGTACGTGACATGTATATTCATTGACATAGATTGAAGGATGCAAATGTTGTACATGACTTATTTTTGGCACATCCGGATGCAGTATAATTGAGCAATGCATATCATATGGTGCTCTTGATAGACAGTACATACAAAACAAACAGGTATAAACTACCTTTACTTGACATTGTTGGTGTGACACCTACTGGGATGACATTCTCAGCTGCATTTGCCTATTTAGAGGCGGAACGTATAAACAATATTGTGTGGGCCCTTCAACGGTTTAGAGGGATTTTTCTTAAAAGTGAATTTTTCCCTAAGGTGATTGTTACGGATAGAGATTTAGCATTGATGAGTGTAGTCGAAACCATTTTTCCAAAGGCAACCAATTTATTGTGTAGGTTTCACATTGACAAGAATGTGAAGGCAAAATGTAAAACCTATATTCAGCAGCAGAATGCATGGGATTATGTCATGGAAGCATGGGAAAGTGTTGTCGACTGTGCTAATGAAAAGAAATTTGATGATTGTCTTATGAAGTTTGAGGTTGCATGTGATCTGTGGCCAATGTTTATTGATTACGTGAATGACACTTGGTTGAATCCCCACAAAGAAAAATTTGTGACAGCATGGACAAACAAAGTCATGCATTTTGAAAATACAACAACAAACATGTAACTTTTGCTTATGACATTGGTTAAATTATCATTTGCATACTTTTAAAGTCTTTGAAATGTATTGGTGATATCATAAATTGCAGGGTTGAGTCTGCCCATTGGACCTTAAAGCGGCTACTACAGAATAGTGTTGGTGATTTGTGCATGGTTTGGGATGCGATGAACAATATGATCATCTTGCAATATACTGAAATCAAGGCATCTTTGGAAAGGAGTACACATGTGGTAGGACATGTTTTTAAAGTTACGTTATACAAGAGACTTATTGGCATCTTTGGAAAGAAGTACACATGTGAGTTATCTAAGTATGTTATTGGGAGCAAAAACCCTATGACGACGTACAGATGCGGTAGGCCTACGCCGCTCAGGGGCTTCTTCATCATGACCTCTAGCATGTCTACCCAATTCTCGGTCAGGACTTCGGTCAACAGCCCGACGCACTCCTCCTCTCGTTTTAGCCATAATCTGCATCCACATAGTGTTTTTTAGCTTTTGAGCTTCAACATACTAATTGTAAGCGAATTTGTGTATATGGTTATCTATACCAGTGTCATTCACTAGCATACCATATAATCAAGTCCAATTCTAATCAAAACAAACCTATTATGGGTTGAAAAATTGCGATTCACAATCATACCATATAATCAACTCCAATTCTAATAAAAACCAACCTACAATGGGTTCAACAAGTGCCATTCACAAGCATACCATATAATCAA
>CM023960.1:7497807-7510639 GCA_013407115.1 Glycine latifolia
AAATCCTTTCATTGTGAAGGTAGAGATCACAATTATTTGAGGTGTAACTGTGTAGCATCGTACAAATATATATATAATCTCTAGTATACTTTTTTTAATACACATTTTATTATAGTTCATGCGAATTAGTGTCTTGAGAGAAGTAAGGACTAGTTAACAATTAATTACTATTGAAATGTATTGAAAATTATAGAAAACAGCACTATTAAATTTTTTAATTAAAAAAATCACTTTTGATTTCTCAAATAGTATTTTTTAGAGGAAATTATAAGAGTATTTCAGAACTTTTATTTAGTTACACAAACTTTTTTTTTTCTTTTCTTACATTAGTTCCTTTATATATTTGAAAATATTATACTTAACACTTCTTTTAACATCCCTCAAGTCTTACACTAATATCTCTAATTTATAAACCTTATATATATGGATGTCAAAATGAGCATCGAATTTGTAGGACAAGTATGGTTATGCTGCATCTAACGTTAACGACAAATTAAAATGGTCTGGTGTAGTTTGACAATCACAATAGCCTTAACAATATAGTTCCGTGGGACCAAAACCAATAGCATGCATGACATAGAAAACAAGTAATTAAGGAATGGAATTCCAAGAATCCACAAACAACAGGAGCAAGGAATCTCCATGAGAATGGTCTTGTTATATTCTTCATTCTGTCAATCATTTTTAACACTTTGATATGCATTATTTGTTTCGATTAGTAATATATTTTTAATTTAAAGAGGAAGGCCGTGCTAAAATATTTACTAGCAAGTTTGGACACGTTTGAAACGGGTAAAATCATTTCTGAGTTGAGATGCAGAAATTACAATTGAGAGTAAGACATGTGTTTTACAAGTATTCAAACTCTCTTTTTAATGTAGTTATTGATCTTAGAAAGGAGTAAAAAAATTTAAGTGTGTTTAAACTTTAGATTGAGAATGAACCTTATAGCCATTAAAAAAAATCGAAGATTGCGGATTGTAAGAGTCAAAGACCCTCTAATTAGAATAGTTAAAAAAACAAACTACATCTCTTTTAATATTTACATAATCAAAATAAAATTGTTGACTACTTCCCAATTGGTAAATATTCCTAAACAAGATGATCTTAGGAATTTAATTTATCAGTAATATTTGACTCTAGAGATCGAGTCTATATAGACCTAATTCTAGCCAATAAATACACGACCCTTGGATGATTTAAGCTATGAAATATTTTAATACTATTAATATCGTTGTTTGCCTCTAATTATTAGACACTAGTAGATTAATTATTACGGGTTTGTGGATTAGTTTTACAGATTTCATATATGAACAAAGGGCTCTATTGTACAACCAATTAAACAGTTTGATTATCAAAATAGTAGAATATAAATGCTAAAAAAACATAAAAGAAATAAAGAGCAATTAAACCTTAGAACCATATAAAAAAAAGCTTTGATTAACCTTTACTAGAAAAAATGTTTAATCCCTCATGGAAATCACGAAAATACATAGAGAAATCAGAAAACTAGAAGAAAAAGTGCTTAGCTATGAACTGTCACAAGAGAAGTCCAAAATAAAAAGAAAAAAAAATCTCTCCTTAATGTTTCTAAACCCTTGGTTATTAGATTTTAATTTATTTTATTAGTTGCCAAATTAAAAAATATAAATCCCACATTGGCTGGAGATATTGTCAAGATAGAGTATATAAGTGGGGGATAACCCTCACTATAAACTAGTTTTTGGAATTGAGTTACATCAAAACCCACATTTTAATATGTTAGTAGAGCGTATCCTATATCCATTAACTATATATCCATGTTACCTAATTTATAAAATCTTAATTTTTTAGAATTATGCTTGAGAAAAGGCGAAGCTTCACTGTTTTGTGAGCGTTGGGTAAGTGGACAAATTTTAGTTTAATTTACTTTTTAAAAAAAGACTAGTATTTAAGGTATTTATTATTAATTTAAAAAATTCATAAAATAATATGAAATATGTGAAAGTATATATTAATAAATTTATTTAAGAAAAAAAGACTCACCAAACTTTATATAAAACAGAATTAACTGACAATAATCGATTAATCCGCTAGTGTAATCGATTAAACTGTCATATGTAATCAATTAAAGTAACTAGATAATCGATTAAACTGTTCATAAGCTTTCTGGAAATGGTTTCATGAACATAATAATCGATTAAACTGTACAGTAATCGATTAAACCAGAACAACATCATGAAAAATGAATTAAGATAATCGATTACAAAATGAGGTAATCGATTAAACCAGTGATGCATGGTTTTTCATAGAACACTGTGTAATCGATTACAAGAAACCAATAATCGATTAAACTGTTCTTCAAGGTTTTTCCAGAATAGTTTGAATGTCTTTAATCGATTAATTTGATTGTGTAATCGATTAAAGCAGTAAGATTTGCTTTTTAAAGAACTTAGCCTTTGAGAACTTATCTTCTTGTTAAACCATTTGATTTCTTTGAAACTTAAAAACCATGTATGCATGATCATGAGAATGCACATACTAATGAAAGATCACAAGGCATTTAACTTGAACCACTTAAACAAATTACAAATGTCTTTAAAATGATTGGGCATGTAAAAAGCTAAAAACATAATCAAGTCTTCAACCTTGGTTCAATTCCTCTTGTAGCTTCCTTTAAACTCAACAGGTAGTATATCACTTTATCCCCTTATTATGGGTTGTTGTCATCCAGAAAATGAATCAAAGTGATGCTTTTGCATTTGGGGCACTTAAGGTTTCCCTCACTGACCATCACATACATAAGGCATTGAGAGCACCCTACTAGCACCATGGAAAAGGCTTCAAGGCTATTGGAGTACTCGAGGTTGTTGTTGTTGTCATCTTGGCCTAGTTCACTGGACACACAGTGACATTGTTGCTAATCGAGTTGGGGACTCGGGTATTTGATTAACAACCCTTGGTGGGGATATGTTCAAATTCAAGCCATGGTTTGAAGTACTTCCTTTTCTGTCATCCATGGTTCTTCCTCTTTTTTTGTCAAAGTTTGTTACCTATTTTGACTCAAATTGTTAGATAAAAAATGCACATAAAATTTCCAATTAAGAAGAAAAGAGCATAGTGAAGATCTATGTACCTTAAAATGCTTGAAAGATCAAGCTTTGACTAAAGGTAAGCCAAGGTGTGAACAAGAAAAAAAAAGTGGGTTGAATGCTTCTGTGTTGAAGGCTAGGGGGCTATTTTATATGATGAAAATGTAGGGGGTGATTTAAAGCATATATATATATTTTTAGATTAAAATTTCTCTCTTTTCTTCTCATTGACACTTTTTTTTAGTTGACAATTAATTACCAATGTTATTTTATTAATGTTTTATTATTTAACTTCTGGTTGAATTGAAGACAAGAAAATGAAATAAAATCAAAATGGAGAAATATGTAATTTGTGTTGGATATAGGGGGAGCAGGAAGAAGTTGAAGCTAAAGAAGAAGCTTGTGCATTTGAAGAAAGATTTTAGCTTTTCACATGCCAAGGAATTTGTAATTTGGTTAAGTGCATGAGAGGCTAATCTTATGATCCTTGCATTGACTGAACATGATCATTAACATGCATATATAATTTCATTAAAGCATTAAAGCTATTCACAATTTTAAAAGAAACTAATTACTTATGGTTAAGTTTTTGGAAAAATGAAATCTCACTGCTTTAATCGATTACACAACGTTTTAATCGATTACAAGCTCTGTTTTAAAATTTGGAAAAGCCATGAAGAACATATTAATCGATTACTGGCTTCTTGTAATCGATTACATAGTACAAAATGAAAAGCATGTCTCACTGTCTTAATCGATTATGTAACGATCCCGTATGTATTCGATTCATTAACATTATATTATGGTCTTAAACGCAACAATTACTTAACGTAATTAAGTAAACACGGAAGCATAAAGATAATAAGATGTCATCTCATGTCATACAACATGAATTAAACATTATGTTATGGAATTTGATATACATCCCGGTACCCAGGTCCTGTTCCAAAAAGGTGCATTATACAAAATAAACCCATACCGGGTTACAAATACATAATAAAATTGAGTCAACAAACTCGCAAAAGACCGAATCCATGAACCCGGCCTCGACCTCTGGTCCAGGATCCTTAATTAGTAGCCAACCCGGCCTCTCAATGGAGATCCACCGAACAACCCCTACTCGGGTCTCTTACCCCGGACCTCGTCCTCTGCTCTTTGGCTATCACCTGCAATAAAATATAATCTCCAACCAGGGTGAGATACAATCTCAGTAAACTCAAGGTTCTTGGAGACTCACCTCCCCTTGGTTCACTTCCACAACACACAGCATTTATATTGGCATTATAAATAACATAGCCAACCCGACCTTTAATAAAATAATACTTGTACATAACCACACCAACATACCATTCCATCACCAATATGCAATTTAGCCAGCCAGTGCAGATATCATACACAATTGCATATAAGATATACAAGTTAGACAGCCAGTACACATAAAGTGCACTCTTGTATATCTTCCAGTGTACTCCACGTACACATCACGTATCTTCGCCTGAGGTACCAAACCCTGGACTCCACGTGAATTCCACCAAAGACATGCACAAATGTATAACCAGATATACAACTTAGCCAACTAGTGCACTCCACGTACACAATTGTATATTCCAATTATACAAATTAGACAGCCAGTGCACATCTCCATTACATGTATATTTTCAATCAAAAAGCAATAACACACAATGTAAATACACGCACCATGACATCCAATAACCATCACTCCTCAGGAGTATGGTGGAACAATCAAGGGAACGAACTCTCAAGAAAAGAGAGCTTACCTTCTCTGATCGCCGCACCAACTACCTCAGCCTCGTGTTTCCAACCACCAATATCTTCTTTATCAAGCCCTACACAAGGCAAGAAAGATATCAAGAACGGTTCTCAACCGTTTCAAGCAAAGAACCCAGTTATTTTCCAAATCTCAGACATAAACCACCAACAAGTGACTTGTAAACTCCACAAAAGTCTATCTAGGCATAACAAAAATACCCAAAACCCAGAAAATTAGCTTTCAAGGTTGAACCTTTATCACAACAACCTCCTAAGCATATTTTTTCCACAGAAACACCACCCATCCAACCCTAACTCATATGGGTCATTTTTCGCTCTTATAACCAACTCAAAAGATACGGTGAAACTTACATATCTTACCTTAAAAGCCACAAGAAAGGCTAGAGGACAGCTTCTCCAAGCTTGGATGTCCTTAACGTGCCTTCTATCTCTTAAAGGTAGAAACTTTAACTTTCCTTTGGAGAAATGATCTCCTCGTTTGATGATTCTTTCAAATAATAAGGGTTAGAAACTAGTTTGTAAGATGATTCTCTTCAATCCCTATGTTTGATGTGAAGGTTTTTAGGTTAAGGAATGATTATCTAGGAAGCTTTTCTTACGTTAACAACGGAGGAAATATGGAATAAAAGAGAGAAAGTATTTTAGCAAAGGCGGTGAAAATAAGGTTACTACTGAAATATCTCACTCGTGCACATCTTAAACAACCAGCATGGCGTCAACACGTGTAAAAAGGCTAAATCAGGGTTAAACAGCAAATGCTGACTGTTTTAATTGCTTGCAAATATTTATGTAATCGATTGCATAAAAACCTGTCCTTGGTACTATAGTACGTCCAATGTTTCCTCCTCTTTCGACCTCATTCGACCTAATCCAACCTATTTCGAGTGCCTGCCTTGGTACTTCACAAGTCCAAGGTTCCTCCCAACATCTTCCGGAATCACTAACCTGGTAACTCTATCAAAAAGGGGTTACGATCTCTTCCGTCTCTCTACCCGGTAACTCTAACAAGTCAACCACATACGAGCTCCTCCGAGCTCCACCGAGATCACAACTCGGTAACACATCCGAGATCACCCAAGCTCATCCGAGATCACAACTTGGACCTCAAAAGAAAAGGAAGGCACGAGCTCTACCAAGCTCTACTGATACCGCAACCCGGTCTCTCAAGGGAAAGGAATACACGAGCTCAGCCGAGTTTGCTATCCGGTCGCTCTTTCCTTCGTTGTCTGAGTTCCTTTCTATACATCAACGTTTTTTCCCAAAAGTGCTATGTATATACACCACTTACGTGGCAACAACCTGTTCAAGAACCAACCCGGTCTTCCTTTAAAACTAACATACAACACGATCCCAGATTTAACACAGGGTCATTATAGATTACCATGATATCGTAATCGATTACTTAAGTTCATTATTAAATATGCATGACTGCTTTAATTGATTACCACAATCCGTAATTGATTACACAAGCTTGTTTTCAAAACTGAACCTGACTACTTTAATCGATTACGACTCGGATTAATCGATTATTTTGCTCGTTGCAGTTCCCAGGGTGTGCTAAGAACATTTTAATCGATTATTTGGCAATTTAATCGATTACATAAGATGATTTAATCGATTAATTGGCGCTTTAATCGATTACATTATGTTATAAACATTTGTTATAAATAGAATGAAGGCTTGACTGACCTTACAACTTACATACTTCAATATTTCTGAGCATATACAAGCCTTCTCAAAGTTAGAAAGGATTTTCTGAGTTAGCAAGGCTCTTGTCCCACTTTTTAATCTTCATGGTGTATTAAAAGGTTTATTGGGCAAGATTTTCAAAGAAGTTTTGGACAGAAAGTTCTAAAATTGATTTATGCATTTCAACTCTGATTGGTAAACCATATTCATTGGATCATCAGGTTGTCTCTCTCCATTATCTCTTGTTGTAATTTCATTTTTGTATTCTTTGGTAGTTTGAAACTATTGTAAAGAGTTCTTTAAGCTTTTTCTAGAGTGGGTTTCTCTAGAGGGAAGAGTAGAGAAGAGTTCTCTATGTCTTGATCATTAGGAATCTAATAGGGTCTTAGATTTCTGTTCTTTATCTAGTGTTGATAAAGAGTGGTTGTTGTAAAGCTTGTAAGAACTGAAATTTTATAATAGTGAAACTCTAATCTAGTATTGATTAGAAGAACTGGATGTAACTTCTCTTGAGAAGTGAACCAATATAAATTCTTGTGTTGATCTTCTATTCCTTAAACTCATCTTGTTATCTTGATCATTAATTCTTGGTATTATTTTCATTACTTAAAAAGTCTATTTTTGAAGAAATTGTTTTGGGCTGAGTGGTTTGATTGATTTGAAGCATTCTTGGCTTAACTATGATTAAGATCCTATAACTCTGATTTTCTTAATAATTTTTAAAAGACTAAGTTTAAACCAATTCACCCCCCTTTTGGTTATTGTGGGTATTCCTATTGCTTTCAATTGGTATCAATAGCAGGTTCTTGAGTGTTACTCAAGATCACTATCTTTCTTTAAAGAGAAAATGAATACCACACAAATTACCTTCATGGAGGGTGCCTCCCTCAATTGTCTCCCGATGTTTGAAGGAGAGCACTTTAGTTTTTGGAAAAATAGAATGCAAATCTTCATTCAATCAAATGACCTAGGTGCTTGGAATGCAATAGAAAAAGGTCCTTTGATTCCTATTAAAATTATTGGTAATGATATGATTCCTAAAGAATGGGATGAAATGACAAATGTTGAAAAGAGAGTTGTCCAATATGATTTCAAAGCTAAGAACATGATTACTTCTGCACTTTCTTCTGATGAATTCTTTAGAACTGTTAGGTGCAAAAGTGCAAAGGAGATGTGGGATATGTTGGACATAACTCATGAAGGTACAGATGAAGTAAGAAGATTAATGAAGCATGCCTTAATCCCTGAGTATGAAATGTTCAAGATGAACCCCACAGAAAACATATCTCAACTTGATAGACGTTTGTCGTGTCGCTTCAAAACAATTAAACTACACTAATTCTACAGCACAGGATTAACCTAGGTCGACTCAAAGACACTATCAATATGGTTCTATCTTCAATTCACTACTAACAGTAAAGGGAATTTTTGTCGAACAGTTTGCAGACGCTAAGTAAAAATTGCAAAAACACAAACTACGATTAAAGATCAATGCAGAAACTAACAGAATTGATAACAAGTAATGTAAAACAGATTAAAGAGCATCAATCCAATTCACCAAACCAAGCTATTCGAATCATCATCGTTCTCAGAAATTTATCCTATTGTGAAAGTTCATTCAATTTCATTAGAAGCAGTTCAATCGAATTAACCCCTAAATTAATTGAAACCACAACCCTAATTGAAATATCATCCAATTAATCTGTGATTTATATTCGAAATTAGGAAATGAATCAATAACCTAATCCGCTTTCAATCCTAAACGCATTCATAATCATGAAAACAAAATAACAATTGATGAAGAAAGTGAACATTAACACAAAATTCGAAATACTAAACCAGAACTCAAATTCTTCTCTTGCTTGGGTTGGATCCTTGGATTGATTGATTATTTAGCCTTCCATGATCATCATCAATGAAAGTCCCATGAAATAAGTGCACGAAAATGGAAGAAGGGAAAACGAAAAATGAAGAACAAGGAAGAACAGTTGAGAGAAATAAGATAAAGGGTTTTGATTCTAAAAACTTAAAAAGAGAAATGTAAAACTGTTTTTGCAAAATGAAATGTAATGTAATAATTTCTCCTAATGTCACTAATATATAGTGACTAAGTCTGAAGAAAAGAATGGGCCATGACAACCCATCAATTCTAATTATTTATGCTATTTACACCAATAAAAGTCTAACTCGCAGTCCAAAATACAAGTGCAGTGGTTATAACTTCAAAGTCTAAAATGACCCTCCAAATGGTAGAATTGGCTTCGGCTTATTTCTGGCAAACTTGTAGATCTTTTCGTTATCTTTCCAATGACTACAAGAACCTTTTCCCCACTCCCTTCAAAGATGGAATGAAACATAAAATTCTTACAATAGATTCCTGAGCACACCATACTTTTATATGTTAAGAGAGGAAACAAACAGAAGCATAGCAGATACGCTCATTTTCATTATAGTATCATTCTCGTTCAATTGAACATCTATAATCATTTCCCAGCAGGCTGGTGGGACAAGTAAAAGAACCAAATCAAATGGAGTTGTGAAGGTGTCTGATGAGGGTAGAAACGACTTTAAGCAAGTCAATGTTTCCCGGGAAAATCATAGGAAACTTTGTTTTCAAGAACTCGATCGTTCAAAAGACCACGGGTTGAAATAGTTTGGTTGAAAGAAAGCTTAGAGAAGCTCCTGGGATGCTAGGTGCAGATGACCATTTCAATCAGCTAAACTGAAAACACATTTTCTCGTGTAGTGCATTTCACTGCGAGTTATCTGAAGTTCATAGTCCATGCAAACGTCTACAATGATTTGTCGTGTGATAATGAAATTGTTAACGTTGACTCATTTTACATTACATTATTCATTTCTCAGAAGGAAGTTTCATTGAAGAAAGAAAGTTGACAGAAGCCAACGCATGCAGGCAAAACCGTATCAATTGTGAATATCATTGTTTAAACTTTAAAGTGTTGTTGCTATATTTTCTACCATTGGGGTGTTTCCATATCCTTGACTTTTCCTAATAAGTAACACCCACCAACCACTCAACCAGAAAATATGAATAATAGCTATAACAGGATCGCCACTTGCATTTCTTTTTCTTTGGATTTAAGGTACCAGTTAATCAACAGAGAAAAGTTTTTGGCAGTCTATTGCACCAAACTATCTAAGCTTTCGAAAAATAAAAACATTTATTTCCTCTGTAGTGTAGTTTATAAATCATTATTTATTATTACACAACAATAAACATATATACTGCATAATCAGTGATACTGTTACACAACCACTGCGGTGCAGCCAAAACAACCACGTGGAGCATCAAGAACTGTTCCTTTTACGAGCCATCTCCCGTGCCATTTCCCTAAGTTCCTCTGGTGATGGTGGCTTTTCTTCCTCTGGAGGATATTCAATGTATGACCTCTGTAACATAATAAGAAGAAAATATGACTCAGGAGCCAGATAATAGATTATAGATCAAAACAATTTGAAATGGTTGTATTATTCATGCTCAGATTGATTAGAATTCAATGCCATCAAGCACAGATCCTTAATTTGGCAAACGTAGTGTAATATAGCAGAATATTAGGATCTCATTCATAAAAATTTATATCCGCCAATTACTCACTAGTATGTAACATACTGAATCTAAAGGTACAATTCAATTAAACCCCAAGTTAGTATACTTAATTTGCTTATTGTTCATCTAAACTTAGTGGATAGTCAAATCTGAAATTATTAATCTAATTTCAGGAATATTTTCTTAAGGAAGAAAAGCCAACTTCTGCTCATGATTCTATCATTTACTTAATGATGATAATGGGTGACTCAATCTAAAATTTTCATTTATTTAATCGCAAGTAAGAAGCAACACACGTTCCCTTTTTTTTTCCAGAACTGAAGCAACATTCTAAGATTACATTACATTTGAATAATCCCTCCATGTTATTAGCAAATGTGTGGATTTTTTCGTGAAGCAATAACAAAGTAGAGCATTACTACCGAATTCATCTCAAGATAAAAGCATAGTCCTGCTGTAACAAATCAATGCACTTGCTATCTTGAAATTCATAAGGAAGTTCCAAGACCTCCAGTATCAATTAACATCAGTATCAATTAACATCGCTGTGAGTTTTAAAAAATGCACTGATTTGGTAGACTGAAAGTTTTTACTTTCCCATAAATCTTGAAGTGGAAAACTATGATTCTTATGTTTGGTATGCAATTCATAAAAAAAGATTGACAAGAAACTACGATTCCCAGGAATCAATTTTAGTTCACTTTCTCGCAAAAACATTCCTTAGGAGGGAGGTAAGAATCCAACTTTTCTGAATGGAAGAGAAGTTTTAGTTACGTATTTTACGTGAATATTTTTATGTGGACTTCCAGGAATCTGTTTCATGTAGCTTGACAAGGGAATTTTGAGGCATGGGTACATGATGCTTTACATGTAAGAACTATAGCTCATACAATTTGGGATCCTCATTATGGTCAACCGGCTGTAGAAGCTTTTACTCGAGGAGGTGCTCTAGGCCCAGTTAATATAGCCTATTCTGGTGTTCATCAGTGGTGATATACAATGGATTTATGTACTAATGGGGATCTTTATACTGCAGCTCCTTTTTTTATTATTTCTTTCTACTATATCTATAGAGGGTTGGTTACACTTGCAACCAAGATGGAAACCAAGAGTTATGTGGTTTAAAAATGCTGAATCCCACAGGAAAAGTATTAAGACTAACCAACGCATTTTACAAATTTTACACATTCCTAAGAATCAACTTTTCCAAGAATCAGACCAAACGCACCAGTAGGAGTAGTTGTTGTCATTATATGTTATAACAAACCAAAACATCAACAAGTTAAGCCATTTACAAAATGCAAATTTGGAGCATATGAGACTGGACCATGAAAAGTTGGATTGGATCCGTCTTATCTTAGCAATGATGTGAAAGGCAAATGACCCTGAAATTTAAAAAAGAATATACATACATATCCCATGAACTTGCGGAGGTTGCTGGGATTGTTGGCGAAAGTGTACATGAGAATGATGGGAACGGTGACATAGACGCCGAACTTGGCAATTTCTAGAATCCCTTTCGAAGTGCCCAAAGACGACATCTTATCTTTCCTATTACCAACAAATAGCAATAGCAGCAGCGATCTCAATTCAAACACAGATATGATTATCAATGAGATATTTGTTTGGGTTTGGCTACATTAAGTATATAAATTTCTAATACACTATATGTGAACAGTATGCAGACGAAAATGCCCTTCATGATTTGAAGGTTACAAATTTCGTAACCTTCATACAAATTACGGATTATTGAATCCATAAGGTTCTTAAAATTCGACAATTCATAAGTTTTTTTTTAAAGTAATACGGATTGGACAATCCGTATGGTACGGATTGAACAATCTGTATGGTACGAATTGGACAATCCATATGGTCCATACGGATTGACGTCTCAAACTTGTGACCTTCATGTTACTAACGCGACACCCCAACCAATTGAGCTAATAAGTCAATTCTGCTAAGAAACAATTAATATTGTTACATATAACACTAAATTTTTTAATGTATATTTAATACACATGTAAATTTACATAATAAATCATGTTAAGAATATTAAAGTAATAGCATGAGAAATAACTCAATAATCAAAACAAAATTCAAATTAAATTAATTATATATAACTCATTAATTGATAAAATTAAAATAAAAGAGAATCCTATTTGATAGGATCATAACTAACAATTATCCTAATTGATAAAATGAACATAATAACCCTAATTAATAAAATAAGAATCTGAAATAAGAAAAGATAAAAGAAATTAGATAAACTAAACAATTAAAGATTTAGATATGTGTATTAAATATACATTAAAAAATTTAGTGTTATATGTATCAACATTAATTGTTTTTTACTATAATTAACTTATTAGCTTAGTTGGTTGGAACGTTGTGTTAATAATATGAAATGTCACAGATTCGAGACCTACATGTACTATTATTTTAAATTATTTGGAAAATATATTTTAACTTTCAAATCATTGCCTATTGGGAGATATAATCCCCGGGTCTGTATTGGGAGAAATAAACTTTCTCAATATCTGAATCAACTTTGCTGAGGATATTATAAGTTGAATTAGGAGGTGCAAGAAGCAATTTCCACAAGAAGATTGGGCTAAGAACAGAAAGGCAGCCCAAGGTGTGAAAACAAATAGAATTTTGCTACATACACTATATAAATTTTTTCAAATAAGGTGCCCTTCATGATTTGAAGGTT
>CM023960.1:7528736-7571608 GCA_013407115.1 Glycine latifolia
TCAAGAACAAATTTACAACAGCACTCAATTACAAAAATTGCAAAACATATTTACACCCAAAGAGAATGGAGAGAAACAACCTGATGATCCAATGAATATGAATGCATGTGATTTACCAATCAGAGTTGAATGAACAAATGAATTTCAGAACATGCTCTCCTATTCTTCTTTGAAATCTCTTGCCCAAGAAATCATTCAATACCCATGAAGATTTAAAGAGTGGGACAAGAAGTTAGTTAACCCAGAAAATCACTTTCTAACTTTGTGAAGGCTTGTGTGTATTCATAAAATTTGAAGTATTCAAGTTGAAACTTAAGCCAAGCCTCATTTCTATTTATAACAGACTTTTCCAACTAACTGTAATCGATTAAACGCTCCAAATAATCAATTAAAAAGCCTTGTGTAATCGATTAAGTTGTCACTTAATTGATTAAAGTGTTCATAGGATTTCTGGGTTTAAACAACGAGCAAAATAATCGATTAAAACGATCTGTAATCGATTAAAGCAGTGACACATGTATTTCTGAAAAGCCTTGTGTAATCGATTACAGGAAATGGTAATTGATTAAATCAGTGAAACAAGCTTTTCTAAGATTCTTATGTAATCGATTACAAGAAATGGTAATCGATTAAAGCAGTGAAGCATGATTTCCTTTTGATACTATGTAATCGATTACAAGCAATGGTAATCGATTAAATTGTTCTTCAAAGCTTTTCTAGATTTAAAAACAAAGCAAATAATCGATTAAACCGTAGTGTAATCGATTAAACCAGTGATATTTGCATTTTTCCAAAAACATTGCCTATTTAGTTCTTTTTCAAAAATTGCTTTAATTCTTTGATAAAACATTTAAGCATATAAATGATTAAGTGCATGCAATGCAAGGATCAATAAATTGGCCTCTTCATACACTTCATTTGAATTACATTCTTCCAAGGCATGTGAAAAGCTCAAAACAATCTTCCAAGTCCTAAGCTTCAAGCTTCAAGATGTTCCCCCTATATCCAACACAAGCCAACCCTTCAACCCAAGTTATGCAATCCTCACTTAATCCTCTGTTGTTTGATTTTAGCAAGCTAAGCATCCATAATCAAGGAGACGATGCTACAAGGGAAGAAGGAGGAACCACCTATTGAAAAACGCACAAGACATTTAGAAGACAAGTGATGTTTTACCATCCCCATCACATTATGAAATATCTCTATCCACCATGCACTACTTGGCTTAGGCACAAGTTGCAACCTCATGCCTCATTCTTTCTTAGAGAAGATCGATCATTGTTAAACGATTTGGCAAGCGCACCAATTTTCCAAGTAATAAATAAACGGTAAGTCTGAGTGTCGAATTCCACAGGGACTTTGCTTGTACTCAGAGTTAATATATTTCTAATTTTAAGCGAACACAAATTAAGTTTGGTATTTTCTAATCCTAATGCGGAAACATAAAGTTCAACATAAGTAAAGATAGTTAAGCAGAGCACAATAAAGAGATAGGAAACAAACACTTGGGGTGAGTTGTCGGTTGATTCAGAGTTTTGTGACGTGTTGAGGCTCAACTCACCGAAACTACCCTTAATGCAATATTAAAGATATTTCTCTATTGAACATTAAATTTGCTCACCTTCATCTACTTATGTATTCTAACCTTGATTCCTCAAGTGCTAAATCCTAAATCACTTAATTTCACTCTTGATCCCTCAGCAAGCTACATCAAATATTTTGCATTAAGAGTAAAGATGATACGTAACCTAGGTCAAACAACATCATTCTATCCCTAGACATGATATCATTTAGAAACATTTTTCAGTTCTAAGTAAATAATCATTTTCTAAGGCATTAAAACCTATAACAAAGCATGCATATGGGAGAAAACCACAAACATGAATAAAGCTCAGAAAAACAACAATAATACGAAGATAAAATTAAATAGATAGTTAAAATCATTACATCAAGAGTGTTTGGTTGTTGGAACCCCAATAATGGATGGGCTAGTCTTCCATTTCCATGATAGGGCTTACAAATATGAAGAAAAACAAGAAGAATGGAAGGGAATCGAAGGAAATGGATGAAGAGATCCCCAAATGAGTGTGATTTCTCCCTTCTCTCATGCCTTAGCTCTGCCTCTGAATCCCTAAAAACCCAACTCTCTTTTTCGTGCCCTATTTTCTCTTTTAAGAGCAACCCAGAGTCATGGTCTACGCTGAGTGTGGAAAGGTCGCGCTGAGTGCACCTTCATTGTCCAGCTGGATAAGTGACCACGCGTTAAGCGAGCTAGTCGCGCTAAGCGGCATCTGGCGCGCTGAGTTAGCAGCTTCAGACCCTTAATTCTTCTTTCATTTTCTTGCAGTGAAATTTCTACAAAAACACAACCAACATCTTATGAATCAACTAAACTTAGCATCTACTGGATAAAAGCTCAGAAGAAGCTAATTCCTATATTTAAATCACAAAAAGAAGCATTAAAAGAGGAAAAGATGAGATAATTTCTAAGTAATTTACAAGCAGTTTTATGTATGCTTAGCAATTATCAGTCACCTTAACCTAAAGCCCACCAACATGACTCTACAATTTGCCAATGGTTCTAAAATGAAAGCACTATGGAAAGTAGTAAACATGACAATAAAGGTATATCATTTAACATTTATAATTGATTTTTTTTCATGGATATAAAGGAGAACCAACAAGTTTCAATCATTCTAGGAAGATCCTTCAAGAGAACCATTCATGTAACCATCAATGTTCATAAAGAAGTCTACACACTTAGAGAGGGCAAGAAACAAATGTTTTACTAAATTTAAGGCATTGAAGATTTTCCCAACGAATTGGCTCACCAGCAACACCATCATATAGCACCTTAACAATCCATATGCCATATGTCAAGCTATTGACATTAAAGAAGTGCTTACTAGGAGGCAACCTAGCATGCTAACTTTAACTTTTTCTTTTTGCATTTTAAGTTCTTAGGATAGTTTAAATTTAAATTTATTGCATTATAATTCTTAATATAGGTTTTAATTTTAAGTTTGGAGTTCAAAAACAAATATCACTTAGTAGCATAGCACTAACTTGCATTTTTTAGTTTTATTCGTCATGGGCACCCTTATTAATGGCCAACTCGTTTGGAGGACCACGTACTCGCTATCTAGGGAGGTGGCGAGGCTGCAGTGGGTAAGAAGAGGTGTTGAGGGTTCTTCAACCTTAAATGAAGCCTTTTCTACCCTTCTCTTTTACTTTTTGTTAATTTTTCTTTATTAGTTTAGTTGTTTAGTATATGTGTGGTAGTTTACGAATATGTTTATTATTAGTAAGATAAGGAAACACAAGTGTTTAAGAAGCATCACCATTTTCTTGCAAACCCACCATAAAATAAAACAAAATTTTGTGCTTAAATCATTCTTTGTATGATTAAGCTCAAATGCTAGAAGTGAAAACCATTGATTTTGCTTGATTGAGATGTTTAATGAGTTTGGCATGAAAAATTGAAAGCAAATAAAGCAACTTGTAGAACTAGCCCGATGAGTGAGTGATCCTTATAATAATACAAATATATATTAAGTGACACTCTTATTTCACTCACATTAGACTTTAACTGAATCTCTTGTAAATTGATTGCAATTGTATGCATTCAAATTCTCAAGGCCATGTTTGCATGTTTAACCAAGAACCAAAAAGCCTCCCGTACATTGTTTATCCCTTGCACCTTACTTTGAGCTTAATTGATGTATTCTTTTCTAATTCTCTAACCTTGAAATTTATATGTTTATATATCCACTACTACCCTTAACTTAAAGGATAAGAGAACATAGGTTTAGGAATTGGGAAAAGTTTTAAGTTTGGAGTGACAATCCACCACTCAAAGGGAACAAAATCAAGGGTAGCAGCAAGCTATCACTTGAACAAGGTTGAAAGTATTATCCTCATTCTTTCTTGTAAAGTACTGAAAAAGGAAAAATCCAAAAAATAGAAAAATAAAGAGAAAAGCAAAGTAAAGAGAAAAATCAAAAATTGAGGACAAATCAAAGTATGTTGAAATTGAAAATCTAGGGTACCAGGGATTGGTAGGAAGTGAATGAAAATCTAATGAACAGACTAAATGATTTCTTTCTTTTGAGTTACTTTTGAATATCTACAAAAACCAAAGTTCCCTGTTAGCCAAGCTCCATTACAAGCCAAGAAAGTCTTTAGTGATCTTTGCATGCATTTGATGTGTTGATTAACTTGAGATGAAAATCAAAGTTGAACTGTGGTGTCTTAAGTTGTCAATTAAGTGAAATACTTAGCCAAAGTTAAGTCAAAAGCTTAAGAGTGAAACACTTATTATGAGGACAAGTTGCTATGACATTGAATTTGATTGTCATTCTTGTTGCATATTTATAACCTTGCATTTGATTTGGTTGAGCTAAAAAGTTGAATGTGGGCACCATACTTAGTTGATTGAAACACATGAACAAAAAACTTGCTGAATAAAGGGGAATGCAAGAAGAGTGTGTATGTAACTTGTCATTGTGTATCCTTAGTCTTTAGTTGATTTGTCTTTTTATTTTTGAGTCTTAGTTTTATTTTGTTTTAAGTCCTTATATTTTTTAAGTAGTTTTTACTATTTTAGTAGTTTTAGTTAGTCTTGCTTGAGGACAAGCAAGGTTCTAAGTTTGGAGTGTTGATAAACGTTAAATTTAGCGGATTTTAATATACATTTTGTGACGTTTATTTGGTACTTTAGTTAACTTTAGAACTTGTTTTGAATAAAATTAGTTTAAATTCAATTTTTACTTTGTCTTACTTAGAATTTTATGTTTTATTTATTTATAATGAATTTTTAATAGTTTTTCCAGCAAAAATAGGTCATTCTGGCAGAGCTCCAGAAGCCCAAAATCAATAGAAAGTTCTAGAAGGAGAAATTGTGAAAATTGAAGATAAAAGCTACGAAAATCGAGAGCAATATATTTTTTAAGGATAAATCAGTTGAAGAAGAATAAATTTCCTTGAATTAATTAGAGAAATTATTTGTTTGTAATTTCTTGTGATTATCAAAGATATAAACTTTTACAATATTAAAGTGGATATAAATGGATGTGTGTGTGTGTTTGGAAAGTCGTCCACTGAAGATAATGCAGATATTTAATGGAGATAAATATAGTTGTCCAGTGACTTGATAAAAGAAAGAGTTCTTAAAATAGTTTTTCGAATAAATACTTAGTGTGAAAAGGATGATGAAAAGTGCTATAAGAATGCTCAGTAAACCGATATGGAGAGAAGTAGAAACACTTGGTTTATATTAGTTTACTTAACCTGACCTACATCCAAATCTCCTTTACTCACTAGTAAAGGGTTCCACTGATCAAAATTTGATTACAAAACAATTATTTTAACCAGCTGATAAATGTCAAATTTACCAGATTTTCATATGCATTTTGTGACGTTTATTTGGAATTTTAATTAATTTTAAGCCTTGTTTTGAATCAAATTAACTTTAAATTCAATTTTTACTTTGTCTTAGGTAGAATTTTATGTTTTAGTTTTTTTTTAATGAAAATTTTTATAGTTTTTAACAAAAACATATCATTCTGACATAGCTCTAGAGGCCTAAAATCAACAGAAAGTTATGGGAGAAGAAGTTGCGAAATTGAAGATAAAAGCTAGGAAAATCAAGAGCAAGATATTTTTTAAGGATAAATCAGCTGAAGAAGAAGATAATTACTTGAATTAATTATAAATATTATTTGTTTGTAATTTCTTATGATTATTTCCTTAATTAAACCTAGCTACAATTCTATAAATAGGAGGCTAGACATTAATTGTAACGTGGTAGAAGTCCCAAACAGTTCTTAGAATTAAATTTTAGACTTCCACCTACTAGACGTCTCCATTATTTCATTAGACACTCTAGGTTTTATTGTATTATTTTTATGAGTGCAATTCCTTCCACCTAGGAGAGGAAAGGATGAACCTTGTTTCACTTTAATTCTATCAATACAATACTTCATCTTGAGTTATTTATTTGTTTTTGTAGTTAATGCTTTTATTTGATTGTCCATTTTATAGATGAATTTAGGAACTGACTTGCGTTTTTTTGAGCCTTGTTGAAACTCGAACATGAATATCAAGTACTTAATTAAGATTATCTCTAGGGATAGAATAACCTTGGTTAAGCTTCGCTAATCCTCGACCATTAATTTTGATTGCTTGTGTCAGTATGTCCAAGGGATTGAGTATTGGGCAAGTAGTTTAGAATCTACAACCATGCGGGAGTTGGGGTAGAATACATTAGTGAATTGGAAATTAGCAAGAAAGATGAATAAAGAATTGTGAAGTTATAGTGGATTGAGCGAATTCCAAGTCCAAACCTAGACATTCATACATCAAGACTAACGTCACCATCCAAGTCTAGTATTTCTATCTGTACTTAATTATTTTATTTTCATTATAATTTATTTTATGTTATTGATTTTGTGAGAATCACAAAACAAAAAATAATAAAACCTAGTTCTTAGTTAAATAATTACATGAAATCCTTCATTTATTCCTTTGGGAGATGACCTCAATGATAATTCGGTTATTACATCATAATATGGTTACACTTGGTCTATAAGTTGAATCTAATGTGAAATAAAACCCTAACACCTGTCACTCTTGGCTTTACAAGTATTCTTAATACCACTTCTGCAACAATCAAAACAGATTATATCAGGTGATACTAAACACATCAATGGAACATATGACAAACATTCATAACCAACCCAACAAATCTCCAATACAAACCTGTCGGGGAAGCTTTCTTTGAATGAACCATTGAATTAGTAGTTTGGCATATGAAACAGACAAAATGAAAAATTGAATATGATAATTAGTACGAATAATTAAGATATATTGTATAGTAATGACCAACATCAAAACCTTTGTCTCGTAGTAGAGACATCAACTGTTGTTAGAATTAGGGTGATGGGTTATCCTTTTGGCCAACAAGCCCTCATGCAAGTTCAACTTCTCTTCTAATCTTTTCTTTGGCATACTCGTCATCATTATCATCATCAAATATTCCCTCAAACTTCTTCTTCTTCTCAGAATCAAAATTCTCAACCCCGTCATCCCAATAAACTCCAACTGCATCTTCTCCCTCCCCTCTCTCCATGAACTAATTCACCAGATCTGACAAATCAATTGAGTCCTCTAGCAAGTGCTTCTCATTCTCACTGCTATCACAAAGCTTCACATGTGTCACATTAGTGTCAAAGGTTGTCGCTACCCTCTCAAACCTCACCGAAATCCTTCCCATTCCTCGATCAATTGATCTTTTCTTTGCCTTTATTTTCTTCTATAAAAAGGTGAGTGTGGGGGCTATGTTTTGAAATGATGTGTACTTAAAAGGAAAAGGGCGAATGAGAAAGAGAATGGAGTAAGAATGACAAGAGGGAAACAACATGCTATTTATACACATACGAGTCTCAAATAGAGATTTAGTTTAATTGCAGTATCAACCCTACATTGATGCAATGAAATCCATCGATTGATTGTCACATGCTCTCGCCAAAGCAAATGGTAACCAATTGAGTCATTAAGGTTTGTTTTCCCTTCCAAATCAATCTTCTCGAACATTCCCAAAGTTGCCAACGTCTCCAACTCCTTTTGGAGCCGAGTTTGGCGAGGGGGTTTGGGAGGAAGGGGGAGAAAGGGGTAGAGTGCATAAGGATGGAGACGACATAAGAGATGGCGATGGCTTTGAAAAGCGGCGAAGGGTGGGAGGGAAAAGGGTTTGAAAGTGAATCATTGTTGTTGGAAGAAGGGAAAAGAGTGCATTTGATGGGAGGAGGATGGGAGGGATTTTTAATAAGGCATGTGTGTTCTAGAAAAATTGACAATATCGCTTTTTTAATAATCAATGTTGTGTATATCTCTTAACATCAGTCTTGATCGAGACCAATGTTAACGAGTAAAAAATAACATCAGTTTTTATCAAAATCGATGTTAAGAGATATACACAACATCAGTTTTACAAAATGATGTTAATGAGCAAAAAATAACATTGGTATTTATTAAAACCCGATGTTAAGAGATATACACAACATTGTTTTTACGATTTTTATAAAATTGATGTTAACAAAGTCATTTTTTTTACAAAAATGTCACCGTGCTCTTTGTTAACATCGATTTTCATAAAACTGATGTCAAAATGATGATGTTAAAAGCACATTTTTTAGTAGTGAAAGCGCATGAAATAACACATGATTATGAAACTCATTCTGACATCAAGGTCAAGTGGTTGTTGTTCACACCAAATGGAGGCAGCCATACATGGACATGTATGAAGGAGACGCTTGGGGAGTACTTACAACTATCAAATTTGTTACCTCGCTGGGACTGCAAAACGTGTTTTTTAAAGCTGATAGCAAGTGTGTCGTAAACAAAGTTGAGCGCAGTTGTGAATAGAACTTGAATTTGGGGGGTCATAATAAATGATTGTAGAACCTTGTTATCTCATAACTCAAGAGACTACAAATGGTGTTACACATGAGTTTGCTTGGGTGGTCCCATGTTTGCTTAGCCTCTACTCATCTTATCATATTATCCCATATATGGGAAACTTGTTAGAAATGAAATGATATAAATCTTCTTCGGTCAAAAAAGAAAAGTACAAGACAATAAAATGAGTTATATATATAAAGTTTTTCTTAAAAAGTGTCGTTATAATGAGTTAAGTTCATTGTAATTGCTTTCGTATTATTTTTTTAAAATTGTCAGCAACTAATGACTTTTTTGAAAAAAAAAATTAAGTCTTAAATATTTTTTATCCTTGCTATTTTATTTTTTTTTACCAAAAAAATCCAATGTACCAAGGTTGTGATTCTAAAAGTAAGAGCATGTTATAGCAACACCGTTGAGATTTCATTTAATTACACAAAACTTCACTCTATTTTGTTTTCCTACACTAACCCCTTAAGTTTAAAAATATTATACTAACATTTCCTCATATATTTAAAAACATTACACTGAAATTTCCTTATACGTTTAAAAACGTTACACCAAGCCGTGAAGACCGTAAGACCAATGAGGCATTTTTCTTAGGGCCCCAAGGGTTTCATTTTTTTTTTACATTTTAAGTATTTTTTGTCAATTTAAATTATTAAGTTGTAAATTTTGTTAAGACATGATCTATTATTTGTAATTGTAATTATTTTTTATTAATAAGACTACTGAATCTTAAGTTATGAATGTAATGGTTATCATCAAAAATCATTTAAGTAAAATTTTAATTTTATTTCAAAAAAGTTAAAAAAAATTACGTTATAGTTATTTTAGATTCAACATCTCCTTTACCTAAAAGAATCTATTGAAATTAGTATAAAATTTAAATTTAATGAATGAGTATATGATTGATAGATAAAAAAGATGTTTTGGCAAAAAATATTAATTATAAAATAACACATTTAGCTAAAATTTCAATTCATGTTGGTATTTTGTATTCGTAGATTAATTTAAATCTTTTGTATTCGTAGATTAATTTAAATCTTTAATTGAGAGTCAATTTGAAATGTAAATAATATTTAAAATATGAAATCATAATTTATTTTAAAAAAATTAATAAAGTATATTAAATTAAAATTTGAAGTAAATTTGTCCTTAGGCCTCGTAATCTCTAGACACGGCCATGCGTTACCCTGACATCCCCTTAAACATTATATACACTAACACCCCTTCCAATTAAAGTCAAAGTAATGAAAACAAATAAAAAATACTTGTATAATTACACTAAACCTCATAGACTATTATTTTAATTTACTCAAATAATTAACAAATCACTCATTTGTCCAAGGAAGAAAATCCTCTACGTTTCTAAAATGAATGCACGGTGGTGTGGTCTCCATATTTTTGAACCGAGTTTATTATATTTTTTTAGGTTAAATGCCACTTATGATTCTTTATGTAATGGTTTTTTTTTTATTTTTTTATTTATTTTGATACATTAAGTTTTTAGAAGTTTTATTTTTTGTTTTTATGTTTTTAAAAGTTTCATTTTGATTAATTTTTTTATTATTAAAAATGTTAGTATTTCATTAACTTTTAAATTTTGAAATAATTAGTTAAAAATAATAAAAAGCTAAAAACTTTACTATATGTCTTTTTAAATCAAATTATATAAGAAACATATTTGTGTTGTTATTCAGTTGTATTGCATATGCTTGAATAATAAATTGTGTAATTTGTTTTTAAAAGACACATATTAACAATTTATACTCATCATTATTTTAATTTAATTATTTCAAATTTTAAAAGTTAATGAAATATCAAGGTTTTTAACTGAGAAAAATAATAATAATCAAAATAAAACTTAAAAAATATAAAGAATCAAAATTAAACTTTTAAAACTTAATAAATTAAAATTAAAAATATATTAATACATGAAGGATAAAAAGTCACATTACCTTTTTTGTTATATAGTGAAATATTTAAAGAGAATGAATTCCCTGTAATAAGGATACAATGAGTTGCGTAAAAAAAAGATACGAATGAGTCAACTCCAATATTAAATATTAAAGTTTGGACTTGGTTAATATTTTTTTGTTAAAGTTAAGAAAATTTAAAACTTAAACTCAATACATATAACTTGTTTATGATTTGATTATCTTTTTAGTTATTACTTTTTTTTAATAAAAATGTTTATGACTTATGAGTTTCATATTTAATAAATACCTCCATGTTAGAAATGAGATAAAAAAAAAGTACGAACGTACTATATTATTTTGTGTGCATGAATAACATAATTTAAGAAATTAATTGAACATTAATTTATCCCAAAAGAAAATAAAAAATCTGCGGTCCAGGTCACTCTGCCACCAATAATAAAGTTTAACATGCAAAAATAAATTGTGACTACCCTTCCTCTTTCTCACTTCCTCTCATCTCACTCTCACTGCTCCATCCCCATAAAAACCTCTTTCCATTCCCACTTCCCACAAACTTTCTCACAACACACATGACATTATTATTATTACTACATTAGCAGCAGCAATGTCTAGTTCCAGAAAAAAACTGGTTCAGAACACCGTGTCCGTGAGCCTGGGCTGCGGCAGCTGCAGAAGGCCCAGGCTCCTCCGGCACATATTCCACCCGAAGCGGAGGCCCAAGAAGCCCGCGTACCAGTCCCACGGGTTTCATTGGGACGACACCGCGACGAGCAGCACCACCACCAATGCCTCCACCGCCGCCACGTTCTCGCCATGCTACGCGGAGGCCTCGGCGCAGTTCAGCAACTACGCCGAGTCCGCCGCCAGGGCACTCGGGCGAGGCGTGGCGGTGGAGAAGGACTCTGATGATCCATACCTGGACTTCAGGCACTCCATGCTGCAGATGATACTGGAGAACGAGTTATACTCCAAGGATGATCTCAGGGAGCTTCTCAACTGTTTTCTTCAGCTCAATTCGCCGGACCACCATGGTGTTATAGTGAGAGCGTTCACTGAGATCTGGAATGGAGTTTTCTCCGTGAGGAGGTCTGGTTCTTCCACTGGGTTCCACGTCAACCGTAAGTCACGTGACTTCTAGTGCTTTGCACGTGCCAATGTGTAATACTGTAACCTAGGTTGTCTTTTTGGATAAATTTATCCATCCAAAAGAAAATAAGAAGTTTTATGTGTTAAAATCAATTTATGCACTTTTTTTCAAGAAATTAAGAAAAATAGTTTCTATAAAATCTTAAGTGCATAACTTGATTTTAATTTGAGAAAAACTCAATTATTTTAATTTATTATTTCTCTTGGTACAAGTACTTATGTAAAAATTTGTCTTCTAGAAATGTTTAGTCAATGTAAGTTGTGTTCTGTACTAAGTTGCTAACGTTGTATTGTGCGGAGCATTTAGATCATCCCAACGTACTGAGGAAGCTCTGTTTTTTATTTTACTTTTGTAGGAGTAACACTATCCTGGCATCAATCTAGTGGATGAGATCTTTTAACTGTTTTTTTGTTTAACATAACCAAGCTCTGTAGCAGAGACTTCTTTTAGCTGTTTTTTTTTCCCTTCACTTGACCCTCTTACATAAATTTTATACAATTCATACAATGTAAAAGAGTAATAGAAAGAGAAGAGCGGAAAGTACGAGATAAAATAGGTAATATAATGGAAAATGGGGAAAAATAAATTATATAAGTTTTGTAAGAGTTTGTCGTATGTGTCATTATCAGTTCCATTTATTTGGAACAACGCATGTTCCTTACTCTTTTGTGATCATTCCTCAGTCTTCTTTACACTTTGTTTTGATGATGAATGAAATAGGAAGAAAAAAAAAAAAGAGAAATAGAAATGACGGAAATAGAATAAGAAAAATGCGTTATTAGGATGGATACAAATAATAAAAAAAGAAAAAAGAAATACTTTTTTAAATGAATGAAAGAAAAAAGATTATTGATTTAAGAAATTAAATTTTTTTCAAATGATGTTGTATTTTAATATAAAATTATTTTTATAATGTGTTTTGAGAAATTGAATTAGCGCAAATGTTATCCTATGTTCTAAAAAAATCTAACCCCTTTTGTCGCTTGTGGGGATAAGACTTTTCACGTGTATTTCACAAGAATTTTCTTCTTTTTTCCCTTATAAATAAATAATGAAAAACAATATTTTCTACTATCTATCTCGGCCGCTACTTTAATGAATCCAAACGACAAATAATAATAGTATTTGTTGATGCGTATTTTACTTTTATAATAATCTATAAATAAACTTGTTGAAAAAGTTTTTAAGACCGTCTTAAAATTTAATCCATATGTGTCGTAATTATTTTATTATGAATTTAATTTAACTATGATACATTTTCAGTGATTTATCTCTCGCATGATTTTTCTGCATTTCAAAATTTCGACATATCACATTGCCATTCAACAAAATGATACATTATCGGTGTAATGATTTTTATACTTCCAATCAATAAAAAATCATCTGAGGAAAAAGTATATGCATCTACAATGTAAAAGAAAAACATTTTCATTCAATTACTAAATAGTTACGTAGGATAAATTAATGATTTTTATAATATTTATTATTTTAAGTTTATAATTATGTTAAAAGTTATACTGATAATAACTTTTTATTAGTTAACAACATTATACTCATGTTGTATAAAAATTAAACTGAAATATATTTTTTAAGAACTTTTTTTTCTAGATCATATTTATCATTTCTGGGGAGGAATTCTAATTGAGGCGGATAGAACAATTATGTGATAAAGATAAAACAATTTCACATTAATTAATTTACATATTTAGTTATTCGATTCATTTGACTTTTAAGATAGTTCATATAAAAATGAAAAATATACCATATAAAAAATGAATTGGATTAAAATACATTTACATACTTTATTTTAATTAAAGTTTAATTTTTATATATTATCAACACAAGTATTCTATACACTCTAAACTAATTAAAAATAATCAACTTTTAAATTAATTATTATATAAATCAATAAACTTTCTATGCATAATTATTATAATGTATATATCTTTTAACACTTTTAGGTATTTATACTATTTACTCTTCTAATTAAACCATCATTTATTTATTCTTACTTTTATTGTTAATTAAATGATTATTTTAGTTTCTAAATATTAAACCGGTGACAATTTAAAATTTGAATAACAAAAAATATGACTTAATCTCTCAATGTGTAAATCATGCTATTATTACATTCTGTTGATTCTTAAACATTAAAATTTGTCTTATTTTTTTTACACATTTAAGACCAAATTAATATTTTTTTTTCTTTCAAACATTATATCAAGAAAGTAGTTTATTTACCCTTTACTTTTCTCTTCCTTCGTCCTTTCTTAGTAAGCACTGTGCCACTTTGCTACTGTGCGTACCTGTGGCCGTGCGCAGCAGCGAATCCATTGAGTCTAGCCACTTGTGAGTTCAGGTTTTGGCGTAGGGATTTGGTCAAAAATGGTTGCCAGCTTGCCAGGTTTTGTGAATGGCAACACAACACAACGGTGGGAAAATATAGGCATTGGGATTTGAATTACAATAATATGAATGGTCCAAGTGCGGAGAGACAGAAGGTTTTAATGCCTTTCAATGAGATGAGAATAGAATTTTTTTTATGCATTTCCCAATGTTGGTATTAATCGTTGGCAACTCCGTACTCTTTGTTTTTAGTTTACTTGCCAGTTGTGTGATATCATATTTTCTTGTAGCTATTGAAGTACTCGATTGTTTTTCCTTTTGTTTATGCATTTCAACAATCTTTGTGCTATAGTACATGCATTTAGTTCTTGTTTGTATTGGGCATTGATAGTGTGACTGCCAACATCTCTATTTGAATTTACAACCTCTGAGGGAGGTAGGTTCCAATCGTTGATCATGGTCAGCACGCATTTATATCTCACAGAAAACACTGTAATTTTTTTATTATAATGAAATTGGGTTAATTAAAATATCTCTTAGTCTAGATCTTAACAAAAGAAAAAACAAAAACAAAATCCTTGATGCAGTTTACTTTTACAGAAGGTACAGGATGATAGAACCCCCTTGAAAAGAGAGAGTATGAAATATGGCTGAGAAATATCATTTTCTTTTTCAAGAGAAAAAAATGAGAAGAGACTCAAGTAACATCTGATTGATGTAGCCAAAGATCATAAATCTCAAAAAATAAGAGAAGACAGTCCTAGGAAAAACTCATGGTGTAATTTATTGATTTGAAAAAGATACAATGGGAGTATGTAAATGCTTTTTATATTGAGCTAACAATTTTCTAACAAACTAATACTATTAACAACCGCAAAGTCTCTTTTCTATGAAAACCAATTCTACTAGAGTTAACTAAAATTATTTTAAGTGGCCAAATTCTTACTTTCAAGTATTTAATATAGCTATATTCTTAAAGCTTGAACTTCAAACCATTGATTAAACATAAATATTTTTTATTAATTAATCTACATGTCTGGGGTAAAATATGTCATATAAAACATATTTTTCAAGCATTCAAGATCCAGATTCAAAATGAAGTATTTTTAATTAGTTTTTAGTGTGTTATCTAATTCTTTTTAAGTTAAAAAGAATCTGATAAGCCTGGATATAGGAAGGGTTCATTTTGCTCATAAGAATTTCTAGCGTGTGTAAATACTAAATACCTAAGGTGTAAGTTGGAATCAAGCTCGAGTCTTTCAAAGACACGACGATTCAAGAGAAAACAGAGAGATTTTTCTTTCTTTTGGTTGCATGGTCCAGACTCCAGATGGATGAACTGAAAGGGGAAAAGGCATAGGTGCGGATTTTCAGCTGCAGTTTTCAGTGAGTTCAACCTTCAAATGACAAAAGAAAACCCAAACATAAAGATGTGCTTTCAATCTCTGTCTCACTTTGTACTCCAAAACAAGATTCAGGATTAGAAGATGGATTTGAATGTGGCCTACTTTCAAGGGATGGTCAACTCTATAGCAGGGCACCTTCATGGTAGTGGAAACATGGTGCATCGTTATTCAAAACAAAATCCAGAACATAACTGGGATAAAGATATGTAACTAAATTAGCTAGTTTTCCAACTCAGCCTTGTCAAATATTAGTTGTGCAGAGAAACATGTTCATATTTTCTATAGCATATGTTTCATTAATGTTGAAATTTCGCAATTATGATGGTCAAATAATCAAATGTCCTACTTGTGAATAATTGAACTTAAACTCCCTAAGAGAAACATGTAGGTTCTATCTCACATAAACATTATTGAAGTTGAGAAGTGGAGAAGAGGAATTAAAGAGTTGGAAAAAAGAATAGTGACAATCTTTATCTGGCCACCTAATTCTTTTGGTAGTGGGGAACATCTTTGTACTTAGTAAAGGCCAGAGTTAACATGATTTGTTACCTGAAAGTAAAGTTGTGTTATGATTTGGTGTGGGCATGGATTAGAATCCATATTTATTTAAATGGATTGAATTTTAAATTTATATTCATATTTTTTTAAAAATAATTTAGATCTAAGATTCAATCTATTTAAATAGATATGGATTTGGTCATATTTAATTTATATTCACTTAAATGTTATAAAGATATTTTTTTTACAAATTTTAGTTATTAAATGCTAAAAAGTGAAAACTTAGTACCAGTCCATTTAAGAGCTATTTTCAACCGACTTTGGTCAATACTATTTTTGATCGATCTTGGTTAGTGTATTTTGACCTACCTCAACCAAGACAATTTCAACAGATATCAGTCTAAACATTTTCGGTTGACATTGATCAAGAATGTTTTTGGTTGATCTTAGATAGAGTTACTTTTTGGTTGAGGTCGGCTAGGGTGTTTAGTCAATGTTGGTCGGTGGTATTTTTTGGCCGACATTGACTAGGGGTTTTTCGATCAACATCGATCGTGAGTAGTTTTTGGCCAACGTTAGTTAGGTGTTTTGTGGCTAATAAGGTTTTTTTTTTTTGCTGATGCTGGTTGTTGATAGTTTTTGGCCAACATTCGTCAGGACTATTTTTTGGTCGATGTTAGCTAGGTTTTTTTGCTGACGTTGATTGAAACTATATTTTTGTTGGCAACAACTAGGATTTTTGGCCAACATTAACCATGACTATTCTTTTGGTTGGCGTTAGTTAGAGATATTTTTTGTTGACATCAAGTAGGATTTTTCAATCGGCGTCAATTGGGGAATATTTTGGCCGACGTCAACTAGGTTTTTTTGGCTGATGTCGGTCAATGATGTTTTTTAGTCGATGTCGGTCAATGATGTTTATCAATCGATGTAAGCCAAAAAATAGTCTCATCTGACGTCGACAAAAAAAACCCTAGCTGGTGTCGAGCGAAAACCTACCTGATGTTGATAAAAAACTAATCTCGATAGACATTGACAAAAAAACCTAGCTAACGTCAACGAAAAAATAGTATCAATCAATGTTGGCTAAAAAATCCTTACCAACATTAATCGAAAAATAGGCTTAACCAATGATGACTTAAAATTATCATTAGTTGACATCGAGCAAAATAACTCTAGACGACATCGACCAAAAAATGGTTCCTAACAAAGTTGGCCAAAAAAACCTAACCTTCATTGTCCAAAAAATTGTATTGGATTTAAAAATCCAAACAAATATCCAATTAATTGGATTGGATTTAAAATCCAAAAAATTGGATTTGGATATGAAACTAATCCATTTAAATAGATTTAAATTGAATTAGATTGGATTAGATATGGATTCTTTTATGGATATGGATTTTTTTGCACAACCCTACTTATCACAAACAACTTTTTCTAAGAAAAGTTAGCCAAAAAGATGTTGATCTTGTTTTGACAAGAAAAGCAAACTGGTTTCCGATGTATCTATGCAATGAGGATGAGTTCTAGCGTGCGTAGGTGAAACCAAGTTTCGTAGGTGCGAAAGTAACCAACACCGTTCAATTGAGCTTTTCATAATCCAATGGTCATTTTTTGTTGCCAATCTTGCACTATCAGATTGAGTTATCCGTAATCCAACGGTTTATTTTTGCTAGTCGTGCTACCCCAAAAATATGTGTCCCAAGTCTCGAATTTGTGCCCTAATTTTGGAACAGCACAACCCCCCATTGCCATCCATAGCTACTTCTGCGGCTTCACTTCGAACGATACTTGCGAGAAGGATCCCAGTTGGAGGCTAGGAGTTTTACACGTTTAATTTTCTTTGTAATCTCTCCTTCATTGGTTCACTTTAAGGTATGCACACTTTTCATCTCTCCCGGTCCACAATTAATTTTTTAAAATGATTTTCTTAGTGACTGGTTGCACTCCTCCAATGCTAGACGTATGTAGGTTTTTTTTTTTAATTTTTATAATGTCATATATTATTTATTTTTAACCGAAAAAGATGATTGTTGCCAAAAGATTTACGAAAGAAATCCTAATTAAGTTTACACCTGTCATTGAAAATCAGCACACATCAAGCCAAGAAATATCATTCAACCAAAACAGATAACAACAAAAGGCATTCTAGTTCTTATTATTTTGCTTTAATTCTTGTAATATACTCATTTGTTTATTTTTTTTTCCTTATAATATATGAATAATTTGTTTTTAATTCCTATCATTTTCTTTTAGAGGATTTAATTCAAAATAAACAAAATATATAGGAATTAAAACAAAAAAGAAGAGATATTATAAGGACTAGAACAAAACAACAAAGATAAAAAAAATTACGAGGACAATTTAAAAAAAATACAAAGACAAAAAATAAAAAATAAAATATTATGGGAACTAAAAACATATTTAAAGCTTAAATATATGTCATAACCTATATAATGTGACATAGTCAATAGCTAATATTGTCCCTTAAGCACGTGATCATGAGTATGATTCTGGATCTATGCATATGAAAAATAATATATGTTAGGAGATGTCAACTCCTTAAATGGATCACAATACCTTGATGAATTAATCATTGACTTTTGGTTGAGGGATATCCTGATCACCCAAAAATTATATGTCATATTTTTCCCTAAAGTGAAGTTGATGGACTAAATATAGCATTTTGAGAATTTAAGGGACTAAAAAGAACAAATTTTTAATTAGGAGATCAAAATCAAAAGTGCCTCAAATTTGAGGAACTAAAACATATTTAAGCCATTAATTTATACAATAATCTTAGTTAGATTAAGTTTATTTAAAACAAAAACCAAATATTAAGTAGTAAACTTCAATGCAAACAAATGAAAAGCTAGTAAACACATTAACTACATAGTTATTCCTTTTCTTCAAGTCTCCACGAGCTTTCACGTTAGTATTCTTCTCAAGCCTTTGCAGGTTTTGCTATGAAACTTACGACTGATTAGTTGTTATGTCCGTTAATTAGAAACGAGATGATGTCCTTTTAGGCTGCTAACTTAAGGAAGGGATTGTATTCCTTAAATGAGTTTCTAGTCCACTCCGAAGAGCTTTATATAATGATTCACCTCGTCGTTACGATATCACTAACTCTAATCATGTGAATTTTAATTTTAATAAAAATTCCATTAATTTGATTATGAAAATGGTAGTAAATTTTTCATGATAATATAATTATCATACATGTATTACAAATACATAATTAAACACATATATACATATATATTAAATCAGTACATGCAATCGAACTTCCTTTAGTTTTACATGTATATACACCTGAAATTACATATCAAACAAAAAAGCCAAAGACTAACTAAGAAAGAGTTTATTAACAAGACACAACTCTTTCACCAAAAAGAAATTCAACGTCATCACGTTGGCTTGGAGGTTCCAACCAAAAAAAAGATCTCCCTCCAAGGTCACCTACTGCTGCTCATCTGCTCACACAAACGAAAAGTTCGCGATCATCACTGGTACCAACCACACGGTACAAAAAATGCAAGGATGAGTTTATTATATAAAACCAACAAACATCAAACAACATCAATTGGGAAGGAAACAACATTACTCACCATAATTGCTAACAAAAAATCTGTGATTCCAATACACACTCAACAAACCAATCATCCAATACATTTCACAACTTAAACAATCATGCATAGAATGATGCATGCACTTGACTCATCTATCAACATGCAATGTGGTACCATCCTCATGGATATAGCCTATCTTAGGAAAATGATGCAGTAACTCATCAAGGTCACTCTGTCGTGCACAGGCCGCTCCCCCCATGGTGATAAGCCCTGAGTCACAAGGGAGTTCCAAACAGAGATGCCCCCTTAGGACCTCCATACCCTACTGCCACCATCCTATTTCCATCAATGCAAATGAAGTATGAAACATGGGCATCATCAATGTATGACCCGGCTAGGAACACATCCTTCCTCGCAAGGGTAACCCGTCATACACCCCATGTACATACATAACACCCCAATACGGGCTCACCGATGCACTGACCGTGGCTAGGAACACATCTTTCCTCGCAAGGGTAACCAACCAGGCACTGCATCTCACATGTACATACACAACATACAGCCATGGACACCATCAATGTATGACCTGGCTAGGAACACATCCTTCCTCGCAAGGGTAACCAATCATACACCTCCCATGGGTATCCATGTATATCTACATCACACAATGACAATCATGGGCACCATCAATGCATGACCAGGCTAAGAACACATCCTTCCTTGCAAGGGTAACCAGTCATGCACCCCCATGAGTGTTAATATATATCCATATCACATAATGACATTATTAGCATCAACATAATCTCTTATCATTGTCATTATCAATATCCACGTCACATTATTTAATTTCATCATCATACATATCAAAGTCATCTCATTTCAACATCATCAACTACATCAACATTATTTCATTTGTACATCATCAAACACATCATCATTATCTCATTCAATCATCACCAACACATCAATAACATTTCATTTCAACATTATCAATGACTTCAATATCACCTCATTCATCCACAATTCATATTACCACGAGCTGGTATTTTAGAAAAATTCTAAACTAAAGAGGAGGGCTACAATATAGAAAACACACTCTTATGCCCATTTAAATATTTAATAAATAATTAAATAGGAAAACATATTATAAAATTTTGGGCAAAGTCTCCTCTGTAATTAATACTTTTCCCAAAAATCCAATCATCACAATAATAATATCATTCATAGTTTTATCCATTAACAAGCCAATTCATCACATCCCATTAATTAAAAACAGTTTTTCTTGAAAACGAGCACAAAGGAACAAACACACATCAATCATAAATACATCGCATTCTATTAGTTAAAAGCGTAGTTTTTCTTGAAAACCAGCAAACAACAGGGACAGGCAGTTATCTTCATAGTTGGACTCTCTGGCCCCCAACTATGATATCTAAACTATTACCAACAATAATAAACTCCCCTTACCTAACTAGGAGTTCTCCTGTTAAAACCTCAGAGTGTTGTTTTAAGATCCTTCAATATGCATGTTTTCGTCCAAACGCAGAGCTCTATATACCAAATCGAAGACAATTTAGTATAGATTTCCAAGGTAAAATCAAAATTAACATTTGGAAGTTTACATCAAAAGACATCATTTTGAAATTCCAATCACACCAATGTGATCGGGGTTCAACAAGGATCACAAAAATTCAAAGGGTTTTTCAAAGGAAGTGTAAAACTCTCAACAACGGTACCTAAAACACAAGAAACATTAATTGAAGCTTAACCTAGTTAGAAGAAGACAAAGGAAACCAAGGTTACCTCAAAAAAACTAAGAAAGGAAGATTGGAGGCTCCGTTCTCTACCAAAACTTTGAGAAGAGTTTCATAGATTCCGTTCCGATTAAAGTGTTATTCTTCGTGCGGTGGTTCAACGGCAAGCGGTGATGCCTCATGGTGGTCTCCGGTGGCTGTGGGTGGTGGAGGAGAAGGGGGAGGATGTTTGGTGGCTTTTTTGGGGGAGAAAAAGCTATTTTTTTTGAGGTTGGACGCTGCTGGACGTATTTAATGCTGACTTAACTCGACCAGGCGAGCAAAAATGCCTGAAAAATTCGCCTGGGCGAGCTGACCCGATTTTAGAATTTATGTTTCAGTGAAAAATTAATTTCTCACTCTCCAGCCATTATTTTGAAAATCCCAGCAGTAAAAAGTTACATATAGGGGTTAGGAACCTATCTTCAAAATTGGAAGGCAATCAAACGGTTAACCAATCCAAAATGGTGATTTTACTAAAATAAGTTTTTGGATCAAACTCAGAATCACTCAAATACAACACATCTCAAACAAACTCCACATAACTTAACCTCCACACCAAGAAATTACACATGGATAATTCACATAACATTTCAAATAATCTTAATTAATAAAATTAATCAAATTATACAAGGAATGCATCACACATATATCTTAAGTTATCAAAATTTCAGGGTGTTACACTTTATGGCATTGATTGAATTGAAGTTTCTATATTATTTTATTCCTATGGAAATCATGGTAAGGAAGGTTGTAAATGGCTGAAATAAAGTGGTAAAGCAACATGTTAAAGAAAATTGTAAATAAATTGATAAATAGAAGATAAATGGTGGGAAAAGATAAATTTGATTAATTTGGTTGGAGACCTTGATTACATCGTGTTTCTCCTATATATAATTTTTTAAAAGTTATGAGCATTAGTCATTTTCAAGGCATGTCAACCATTTCTACTAACCACCTACGTTTGGCAGTTAAAGGTGTGTGTTTCCATCATGGGAAGTTGTCCTGAAAATTGTAATTGTCCTTGAGCATTTTCCCATGTTTTTTTTTTCCCTCTAATTACTTCATTTTACCTATAGAAAAATAGTTGTTAACTACCATTGCCCATTTCTCTATCTTTTTTGGTAAATCAAGGCTTCATATGCATCCATCCTTTGAAAATCGTTTGTAACTATCTTCTACATTCAAATCTTCACTCTAGCTTGGTCTTCCCTAAAGAAGGTTTGATTCTAAGCTGCTTCTCAATCTAGTTAGTTGTTAGAAATAGTTATTTAGTTGTTATTCATCAAAAACAACTATTTTAGTCATTGGTCATTTTTAACACTAGGGCAAGCTAGAATCCATTTAGATTAAGCCGCATTAGTTGACAACCATCAGCTAAATTAGTTGACTGAATTAGTCATTAGCTTATGATAAATGGCTAGCTTCAATAGCAAGCATTTTTAGTGCTAACAATAGTCTAAACAACACAAAGTACTATTTCCAAAGCCTTTTCAGGCTTCAGTATTCTCACCTACTCAAGTATATACAACCAAGCATTATTTTTGCAAGCCTCTGTAGGCTTTTCAACCAGTATTCTCACCTGTGCAATTGACCACCATTATTCTCATCTTTGTAGGCTCTCAACACTAGTATTCTCCATATGCATTCAGCCTTTTGAAAATCACCTGCAAATATCTTCCACATTCAAATCTTCCTTCTAGCTTGGTCTTCCTCAAAGAAGGTTTGATTCTAGGCCGCTCCTTAGTCTAGTTAGCCATCAGAAATAGTTATTTAGTTGTTAGAATTCAAAAATGACTATTCTAGTCATTGGTCATTTTTAAAATTGGGGCAAGCTAGAATCCATTTAGATTGAGTCGCATTAGTCGATGACCATCAATTGAATTAGTCATGAGTTGATGATAAATGGCTAGCCTTAATAGCAAACATTTTTAGCGCCAACAACATCCTACACAACACCAAGTATTATTTCCAATGGCTCAAGCTTTTGTATTTTAACATATTCAAGTATACACACTCAAGTATTATTTTTGCAAGCCTCTATAGACTTTTCAACCAGTATTTTCACCTCTGCAATTCACCACCACTATTTTCATTTTTGTAGGCTCTCAACACCTACATTCTTACCATTATAGACAACTCAAGTATTCTTTCACAAATCTCTTAGAGCTTAAACCCACAACTCAACAATTACCAATTTATAACTAACACAATTGTGATTACAAACGTAATCTAAAACACCAGTGCCTTGATTGATCTTTTGAGTTTCCTTACTCAAATTTTCAATGTTTACTGTACAGAACTTCAACTCTCCTTCTAATCACTTATTTAGTGAATACATACAGTAATAAAGAGATTTATCAGCATTCTTCAAGATGAAGAAATAGTGGACACAAAACTAGAGTGTTTTCACATGGAAGACTCTATTCAAAAGCAAATTTTCTTCTCTTTAGAAGCACATTTTTTTTAGGTTTACCCCAACTAAGTTGTTTTTCTTCCGTGTAATATTTTTTTCAAATGGATGTGGTTTTATGGAGTTCAAATGATTTAAACTAGTTGATTATAGTTGTTGGAAATTATTCACACTTAGTCAAATTATGTGTTAGCTGTACCTTTCACACAATTGTCCCTCTTGTCTTACCTTTCACACAATTGTCCCTCTTGTATTATCTCTGCTTCTATTCCTGAAATCTTTTTTCTTGCAGCTTTTTCTTCTTTATGAACTATTTCAAATTACATTTGTTTATATTTAGCAAAATAGTTTATATTCTTAATTATTTATCCCTTTCCATCTAGTTTCTTCTATTTCGAGCTCGAAATCGAATTTAAATTATTATTTTCTAAATTATCAATAATTAAAAAAAATCAAGTAAAGCTTAAGCAAAATTTAATTTGACTTCATTTAGGTCTATCTATACCCCCTAAAGTTATTACAATCTCCATTTTAAAAACATACAATAACAATCCAAAGGGCAATTGTTATAAAAAAAAGGGCCTTTGATAGTAGATCATAGTCATAAGATCTTCTTTATTTAATTTAATGAGTCTTATAATCTCATTTAAGTGAAAAAAATATAATTTATATTTAGGAGAAAACAAAACATTTAAAGTCAGAAAAAACAAATTGATACAAGAAAAAAAAGTGATTTAAATCTGAGATTAAAAAATAAAAGTATCTAGAGCTGAAATTTGAAGAAAAACTCAACATAGAAAGAAATTTGAACAACTAATAATTTTAATTTTAAAATATAAAATAAATGTTAAATGATGTTGAAATAATGTTTCATAAAACAAAGTGGAGTGTAATAAGAATTTTTTTCACGTTTAAAAATAAAGATTGAAATTTATTATATAAATGTTCAGTGTTCAATAAATGTTTAAGAAATAATTTAAACTGAAACTAATCAAGCCCACTAAACGAAGGAAAAAAAATTAATTTTGAAAAGAGAAATAAAATTAAATGTTCGGTTGAGATTACTTAAGAAATAATCAATTATTTTGTTAAATTTTTTAAAGAAAATTAACAAAAATAAGTGATTAATTAATTATTGTTTTAGTCCATAGCAATTATTTTTCTAAACTAATAAAATAGTGGTTTTAATTTATAGTGACCCGTTGCTCCATTCGGTCCCAAATGTAAGCCCAATGGGCAATGGCTTTCATAAAGACAAAAGAAAGGAAATTTCTTGATGCACCAGTCAAATCTCGCATACACCATTTAAGTAAAAGGGAAAATAAAAAATACATTTCCAAAAAAATCTTACGGATTCACATTTCATAAGAACCTTATAGATTCTTTATCCATAAGAACATTACAGATTAGTAATCCATAATCCATAAAAACCTTATGAATTCACAATTCGTAAGAACCTTATGAATTATGAATTCGTAAGATTCTTACGGATTATAGATTGCGAATCGGTAAGGTTCTTATGGGTTATGGATTACAAATTCATAAGGTTCTTATGGATTACAAATTTGTAAGGTTCTTATGGATAGAGAATCCGTAAGGTTCTTACAGATTATGGATTATGAATCCGTAAGATTCTTATGAATTGTGAATATGTAAGTTTCTTAGGAAAGAGTATTTTCGACTTTCCCTTTTATTTGAATAGTTAATGTGAGATTTGTCAGGTGCTGGAAGAAGTTTCCCAAAAGAAAAACAAAGAAAAGGACGAACAGAAACAAAATGAGTGGTATACAAAATTGGCACTGTTTATATGAGCATTTTAATTAATGAATCTTTGACAAAAAAAATTGATAGAAATAGACTGCTGTCTAGATACTTCCGCAGAGGAAATTTAGTTTTGGAAAGTGACAGCCTCATCCATAGCATAGGTCACCATCAGAGGGGCTTGAAAGACCACTTTCTAATCTCTATATTTTTCTTACATCGCAAATAAAATTGCTTTTTAAATAAAAAGATGAATAGATAGATATTGATGTTGTTGTTGTCTTGTTGGTTTTGTTTTGGATTTGAACCTGTCATGTCTCAAACCTGAGACCTTTAATATGGTGTTGCAATAAGCAAATTATCCGTCCAGGTTGAGGAAGGACATGAACTGATGGATAGATCACTATTTTTGTCAGAATACAAATCTTAAAAGATGTTAAAAATGATGATATCTGTCTCGTGTTCACGGCTTCAGTTCAACTTCAATCTAACCTCGTACGATTCCTTGAAAATAATCAAATTCACTTTTTTCGAAGTTTTTTGCGCATGTAGGAGAATAAAAGTAAGAATAATCAATTGTAATTTTAAGGTTTACTAGATTTAAAACGAATTTCAACATTATACCTTTTTTTAACAGAACATTATACCTTTATAAAGAACTCCGCCTATGTGTGTTTGTATGCATGGCTTGTCCCAAGTCAGGATAAAGGATGAGGGTTAACGTCAGGAGTTCTGAACCTGTTGTAAAAAACTGGCTATTTTTATGTGATGAACCTATATGATATTTCGTTGGGTCGTACCCTTCATAGCGAAGCGTTACATCGGTCTCGAGTGTATCGAAAATTAAGCTAGGGTCCTTCCCACAAGGCAAGACGCTATATCGATCCCGGGATGTAGTGGTAAGTGAGCTAGGGTCCATGCCGAAAAGCAAGGCGCCAGGTCTTCACTCGGATTTGGTGACAAAAAGGCAAGCGTCCCAACACGCAGATGGGCGAGTGTGGCGGGAAAAAACCACTCAAGGGTTTAGGATGAAATTGAGAAGTTAGAACATAGGAACATTAACGAGTAAACTGAGGGAGTTAGCAGATGTTTTTGCCAGAAGGAAAGTGAATATTGTTTGCTTACAAGAAACTGAGTGGGTTGGAGAAAAGGCCAAGGAAGTGGAGGGCACCGGTTTCAAGTTGTGGTATACAGGTACAACCAAGAGTCGCAATGGGGTTGGAATTATGATCGATAGAAGTTTCAGAGATAAAGTCGTTGATGTCAAAAGGAAAGACGATAGGATTATGATGATTAAGCTTGTGGTGGAGGATCTTATTTTAAATATCCTTAGTGTGTATGCACCCCAAGTTGGGTTATTATCAGATGAAAAGAACCAATTTTGGGAAGACTTGGAGGAGGTTTTGAGAGGGATCCCAGGAGAGGAGAAGATTTTCCTAGGAGGAGATCTAAATGAGCATGTTGGTAAAAACAACGGAGGTTTTGATAGAATTATGGTGGTTTTGGTTATGGGACGAGAAATGAGACTGAAGAAGATGTCTTGAACATTGCACTAGCCTATGATTTGATGCTAGTGAACACTTTTTTTCGAAAAAGGAAGTCTCATCTTATCACGTATCATAGTGACCAAAATCATAGTCAAATTGATTTCTTTATGGCTAGACGAGAAGATAGAAATTTGTGTATTGACTGCAGAGTCTACCTTGAAGAATGTGTGGCGACACAACATAAGTTCGTAGTTCTAGAGGTTAGGTTCAACGAAGTTCTTAATTTGAGGAAGATGGCTCAAAACCCAAGGATAAAATGGTGGAAGCTAAAGGAGGAGAAACAAATAGATTTTAAGGAAAACATGTTGCGTGACGGATCGTGGGAGTTAACTGAAGAAGCTAATGAAATATGGAATAAGATGGCTATGTGTGTTCAAAATGTGGGAAGGAGGGTGCTACGTGAAAGCAAAGGAAACAAAGTTCTTACAAAGGAAACATGATGATGGAATTGAGAGGTGCAAGAGGCTATTAAACAGAAGAATGAATGCTTTAGATCTTTGCATAAATGTTCCAATGATGAGAATTTGCAAAAGTTTAGAGTAGTGTGGAAAGATGCAAAAAAGCTGTGCGGGAAGTGTAACACCCTGAAATTTTACAAGTAGAAAGATATTTGTGTTGATTAATTATTTAAAATAAATCTTGAAATCTGTAAAAGTGTTTTGCATGGGTGTTTGTGCGTAAAAGGTGAAAGTCAAATTTTGTGACTGAGATAAGTTATCCGTACACGCATAGTAAAAATGGTGGTGGCTATGGTGCCTGTTCGGTCATGCAAGTGGGCAACTATGGTGGCTGTGATAGCTGGCTGAATCAAGTTGTTGGCAACTTGCGTCAATGCTTCGTCTATAAATAAGCCTGAAGCGGAAGAATGGTTCACTCTCACTTCTGGACGTGTTTTTCTTCTTTTTCTCTCTTTAAAAATCTTTACACCAGAAATCCCTCTCTTCCACCTTATGTACCACTTTAACTCTTGAGAATCACCGTAGCAGCGGTGGAAAATCCTCTCATTTAAGAGGAATTGGTGAACGAAGCATAAACATTTCATTCCTCGTTGCTGGGAGAAGTGTTCGAACAAAAACTCACGTTAAGTGTGAAAGAAAAGAAATCACTGTTGAGGTAAGGGGAGTTTATTGTGTTAATAATGATTTTTGATATCATGGTTGGGTTAAAGTGTGTATCTGTTATTTAATATGCTGCGTAAAATATATTGATGATGTCTGTAAATGGTGTGAGGAAGACGACTACCGGGTTGTGTTGTGACGTCAGCTGCCGGGAAGGATTGGCCAAGTTGTATGTGTCAAACCTTTGTGTTGTGACGTCGGCTGCGGCGAAGGGTTGGCCGAGTTGCATGTGTCAAATCTTTGTTTTTGACGTCGGCTATCGAGATGGGTTGGCCGAGGTGAGTGGGTTCGTTACTCGGCAGAGCTCGTATATTCTTGGAAAAAGAGTCACCGGGTTACTTACTAGGCACAACTTGTATGTCTTGAGAAAAAAGCTACTGGGTTCGTTACTCAACAGAGCTCGTACCTTCTCAGGAAAAGAGCTACCGGGTTCCTACTCGACAGAGCTCGTACCTTTTCAGGAAAAGAGCTACCAGGTTCCTACTCGCCAGAGCTTGTACCTGTTTTCTTGTGAATTGCCGGGCTTCCTTACCCGGACAACCTTGTGCCCTTGTCTGACCTTGTTCAGGATTATTACATTAGTTGTTATGGCTAAGTGCCTTCGGACACCTAATATTGCACACCTATTCACTTGTTTGTAGTGTTTTTGAATGACGTTGAGATTGACCATTGTATTGGCTTGAGTCATTAAATGCATTAATATCATGGGGGGTGTATGGCATTATCCTAACTGGGATGAGTTAATCCCGGACAGGGCCATACATCGATAGTGCCCATGGTAATCTAAATGTGTTTGGATATAAATAAATACCCACGGGGGTGTATGACATTATCCTAGCCAGAACGAGTTGATCTTGGGGTTGGGTCATACATTGATGAAGTCGTGGAGATATTTTATGTATTGACGTGAGATGCCAGGACAGGGTGGTTAACCTTGTAAGGATCACGGTCAGTGCATCGGTGTACCCGAGAATGGGTCAGTATATATGTATATGGGGGGCGTATGACGTTATCCTACCCGGGTCGAGTTGAGCATGGGTCTGGGTCATACGTTGATAAAGCCCATGTACATACTTCATGCATAATGGAAATAGGATGGTGACAGTAGGGTACAGAGGTACTAGAGGGGCATCTTTGTTTGGAACTCCCTTGTGACTCAGGGCTGATCACCATGAGGGGGGAGCGACATGTGCATGACAGAGTGACCTTGACAAGCTTCTGCATCATTTTATTGAGAAGGGCTATTTCTATGAGGATGGTACCACATTGCATTGACTAAGAGATAAGTCTGGAACATGCATCATGACTAGTCATTTTAAGATGAATTGTGAAATGTGTTTGTTCGACTTGTCTTTTTATAACTAATGATATTTATTTAATTATTATTTTACATGATGGACTCACATTTGCTTTGTTGTCCTTGTGGATTGGTACCTGCGATGATCGCGAACCATGTTCGTGTGAGTAGATGAACAGCAGTAGGAGACTGGGAAGATGACGTATGTTGGTTGGAGCTGCCAAGTAGCCGGGATGTAGATGGGCTAGATCCTGGGCAAGGGTTGTACTTTTTCTAGCTACACCCCTTGTTCTAATGATTACACCCCGATGTTTTGCTAGTTACACCCCGTCATTTAAATCCTTGTTTCTTTTGAGAATTTTGTATAATCCAGACTTAGTCATTTATAATTACTACCAACTTATGATTATTAATATACAAGTATTATGATGTATTGCACCTTTGTGTAATCGAGTTTTGATTTGTGATATTGATTATACTTACGAAAAATTTTCTACTATTTTTATAAACAAACTTAAAGGAATTTTTAGATATAAATTACCATTAAAAGAATAATTAAGAGTATGATACAGTAGCGACAAGGCGGGTCATTACAGGAAGCTAAAGGCAAAGTTTTTGACGATTTGTATAAAAATATTGGAAGCCATGATGGGGAGAAAAGTATTTACAAACTTGCAAAAATGAGGGATAAGAAAAGTAAAGATCTCACCCAAGTTAGATGTATCAAGGATGAAAATCAAAAACTTTTGGTGAGGGATGAAGATGTAAGTGAAAGATGGCTAAACTACATTAACAAACTTTTTAATGGGAATGACGACAAGAGTGAGGTGAATTTGGAGGACGTTTTTGATGATCTAAATAGAAGATTTGTGCACAGAATTAATACACATGAATTTAAGGAGGCTTTAAAGAGGATCAAGAATAATAAAGCTTTGGGACCTGATGACGTCCCTATTGAAGTGTGGAGGAGCTTGGGAGATGGAATCGGGCCACCACTTGGGATGGGAATGGCTTAGCCCATATGCATCATTTGATGAAAGCACTCCAGTCGCTTCCTCGAAGTGGCTTGGTAATAAAATGGTTGACCAATCTTTTTAATGGAATTCTTTAAACAAATAAGATGTCTGATGCTTGGAGGAAAAGTATGTTTGTGCCTATTTACAAAAACAAGGGAGATATCCAAAATTGTTCAAACTATAGAGGCATCAAGCTTATGAGTCATACTATGAAGTTGTGTTAGAGAGTTATCGAACATCGTCTAAGGAGGGAAATCAAGGTGTCTGTAAATCAATTTGGATTTAAGCCAGGAAGATGTACCATGGAAGCTATTTTCTTGATGAGACAATTAATGGAAAAGTATAGGGAAAAGAAGAAAGACTTACATATGGTGTTCATAGATCTTGAGAAAGCATATGATAGAGTCCAAGAGAAGTCTTATGGTAGACTCTTGAGAAGAAAAAGGTAGCATTAAAGTATGTTAATGCTATCAAGGATATGTATGATGGGGGCTATCACATGTGTGAAAGTATGTAATGGAACATCAAGGTATTTTCCTATCACAGTAGGTGTCCACCAAGGTTCAGCTCTTAGTCCTTATCTTTTGAAAAATATTCAAGAGGAAGTGTCGTGGTGTATGTTTTTTTCAGATGATATCGTGCTTATTGATGAGATCAAAGATGGTGTTAATAGAAAATTGGAATTGTGGAGAAACACTTTGGAGTCTAAAGGATCCACGACAAGCAAGAGTAAGACGGAGTATATGAAGTGTGAGTTTTCGCAGGTAAGAGATGATGATCAAGACACAGTGCATCTACTTGGTCAAGAAGTACCCAAGAAAAATATTTTTAGATACTTGGGATCAATGTTGCAAAAAGGTGATGAGATTGATTAGGATGTAAATCATAGAATTAAAGCAGGGTGGGTAAAATGACGGAGTGCATCGGGATTTTTGTATGACCACAAAATTCCCCTTAAGTTAAAAGGAAAATTCTATAGAACGGTTGTAAGACGGTAATGCTATATGGAGCAGAATGCTAGTCAGCATAGAGGTAATGCTATTGATGTTGATGATGATTATACCTTTGTAAAGAAACAAAAATATTTTATAAAAAAATATTATGATTTCATTTAAAATTTATTTTTAAATTCTTTAGGATTTAAAATAATTATTAAATATCACAATTAATTTTGTCTTAGAAAGAATGTTAAATGTTACTTTTTGGTGCTTTATGTTTTAGGGCATTTTTGTTTTGATATATTAAATTCTAAAACTTTTATTTTGATTTTTTATGTTTTCGAATGATTTTATTTTTATCTATTTTCGTGAAAATGTTAAATATATTCATAGAAAAGTATAATGTGTCCTTTAATGTTGATTAAGATGATTGTGTGACATGTTAATTGAAATAATATTGTTTTAAATGGTTCCATTTTGAATCTTGGATTTTTTATGTTTTTAAATGATTCATTTTGGTATTTTAAGTTTTTAAAATATTTCATTTTGGTCTATCAAGTTTGCAAAATGATACATTTACATATGATGTTAGGGGTCTAATGAATGTAATTGAGGACATTTTATCTAAGTTATCACAAAGATTTTGTTACAAAAACCTATACAATAACTTCAAAAAGAACTTTCATAAGCAATCCTACATGGAAAAGGTAGTGTCTTATACAAGATAAAGAAGTTATCAAATGTTAAATATGTTGTAACACCACACTAATTTACTAGGTTTGCTTTTGCGTTGGATATTGTATTTACTGTTTTCATTCTTTTAGTGTCACTAGTTGACTTACTTATGTGCATGTGACTAATATGTCTATCTTCAAAATGATTTTACATGCACATAATTACGTCAATTAGTAATAGTAAACAAATTACAAACAATAAATACATTAGAGCATCCAACACATCTAACCAAAAACAATTTTGGTAGAATGTCTTCAATTACATTCACTAGACTCTAATATTATATATATTTGTTGCAAACTTAGTGGACCAGAATGAAACCATCTAAAATACTAAAAGTACCAAAATAAAATTATTTAAAAAATAAAGGAAAAAAAATGAAATAATTTAAAATGACGATGTTTCAATAACTTGTCACATCTTCACATTTTTCTATTGACATATTTAACGTTTCAACAAAAAAAAGGATCAAAATGAGATACTACAAAAACATAAATGACCATAATGAAATTTTTAAAACTTAATGTATTAAAACTAAAAAATTACTAAAATATAAAGGATCAAAAGTAACATTTAACCTAAAAAAATTACTTATTTAGTTCTTATAGTTGCACAAATCGCATCTTTTAGTGACTAGACATAAAAATCATAATTTTTAGTTGTTATACAAACACTTTCATGTTTCTTTTAGTCTCTATCGTCACAAAACATCATCATCCTGTCACATTTTTTGATTGACATATTTAACATTTTTAACAAAAATGATCAAAATGAAAATTTTCAAAAATATAAATGATCAAAATAAAATTTTTTAAACTTAATATGCCAAAACTAAAAAATACTAAAACATAAACAATCAAAAATAACATATAACCTAAAAAAATTACTTATTTAATTTCTATAATTACACAAACTTTATCTTTTAATGCCTAAACATAAAAATCATATTAGTTCTTATACAAACACTTTCATATTTTTTTAGTCTATACTATTAAAAAAATCATTAACAGACACTTATATGGTGTTAATGTGGGTATTGACATGTGTTACATTGAGAATATTTACGTTTTTTTTTTTGACTAATAAAAAAATAAAATGTTATGACTTATGAAGATATTTAAAATTATTTGTAATCATGTACTATTTCATAAAAGTAGGAGTAATTAGAAAAGACTTTGTATATTTGGTTTTCATGTAAAAAAATATTTTTGAAAAAAAAGTAATTTTGTCAAAAAATTAAAATTTTTACTTTTATTTTTATCCATTAAATTTATAATAAAACACACATAATATTTTTAATTTCAATTCAAACACTTAACAAGTAAAAATAAGTTTTGTTCCCCTCTTTAATGTTGAATGCCAAATTTTATTGACAATACGAAGGCCTGTTGCACGTTTTCGAAAACACAAACGACCAATACGATTGTGAATTTGTCACAGATGATATTTCAATGCTAGCCAGATTGCAGAAAGCTATAAAGTACAGCAAATTGGTATGTAAGGTTTCGACATTTCGTCACCCTTTAAATTTCTTGGAAAATGAAAATCTCAATGTTAGGTCATTATCTTAGTAATTACTAGACAAAAATTGATTGATTATCGTCTTAAAGTTTGCATCCTGGATTGGGTTCTCCCAAGGTCTTAATTAAGACAGTTAAGACTTAAAAAAACATATTTCATTCAATATTGAAATATAATTTTACAGTCAATACAGGATGAAGTATATATGTTCTTTTATATATTTCATATTTATTTAAAAATTAAATAATTTCATTAAATTATGTTATTTTTAATTAAAAATAATATTTTTAAATTATTTTTCATTAAAACTTGATATTAAATATAATTTTTTAACCTTATTAAATAAAACATATTTTAAAAAATCTCATCATTCAATAAGACATAAATAATTAATATATATATATATATATATATATATATATTTGAGATTTAAAAAATAAAAAACTTTTATTGGCTATATTCAAAACTGGAGGAAGTAGAGTGTCGATTTATAAGTTTATTTGGGAAAGGGGAGGGAGAAAACAATTTTAGGTTTTTATATTTTATATTTTATTAATATTTAATATTAAAATTATTTTCAATTATTTTTAATATTACACTTTAAGATATTTTAACTATTACACCGATTAACTTAATGAAATTGTGTTTTTTCCTTAAAAGTATGTTATTTTTTATTTTATTTTAAATTTGACTGAAAATATTTTTGGATAAAATATAAGATGAATAGTGACAAAACACAATATATAAAAAAATATATTAATTTAAAGTAAAAAATAATTTATTTATAAATAAAAATTACAAGTGTAAAAAACTTAAATTAATAAGTACCTAACATATATTCTTATGAATAAAATAAAATTAAAATCTTCATATAAATATCACACAAATATGATCATTTCAACCATTTCATAGTTTTTAGCTATTTCAATAATTAATTAATTATGACAAACACTTATAATTTAATAAAATAGATTAATACCTTTCAGTCACTAATTATAAGTTAATTTATCAATTAATTTTGTCAAACATAACATTTTCAAATTTTGATAGAAGATATTTTTAATATATTTATTTTTTATTTTCATAGTTTGAGTAACAATAATTACTCTTTTGTTAGTTATATCTTTACTTTTCACCTAACTAGTATTTGTACTCGTGCCATGCACAAAATCTTTTAGTGGGAAGTAGATTATGGTAAGTAATTATTGAAATTATAATGTACTAGAAGTTTTTAATTAAAATGACTTTTGTAATTAAATATTGTTGATGTTAGTTACAAAAAATAGTATTTGAATTTTTATATTTTTATAAATATTTAACAATGTAAATTAATTATGTATAATTCCTTAGTTGAATTTTATATATATATATATATATATATATATGTGTGTGTATATATATATATATGTAAGTATTTTTAAAATATTAAGATGGAATAATTTCAATTGATTATATAAAAATATTATTTTATATCATATAGGAAGTAGAAAATTAAAATTGTTGCTTGAGCTCTTTTGAATTCATAAGGAAAATACATTTATTAATCATTTTATAGATGACTATTGCTCTTTAACAAATTTATTATTTCTTTGAACAATCTTATAATCGATCAAATTCACTTTTTCAATTAGAATTACATCACAATTAAACTTTTTCAAATAATACACATAATTGTTTCCATTACCTCTTAACTTATCTCAACCTTTAAGAACATCACAAAACTTTCAAGATTTTATCTGAAGTTATCATTTTTTGTATATATAAAAATATAAAAGAATGTCACAATCTAGTGATACTCACTACTACAAAGCATGGATTCTACGACACGAGAAACACGACGGTTATACGCTAAACGTCGTGGTAGTATATTCGGTGGCAATTTTGCAATTAATGCAAACTAGACAACAACGGTTATAGGCTAAACGGTGTTGAAAGTGAAAAGTGCGACGTTTTGTGGAGAACCGTCTTTGAATAACAATGTCAAATTTTTAATGTGCCCTAGGTCCCTGCCTCTCTCACTCTCTGATACACCACCCTCGTGTTTGTGCCCTTTTACCACAAAGCCTGTTGACTCTCCGACACCATCAACACGTCTTCAGTCCGTCACCCAACCTGCCTCCGTCAACCGCAACCTTTCAAGATGGTTTGGTTCAAAGTCAGCTGTCAAGTATCCTCGGTGCAGTATAAGGAGGCAATCCACATTTGCTGATGCTGAGGTAATTTCATTTTCTCTGTAATTCTATATTAACTTGTTCTTCTCTCACTTGCCTTTGTTGTGATCCCACATTTATGTCAATTTACCAGTATCCTGCTCGCTCACTTCGTATGATACCCTCAATTGTTTTTAGAATGCATTGCTACACTATGTATTTCCACTTCATGGCTTTTTCCCTCTGTTGGTACAGCAGAAAGAAAATAAAGCGAAGAAATAAGTTTGAAAAATTGAACTGAATAGAAAATAGAAGGAAATAAAAATTACACCTTGTTTGTTTATTGTTTTGAAGAATAGTGTTCTGCTTTCTAAACTTTGTTTGTCTCTTGATACATTTGAAAGTGTTTGTTCCTCACTTCCTTGAGTATATTTCTTTTTTTTTTTTTTTATAAAAGTTTATCTTTCTAGCACTTAAACATAGCACTTGAAGAACACAATAAGAAGTGAATGATAAAACATCTTCCATTTGTTTCTATTTTTTGGTTTTTAGAACACTTGTTTTAGATGTAATTTTCAAAACTTAATAGATTTTGGATGAGAAACTGATTGTTGGGTAACAGGCTCTAAATTTTGGTTTTCAAAAATGAACATTTCCTTTTGTTTTCTTTTCAACTAAATCAAAGAAAATGCATTGCTGTTTGTGTTTTCTTTCTTTCCTCTCGTTCAAACATATCATTATGTGGCTTAAGAATTTAGGATTGTCTGTGATATGATGATGTATTTATATTCTATTTAACGTTAGAAAAATATTCAATCATTGATGTCATTGTCACTGTTTCAGTGTTTCTATATCCGTATTTTATTAACTGTCAATTTTCACAGCTAAGGTGCTTCAAGGCCTTTGGAGGAATGACTTCGTGGCACTAAAAGGTGCATGTCCAAATTGTGGAGAAGAGGTCAGTTATTGTGATAACTGTCATATAAGCACTTTGTTTCTTTTCCATCTTCTCCTTCAACTTATGTTTATATCTACCCAACTTTTGAGGCACAACATATACATAAGGTTTAATTTTCCTATGTGCACTGAGTTGGATTCATATTCTTTTAGGTATTTGAATTTGTGAGAATGGACAAGAATATTGAGTCACTTGACAGAGCAGATTGTCATGTGTGCGAATGCATATTAGAATTTCGCACAAAAGTTAAGGTAACAATGTATACACTTTTTATTTTAACTTTTCCACAAGGTTGTTCAAAATAACTAAACTGTTTGTTATTTCTAATTTAATTAGAGACAATTAAGAAGGCTATGCTATAATTTGCAATGCATGTTGATGACTGCGTGGCAGAGAATATTTGTTTCTCTTCCATTTTTCATCCTCTGCACCCAAAACCAAAAGATGCTGCTGCAATTTGCATGACACATGATTTTATTGTTTTTCAGCAATCAAGCACGAGTTGTTCAAGTCTTGGATAAAGTGAAAAAAACAATGTGATATTTTTGTAATTATTTATGAAAGTGGGGAATGGAAATATAAAATGTTTTCTCAAGCTGAGCAAAATCTTGGCTTGTTGAGATTTGTTGCTTTCCACTCTCCTTTTATGGGTGAAGTGTTGAATTTAAGGAAACAGTTGGATCTGGAATATGGGTGGGATAAACATATTGGTATATCCAATTTTGGTGGGCAACTTGGATTTTGGAATTCCTTGGCTATATGATGCTGCTAAGAAAGTGCTACAGAAGTTCCAGGTATGTTTTGATGGATGCTAGCTAGTTGCTTGTGATTGTGATTACCTCTTTTATAATGCTTTTGTGTGGTGTTGTCATGTTCTTTAACTTTACCTTGTGGAAATTCATGATCTTGATATCACCTGTGTGCTTCTTCTATAGTGTAGCTCAGTCGATCTTCCAGAAATCAGTTGCGTACTCATTACTCAAAGCCTTGATGATCACTGCCATTTGAAGACCTTGAAGCCCTTCTCTCATAAATTTCCAAATATTAGAGTTATAGCTACTTCTAATGGTAAGGGCTTGTTGGATCCTCTTTTCAGAAATGTAAGTATGTTTTCTTTTTCTACTTTTCTTTCCTTTGGCTGGTGAAAACTCTAGTATATATACTTGCATTTGAACATTGTTGCTTATTCTTTGATGGCAGAGTACTTATTCTTAAAGTTTGGCATGTGATCTGGACCATCTCTCATGGCAGAGTACCTAAGCAAACCCCACTTCCTCTGGTGGCACAACTATTGTACCTTTGCCTTGTACATTTTCACATTTACACAATAATCCTTTGAAATAAAATAAATATAAATTATTGTAATTGTTCATTAGAAATCCTAAAAAAATTGGTGTTTCATAATGGCAAAGCTTGTAATAATGAATTTTCCAAGTAGGCAATTATATTCATGACATTCATGCTACAGGTAGTTATATTCGTGGGACAAATGGAACGTCCAATGGCATTGTTCCAATGTTGCGTGTGTTCAATGATACTGCCCGCTATGTTGATCAGGGGGGAGGCAAGAGTAAAGTAGATTATTTATATAAGCAATTCCTATGTTTCATGGCTCCTTGTAAGTTTCTTTTCTTACCTGTATGTACGATTATGATATTCTTTTAGGTGCATTCGCTGTGTACTTGGAGCCATGGCATGCTGATATGTTTGAATTCTTGGATTTAAGGAAAAATCATGGGAAGGCTTGAAAAACCACTTGTACTTAGAAATTTGAAAGACTCTTTTGTTTTCTGCTTCTTAGTTGCCATTGTTTGTCTAACATGATACTAAGTATAATATTATGAACCAAGTATTAATTTTTGCTATATAAATGTGACTAATTTTTGCTTCTTCATAATTTTTTCCCATCACATTTGCCATGAATGAGATACAAGCACATACAGTAAATCTGGATACACATTTACTTGTATCGTGAAAGAAGAAAGATGTTACAACTTACAAATGATTTATGATGCATAAAATAAATGTTTGACTAAAAGCAGCTGGAGGAAATAATCTTTTTGCCTTGATTTGTTTTGATGGTTACTATCTTCAGCCTCAGAATATTAGTTATGTATATTACATTCTTAGTTGACCTGATGTACCTGAACCTTTTTTAACTAGTATTTAGTCTTTATTCTTAACTGCTAAATTTCAAATTGTCTATCACTCTATCTGTTTGGTTAACTTAAGAATGTCCCAGTTTCTTTTTTTATCTTGCCAAAATTTCTGCCAAGCTTGACTCCTAAATTGTATCAAAGTAGCTTAATTTTGGGGAAATTTAGGGTGCAACTGTCTCTAATGAGGAAATTTTAGGCTTTGCTAAGTTGTTTAATGATGAACTTACAGTAGATAATATAAGCATGTGTGTTTCTTAATCCTATCTGACTTCAGTATGCTATATAGGCTACACTTTCTTCTCTCCGGATGAGGTTGTAGATACTATACATGTTTAATCTTTGCCCTCTGAGGATTATGTCTCAGAGAGGAGGAGGAAATTGGAGTTCTTTGAAATTCAAGAAGAACTTATTAAAGTAAACTATGGAATTGCATTGCTCTAGATACTTATCATGTTAAAGGTATCTTTGTTGTATTAGGATGACATTGACAAGGTTATTCTGTTTCATAGTGTTTGATATTTGCTCTATGATTATGTGTTTCCTATAGGACTTCAGTTTAACTCTATGTCATGGACAAAAATCCTTTTTGGTTGTTAACCATTCCATAGGACCAAAGCTAACTATGGAGAGCCACCAATGGAATTCATGTCAAAGTTAATTGAGTTTTAAGCTAAATATACAAAAAGCAAATAAAAAACATAAATGTCTTTTAATTCGTCATCATTTTCTTGCCAATAACATTCATGGTACTTGAAAAAGGTGTCAATATATGGGTTTGAGTAGTTCAGATTTAGATAATAGCAGATGCTTTCCACTAATTTTCTTGTAGCATCCCTGCTCATTAGAAGAATATATTAGCTACTATTGAAATTCCATAACTGCCTTTTATCCAAAAAGTTAACTTTATTCAAAATTATCTCCAGGAAAAAAAACCTTTATTCATAATTAGAAATCTTAAAATTTCAAGGTTAATGCTTTTATTTGACCCGTTTGGAATGAATTTATAGGCCTAACATATTAAAAATGACACACACACACCCCTACTTGTGCAGTATTAAAAATGACACAGACACACCCTACTTGCGCAATATTAATTGGGCTGATTTTTAGTCTTGAAACTTGACTGGGCACTACTAGATTATATTTGGATTGTGAAATTATACTTGATATCTGTATTTGCACATTGGGCTTAGTTGCAACAACAACAAGTTTTCCATATTTTCAGTAATCCTCATCTGCCTTTAATTATGTAATAATTACCTTAACAATTCAAGCTATTTAAGTCATTATCTTTAGTGTTGTATTGTCAAAGCATAAGTACTCAATACATTATACTTGGATTATAGTAAGTGATACATTGCAATGTAGTGACTATATAACTTGGAAGAGATCAATTTTTACTGCATAATTTCAGTTGTTAGATCTATATATATATATATATATATATATATATATAATGTTTCCATTAAATGTGGAATGTTATTCTTTATCTCTAAAGCATGATGTCAGTGTCCTTAAGTCCTTGACCAACAACACTTGGCTTAAATGATCTGTGTGTGTGAGGAAAGAACAGAACAAGGACAAGAGAATCATGGGGAAGTTGCTCAACAAGGTCACTGCTGTGGAAACAGCTGAGGAATGATATGTTGACCTTTCCAATGTGGTCCTTGTTGTTAGCTTTGTTCATGTTGCTCATAGCAAGCTTTACCATGGCATGTATAAAGATGAAGTTGTAGCTGTGAAAATTATCACAAGAAATATAATTTTTGGCACTACATAATTGTTTAATATTGTAATGCTTTAATATTGTTATGCATTACTTCCACTTTGTCTCTTGCTGCTGCATAAATTGCAATTTACATGTTTCTTTTTTATTGAACACTTAATGGCATGTAAATTGCAATTTATGTAGCAACAAGAGACAAAGTGGAAGTAATGCATGACAATATTAAAGCATTACAATATTAAACAGCTAGTTTCCGTTGTGTCAAAAACACCCATGCTCTGAGCCTTTATTAGTAAGGATTTGGATCAGTACAGATGCTCGACTTGTTTCATTGGAACTTTCCTTTTTTCTTCTTTGACTTTTCACTACAGGATCTTTATGTTATGTTTGGTTTTCCTTTTAATGTTCTTGGTGAGTGTTTTTTTTCTCTCTCTTGTATTAAAAATAATACAGCTTCTAGTGAGGAAGGTATTGTGGAGGATGTTCATATACTACAAAATGATTCAGTTACTGTGAAATGGCCAAGAAAGCCTGGAATTTCCGAAGCTGATTTCTTTGAATCTGATGACTCATGGTTTGATGCTCCACCAGAGGTTTTCAGTTTAACTGTAAGTTTAGCGAAAATTTTAGAAACCTTCAAAGCTGTATTATTTTTCACATTATATTATATGGCATAACTTGTGCTTTTTTTTTCTTTTTTAAAACCGATGTTTGTGTGTGTGTAACTTCCTTTCAGTTGTCACCTTTTGCAACTATGTGGAATACCCTCTTTTGAAGTAGTGCATAGTTTGTTTGGCTTGATTTTCTGTCTCTCATATGTTTTCATCTCTTGGTGGTTTTAGTATTAAGTTCTGATTTGTGGACCATGTCACCTTTGACAAATGCTTAAGTTTTATTTGTTGGTTATTGAGAAAATTTTAAACATTGTGTTACATTATGAACACTGTCTCACCTACCATCGATATTGGTGTCTTGCCTATTATGAAATTGTCATTGTTTCTGCCTGACACAGATCATTTAGACTTAGCCTTTTGCCTTATGGTTATATCTTTTGGTTGCTTTTAAAAACCTTGTTTTTCTCTTAAAAGTTTTGTTACTAAAAGCTATAAATTTTCCCAGTTACATTACCATTAGCTGTTGGGAGTGATATTGCTGGAAGACATAATAGTTTTACTGTCTTTCTGAGATTTTTGTAATAATATTAATTGTGCTTCATATAACCTATTCAATGCGTTGTTCTTCTTTCAATTTCTTTTAGCTTTTGTATGTTATTACATATGATAAACCCCAATTCCTTATAATTTTATTTTCCCTAACATTCTTAAGGAAAATAGAAACAAGGCTTCAATAGGAACACATAAATTTTTTTATAACAAAAGTGCATGCACCTTGGCTTTGTCTGATCGAAAGTGTAGGAATTTTACTATATATTTTGTTTGAATGTGAGATAGTAACACACTTTTTTGTGGCCTATTGTTTGTTTGAAAACCGATATTTGCTGGTGATTTGGGAGATGGTAACCGTTGAGGCAGAATATTCTGCATTTTCACCAGGTCAAGCAACAGTTGACATTGTTGCTTGTGGCCTAAGACTACCCTCAAACTCTAAAGGTGTGAATGCATAGCTAATATGAAGCTGGCTATGAATGCAACGTTTAATATAATTGATACTGTCCAAATGGCAATTTTTTCTTTTCAGTGTGTTGAGTAACATAGTTTGCATAGGTTATAAATTAGTTTCAATTTAAAAATATATTGTATTAAATAATTTTGTATGATTGATGAAAGTTATTACACCCAAATTAATTATAAGTGAAATTTATTTACTTATTTATGTCTATTCCATCTTAGCAACATATGTTATTTACTTATTAACTAATTAGTACGTATTTACTAAAAACTATCTTTGTATCCATTTTTTTAAAAAAAATATTTTTAAGATACAAAGACGATTTTTACTGCAAAACTGTCTTTGTATCCATTTTAAAAAAAAATAATATTATTTTCAAGATACAAAGACAGTTTTTACGGAAAAACCGTCTTTGTATCCATTTTTTTAAAAAAATATATTATTTTCAAGATACAAAGACGATTTTTATAGAAAAACCATCTTTGTATCCTTACATACAAAGACGATTTTTCATAAAAATCACCTTTGTATCCATTTTTTTAAATATATATATATATATATATATATATATATATATATATATATATATTATTTTAAACATACAACGACAGTTTTTATGGAAAAATCGTCTTTGTATCCTTACATACAAACACGATTTTTTTGTAAAACCGTCTTTGTATCCATTTAAAAAAAAATTATTTCAAAGATACAAAGAAGATTTTTTCGTAAAAACTGTCTTTGT
>CM023960.1:7571708-7589012 GCA_013407115.1 Glycine latifolia
ATTTAAAAAAAAAAATATATATATATATATATATATATATATATATATATATTATTTTAAACATACAATGACGGTTTTATGGAAAAACCGTCTTTGTATCCTGATATACAAAGATGATTTTTTCCTTAAAAACCGTCTTTGTATCCATTTAAAAATAAAAAAGTCAACGAAGACGATTTTTTGGACCGTCATTGAAAGTGTTGCTTTTCAACGACACGCACAACAATGACGATTCCATAATCATCATCGTATGGAGTTTAGAACCGTCGTCATTTATTTTGTCTGTAGTAGTGACTTTCAAGATTTTAACCAAAGATATCATCTTTTCTAAATATAAAATTAATAGAAGAATAACACATTCTAGAGACACCGAGTAAAAATGATTGAGAAAATTAAACATATATTTATTTCATTATTAATTATAATATTTTTTAATTAATTCATGTCCCTTAAGAAAAATAGTTAATTTAAGTAATCACATTAAATTTGTCAATCAATTGTACTATCATTTTAAAGTTATCATTTTCTTATCTATCTATCCATTTAATTATTTTTCATTAATGTTTGAAGAGAGAATAATTAAATAAAAGTATATAGAAAAAAAGATAATTAATATATCTAGAAATAAATAAAAATATTATAAACAAAATTTTAAAAATAATCTTATAAACTTTTGATGTATTTTCTTTAGTTCTATGACATTTGCTTGCAACAATTTGCGTCTCTTTCGTTCAAATAAGACAAAACAAAATTTGAGCTATCATTAGTTACACTTAATTGCAACATTTACCAAAAAAATAGTAATTAATATTTTTTCAAATGAAAACATTTAATAGAAAACTATTAAGTGGAGTATAAAATTAGTTCATATAATTATATTATACTCCTCCATTTCAGAGCATATTATCTTTTAAAGAAAAAAAATTATTTTAAAATATATGTCTTTTTATAAAATCAATGTTACATTAATATTTTAGAAAGAATACTGCATAAGAAAAGTAAATGAGTTATTAATTAAAGACATAAATGATACATTAAGAAATTATCTAATATTTTATTTGAAATTCAATAAATTAATTGTATTTCTTAATATTTGTAATCTGAAATATTATATATTCGGAATTAGACAGTGTTTTAAAAATCGGACCGACCTAGTCGGTCGGATCGGTCGAACTGTGACCCGATGACTGGACTGGGTCGAGTCTATCAACGGATCAAACATTCCTTTAACCCGATGTAACCCGGTGTGACCCGGCCGGGTTCATGGTTCAACCGCTGACCCGGACCGAGTGGCTAGTTAGAAAAGAAAAAAAAAAAGCATGTCACGGTTCAAGCAAAAAGAAGAAAAGAATAAAAGTGCAGCGGCCAAAGAAGAAGCATAGAAGAAGACAGTAGTGAGCAGCCAAAGAAGAAAAGAAGAAATCGTAGAGAAGAAGCATATAAGAAGAAGAAGAAGAAGAAAGTGCAACAGCTGCCAAAGAAGAAAACAAAAAACTGAAAAAAGTGCAGCGGTGCAAACGTAGCAGCACAAAAGGTTTTATATACATGGGATAGGGTTTTTTACATTTAGGCCCATATTCATAACAGCTTTACTTCCTACACTCCCTTTATTATTTACTATACTTCTTCTGCCTTTTTTTTATTAAAAATTGAACTTTTGTTTTAATTTAAGTAGTTACTATTTACACTTTCTTTTTTATTAATGTACTTTACTTGTGTTATCAACTTTAATACTTCAATTGTTATTTTAAATTTTTTTAGTATGCTTTTCTTAATCAAACAAGTTATTGGATGAGAATTAGCATTCTATAATTTTTTATTCATAATTTTGTTTATTAAACTTAAACTTATTTAGCTTATGTTTATGATCTTTGTTATTTGTTTGTTTGAACTTTGACAATGAATTTTTTTTTATATTTTGGTATCTAATTATCTATGTTATGGTTTGTGATGCCTTATTTTATTTAATTTATGTATGTGATATTTGGTACTTGTTTGTTTGAACTTGGATAATGATGTGTTTTTTTTAACATTTTGCTATCTAATTATCTATGACTCTATGTTATGGGAAAATATTAATTTGTGATTTTTTTATAAATATTTTAAAACATTGTCATGCGGGTCAACTGGTTTAACTACTAACCAGGTCATGCGAGTCAATCAGTGACCCATCGGTTTGACCACTGACCTAGTGACCCAGTACCCTGACCGGGTCAGTCACCGGGTCGATTTTTAAAACACTAGAATTAGAGGAGTAACATAATTAAAGAAATAGTCAACTTATTTAGTATCAAAACAATCATTAATCACAAAGAAAGTTTCATATAGATGATTTTTTTTTATTATGCAACACATAGGCACATAAAATTAATGGTATATAAGATAATAATAAAAAAATTGTATTGATCTACATTCATGAAAAAGTTTACTTATAATATATATTTAAAAAATAATAAACGAATAATTAACTAGTGTTAAAACAATAAATATCACAAAAAGTATTTTATTATTATTTTAACTAAATTTATAATAAAATAATTTGAACAACAAAAATAGATTTATTAAATTAAATCTCGTATTATTATTATCATTCCTACTCATGTACTAATTACCTGTTAAAAAATATTTATTTATGATTATTTAGTTTACCGACTATTGATCTTTTGATGGTATAAATATAACTGTTTTTTTTATTATTACATAAGACGCATAGAATTCTGATATATATGATATAGCAATAATTATATATTATTCTTTCCCTCCCATAATAATTTTCATTTAAAAAAAAATCCTAAAAAACTGTCATTTTAATTTTTCAATATATCATTAATAACTTTTTCTCCATGTATATCATTTATAATATTAATGATATGAGATAAAAAAATTAAAATTAAAATTAATGATGATAAGGTTAATTTTGTAAAAATTTTATTCTCTTTCATCTATTTATTAGTTTTTCTTGTTTTGCATAAAATTATCTAACAGAAAAATTATAATAAAATGGAGAAAACAATATATTTTTTTAAAAAACTGTCAAACTTATGCACTACAGGTAATTATAAATGATGGTTTAAGCAATACATATTGATTAATACCTTTAGTTATTTTTATTTTATTTTAAATAAACCATACTTATTTTTAAACTTAAAATTTATAAATATAATAAATTCACATGTAATAATCAATTAATAAATACATAAATTTAAATACTCATTAAAATTTATTATATTTCCTTAAATACTAATATTAAATGTAAATTAAAAAATCACTCTCAATTAAAATTTTCACTGATTATTATGATTTGTTAAATAAATAAATAAAATGTCTACAATATCCCATTTTTTTCAGGAAAAAGTGCAGAAAAAACTTATTAACGTATAAATGCAGTAAAATTAATTAATTTTATTTTTCAAATAGGATATTTTTATTTTTAAAATTAAAAACTCTAAATATAATAATTAATACATAGTAATAAATTAATGAACTTATAAGATTGATACAGTAGTCTAAGGTCATATTGTATTTATATGTGTAATAACGATCTAATGACACCCAAATAATCTAAGTGAAATTGTTGTCGAACCCAAGATCATCAACAACAATAATTAGTGAATGCAAAAATTCATATACTCATTAATAAAACCATTAAAATCCATTATCTGTCCGTAAATACAAATATTAAATGTGCATTTAAAATTTACTCTCAATTAAAAGTTTCATTAAGATCCTATATATAAGAAACATAAGACAAACCATCAAGATCAAGGAAAGTGATGGTCGCATTTAATACTATCATAAATTTAAATTTTATTTCAAAAATGTCCTTAAATTTAAATGTTGTAAGTGATGATCTTATTTAATGTTAATCCTCATAGTCCAATGAGTAAATACATAGAGTTAACATTTAATTAAAGATATAAAAGAAATCTTAATAAGTTTAAAAACTGGTCATTATATCTTATGATAGGACCAAAGAAAAAGTCAATTTATTACTTATGTATAAGACATGAGGTAGTATGATTTATTAAATAAATTATCTTTCCTTAAATACTAATATTAAATATGCATTTAAAACTCACTATCAATTAAAAGTACCACTAAATAATATGATTTATTAAATAAATAAAAATTCCAAGAGAAAATTAGATAAATAAATACTCATTCACAAAAAAATAATTCAAATACACATTAATAACACCATTAAAATTCATTATTTTTCCTTAAATACTAATATTAAATGTGGATTTAAAACTCATTTAATAATAATAATTAATTAATTAATGCATAAATTCAAATACTCATTAATAACATCATTAAAATCCCTTATCTTTCATTAAATATTAATATTAAATGTGCATTTAAAACTCACTCTCAATTAAAAGTTTCCAAGATAATATAATTTATTAAATAAATAAAAAAATTGTCTAGAGTAATAAAATCAAATACTCATTCACTAAAAAAAATCAAATACTTATTATTAACACCACAAAATCTATTTCTTTAATTAAATACTAATATTAAATGTATATTTAAAATTCATTTAGTAATAATAATAATAATAATCAATTAATGAATATTTAAATTCAAACAATCATTAATAACACCATTAAAATCCATTATCTTTCATTAAATTCTAATATTAAATGTGCATTTAAAACTCTCTATCTATTAAAGGTTCCTTTAATTAATTAATATTATTTATATTAGAAAAGACCATTAATTAATTTAACATGCATTTATTATTAAGTACAAATGAAAATATATAAAATAGGAGACCTCAATTATTTTATTAGGATCAAGAAATTTTATTATATTTCTTCAATTTTACATAAGAACTGTAAAATATAGATAAAAAGGAATGATTGAAGTAATTTTAACTATTTCTAAATTGTATGAGGAAATAAAACAACCATTGTTTAACTTATTTCAAATGAAATATGATTACTGAGAAAGGTTAGTATATCCATTAAAAAAATGGAAAGGAAAGCTATTTTAATAAAAGAGACTAGTATCTTACTCACAAGATTTGTTTTAAAATTTTATGGGTTCAGATCTATATATTAAAATAGGATCCTTAATAGATATGTAGTTTCATTTAATATAATAGGTTTTGTGATATTGACGGATAACATTTTAATAAATATAAAAAATTTATATCGTATTTTTTATTTAACTTATTCTTATGTTATCATCTATCATTTGATTCTCCCTTTCTTTTTTCCGTAGAAAGTGGGAAACATTAAGGTTAAGAAAAATATAGATTTATATTTTTTTTAATCGCATTTGATCATAATTGGAAGGAACTTGACACATTTTTTTTATTATTTTAATTTAATTATATATTTTTAAAATATTAATTTTATGTTTATAAAATTTCATATTTTTTTCTCTAAAAGAAAATGCTTTAGGTCGGTTGTTATAATGTATTATTGATAAAATATCATTTCATATTAAATTTTTCATATATTTTTTCTTTATTAATATACTAAAAATTAGTTTTATTTCTTTCATAATTTTAGCTTTTGTTTGTACTTTTTACTTTGTTTTAAAAAATAAATATTTTAAGTTTATTATCATAAGTCCATTAAAGGTTTATGTGTCAGAATGAACTAAAAATTATTCAATATGAATTTATAAAAGTAACACATGCAAAAGAAGAAAAAAACTAACAATCAACAAGATAATAATACCTTTTAATCACATGTCATATTTTAATTTGAACAAAAAGACATATGAAATAAAACAATAATTTCAATCTATTTATAAAAAATTACTATATAATTATATAATGTTTTTAAAAATATTTTTTTGCCCCTTTTAACCATGGGCCTTATTCGATTGCACCTCCAAATAGGGCCTAGGTCCGGCCTGCTTACTCTATTTCTATTTATAAGACTTAAATTAAAAATGATGTTTCTTCTTCTTTATAAGACCTAATTCACAATGATCCTTGTTTTTAGAATAAAATACCCTTGTATTGGAAAATAATTAGAAGAGAGAGAGAAGAGTATTAGTGATATAGATAGCTTTCTAAAACAATACCAATTTAAGATAAATTTATTGTTATAAACTAAATTAACCATTTTTCTTAATCACATATAATGAATTAGTTAATTGAATCTTATAAATAAAAATAAAGGGGGAATAATATAATACAGGGTAGTTAGGGGTTGAGTTGGATTTAATTTATGGAATATTTAGATCTAATCCAATCAATATGAATCATTTTTGATTAATTTAGATTCTTCAATTTATTTTACAACGTTAACTGAACCAACTAGGTTTAATGAGTCTATAATAAAATAAAATAAAAACAAACATGAAAAAATAGGGGAAGAATAAGAGAAAAAATTAAAAAAAGTAGATGAATAACCTCAAAGTAAAAATTATAGAATTACACAAAATAAAAATCATTGAACCATACAATATAAAAAAATAAAAATGGTATGAGTCAGGTTGGTTCGGGTCGAATTTGATTCCATGGATTCCATATCATTAGGTTTGAATTTAAAAAATAGAACCAAACTAATTGTCCAAGCCAAAGTGAATTTTCCTTTTTAGTTTAATTTGACTTGATTAGGTCATTTGGTTTATCGAGACGCGTGTCCACCCTTATAACATAACCAACTAAATACTTGAATTTCAATTGAGAGGTGTTCACTTTCAGTATTCACATGTTATAACAAGAACTAAAAATTGTATTAGACAACAAGTTTTTATTAGACAATTTTACCATTGAGGAGTTAGTTAATTTTGGTTTTCATGCATGTATATAGGGTTGAAAATGAGTCGAGCTAAGTCAAGTCTGATTTAGTTCAACTCAACTCGATAAGAAATGATTTAACTTAGAGCTTGACTTGAATTCGATATGAATCTTTATTTTCAGCTCGAACTTGACTTGATTTAAATTCATAAACAACTCATTTTATGCATAAATAAAATCAATATAAAATTAATTAAAAATTAACTATATCAATTTAATAATATAAAATATATTACTATATATGTATATGTTAAATGTATAATTATTGTACATGATTTATTTATTCATTTCATACAAAAAATATTAAATTAACTAAAAAATAATTATACCTATTCAATAATATAAAATATTTAATACATGCATAGATTGATAGATCTAGATATAAATGGATAAATTTATATATTGATACAGTTCATGAACCAATCGAATCAATCTATATGTAATTCAAGTTGAGTTCATTTATTTAATTAATGAGCTCAACATGAACTAAAGTTCAACTAATTTAGTTCATGAACTAAATTCAACAAGTTAATTATTGAGTCAAGTCTCAAACTATATTTGAATTGGTTCGATTCACTTTCAAATCTGCATTTATATTTGTTAAGTGAAGTTAAATTATAATTATCCTTTTTCTATCAATGAAATTAGCTAGATCTCTCAAATCCAATATGCTCTGAGCTTCAACATGGTATTAAGAGAAAAGTTCCACTCCATGCATGCCTATGTCTCCAACAAAACTTGTTTCTTTGTTCCTCATCTTCCAACATTTAGATAGTGAAGCAATGATGCCTATTTACAGGATATACCCACAAGTTAAAAAGGATATAAACTTTATAATCCACACACAAAAGTTTCACATGTCCAAAGATGCTATATTCCATGAGGATACTTTCACCTTTAGGAACCATTCCAATCAATTATTCCCCAACACACAAACTCAATTTGTCATTCCTAAACCGATACCTAATGTAAAAATCACTATAAATCAAAGGCCTGAACCACAAAACACTAATCCTGTTTATCCTATAAAATCTAGCAAAAACATACCCTCCATGAAAACCCACATGGATTTATAAACAACCCTAACAACAATATATTTCATCAACACATTCTCACTTTTAGCCAAACTTACCACAGTAAGAGTGCTACTATCGATTGTAGCCCAACAACAATGATGCTTACTCCAACTAGACATCAATAACGCCTTCCTCAATGGAGAATTGAATGAGAAAGTGCACATGGAATTGCTATCAAGTTATCTAATAAAGGGAGAACAAATCATGTTCATACTTAATAAGCTTATATACGACTTAACATTCATTACCACATAATATATATAGTTCGACTTGGCTTTGGATTTAATATAGATATAAAAGAACTAATAAGTCTATCGCATGAGGGTCCCATACCCCTTACATGTAGCACAAATTTCCGTTATAATTTTTTTACTATCTAACCTTTCTGGATGATAGGAGGTACTATAATCACAATCCGGTTGATATATACATGACTAACCGTACACGAAAGTGAACTTAAAAAAGGTATTGTACTGGTTTAGAAGCTTCATTGTTAGACGGCAATCATATTTAAATCTGAGAAACCTGAACAACAATGTTGTTTCAAACTTCGTAAAATGTTTTTTTGTTTGTTTACACTCAAGCCAAATTTATTTGACGCTTTTCTTAAGGTCCCACTACTCGTTTTGAGTCAAAGGTTCTGGTTTTTTTGTATTTTTAATTTGTTTTTTTATTCAAATTAATATGAATTTAATATCTATATACATTGAATATTATTATCTAATAATAAATCATCATTTAAATTATCGTAAGATAATTATTTTAAAAATTAAAAACTTATCATGATGGACTATAGCTGAATGATTATGTAAATTTTTTTTATTAAGTGTATATAATCCTTCTTCTCAATTAGAGTATATTGCCCAATATTAGATTATACTTTTAAGTTATACTAATATAATCATGTTTTATATTTTCTTAAAATCTAGTATATATTATATATTATTTATTATTTAATAGGTAATAATTTATATAACATAAAATGATATTTATATTGATATTATTTAGTTTGAAATATATATTATTAAATTTAATTTTAATTTAATTTTATAATTTTTAACTTTTAATTTAATTATTGATAAAATTTAATTTTATATATTATGTTGACAAATTAAATTAACTCACTTATATTTATTACTACTATGAGAAATTGATGAAACCTAATTCGAATCCAAATAAACAATTATGTCAAAATTTCTTATTGGTAACAACACAAACCAAACCCACCCAAGAGTTTAGAGGTCAGCTCCGAATCACAAACTTGTCATGATTTGTTTATAGCTAGCATATGTGGTTGAGGTATATATATAAAAAAATCGCCACCTTATTTTCATTTTTTAATCTTTGACGCTTGGAAATTCAAGTGGATGTGCTTACAAAAATTAGCATGCCCAAATCAACTCATCAACACACACGTATATGAAAATTGAAGTGATATTTCGCTGAATACAGACAGCGGAAGGAATCTTTTAAATAGGTCACGGCAAGCTAACTATCATTATTATTATGCCTAACTCTAAATCAACTTCACATAACTATGAATTAGTATATGTATATACCTTTAGAACATAGGTCGATGATTAATACAAAAAAAAAATTATTGATTTCAGAAAAAAGAAAATTAGCTAGGGTGGAAAATTAGGATTTTACTTCATGGGGGGTGGAGGACTTGAACCAATATTTCGGAAGGAAATGTGTTATTTAATTTATACAATAATTCATGTAACAATTTATGTAACACTATTTCTTTGTTTTTATTTCTCTCTTTCATATCATTAATTATATTTCATAGTTCACTCTCAGTTTTCCCTTTCTCTCTTTGTTCTACAATTTGTTATTCAAATAACATTTTTTCTTTCTTTGAATTCTAGTAATGTTCTGTACTGTTCTTTTTTTCTTCTTTATTTCATTTCGAGGGTGGATGGAAAAAATATACGTGTTTAAAATTGTAAATTTTGCATTTAAAATGATCAGTTAAATTAATATTTGTATCCTCTATTTTTTTATTCAATTTAATCCTCTAATAATTTTTTTTACTTCTATTAGATCCTCTAATTAATTTCTAAAATAGGTTCAATTAGGTTCTTAAAGTGAATTTTGACTAACAAGTAACAAAGTTAACTCTATGTCTACATGTCAAAGAAAAGGAAACCACACGTCAATTGGTCACATACATTATACACTTAATGTGTTTGTCAAAATTGACAATAAAAACCTAATTCAAATGACTTTAAAAATTAGTAGATCTAATTAAAACAAAAAAATATGGGAGACCTAATTAAATAAAAAAACTAAAAATTAAGTTGAATAAAAAAAATTAATTGAAGGACAAAAAAACTAATTTAATCTTATATTTATTTTTATTGAAACATTGTTTGAAAAATAATTCATTCCTTTAAAATAATCAAATTTAAACATACCATTGGAATTGTGGGATTTGTAGAAAAGGACATTTCATTCTTACTATCAATTTTTTAGGGACCATACATTGAATGGATTCTCGGTGGTGATATTCTCTTCACCCTTCTACAGTTTGCTTACTCTTGTTTTTTCTAACAACCCTAGTCTGCTTGAAACTTGAAAGTGAGTGACAAAGATATAATGTCCTTTGTGCTATTAGGTGGTATACAAAGATAATTGTCCCACCAAATTCCACCAGAAATATAAAAAAAACCATAATTTTTTCTTTAAAAAATCGTAATAAGAACATGAAAATTTCAAACATGTAGCTCCAATTTCAATCTGAACAATCTTTTTGGCATTTACAAAACCGAAGAGCAGTTTTTTGTACTCTTGCTGGATTTTGCAGGCAGGTAAATATTAGATTCTTGTAACCTTTATATTCCAAGTTTGACATACGTGATTGCCATATGAAGACAATGTTTTTCAACCCAAGAATATGATATATAGATATGCATATGTACGTACGTATTAATAATTTCATATGCTCGGTTTCTTTTTCCTGGCTCAAGACCATGATAATGCTGCTTCTTGCAGGTGTATAGAGTTCAGCAAGGACCACGCCAAAATTCTGCGCTGGATTTGTAGCCATCATTTGATAATGACTGCCCAATTCAAAACCCACGGCTTTGATCTCCTCACCACGCCACTTTTGATGAACCCATGTGTACCATATCCAATGGTGGATAACCTACAAATCATGGATGAACTAGCCGTGCATATATTGTACGTGTTGCTTTCAATTTATATTTCAGATGATGATCCTGGTCTCTAAATGTGTAAACAATCGATAATTTAGTGTTGAAAGATATAAAAAAATGGATTTAATTTTTGAACATGTAAATTTTTTAATGTTCTTAAGTTTAGTAGGATCATTTTATTATTATTATCCTACATGTTCATGTGTTAATTTGACATTAAATTGTTAAATTCATACATCAAATTGATTATGATAGAAAGTAATAGTCGTATTTTTTATATATTAAAATAGTAAATTAAAAATTTTCATTTTTCAAAGAATTAAATTATGAGTGATTTATACATTTAAAATCAAAATGGTCATTTATTATTTTGTGATTTGAGCTGTAGAGAGTTAGAGACAACCCAAACAAAAAGCCACTAACCAGACAAACTCAACACATATTTTTGTCTGTACAAAACCACATCAAGGTCACATGAAGCTCAATATTTCACAAGAATTGCGTTTCTTTTCATAAGCTTTGGTCCACTTAACTTCACCATTTCTTTTTTACTTTTTACTCAAACTAATAATCATTTGCAAAAGAAAGCTCATCACAAGTTACCCACATGGAACTCTCTATGTCATAAATGACAGGATGCCGTTGAAGCAAAAGCACTACCTAACGAGTTCTTCTCTACTATAAATCGTACGTGGTACATTTATTAGCAATTTCTATAAACTCCGTAATGTTTCCTGATCAAAACTAACGTTCAGATTGAGAAAGAGAGTTAAACTGTCTATCGTAGCGAAAGCAACAGATGATTTAACTATCACTTAGGCATATAGCAGCATATATATACTCGTATAATCTATGGATATGGATTTGACAATCAATAATTAATTAATGAGTTTACCATCTCGGAGAGCACAATATAACTAAGACAGAAATAGGAATTTCCACTCCCATGTCCTAATCTGCGGATGAGGAAATATAAATTGACAATCTAAGCGCCGATAATTTTAAACAAGTTTAATTTTTCCTTTCAGTTTTTATAAATAATTACAAAATACTTATTCTTATTTTAATCTTTTAAAATTTGTATGAGAATTAGTGAAAACAAAATAAACATAAGGTCCAAAATTGTCCTTTAATTACAAGTTACAAAAACATAAAATGAAAGTATAAACATTATGCATATCAAATCTAGTAGAAAAGATTAGTCTCTCAAAATAGAAAAATTATTACATGATTTAGAATAATTATGCTTCCAACTAATATATCTTTACATAACATATAATCAAATTTTGTTAGTTTTTTTTCTTTTGAAATTGAAAACTTCAACTAGGTTATAACTAGGCTATATGTGTAGGGATACTCTGAAGACGTAATGCTCTTGGACCATTTAATAAAGTTTAAATTAGTTTTCTGTAGAAAAAATGTTTAAATTAATCTTCATTAAAAAAAGGTTGACATTAAATGTCTAACTGTAATTTCAAATAAACAAAAATTAAACAGGCCTATGAGTATCACACACTTGCTATTCCCCCACACGTGTGGCCTCGGCAATCACACAGATTGTGTGAGGGAGAGGAACCAGGCGAAAACCATGGAAGTCACACTATTGCAACAAAAATTAAAATTTTGATGTCACTAATTATACTCTTTTCCTGTGCCAATTGTTTACATACAATTCAGTCCACTACCATTAAAATCAGTTATTAGAAGATGAAGCAGCTTCATCTTCAGGTGTAATCTCCTCCTTACCCTGCGCCAAAGAAAAAGAAGAACTACAAGCACCAACCTCCTCCTCTTCCTCTTCCACTTCATCTTTTATATAACAGCGAGTGTTGCATGAAGATAAGGGAGAAGAAGAAGAAGAAGAACTATAAAACGATAAAGGAGAAGAAGGACGAGAATGAGAATGTTCAAAGTCTTGTGAGCAAGGTGAATTTGGAACAGCGAGATACAACAACAAATCGACGAAAGCGCCAATGATGTACTCATGGTTGCTCTTGGCGTTGGCCTGCAGGTACCAGCACAGAAGGTCCTCGAGACTCTCCCAGTCTTTGACGCCGAGAGTCTCCACCATTTCCTCCATGGACTTGCGGAAATCCACGTGAGGGTCCTCCGAGTCCATCGTCAAAACGATGCTGTTTTTGAACGGCTCGAGGTGGCTTGTTGTCGTTGGTTTGCCCTCTAATATGAAGCTTGCATCGTCCCGATCGAAGAAGAGTCGATCCGACCGCAGGCCTCGAATCACCGTCTCGATGGGGTCCACGCCACGGGACAACTCGGAGGTTGTCGAGAAGCTCGCCGAGTCTGGTGACTCGGTGAAGAACGATTCTGGAGTTTGTGACACTAACGCAAAGTTAATGTTGTCATCATCAATGTTTTCGTCGTTGTTGGTGTTGGTGGCGGTGACTCTGAAAGAGAGGGTTTTGGGTTGGTGGCAGGATGGCCAGGCCCATGATGAAGAAGAAGAAGAGGAGGAGGATCTGACATGTCTGCTTTTCAGAAGATTAAAAAACTTCATTTTAAATTAGAAAAAAGAAGGAACTGGAAAAAAAAAATGGATTCAAATGAATTTTGGAGGTTTAGATATGCCAGTTAAGTCCATGGATGAGGAATTAATGGCTGGTCAGAAAAAGGACTGTGTGGGGGGGTGGATTTTAAAGATGAAAGTGGGGCAAGTTGAGTATACGTTTCGGACTACTTGCTGGGGTGGGTCAACTCAATATATCTTTGTATTAAAGTTTTTCAGGCCTAAGAAATAAATGTAACTCAGGCCAATTTATTATACTTATTTTTATTTATATTTATTATCATCCATACTAGTAGTAATTGGTTCTATACTTTGGGCGCCAAATCTAATAAGAAACGACAATATGAAAAAAAATTAAATGTGGTGTAGTTATGACACCATATTAAAGCTAATAAATTCTTGTAAACTTTAATAATATTATTATTCAAACATTAAAACGTTGAATGTGAATATGATTTTTAATAAAATTGAATGTGGTGTAATTATTTTTATCTTTCTTTTAATTTTTTATTTTGAATATATATATATATATATATATATATATATATATATATATATATATATTAAAATTTTACTCTAAAATCAGCGAACACATAAGTAATTGACGATTTTTAATTTAAATCATCAATATATAATTACGTTAAATATTCATATAGATATTTTTAATTTTATTCATAATAATCTTACTTTACTGAAAAAAATTAGTAGTCAAAGAGGATATATGTAGTAATATTTTCTTGTTCAAATATTATTTTTCAAAATCGAATAACAGCTTTTTTTTAACTTCAATAACAGCTCTCGTCTAATTTGAAAATTGTTATTAAATGCATCTGACTATAACAATAAATAATTATATGACAATTGATATTGAATAATTTAATAATTAAATAATAATATAAAATATGTCTTAACTATAAATTTAAATTAAAGTATTATTTAATATACCATTAATTTTCATGGTGTGATCAAATTAATGAGTTTAATAATTTTGTTTATGATTTAAATAAGTTTTTGGTCTCTATACAAGTTATTTTAGTCCTTTAAAAATTTAAAATTTATGATTTTAATATTTTCTATAAATTAACAAGGTTAACTTTTCACAAAAAACACTAACTAATGACATAATAATGATATTCATAGTGCATTGACTTGTCATATCATAAAAGTATAATAAAATAGTCATATGTAATTTTTTTTTGGTAAACCTTATATTTATATTTCTCATCAACTACTTTGATATCATAAATTATTTTGAACAATGAGGATTTAAGAACACAATTTATATAAAAAACTTACATGTAACTCTTACACTCCTTGCAGATGTGGCAATTCAATTATCCGTCAATGTCATTAATAGTTATCATTTAATGTTGTTACTTCGAAACACGAACTAATTATAAAAATCTTTAAAAGATTAAAATCAAAACAAATTTTTTTAAAGGAATAAAATAAAAAAAAGCCAACAAATTTTTTTAAGCCTTTATTTATTCAAATAATTCAATAGTGGATGGAGTTGCCTAAAATCTTTTTCCAATGTCAAAAAAGATTATTTTGGCAAATCATTTTAGCTATTTTTAAACTTTTCTTATTATATGAAATGCTTTGATAAACAACTTTTTTAATAATTTCTAATGTTTTTTAAAACGTTATTTGAATTAATGTTTTTTAAAAGACTAGTTCCTAACTTCTAGCTTTTAATATATATTTTTTCTTTTTTATCCTTAAAATACTTATTAATTAATCTTTTTAAACAAAACAAGATTTTATGTTTATTTGTACTTTTCACTCATTCCACCTGCGTTAACCATAGTATTATTTATAATATTTAATTTATTATTTCAATATTATATTTAACCAAATTGATAATGATAAATGTTAGATTTATTTTATTTTTCTATTATTTTTTTAATACTTTTATTTTGAGGTAAAATTAAAATTTGAGTAGTTGTTTGGGATGAAGGTGTGATAGGATGGAAGGGTGGTAATTATCATTGTTTTTCTCAGGACAGTGGAATCATGGGAACAGGCAGGCAAAAGAAAGTGTTACTTTTTTGTTTTATCTTGTATTCTTTTTTGATAAATGAATTCAAAATTAGAGTCTTGGCCATTTTCTGTTTGTTATCATATATTTAATGATTTCCTTAGTTGTTGTCTTTTAATTTTATTATTTCTATTTTTCTTAACTATAGGGCAATTTTTAAGATTAGTGCTATTTTGTTCCTTTGATGCTTTACAGGAACATGGCTTTGCAGAAGTACGCTCCTTCTGGCAATGCACCTTCTGCTAATATGAAACATTTGAGCTTTTCCAGTAAGGTGCCTAAGAAAGCTGAGCTCGATGAGGCAAATCCGAATCATAACATGGATGTGGATATTGACCTTAGGGAAATGTATTTTCTTATTATGCACTTTCTTTCTGCTGGGCCATGTCATAAAATGGCAAATTTAAATAAATAATACAAATTAATTAAATAATTTGAAAAAGGGAACAGTTTGGAAACTGTTTAAGGAAATGGGGCTGTTGAACACGCCCAAAATAGGCGTGTTCCAATCCCTTGGCTCTATATAAATTGGCCCTTGATAAGCTGCAGATGCATTGGTTCAATGATTTTTTGTTGGGTCTATTAGTTGTGGTTTGGTTCTAGTTTAAGCGTTCTCCAAATATGAGTTTAGGAAGTCAGAGTGTTGATGTTATGTTATGTTTTAATGGAAGAAAAGTTAGAGGACGACAGGGTGTTATTTTTGAAGGGAACAATAGGTCGATGCGTATCAATCGAAGATCAACGCTTAGTGAATTACATGAGAAGATACGCAAGAAAATAGGTTTAAACGACAACCAACGTATCAGTTTGGTGACGGCAAGGTTATGGCAACATGATCATTACATGAGAAGTACGTGGATTATGTCGCACTGGAGGATGATGTTTTGCCCTTAGCCATGAGGTCAGCGGCTTTTAATTCTGCAAATAATGAAGCATCATATGCTGCTCCTACTCCAGATGTAAACGTGTCTGAGAAAGCTGAACATGACCCAACTTGGGTTATGGATGACGATGATGAGGACGACGATGATGAAAATATCGTGATGGAATATCATCTTCTTGCGGAGGATGCTAGTGCGTCGGATAATGATGAAGATGCTGGTGTGCATGCGACTGAATTCCAAGGAGACACTGGTGTGGGATCGTCTCAAAGGCGTCATCATGCGGACGTTCGATCTGCTCAAGTAGAAGAACCTGTTGAAGGTATGTTAGACTGCTTTAATCAGTGAAATTGTAGTGATATATGTTTACTTGTTAAATTCTTCTAAGTTTGAATGATCATAATATGTAGATGTTATTTAGGATTTATGTTTTATGGTTGAGGGTTTATGTGGGGTATAATAATTGTTTAGGGTTATTGGTTTGGGTCTCTGGTTCGGGGTAAAGGTTGTATGGTGTTGTGTCGATGATGGTTAGGTTTAGGGCTTAGGGATTAGGGGTTTAGGGTTTAGGGGGTTATGGTTTAGGGTTTTAGGATAATGGTTGAGGGTTGAGGGGGTATGGTGTTAAGAAAATGGTTGACTGTTTAGGGTTTACGGTTAGGGTTTACGGAGTATACTTGCCTTGTTTAGGGTTATAGGTTTGGGTCTCTGGTTCGGGGTAAATGTTGTATGGTGTTGTGTCGATGATGGTTAGGTTTAGGGCGTAGGGATTAGGGGTTTAGGGTTTAGGGGGTTATGGTTTAGGGTTTTAGGATAATGGTTGAGGGTTGAGGGGGTATGGTGTTAAGAAAATGGTTG
>CM023960.1:7594294-7635491 GCA_013407115.1 Glycine latifolia
TTAACCTAAATTCACGCCCCCTAAACCCTAACCCATTAACCCAAACCTAAATCCACACACCCTAAACCCTAAACCCTAAACGCTAACCCATTATCCATACCCCCTAAACCCTAAACACTACACCCTTAACCATAAACACTAAGTCCTAAACCCTAAACCCTAACACATAAACCCTACGTCCTAAACCCTTAATCCTAAACCAACCATCTACATACCTAATACTAACATGAACGAACCTAATAATTTTCTTCCTAACATATACGAACCTAACATTTTAATAACCTAGAAAATTTTCTACAAACTTATAATGTACGGCGTTAACAATTCAATAATAAAAAATGCTAAATTATAAAATCCACTTACTTGTTGACAGAGCTTCGTTGCAAGAAAAATCTACCCAAACTCCTAAGCGAACCAAGCCAAACCTTTTCACCCAAGCAAGAAAAGTTACAAATGGTAAATAGTAACATTTTTGCCCCTTTTATAGACCCACCCAACCCAAACACGCCTCAAATAGGCGTGTTTAAACACGTCTAAATTGGGCGTGTTTAAACACGCCTATTTTGGACGTGTTCCATGACCCCATTTGCTTAAATATTTTCCAAACTGCCCCCTTTTTCAAATTATTTAATTAATTTTTATTATTTATTTAAATTTTCCGTCATAAAACTTATTTATAGTTTTGGAATGAGCTTCTTGAGCATCAACTTTTGCCTAGAAGGTATCATGCTTAGTATTCAAGGACCGACGCATGTAGTGGAGACAAAGATGATGATGGTCTATCATTCCCTATAAATTACAATACATTAGTGGAGAGGGGTATATTTATGTATTGCATCTCCTTTATGATCTTTCATTGATTTATTATTAATTATTATACAGGTATACTGCTTTATTTATGCACCCCTTCTCCTTTATAATAGTTTCATTGATGTTGTAATTAATTATTATGCAGGTATTCTCGTATTGAAAAGGATCACTTGGTAAAGCTTTTGAAGCTATTGTTATTAAATACAACCTCCTCATCACTAGGTATGAATCTTGGAAATGCTCTAAATGCAGCTGATGTACCTACTCTTCTAGGAAGCGGTTCATTTTCACTTCTGAGCTGTATGTGTTCTTTATTTGTATTTTAATTATTATAAATTTTTATCACTTTGGATTGCTGTGATAATTCGCATGCTGAATTATGAATTTACTGATTGTTAATTATGGAACAAATCAAAATTGCTTTCTGTTGAGTAATTTGTTTGGTGTTTTTTGTGAAAATTGGGTTCGTGCCAAGGATCTCCAGAAGATACTCCCTGCTAATTTTAGAGATTGTGGCACCAAAAGATGCTAAAAGGATTTGAGGTTGTTCTTGATTTGCAGTTGTTTGGTGTATATGGTTGGAAATAAATTTTAGAAGTTTTATTGGTTAAGTATTGCCTCTTGGGTGTATTTGTGATTGTTTGAGTAGTTCACTTAGCTTCTTTGTGGTGTTCTGCTATCGGTCTTTTTATGGAGAGGTGTCTTTGGTAGATATCTAGAGAGATTGGTTTTGGCTGCTAGCCTGCTGCATTACATGTGGTGTTATTTTTCTTTTTAGCTTTGTTTTCTACTGTTGATCTTTATATGGGGGTGTCTTTGGTAGAGATCTCTAGAGAGATTGGCTTTGGCTACTGCATTACATGTGCCATGTTCTTTTTTCCCCTCTCCTTTCATTCTTGGTTTAGTTTCTGAGGATTTCTCATCCTTTTTCATTTGTGTGTCTCCTTTCTTGATAAATTCTTTATAAATTAAAAACAGTTGCTCGTATTAACTATGCCTTCAATTGAATTAGCTTTGCCTTTCTCTATCTGTAATTATTACATTGCTTCTCTACTACAGATGATAGGGGCAAAATGAAAGAAGTCAAACGACCACCTCCTCATTTGCGCTGGCCTCATATGAAAGCCAATCAGGTTCATGGGTTAATTTCAGGACCAGTTCAAGACCCTTAATCCAAAGGTTAGAATTTCCAACTAATAGAAAATATTGTATTATCAATGAACAAATCTTAAGTGATTTCTATATTTAGAAAAATGCTGATGAAGTGAGTTTATGATAAGTCATGATATCTAAAAGATTTAGTCTTTTGTTCTAGGGATAAAGTATATTTTAATGTTCAGAGATGTAACACTTAGATATGAGGAATAATTTCTCATGCTAGTTGATGCTGATTTGTATTAAAATTAATTTAATTACAATTAAAATGATAACTTGTGTTATCATTAATTCTAATTTAAATAAAAGGTAATTTATATCACAATTAATTTTATTACTATTGAAAAAATTAATGCATGTCACCCTTAGATAATTTGTATCATAATTATTGGATTGAATAATTAAGATAATTGTAACAAAAGTAACTTTTTTTATTGGATTGAATAATTAAGGTAATTTGTATCATAATTATTGAGTTGAATAATTAAAATGACAACTTTTTTTATAAGTTAGTAGGAATTTTTTATATAAAATTTTCATTTAAAAAGATGTTGAATATTAGGGATGTAAATGAGTAGAGTTGAGTTAAATATTAGAAATTTAAGCTTGAGTTCTTAAAAAAAATATGTGACTCAAGTTTAACTCATTTATTTAAATAAATCTAATTAGGAGTTTGGGCTTAACTTGTTTTTTTTTTAAAAAAAAAAACTAAAACTTAAGTTTCACTTGTTTATCTTATTTAAAATTTCATAATTTTTTAATTTGAAAAAAATTTTAAATTATTTTTAACTTTACCAATTTAGAATTTAATTAAATATTTTAATACTATATAATAATCTAAAAATATATATTAAATATGTGGTATAATATTGTCGAAAATATATAACTTAATATATATAATGGTTATAAATCATTTTCAGTTTTGATTGTTATTTACCTCTATTTGTTTGTAGTAAATAAAAGCTAAAAAGAAACGAAAAACTCATATTTTTACCCTCTATTTTAATTTAAAACTTTAATCTCAAATCATTTTTATTTTATTTTTTTATTTCACTCTACGAAAATGTTTGGTGTTATGAAATAGTAGTCTTCTAATGGATTATGAGATAAAATAGTAGTATTATTCATCTGACTTTTCCATAATAGTATTCACTTCAAATTTTGTAGACTTTTATAATTTTTTTATTAAAAATCTTCACAGTTTTGTCTACTTATTAAAAATAATGCTTCAATGGATAATGCTTCAATGAATAATGCTCCAAAGGCTTGCCCAAATCAAAACAGGAAAAAATAACCATAGTCATCTCCGACGGATTTTTCTGTCGTAAATTTTCCACGGATCATTACCGATGGATATGTCCGTTGGAAATTACCGACGAACAAAAATATTCCGTCGGTTGAAATTTCCGACGACTATTTTACCGGCGGATTTATATCTGCCAGAATTCCGTAGGAAATTCCTATTTATCGACAGATATTTTAACTTAGCGACGGATTTCATCCTTCGGAAAAATCACTTTTTTGTAATGTTTTTATAGAAATAATAGATTATTAAATAATTTATTTTACAGAACCAAATTAAATATAATAAGATATGTTAATTTACACTTAACTCTTTTATGAGGTTATTTCGTTAAACCAATTATTTAATGATTTTTAATAACAATATAAATCATTATATTACACAAAACTTATTATTTAGAAAAAAATAATTTTAACTAATTTACTCATATATATATATATATATATATATATATATATATATTAAATGAGTTTTTTTTTTGTAGTTGAAGGAAAAAACAAAGCAAAACAAACAAAACAATGAGTATTCATTCAAAAAAAAAATAAAATATAAATGCTTATTTTAGGAATAAAAGATATAAAAAAAAGTGAAAAGTGGTCCATGTTAGCTTTAAGGTTGATATCAATGTTTTTAAAATTGGATTGTTCACTGAATAGATGAAGGCATTAATTTAAGGTTTAATGATTCAAGCGTAATTGAATAAGCCTTTTACTTTTTAATATTATATAATAATTTAAGTAATAAAATAATCTAAAATTATAAAAAATTATAAATTAGTATAAATGACTAAATTATATGTTTTACAAGATAAAAAATAATAGTTGAAAAAATAAGATACTATGTAAAATATTTAAATATGTATTTTTATTATCCTAAAAATATTTTTAGATTAAATACAAAAGTTAAATTTTTTTAAAAAGGATTGGTTCAACACCGATTTATATTGGTTCTGGGTCGGTTTAATCGTTTATTTATCGATTCTCGCCATTTCTAAAATGTTCCAATGTTTTGGAGTGTCCAAATTGATTATCAAATTGGTTCTCAATTGAATGGGTTCAATTTTCAAAACATTGGTTGACATAGTTATATTTTAGTTGTCGAAAAGTAAGGTTGGAGGGAACAATGACGTAGGGGAACTTGCTGTCCATTAAGTTAATGTTTTAAGGCCTGTGCTAAATACTCTATAAGGTTTTCTAATACACTATATAATAACAGTGCAATTCCAATAATAGCCTTTTAGTTATTTTGATAAAATTAAAATTTTTGAAACTGTAGAGGCGCTCAATCGTTTGCTCCATTATTCTCCCTCACCCGCATTCATTCTTTTCGCATTGCTGAACTCCGTTCATTCTCCGGTGGCGATCAGGTCAGGTAGGCAGTAGAGCAATGTTGTTGGTCGACGTCGGTGGTCGATTTGGTGGTGGAGGTGGTTGTTTGCGGCCATCGACGAAGGTAAGTTTACTGGTGTATCTTTCTGGTTTGATACGGATCGCAAAATCCGTGAGGATTACACGGATTTTTAATCCGTAAGAAGCTTTTGTGCAAGATCCGGATCAGCTAATCCATATGGACCTTACGGATCAGCTAATCCGTGTGCTCCATACTGATCAGGTAATCCGTAAGATTCATACAGATTATCTGATCTGTAAGGTTCATACGGATTAGCTGATCCGTAAGGTTCGTATGGATCATCTAATCCGTATGTATCTTACGGATCAACTAATCCGTATGAACCTTACGGATTACCTGATCTGTATGGAGCATACGGATTAGCTGATCCGTATCTTGCTTAAACCCTTTAAAGTTGTTTTGAATCTATTGAAATTTGTATAATTTATGTATATTAGGATGTTGAAATTTGAATGACTGTATATGGATTTGTATATTGTCGGAATTAAGGCAGCATTGTATATGATATATACTTGCTTGTGATCTATGTATATGATTGCCAATATTACATGTAGTTATGTTATGTGTGAGTTGTGTGCATTGATTAGCCACATGTTTTTGACATTGGTGAGTTGTGTGCATTGAGTACACACATGTTATTCACATTGGTCACTTGTGTGCATTTACATTGTTGACTTGTGTTTATTGAGTACACACATGTTATTCACATTGGTCACTTATGTGCATTTAGTTATGTTATGTGTGAGTTGTGTGCATTGAGTACACACATGTTATTCACATTGGTCACTTGTGTGCATTGACATTTGCAATGAGTAGTTAGTGTTAAAGGAAGTGAAAGAAAGTAGAATGATTCATATGTAGCCAATGATATGTATATATGTTTGTTATTTGTTTGTTTTCAGTTTATGAGTAACTTGATTAACCATATGACTTATACAGATTATGGCAAGAACTAGAGGAGGATTGTATCGGCCTCTAGGGAGATCTCCAAGCTGAGTGTCAAGAACACACATCACCACCGATGATGAAGAACAGTTGGATGGACAACATAGGCCAACCGCATCGGTGAGGAGACAACGGGCAACTGAGGTGGTTGCTGAGGAACCCGTTGTTGACGAAGGCGATATGGAGCATGACATTCCACTGACAGAGGATGTCGTGACCGACTCAGTGTCCTTCCCAGGTGGGCCCAAAGATCCTTCAGTTTTAACAGATTACGATAACCATGTAGCGCTCAGAGTCTAGTCTGGAGAGGTATTAACATGTTTAACTACATATGTACTTTGATATTTGGTAATGTAATGTTTGTTAACAACCTTGATTTTTTTCAGGAGCGTCCTGAGTTAAAATTGGCTTCTCATGGACGTAAAGTTACAAAATTTGGCTAGCCGGCAGCAGAGATTGAAGGATTAGTTGCTTCTACCGGGTTAAGCCCTTTAGTACACACTTCTGTGGAGACTGGGGACCAAGGGTTGCTTTCTGCGTTTGTAGAGAGATGGCACCAGAGACAAGCAGCTTCCACTTGCCCGTTGGAGAAGTCAGTATCACGTTGGATGATGTTGCATCACTACTGCATCTCCCAATTGTCGGAGCTTTGCAGACATATGATCCGATTGACACGAGGGAGGCAATAACATTACTAGTGGAGCTGCTGGCGGTCACAGTTGAGGATGCAGAAGCTGAGATGGAGCAATGTCATGGTGCATATGTGCGTCTGTCATGGCTCCGAGACTTATATGCTACAAAGTGTGCGGCAAGGCATTGGGTAGAAGCAGCTAGAACATATTTGCTGCACCTAGTCAGTTTTACGTTGTTTGCGAACAAGAGTGCCACACATATTAGTGTGGTATTCTTAGACGCATTCCGAGACATGGACCAGGCAGCCGGGTATGCTAGGGGTGCAGCCGCTCTGGTCCACATGTATGAAAATTTGAACTATGCCTGTCAGCACCACCGGAAGCACCTTGCTGGCTATATTTCTTTGTTACAGGTAATGTGTATGTCTTAAATAAGTATATCATTCGATGTGTGCTTTAAGGAACTGTTATATATTTTTTGTTCAGTCAATTTTCTATTAATATGTTGTTTAATATTGCAGTGCTGGATCTATGAACATTTTCCGACAATTGGAAATGTCATACCAGATCCAGAGTATGATGACAGGTCACCCCGTGCATGTCGGTGGAAATCTTCAAAGCCGTTGCCTGTTTCTACTTATCGGAGGCGGCTAGACAGATTGACTCTAGACAATGTGTGCTGGATGCCTTACAGGGATCATCGTCCACATAGGGAGTTCGACATGATTTCACTCTTTTTTGGGTACCTTAGATGGGGTCCGTCCATGGTTAGACATCAATCACATCGAGTCCTTAGGCAATATGGGTTTGTGCAGCATATACCAGAGTTGATGCAGGTTAACTCCCCGACGACAGACCAGGTTGATGACAGGTGGACCCATTTCTCAGAGCACATTGTTGACACTGGGGATTTGGTAACATATGCCAGTCAGTTTGCACCTGGATATATGGAATGGTATTATCGTATATCTCATCCATATATGTTACCACCGGAGGTTGGGGAGCCAAGCCGACATCCTTTGCGAGTCACGACCACTGTTACTGATCCGGCTAATGTGCCGTAGGGACACACATCACCACCCACTCATGCACGGGAATAACCTTCTGATGTCAGAGAGATGCCTTCACATGCAGTGGTAGACCTATTTGTAACCTTTTTTTAAAAAAAATTTACTATGCAATAGTTATTGCTTATTAATGGGGTTTTTTTAATATTGTTTCAGGGTATGTGCCAAAGGCTAGGAGACGGGTTGCAAGAGATGTTAGACTTGCGGATGGTTACCCCGGGCATAGCTGTGTATTCACATAGACAACACCTGTTGCAGTTAGCACGTAGTGTGACTGAAGACAGAAATGTGTTTGTGCGATCAGCTCGGGTGAGGGATAGACAAAGGAGACGGGTTGCTGACAGGGACTAAAGACTTTTTTGTTATTTTTTTTAGATGCTAATGCACATTACTTGTTAACTTTGTGAATTTCTGATGTTGACTTTTTTTACATGTAAGACATGAAACATATTTACATAAATGATATTTATTATGTATCTTGGTCCATATGGTTACGAAAATTTGCAATACAATTACATAAAAGTAGCTTGTGTCAAAAACACAACTTATGCATCTCCTAAATCCACATATTCAGTTGACAAGAACATCGAATTACAATACATTCTCATTCGATCAATGTAATGTGTCGGCCATTGTTTAGCTTCATTCAAACAGTGTGTCGACCACAAAAATGCAATTGAAGGGATTGGGCTGTTCTCCGTCAACTGAACATATTTCAATTAGCAATTTTTAGGACAAAATTGGATAAAAGGTCATGTTATGCAATATAGGCCAAGACTTGTAACATTAAATTTGTGTGTACCTGCACAAAGTGATTTCCATATACATGACCAATACAAATAATGCGATGGACATAAACATCATCATGTGGTTGGCTTCTCAGAGGGAAAAATGTCATACTTTGTTTTAGATATAGTGAAACAACGATGACATTATACCTGGATGCAATAACGTAACCCATGTCGGTTATATCCATCCACTTATCCTTTGTTACCTATACAGTCATATTGTATCAGTGACTAGTAATTGAATTTAAAAACATTAATATATATTCATAATGCAATTGTAAAAGATCTTTGTTACCCCTGCTAATCCATCAACTAGAAGGGACCGCTTTAACTGATGAAACCTATCAAAGCCACCAAACAAGGCTATATATTGATCAGAGAATTGTGAAAGTTCTTTCAGCAAATGATTGCAAACCACAGGCCAAGAATCTTCACCATAACCGAGTGCGGCAACAATGACACGATATCCACAATTACCATTAGCTTTAACATCAGTGATGTTAACAATAAATTTATGCATAAAAGGTTGGAATTGATCCAACATAGGAACGTTCCTCTTTGCTATTGTTTGAGCAAAGGATGAAGCTGACCTTGTTTGTGTGGCACAACTATTTTACACAGAATGTAATTCATCAACATACTCAAAGTAAGACAGATCTCGCTTGGTTGATCGTTCATGCTTTGTGTGTTTATTTTTTGGAGCACCTTTTGTTTTAACCTTTTTAGCAGGGGGATGCATGGATGTTGAATCAGGATATGCAAGCTCTTTAAGCTTAGTCTTGAGATTGATTTTGTTGAGTACAAAGAAATCACTTGATGAATGGGCAAGAAGATCAAGCTTGGTTTTGAGCTTCCAACATGCCTTGAAGACTTGAAGAAAATCTTGTAATTAATTGTAAAAAGCATCTCTGGTGATCCAAGTGCATAGCATTCATATCATACATTTAGCATTTCAAAAAGGGTCATAAAATTAACAAGGCTTTGCTAATTTGATTCAGTGTTTAAATTGAAACTAAGGTTTTTGGAAAAATACTGGTTTACACTATTTAATCGATTACTGAGGCATAATAATCGATTACTTTGTTCGTAGCTTTTCTGGAAAACCTATCAAGAACAATGTAATCGATTACATATCGGATTAATCGATTATTTGACCTTAGCTTACTTATAAAACAACATTGAGAAACATTTTAATCGATTACCAAGCTATTGTAATCGATTACCAAGGCCAAATAGAAATCACCTGGTTTATGAAGCTCACTGCCTTAATCGATTACCAATACTTGTAATCGATTACATTATACACCACTATTTCACTATCTATTATAAAATAATCGATTACCAAAGTCCGTAATCGATTACAGAGTTCATTTGGCTAAAACCTGTTTTATGAAGCTCTCTGCCATAATCGATTACCACAAAACCGTAATCGATTACACAGTACTTTTCAGCTGTATTCTGAACTTCAAGTTTTTCTAAAGCTCACTGTGATAATCGATTACGCTATGGAATAATCGATTAATTAGTTCGTTGCCATAACCCAGAAGCCTATAGAACATATTAATCAATTACATATGATAAATAATCGATTACATATAATAAATAATCGATTATTAGGCTCTTGTAATCGATTACAGGCAGTTAGAAACATTTGTTATAAATAGAACTCATTCTGTGCCTGATAATAGACTTGAGAATTTCGAAATCTGAGCTAAACTAAAGCACTCTACATACTTTCCTGAGGTTCTTTGGGTTCTGGGTGTTCTTGCTTACATCAAAATACATATGGGTTATTGATTGTGTCTTGAAGCAAGAAAGTTCTTGTCAAAGCTTAAGGATTGTGCTTTTCTGAGTCTTGTGTAGATTCTTAAACCTGATTCATTCATTCATTTGCATCATTAATCATTGGATCATCAGGTGATATCTTTCCTTAACTTTGAAGATGTACTCTGTTTTTTTGTTTGTAATTGAATTCTATTGTAATTAGGGTTCTTGCATGTAATCTAGAGGAAGGGTTTCTCTAGGGGTGTGCTGAGTGGATTCTCAGTGGGTTGATCTTTAAGAACCTAATAGTGTTTTAGGTTTCTGAACTTAATCTAGGGTTGATAAAGAGAGATTTGTGTAATTTTTGTAAGACAGAAAAATTGCAATAGTGGAACTCCATTCTAGTGTTGAATGGAAGAAAACTGGATGTAGCTTCATAGTGTTTGAAGTGAACCAGTATAAATCTTTTGAGTCTTGTGTTTAAATTCGAGCTAGCCTATCTTCCACATATATACTCTGCTGTATTATCTTGCTAATCATTTTAACTTTGAATAATTGCATACCTTGGACTGAGCAAGTGATTGAATAAACATTTTTGGTTTCAAAGTGATAAAGATCCTAAGGGAAACTCTGATTTTGCTAACAACATTTTTAATTTACCAACCCTAACCAATTCACCCCCTCTCTTGGTTAAGTGTGAAGTGTTCCTATCTTTTACAGATTTTACCACACAGGTCAAGCTTTTGAAAGCGGTTTGATATTGCCTCCATCTCATCGGTTATGTGAATTTCTCCATCATCTACACCTTGCTCTGCAAAACTTAATCTTCTCCAAAACATATGAACGCTTGAAAGCGGTATGCAGCCAACAACTTTAGCTAACTCACATGCACAAGGGAGGTCGTGGGCGGTTCTCATGAAACATCCACACCGACAAGGGTTTTTGCCGGCATAATGAACATGCTCATACTCAGTTGCAACGTGGTTTAACGCATAGCTGGACACCATGCCGACAAGTCTTTTGTATAATGTTACGTTAAATACATGTCCGATCACATGGGTGCTTCTTTCTAGTGATGCTTTTATTTTAGTATGTTGCAAGGTGATCATATTGTTCATGGCATCCCAAACAATACATAAATCTCCAACGCTATTCTGTAGACGCCTCTTCAAAGTCCAATGAGCAGACTCAACCCTGCGTTAAATGACAAATATGTTAACAATTGAAAAACCATAAAAGTTGATGAAAACAAGACAATGACAACAACTTCAAAAGTTGTCTAACCTATTAGTTGTAGTGTTCCCAAAATGTAGCACTTTATTTGTCCATGCGGTTACAAATCTTTCCTTGTGAGGACCCAACCATGTATCTTTCACATAATCAACAAACGCAAGCCATGGTGAACACACAATTTCAAACTTCATCAGACATTCATCATAACTATTATGCTTACTACACTCAATAAGTCTTCCCCAAGCTTCCATGACATAGTCCCATGCGTTCTTCTGTCTAATATAAGTTTGACATTTTGCCTTAAGATTCTTGTCAATGTGAAACCGACACAATAAATTGGTTGACATTGGAAAAACAGTTTTCACAGCACTCATCAATGCACAATCTCTATCTGTAACAAATACCTCTGGAAAAAATTCACTTTTCAGGAAAATCTCTCTAAAGCGTTCAAGGGCCCACACAAGATTGTTTGTACGTTCTGCCTCTAGATAGGCAAATGCAGCTGAAAATGTCATCCCAGTAGGTGTTACACCAACTATGTCAAGTAAAGGAAGCCTGTACCTATTTGTTTTGTATGTACTGTCTATCAAAAAAATCATATGATACGCATTGCTCAACTTCACTGCATCTGGGTGTGCCCAAAATATGTCACGAACCACATTTTTGTCTTTCATTCTATGCCAATGAATATACATGTCGCGATGAAGAACTTTCATTAATTGTTGCATTTCAGTGTTATTACCTCTAACCTGTGTCCAATATCCATATCTGGCATTGTATATTTGCTTCAAAGTGGTATAATTACTGACATTGTGCTCCTTCAAAGTTAAAAGAATGTTTTTCGGTTTCACCGTGGACCTTGTCATATCAGCTACAATCATCTTCTCCTCCTCACTTAGCCTACCAGCATATGCGTGTCCACATAATGACCTTGCCATTGTATGATTATGTGTCCCACATATTAACTTCACTATCCAACCTTGACCTCCAGAGACGGGTTTTGCTCTTAGCTTAAACGAACAATCACATTTTTTACTGCTACCCGTAGTTGGTACAACACCTTTTTTGAATAATCTATAATTTCCACTCCTTCCACAACCAATTATAACATATGAGGTTGTTCCTACCTTTCCACTTGCTAAGCCACTCCTCATTATCACTGCTACAAAACCATAAGAATACGCAACACTGCGAGCCCATTTTAACACATCCTCACGGGAAATGAACACCTACAAAAAATGAACACCATTTGTATACTTTTACTAATTCATTTAACAACTGTAACTACAAATATATATCTGTGATGTAATGAAGCCTTCTGAACATTCAATTGAACAATTAACATCTTCAAACACATCAGGTTCTTCACCAATGTCTTCCTCCATATTAACTTCTTCAGACATAATGCTATCATAAAACCACTGATCGTTGTCCATCTTAACAAATCCAAAAACACACATACTAATATTAAACAACATTGAAATCATAATGTTATCAACAATACTTTACCCAATATACCTTTGCTAATATAATACATCCACAACAAGCTCAAGCTTAGTGTAATATTCAATTTATCCAAGTTTCCATTTATTTCTTCTTTAAATTAAATTTAAATTTCATAAAAAAACAATGTCAGGTATATACAGATTGACTAATCCGTAAGACTCATATGGATTAGGCAATCCGTATGAGTCTTACGAATTGGCTATGTCGTATGATACTTACAGATTACGTAATCTGTATACCAGAAAAACCCAGCTTCGAGCTTCTTATCTCGCACCCACCACCAACGATGGCCTCTCCGACGACTGTCACCGGTGAACGCCGCTACCACCACCCCCAACTACCTCCTCCAACATAGACACCTCCAATGCACAACCACAACACAATCAAGTGAGCAAGGAGCAACAGCAAACCAAAACAAGTGAGCACAGGCCTTGTTTGAATCCTTAAACGTGTTTTGAATAGGCACATGTAATAAAGCAGGGTTTAAGATAACAGCGACGCATGCATGGAAACTCGGTGTCCATCGAGATGAGCGGGTATGAGGCAATGACAGCGTGAGTTAAGTTGAAATTGATGATGGAATCATGCAGGAGGACCATGGTTCCTATTTTTTATGTCAATGTCTTTCACAACTAAAAGCATATATTTTCTTGCAACATGGATTTTGAAGAAGAAAACATAAGAGTAAAAAAGAAAAACCGATTAAGCACCCATATATATAGTGTATTTTGCATAAAACCTATCTATATAGTATTTATCTATCTATTTATTTATATATAATAAAACAGACTTAATTAAAGCTAATACAACCGTTGATCTATATTTTAACTTTCCAAGTAGTTGTAAGATCTAATTGAATTTAATAGTTCTAATTATTTTTAAATAATTTACATATATGAATTATAAATACAATAACATGAGAGTGAAAAAAAAGACCAGTTAAAGCACCATATTTATAGTGTATTTTGCATAAATCTATCTATCTATTTGTGTGTGTGTATATATATATATATATTAAAATAGACTTAAACTACTACAGCGGTTTATCCACATTTTAACTTTTCAAGAAGTTGGAAGATCTAATTGAATTTTTTTTATTTTGTTTGGTAAATAGAGATAAAATTAACCAAAAAAGAAAAGACATTAGATCCTCGTAAACAACACACTCAAGGCATCAGCCAAGAGGTGCTGCTTGAGGCCAGCAGGGGGGAAATCCAACTCTAGTACGAAGCCCCAAAATTCGGACCCAATCTCGCAAGAAAGTCCGCACACAGATTCCCCTCTCTCATAGAATGTTTCAACTGCACATTCCAACTTTTGCTTAGAAGCTCTTGGACACTTGCTATATCAGAAGCATACGGTGGCTATATCTAAAGGTTGCTGCACTAGTGATAACGCATACGTACTTAGAATCAGAAATGCACAAGACATCCATCATTGAAGATTTCAAGCTAGACTCAAGCCAAAAAAACAAACCTAGCAGCTCAACTTTCGTATTGTCCGCGATTCCAATATCACCAAAACAGCTCTTGACCCAATTCCCTGATGAATCTTGAATCAACCCCCCACAACCAGCTTAGCCAAGCTAACCCAAGCTACTTCCATCCACATGCAAAGACATTTGGGCCTCCTCTTATTTGATACGCACTTTACCTAAACCTCCTCATTCTGCTACCCACTTGAATTCTTACCTTTCTCAAACACTGCCGAGCTAGCATCATATTCCAAGCATTACAGATTTTCTTATAAAAAATCTACTCATTTCTAGCTTTCCACAACATCCAGAAAGCAACAAACGGAAGAGTTCCAAAATTGTCAAGGCAATCCCGCAGCCAATCAATCAAAGCCACTTACAATGAAACAAGACATGCACCACATCTTCAATACCATAACCACAGCTAGGACAAACTCATCACCAATAACATGTCTCCGAAGAAGAAAACTGCGTTGTTTACACATCTGCCAGACAAAGAACCTAACATTCTCCCCAACCGGCATATTCCAAATCCACTTCCAGGAAGTAGACTGACTCTCCTCCTCCTCCCGAAGCCACCGGTAGGCACCCTTAGCAGAGTAAACCCCTGACATGTTACCTTCCCAAACAATGACGTACTGAGCTGATTCATGCAACCATACATCAAGCTGCTTCATTTTATCCATAGTTGCAGAAAAAATATTTGTCACCAACTCCCTCTCTCCAAATGTCTCTCACACAAAGGTGAGAATCATGGATTTGCACAAAAGGCACCTCTAGGGCTAGAATAGAATTATTGAACCACTTATCAAACCACATGTTGGCATCATCATTGTCCAACTGAAGTTGAATCCCATCTTCTAGCTCCTCAAAAGAACGGTTCAAGGATTTTAGAAAATACGACCTGTTCTTACCAAAATCTGGAAATTCCACGTGTGAGCTAGACGTGGTCTATGTGGACTCCAAATTCTGCATGTCGGATAAGGTGTAGACTTTGCTTAGAGGAGGAATCTGCAAAACAAAGGAAAAACACTCCGACGCTCAAGTAAGTACATCAATTTATATGAGAATAACCGAGTGTGAGAACTTAGTATGAAATGTAGAGAAAAAGTAACTTGAGTAATGCATTCAAGTATTGTGTATGGAGTGAGAATTGAGATGTGTTTAGAGAGAACCTGTAAGGTTGTATTTATAGTGTGGAGTGTGGGCTTTGGGCCTTTGTTTATTGATAATCTGTTGATAAGATAATAATAGATAATAGCAGGCAGTTATCTAATTTAAATATAAGATAATGTGTACCTTATTGATATACTATTATTTGTAGATAAATAACAGCTTGTAGATAACTTGTTAGGATATGATAAGATAAGGTGGTTGCACCTATTTTAATATCCAAGTATAATTGATATGCGCAGTAGATATTATCATTCTTGTAGGAATCAGTGTCCGTGCTACTGTAGCGGGGTTGACAGGGAACTCGGACATTTGTCCGGGTTGCCACTTGGAGGACGAATAAGCACTATTTAATGTAGCAGTGCTGACGTGAAGGGTGTCCACGTATACAGTAACCCCATGATGAAGGTCGTGTGTCATTTTACTATTTTGGAATATACATAAGCCCCCCAGCCTCTGAGTCAATTTATGGGCGAAAGAGGATAAAAGAGTATCGATGCAGAATGTCAGTGTCATAGTAGTATAACAAGTGCTATGAGCCCCCGATGGTAGACAAGCGGTGTCATGTGTCGAGGTTAATGATTTTTGTTAAGTAGTATTATAAACTTGAGCCGAGTTGGCCAGATTGTATGGATACTTGAATCTGGACAAGGTGGTCCGGGTTATGAATGCTAAGCTGTCAAGTGACTGAAGTACCAATATTGCCTCTTGGGTTTTGCTTGTCATGAACTAACATTGTGATGACGTCATGCTAGGTTTCTGCTTTTCGCAAAAATGGCTAAGTCTTTAGCTTTGCTTGTTGAGGTTCCCGTTGCAAATGTGTGCTAAGAGTGTGTCTTAGGCATGGAAATGTCGAGGGTTGACCATGGACATTTGTGTTGAACTCTTGCTTCTGCAAATGGCTAAGTTTTTAGCTTGGCTTGTCAAGGTTCTACATGAATAAAATACCAAGAGTGCTTCTTGGGTTTGCAATGTTGAGAGTTGACTCTTTTATCGAGGTTCCCACCAGATGAAAGTACCAAGAGTTTTCTTGGGTTTACAAGACCAAGGGCTGACTCTGACCTTTGTGTGCCAAGTATGTATCTTGAACTTAATGTTCCTAAGAACTTGTATTCCTGCAATGAGGAAATATGACAATAACATATGTTGAGGGTAGACGTAGTTGTACCTTATGTTTGTCAAGGTTGACACCAGTAGAGTTGTCCATGCTGGGTTTTGTCAAGATTTATCAAGACATGATCTTGGGTTTGGGAGCTGCTGAGAGCATACCAATGGTGCGTCCGACTTGGATTTTAGGGAGGTCGACCAAAGCTTTAGGGTTTACGAACCTTGACGGTCTACTGTAGTTTGGTTTTATGGACCTGTAAATGGCCAAGAACGGATTCTTGGGTTGCCAAGATGGATCTTGGGCTTAGTAAGGTCAACCAGTTTAGATGGATTTATTAATCTTCTTACAAGGATGGACCTTGGGTCTTCATGCCGAGACGGATCCGGGGCTTTGTAAGGTCCACCAATGAAATGGATTTATTAACCTTCTTCTGAGGATGGACCCTGGGTCTTCATGCTGAGACAGATCCCGGTCTTCGTAAGGTCCACCAATTACATGGATTTATTAACCTTCTTCGGAGGACAGACCCCGGGTCTTCGTGCTAGGACGGATCCTGGACTTGATAAGGTCCACCAATCACATGGATTTATTAACCTCCTTCTGAGGACAGACCCCAAGTCTTGATGCCGAGACGCATCTCAGTCTTCATAAGGTCCACCAATTACATGGATTTATTAACCTTCTTCCAAGGACGGACCCCGGGTCTTGATAAAGGTCCCCTTAGGAACCTTTGATTGCTACCAGGACGCGTCCGCCCTGGATTTTGGTAAGTCTTGCCAAGGTCGGATCTTGACAAGGTTCTTCTGGACTAGTATCCCTGCAAAGCTAAAGTTTTCATACCTCAAATTTCTGGCAAGGCGGGACTTATCTTGGGGGCGTCTCATCCGAGCCTCTAGCTGATCATGGTCAGCCTTCAGCCGTTTGAGTTCTTCTTCATGTCTTATCTCTATCTCTACAATGCGATTTTGGAGTTGTTGAATGGTGTTGGCGTTTGTCATGGTAGTTTACGGAGGGTTAGATGCTTCGACAGGGGTGTCACGTCTAACGTTGGAGTTTGTATTGACCATGAATGTGTGCCGATGATTTGTCTGGGTGCGAGGCCGCAAGGTAAGTTTTACCGGGGGCCAAATGTTCTTACCAAAATCTGGAAATTCCACGTGTGAGCTAGACGTGGTCTATGTGGACTCCAAATTCTGCACGTCGGATAAGGTGTAGACTTTGCTTAGAGGAGGAACCTGCAAAACAAAGGAAAAGCACTCCGACGCTCAAGTAAGTACATCAATTTATATGAGAATAACCGAGTGTGAGAACTCAGTATGAGATGTAGAGAAAGAGTAACTTGAGTAATGCATTCATGTATTGTGTATGGAGTGAGAATTGAGATGTGTTTAGAGAGAACCTGTAAGGTTGTATTTATAGTGTGGAGTGTGGGCTTTGGGCCTTTGTTTATTGATAATCTGTTGATAAGATAATAACAGATAATAGCAGACAGTTATCTAATTTAAATATAAGATAATGTGTACCTTATTGATATACTATTATTTGTAGATAAATAACAGCTTGTAGATAACTTGTTAGGATATGATAAGATAAGGTGGTTGCACCTATTTGAATATCCAAGTATAATTGATATGATGTTAATATAAAGATATGCGCAGTAGATATTATCATTCTTGTAGCAGTCAGTGTCTGTGCTACTGTAGCGGGGTTGACAATAAACCCTAATAAGCATGTCTGGGTTGCCACTTGGAGGACGAATAAACACTATTTAATGTGGAAGTGCTGATGTGAAGGGTGTCCATGTTTACAGTAACCCCATGATGAAGGTCATATGTCATTTTACTATTTTGGACTGTACACGACCCATCTTGGTTAAGGTCAGGGACATACTTGATGTCCTGCCTTGGGTACTTCGCTTGAATCAACCGGAATATGATACATGTCCCACACCAATTTCCATAAAAGGGAAGTATTCTTGTCTCTAGCCACTATAACTCCAAGCCCTTCATCTCCCCTTGCACGAGTAATTGTGTTCCAATCCACCAAATGCAGCTTTCGAGCCAAATAAAGGAACGACTCAGACGGTTAAACTGATCACAAACACCTTGAGGGAGCCACTGAGTCTGCATGGTATCAGCCGGAATGGAAATCAACATAGATTTCACTAATGTCACCCTTCCTGGTCTACTTAACAATCTACCTTTCCAGGAAGCAAGTCGAGACTGGACTTTTTCCACAACCCCATTAAACAGGCTCTTAGTCACTCTCTAATGCACCATAATGAATCCAAGGTGTTTACTAATTCTTATACTAAACTTTATTTATTCTTTTAAAATGCACTGCTTAAAAAATATTCATAAAAAAAATAATTAAAAGTAATAATTTTATAAATATGTGGCCAATAGTAATTAAAAGTTATATTAAATATATTTCATGAAAAATTAGTAATAGTAATTAGCGCGTGTGTGTGTGTGTATCACTTGAGCTTTATTTTTTAAGAGAATTAAATCATATGCATCTACGATAAAGATAATTATTTTACATTTTTATAATTATAAATTAATAATAATAATAATAATAATAATAATAATAAAATAAAAACAAAAACTGTCTCTTTATTTTTTGTATTTTGTTGCCCGCGTTGTCGGAGAGAGTGAAGCCGACTTGGACCAAGTGCAGGTGGTCCACGCTGGCCTTCAACACAGCGTAGTTGTGCTCCGGTTGCCGGAGAGCAGGGTCGGAGTGAACGACAACGTCGGAGAACTCAGTGTCCATCGTAGAGATGAGAGGATGCGAGACAAGGGCCGAACGCATTAACTCGAACACCGATTTAAGATTGAAGGATCATACTGATTGCGTAACGGTGGAAGGATGAGGGAGAAGCATAATGATGATTTTCTCTTTGTGAAGAAGAACAAACAAGAAAAGAAATGCGGCAATGTGAATTTTTGAGATTTTGACAAGAAGCACAAGGGTCTTGGCAAAAGAACCTAAATAATACATTTTTAATAAAAAAATTACGAATTTGGGGTTGTTTTGAAACATATTACCAATCTCGGGCTGTGGGTCATGCCTAGTTCTGGGCGTGACCTGCTGCTATAAAAGCCCCCCTATTTCACTTTTCCTTCACTTTTTCCTGTTGCGCCTTCTCTCTAAAAGTTCATCATTCTCTCTAAAGGTTTCTGAAGCACAACACTCTTAGCTTTTGAGTGATTTTCTCTGCACCGAAACTCTGCCAACAAGTAAGTTAATTTATTAATTATGAGTATTATTTAATATATTATTTTGTTGATTTTTAAATTTGTTAGAGCCACACTATTTATTTCATGTTGTAGAAAAATGTTAGGTTTTAGGTTATAGGATTTAGTTTAGTTTAGGATTTAGTTGTCAATTACAATAATTTTAATAAATTTAGTTAGCTCAATTTAGGGTTGAATGATTAAGAATTAGGGTTTACGAAGTAGGGTTTAGTTTAAGGGTTTAGGTAGTGGGTGTAGGGTTAAGTTGTATAATTAAAATTGCTGAATTGAATTTACTTAGTGTTTATGGTTTAGTTAGTGTTTAGGGTTTAGTTTAACGGTTACGATTTGGGTTAGGGTTAACTTGGATAACTAAAATTGAAGCAGTGAATTTACTTAGTGTTTAGGGTTTACTTAGGGTTTAGGATTTATTTTTTAAACTAAAATGATTTTACTAAATTAACTTAGTGTTTAGGGGTCAATGGTTATGGGTTAGGGTTTAGGAATTTTTGTTTATTTAATGGATTAGGATTTTTTGGATTAGGGTTTAATTTAGGGATAATGATTTTAGGGTTAATGGTTTAGTATATGGATTTAGTGTTAAGGATTTATTGTTCAAATTAAAATATTTGGATTAAATTTAAATAGTTTAGTTTAAGGTTAAGGTAATTTATTTGTATTGTAATTTAATTACAATACATTAAGTTATTAATTATAATATTGTTTTCATTATATTAAAATAGTCTCATAGATGGTTGATTCATCATCTTCGGCGTGAAAGGGATCCGACGACCCATGTTATGCCTACCATGTATAAGTGGGGGGTGTTGCATAGACGTACCCAACGAACTCACGTTTCACAGGCTGTGTGGAACGAGGACAAATGTCGAGTGTTAAAGACGCGACGTGGTAAAGTCGCAGGGGGGCCAGACTGTGACGATATTCCTGCAATCGTTGCGGCAATGTTAGGACAGGCAGGATTCTTACATGTCGCACACATGCGACATATTCAGGTATAAATTTTTTAATTGAAGAATGATACATACGAAGTGATTCCTGTAAATGTTTTGATTTATACGTGTGCATATGCATTGATTATTTTAAACTTGCATTTAGATCGATGCTACACTTATCAGTGCTCTGGTTGAGAGGTGGAGACCAAAGACACATACGTTTCACATGCCGCATGGAGAGATGACCATCACATTGGAAGACGTGGCTAGTATCTTAGGTTTAGGCAGTGACGGCAATGTCATCACCGGAGCGACGTCAGATGACTGGGCCACCGTCGTCGAGGAGGTCTTTGGTCATCCTGCTCAGGAGGCTGAGCTAAGAGGAGGATTCCTGCGCCTGTCTTACTTTGACAGGAATTATGCGCATTGGGGCGAGGTAGGTGGGGATCTGATAAAAGTCATGCGGTTTACGAAGGCGCACATTACGCGTATCATTGGAGCATGGCTACTATGCGACAGATTCGGCGGAAGCACTGTCGGCTGTCGCTATGTCCCTTTGCTCGCAGGAGACATGGCAGACATAGGTAGGTATAGCTGGGGTTCTGCCGTCCTTGCACATTTGTTTAGACAAATGTATGAATGTACAAATGTAGATAGAAGTGACATAGGTAGGTGTCACGTGCTTCTCCAAATATGGGTGTGGCTCAGATTCCCACCCATTGCTCCAGCTATACCTCAGCCTACTCACCAGGAGTGGCATTACGGCCACATGTATGTGTTCTTATTTTCTTTTATTAACTACGTATTAATGAGTCTTATAAGTAGTCTAATGTCATTTATTTTCAAAATAGGTTTAATTCTTTAGGCAGGTTTCATGCACACGACCTTCCCTGGTATCGGGTAAGATTAGATTCCCTTTCTCGGGATGAGGTACGTGTTTTTATTTGAATAAGTTTTGGTCAGTTGACTTGGATAATTTGCATTGTTTGTAATCATCGTTCTTTCCTAATTGTGTGTTTAATTGTTTTGTTCAGTGGTTTGGCAACCATATGCAGGCTATCACTTCCTTGGTGCTACTGAGCATGAGCGATTGTTGTGGATGGCTACCAGTCCAATTATATGCTTCCACACAGTTGAATATTCTCATTTGGACCAATGCATGGGACAATTTGGAAGGGATCAGCCAATCCCACAAAGGCCAAGGAAGTTGGAGAGTGTGCATGACCTATCCCTGCTAGGCAAACAGATGGATAATTGGAGTCGTAAGCTAAGACCCTTTATCCGTCGATGGGGTAGCAGGGACTAGCACATAGAGCTGCCCCCCAACTGACTGGGTTGATGTCATCAAACCATAAGTACTTGGTTTGGTACAGGGAGAATGGGAAACGATACCCGACGAAGATGGCTGCCAAGATGGGCCGTGGTGTAAGTGTTGTTTAAATTTAATTTGTAAAGTAATTGACATTTTTATGGCGTTATTGTTTGGACTAATGAATTTGTTGTGTAATTTGTAGTTTGATGGCCTGGAGATGTTGTACTTTGCAAGTAGCGGTCAGGACTGGCCTGGATTCAGCATGGATTACTTGAACCAGGAGGTGGGGCACATTATATGCATGTTTCGAGAGAGTTGTCGCTTGGAGGAGCCAGGCCCACATGCACCCCCATCACAGCTTCAGCATTACCCACAGGTGCATGTGGTTGTTTCCCGTGGGAGACGTGAGGGACATGGATTAAAGCGTCACCGGAAAGCCATGTCCGATGTTCCTGAGCCCATAGCAGTTCCCAGGCCTCGCATTGATGGTTGCTATGGGCCTCCACTAATAGGACCTACATACAGCAGTCAGCCTTTCTATTATCAATCATCTCAGCAGCAATCGAGACAGCATGGGGACATGGGCCATCAGGGTTTCAGTTTCCAGAGTGACATGCCTCAACCAGCAGACTCGCAGTCACAGCATGTGTATTACACGACTACTTTGGGCATGGCATCAGGTCAGTGTGGGACAAGCAGTGATGTTCCTGAAAGGAAGTGGGCTTTTGATGAAATTGACAACATGTTGGATCAGTTTGATTATACTCCGGGCGGTTGTGGGGATTGTCCAGGACCTGCAGAATATGCCACCCCATCTCCTCATTATCCCCACCCACCATCACCATATCAGGGACATGCATACCCACCTACAGTTGTTGACCCTTCTCAGTCAGCCCCTCCCCAGGCTGACCCTTCTCAGCCAGCCCCTCCCCAGGCAGACCCTTCTCGGGCAGGCTCTTCTCGGCGCCTTTGTAGATGGAAGTTGCCCAATCGTCAAGCGTGTCGTCAGTGGTGGCCACCTAAGTCGTAGTTTTATTTTTTGTGTGTTATGTTAGTGTTTATTTAGTATTTTTGTTTGTCGTGGACTTTATTTGAGATTCAGACATTTATTTATTATTTTTGTTTGTAGTGGACTTTATGTTAGTGGTTATATTTAGTGTCTTAACATAAGACCACCAATTACGTACAACATTTTTATGCTTCGCTGCATGGTAATGCATATGAATATCGCGATAACAAAAACACAGACACAATTGAAACACCGGGCCGTTACAATTTAGGCATGACTGAATACGCTTAATTTAGACGTAACTGAAGACGCCCTATTGAGGCGTCACTGAACACGCCCAATTGAGGCGTGACTGAACACGCCCAATTGAGGCGTGACTGAACACGCCCTATTCCTGTTCTACTCACTTCATCTTCTTACTCTCCCTACCTTGAAAAAACGTGTTTCCAAATTGTAACGCAAGCTTCTTCCTTTGTCCATTTCCCCCTCAAAGTTTGCGACTTTTGAGATTCTCATGGCTTTCCAAATTGACATTCTCGTGACTGAACACGCCCAATTTAGGCATGACTGAAGACGCCTACATTTGGGCGTCATTGAACCCTATATAAGTCAGACAGTCCCACACAACTTACCTCCACAACGAAATTCAATCTGAATACTATGTCATTTTTAGGAGAAACAAGCAATCAGACCATTGTTAACTCCAAATTAGCCTTCCTTTTTCCAAATGGATCGATGAAACACAACAAAACAAGTGTTTATTTTGAATGTCCTTCTCCAATACCAATGCGGGTTCCCAATGAGTGTTCTTTTGAAACACTCAAGAGTAGGATGTGCAACACCTTTATGCTTAGCAGTCACCATTTTGTTGACGAAATCTACTACAGGCAGCCATCCCTACATCTAGGTCAGCAATATTTTTTCCATTCTCTTCAACTGACCAACGATAACGATGTTTGCTTAGTTTTAATGTGCAATGAACAAATGTTGAGCATTGGCCCTATAGAAATATTATGCAGCATAAACAGAACACCCGATGGTATACTCAGCCTACTTCAATCCACCATCGTCCCAACACATGATGCAATGTTATATTACAACGGCAAGTGGAACATACCACGGCAAGTCGATTTTGTGGGTTATGCATTCACTAGAACAAATCCAATAAGATTTGAAATTCCTTCAGGATGCAACATTGAAACACTGAAGGATGTAATCAAGCAAGTTGCGCCTGTTGGGATTCCCCCTTATGGAATTCACAACTCACAAGTGGTAAGAAAATTATTTTTTCGACAGCCATCCCATTACGCTTATTTAGACAACACAATCGAATATCAGATAAAAGAGTTGACAACCGATGCAGACGTGTTGAAGGTGTTAGTAGAATCCAACTACTGAAAACGTTTTTCTGCAATACACATCTTAGCTATTTTTAGCAAACCCATAGGCGAAATGGAAGAAGGCATGTGAAACTGCAAATTAGTGTTCTTATTTTCGTATTTCAATAAGTGTGGTTGTTTCAATTGTTCTTATTATTTCAATTCATGGCGTCATTGTTTTTTTTCATGTCCAAAACAAATTTTGTTATGCGAATTGATCAACATGATGAAAGGCTAAACATATTATGAAACAGAAATATAAAACCTTAAAATGAAATACATTTACATATAACTAGTATTACAAACATCGTTAAAAAATCATGAAACAGCCCGACGATCAGGACAAGCTCTTCGATTATGTCCAACAGCCTTGCAAATTCCGCATCTGGGGCGTCTTTGACTAGTTTCGACTTCGTCCATCTCATTACGTATTCTAGTGACCTTTGGACGACCCTTTCCATGCAACATTTCCCTGTTGGGTATGATAACTGGACCGTCACTCGGTGGAATAGCAGCTTCATTACCAATTGGCTGTCATGGGATTGAGTAAGCCTGCACCAAATTACTTACGAGGAAGACATCATCCACATACTGCAATGGATTCTGACGAACATGTAAAGCAGCAGCTACGGCGTGACTACATGGGTATTTGAAGGCCTTAAACTTGCCACATTGACAAAAACGCTCTCCAAGATTCACTGAATATGACGTCTCACAGCCTTCCGCCACCTTAAATTGGGTTTGATCAAGATTATATGTGCGTACGTGGTGACCTGTGGCAAAGGTCTGATTATGCCTCATAGCATCAACCACAATTTTGCAATGCCGCGTTGAAGGCTCACCATGTGAAATAGCCGCCAGACCCCTGGTTACAAAATATTTAACCAATCTGTTGTACGTGTGCTTCACCAGAGCAGCGATAGGCATGTTTCTTGCTCCCTTCAACACCCTGTTGACTGATTCAGACAAGTTTGTTGTCATATGGCCAAATCTCCTCCCTTCTACGTCATATGCACGTGTCCACTTTTCCTTGGGGATGCTATCAATCCATTCTGCAACCTCAGGACTGCTATCACGGAATTGTGCTAACGCCACCTCAAAATGAGACATACAGGGAGTATAACCTGCAAAACAATCATACCATTAGCACTAATCGAGTTACGGATATATCCATTTAATATATTCAAATTACTTGTTAATCATACCTAAATTCATCAGCGTCTTCTTCAAGCGTTGATTCTTGAACTTTTGATTAAAATTACTGGCAATATGACGAAGACAAAACACGTGATGAGCATATCGTGGTTGCCAACCAGGATGATTCGCCACAGCAGATAGTATGCTCCGATGCCTATCTGAAATGAGACATATGTTTTGCCTTTGCGTAACGTGGAAGCGAATGTTAGCAAGGAAGTATGCCCAGGCTTCCAAGGTCTTCCCCTCAACTATGGCAAATGCCAGTGGCAGACATTCATTATTGCCATCCTGAGTCGTGGCAATCAACAATTTCCCTGTATACTTCCCATACAAATGAGTGTCATCAATCTGAATCATCGGCTTGCAAAAATTAAATGCCTGGCAACACTGTCCGAAAGTCCAAAACATGCGATGAAACACACGTTTTCCTCGTACCAGTCGATGTGCCACAAAATAATCATTGGTTTGAATATCATAAAAAGAACCTGGTGAAAAACGAAGCATGTACCCACACCACCTGGGCAAAAATGCGTATGATTCTTCCCAATTCCCGTAAATCATTGCCATGGCTTTCTGCTTTGCATACCAGGCCTTACGATATGAAACTCTAAATCCAAATGAATAGGTGATCTTTTCCTGAACCAATGCAATCGACACAGACGGTTCCTCCTTAATCATTCCTAACAATACAAATGTAACATTCACATTAAAATGAACAACCTTAATGAACCATTATGGAAGACATATAGAGGAAATTTAAAAAATACATACCTACTACAACTGAAGCAATAACATCAGAATGAAGCTGTCTATGACCCTGTGAAATATGATCATTCAGGCAATTGTGGTTGCCACCCCATCTTGAAACAATCCACTTCTCATCGAACGTTGGTTTAATTACCCTAACCCTCCATGGGCAACCCTCTTTATGAGCAATACACCTCATGCTAAAATTGTTAGGCTTGCTCTCAACCACATATGCTTCTTGATGCTCCTTCATGAGGTTCCACTTACATGCAATTTATGCGTCCCTTTTGGAGGCGAATTCCTGTTTAACAAACAACGCATCCTCTAATTGCCATGGACCCTGCACTGAACCCGAACCGGAACTGGGAAAAGATTCTTCTTCACTTGGATGACTCCAATCGATATATGTGTAATAAGGAATTCCATACCAAAAAGGAGTGACCTCAGCACCTTCAAATACAAAATCAGATGAATAAATATAAGATGCACACTAAAATACTATAACATACACATATACAAATTTTAGACCACTTCATCATTCATTTCAGTCATGTTACATACCTTCAACAGGTTGTTCTGATTGTGTCCTACGTCCGGATCATGACGGATTTCAGACGACCCCCCTACATCAGTGTCTGCTTCGAATCCAATCGCATGCACACCACCATCGTCGACATTATCCGACGCGCTAGCATCCTCCTTAAGAAGACGATCTTCATTGCAATGTTTTCATCATCGTCATCCTCTTCATCGTCATCCATAACTCAAGTTGGGTCATGTGAATCTTCCTCAGACACGTTTACAAATGGAGCAGCATATGACGATGTAGGCATAGCAAACTTTAAAGGAACTGACCTGATGGCTAAAACATCATCTGCTACAGTAAAGTCCACGTACAACCCTAGAAAATCTTTCGTTGGTAGCTTGAAAAATTCTTCCATTAGCAATTCTATGTCTTCATCATCCACAAGTTGAAAACCCATGTACTGTTCACGTTGCCATAATCTTCCCGTAAGCAAACTGATACATTGGTTGTCCTACAGACCTAATTTTTGTTGTATCTTCTTATGTAATTCACCCATTGTTGAGCTTCGCTTAATACGTGTCTGCCTTTTCTCCCTTTCAAAAACAACACCCTGTGGCCCTTCAAATTTCCTTCCATTAAAAAATAACACAATACGGACAAACTCCTCACCACCTGAACTCATTTCTTCCTCTAAAGAAAAACAATAACTTCTTCGCAGAGCTTCACTGTAGACATCATAAATTTCAAAAAATTGTGTTACAACATGTTATTGCCATTACTGATAAAAAAGTTCGCATGCCGTTGAGACGACTCAAATTTTAAATTTTATTTTTAAGATACAACATGAGCCCTCTGATATTCATAGTACACTTCTATTAATACTAAAAGATTCCAAAAGCTACAACCTTGACGTACGTTGTTTCCACTTGTGCCAAGTCCATCATCATATACACATCACCAATCACTCTCTTTACTCTTCACTCTGCACTGAGAAGAAGCAAGAAAGAAAACGTGTAATCATGTCTTTCTCATATTCACCTTCTTCATCATTTGATGTTCATAGTCCTCAGAGTAACCCTTTATACTACTGTGATCAATGAGGACATTGGTCTTATTACTGTCCTTCCAAAACCCTCAAGTGGAAACAACGTACGTCAAGGTTGTAGCTTTTGGACTCCTTAAACCCTACACTCGAAACCCTAAGACCCAAAACCTTAAAAACTACCCAAAACCCTCAAAACTAAACCATACACCTTAACCCTTAGACCCTCAACCTTAAACCTTAAACCATAAACCCCTAAACCCTAACACCTTAAAACATATACCTTAAACAAAACACCCTACACCCAAAACCTTAAAACGTAAACCATACGCCTACAGCCTAAACCCTACACTAAACTAAACCAGAAACCCTAAAAATTAAACCATACCCTAACTCTTACACCCTAAAACCTTAAACCTTAAACCTTAAACCTTGAACCATAAACCCCTAAACCCTAACACCTTAAACCCAAAACCTTAAAACGTAAACCATACGCCTACAGCCTCAACCCTACACTAAACCAAACCCGAAACCCTAATACATAACAGTTTACTACAAAACTAAACTACATCCTAACCCTTAAACCCTAAAGTGAACTAAATAAATTTAACAACCAAACCCTACACCCAAAAACAGTAAACCCTAACCCGTAAACCCTACATCGTAGACCCTTAGCGCCACACCCTCAACCTAAACCATTCACCCTAAACCCTAAACTAAACTAAACCCTAGACCCTAATACCAAACATTATTCTACAAAACTAAACTATAAACACTAACAATTTCACATGTCACAAACAATTTTATAATATAACATACTATATAATATCTATAATTAATCAAATAACTTACTTGTTGGCAGAGCTTCGCTATGCAAAGTCACTCACACTAGACTTCGAAAACTTTTAGAGAGAATGCGCAACAGGAAAAAGTGAAGGAAAAGTGAAATCGAGGGGCTTTTATAGCAGCAGGTCATGCCCAGTTATGGGTGTGACCCACAGTTCCAGATTGATAATATGTTTCAAAACAGTCCTAAATTCGTAATTTTTTATTAAAAATGTGTTATTTAGGTTCTTTTGCCTAGGGGTCTTATAGTATCTGATTATTCACATAGTCGTTAAAAGAAGATATGTTATACAATCTATATAGTTAAAGATCAGGTTATAACTGATTGATTAATTACATAAAGAATCCTAAGTAGTTAAAAGATACGTTAAACCTTATCTTGTCTTAAAAATTAATGACTGATTGATTAATTATTATAAATAGCTGTATATTTTTTCTTACTTCTATTAAGATATTTTTTAAAATATAAATACTAAATTATCTTAAAATACTCTGTTCCTTAATAAATTTGAATACAAAATTATAATTACGTAATCAATTATAACTAATAATTAATTATAGAAATAATAGATTATTAAATAATTTATTTTACATAACCAAATTAAGTATAATAAGATATGTTAATTTAAATATGAGTATTCATTCAAATATAATAAAATATAAAGGCTTAGTATAGTCATAAAAGAAAAAAAGAAGAAAAAAGTGAAGATGATCAACTATAGGTGGTCCAAGTTAACTTTAACGATGATATCAATGTTTTTAAATCTTGACCGGTGATGGTACTAATTTAAGGTTCAACTGTAGTTAAAATCATAATTCAACCAGTTTTATATTTTTTAATATTATATAATATTTAAAGTAATAAAGCAATATAGAATTATAAAAATTAGGATCTACAAATTATAAATTAATATAAATGACTAAATTTATATTTCATTAAGATAAAAATTAATAATAATTTACAAAATAATTAATATATAAAGAAATATTTGAGTATGTATTTTTATTTATCTTAAAGATATTTTAAATTAAATAAAAATGTTAGAAAAAACACAAATTGAAAACAAACTGATTGAACGCTGATTTATACCAATATTTTTATTTATCGCATCAATTTTAAAATGTCTTAATTTTTTAGAGTGTTTGGATCGATCATTAGACCGGTTCCCAATTGAACCGATTGAACAGGCGAGTCTGGTTTGATTTTCCAAAACATTGGTGTATAATTATATTTTACTTGACGGAAAGCAAGGTTGGAGGGAACAACAACATAGGGAAACTTGGTGTCCACTGAGTCGGTGCTTTCACTAGGTATCCAAAGTTGTAGGCAAAGGTCATCCACTCGGTGTTGTTGCACACTAGTCTCTTTAAAATATCATACGCTCAATGCCTCGACAACAGAGGAACTCAATGTAATTTGGCGAATGGGGGGGTCACGCACAAAGTCAAAGTCATAGATGTTCAAATCTCAAATGAAGAAGTTGGAGGTTCCACAATTTAGGAGGTTGCCCTAACAATCAAAAAACGTGAAACCAACCTAGATCAGCTACAGGTGGTCCACATCAGCTTTAAGTTTGCCATGGTTGTATTTTAGTTGTTGAAAAGCAAGGTTAGAGGAAACAATGACGCAGGGAAACTCGATGTCCATCGAGATGAATGCATGAGGCAATGACAGAACGGGTTAAATTGAACTCTGATTAAAGATTGGAAGACCACAATAATCGCTTGAAGATGGAACCATGCAACAGGACCATGGTTTCTATTTTTTGAAGTCAATGCCTTTCACAACTAAAGACAAATTTTCCATCAACATGGTTTCAAATAAAAAACATAAGAGTTGAAACAAAGACGGATTACACGCCCATATTTTTAGTGTATTTTGCATAAAAATTATATACAGTATTTATCAATCTATTTATATATAGTAAAATAGACTTGAAGTTACTACAACTGTTGATCTATATTTTAACTTTCCAAGTAGTTGTAAGATCTAATAGAATTTAATAGTTCTAATTATTTTGAATATTATATATATGAATATATAAATACTATAACAATAACATTGAATATTATATTAATACTTATACTAAAATTTATTTATTTTTTTAAAATGAATAATTTAGAAAAATTATTTCATAAAAAATAATTAAAAGAAAGAATTTTATAAATATGTGGCCAATAATAATTAATAGTTATATTAAAATATATTTCATGAAAAATAAGTAATAGTAATTACAAATAAAAACTTACATAAAAATATTAGGTTAATTTTAAAGTAATATTTAAAATAATATTAATAGAAAAATTGTCGCGTATGTATGTATGTATATATATATACACTCGCATTTCTTTTAGTTGGAATATGTTAGTAATATACAAAAAAATTAGAAGAAAAAAAACATAACTTTTTCTCATGTTTTAATTAGTTCAGTACAGCAACATTATAGTATTTTATGTTTCTTTTTGAAAAGAACTTCGCTCTCCTCACAATTAATTCGCACTGAAGACGACGCTGCGTGCCTGCTTGAGGTCACTGCCGACAAGAGCTTGAAGCGGTTGTGGCTGAGCTTGCAGATGACAATGGCCACGGCGGATGTATGTATCCTCCGGCCTTCTTTCTTCTCTGATTCCCGAAAGCATCAATTTTGTAGTTTGTAGCCGAAAGGAACCAAGTTTGACAACGTTGACTGGTCAAATTAAGAATTTGCCAAGTTTGGGGGACAGTCGAATACAAAGAGAATGAGCGGGAGCACCCATTGCAGTAGAAAAATTAATAAGAACAGTAACTAACAAGTTACGTTTGTTAGAGAGGAGAGAGAAACAGTTGGAGAGCAGAGAGAAATAAGTGAGAACATAGAGAAATCAATTTTTATTTCTTTTTAAATATTTAATGCTTAATTGCAATAACAGTCTTTACAATTAATTTTAAAAACATAAAAATGGATAGATTTTTTTATCCAAAACTTTTGATGTACTCTTGCTAATATACTCCTTAAATGTTAGCAATCCCGCGTATCTGTATATATATATATATATATATATATATATATATATATATATATATATCACTTGAGCTTTATTTTTTATTGAGAATTAAATCATCTTCGATAAAGATAATTATTGTCCATTTTTATAATAAATTAATAACAATAATAATAAATAAACTTCTTTCAATTTGATATGCAAGAGTCAAATTTAACATTATAATTTTTTTTATAAATCTAAACCTTAAAATAATAATAATAAGAAGAAGTCGTCAAATTTAAAATATTCATTTTGAAACATAAAATAATAACAATAATATTGCATGCATTACATTTAATTGCATACATTAGTCTAAAATATAACTTTAGAAACATTAAAACAATAATATTTAATTACATGTCAATCTATAATTAAATAACAAAGTAAAACTTACACTATCAATATGTTCTAACTTCTAATTATCAGAAAATCATAAAACATGAATATTTTTTCTTAATTAAAAGCATCAAATCGAAGGAGCTACACTTCAATAAATCAATGATTAATGACTATGAGTATGAAGAAACTGAGTTAATTTTGCTTTATATCGGGATTAAATTGTTATTTACAAAAACAAAATACGGATTTACTTTTTACAACAATAACTTTTGTATACAACCCACGAAAAGGAGGGAGGACTCGAGGAGGGACTCATATTTACAAGGATTAAATGGCTAGGTGAATCTGATAATAGCGAACTAAACATGAACCAAACCATAGACAAAAGCACACATTCACATGTTCATTACCAATTTTCCATTTGGCTCCAGCTTACGTATAAGACAAAAAAAAAGTAATGCAATATCACACTAAACATGAACCAAACCATAGACAAAAGCACACATTCAGATGTCCATTGCCAATTTTCCATTTGGCTCAAGCTTACTTACATGACAAAAAGAAAGTAACGCAATAAGAAGAAGCGAGACTAAAATTGAAAGCACATTTGTATTTAGAAGGGGAAATACTACTTAAAAGAGTTGCTTTCGAAATATTTGGCACACAATATTTTAATCAAACAGTCACTTCAGCACAGTTGACAAAGACAACAAAACAACTCATAAGTACCATGCAGATAGAAACATGAAGCTTTTTGGGGTATTCCCCTGTATGTTCTAGAATTCAGAAGGATGGATCCACAAAGCATTACACACTATATATATTGCATACAGCAAATATGCAATACGATCCAACGTCTATCTTGGATGCTAAAAGTAGGTACCTTCTGGAGGCTGGACAAGCTTCCGGTTATGAGGAGCGGCCATTTCCTTCTTCAGCTGGGTCAGTATGTCCTCCATGGTGTACTCTCTTTGCCAATTTGCAAGAAGACCAAATTTCTTTGGTTCAACCTGTTTCATTCAAGTCTATAAATCTTGTCAAACAGATAATTAGTTATTAAGCCAATAAAACGGACTGAATTTTCTCATAATCATAAACATGAGAAGTGTCGCAAGATGGAGCTGATTCAACCCGTGCTTTGAAATAAAGTAAGAAAGAAATATATTCCGTTATTCCCTTCCAAAAACCCAAATCAGACTTGATTAGATCTCTAATAACAGACATCTTGAATCATCACAATTGTAAAATTAAAATGGAAAACACTGTTATTAGCACAGTTTATATGTCCTAGCATGCACTGTTCAAAAAATATTTATAAAATGAAAACATGTGGAAAATTATAAACGATACCACTCCAGTCTCATGATTAACACAAGTCATGTTGATCCGCGAATGAAACCGAACACTAGGGGGCTTTTCTGGGTAGTCTTTATCACAAAACAGCTTCAGTTGATAAATTCTTCCTTCATGTACAGTCTGACAGAGAAGAGATAAATGAGAAGAACACAATTATAGGATCTGCAAGCAGGCTTTTTTAACTATAAACAAAATGAAAGCAAGTACATTATTATATATATAAAAGATAACCTTATCCCAAACTTTAACATTTAAGGATAAACAATTTTTCATACCACAGAGGCACAGACTTCTTTACCGTGTGTAAATATGCTAACTCAAGCCAACAATAACAGAAAATAGGAAGACATGTATATTCCATACTAAAGAAATCCAAGAAAAAAACTTCAAAATAGCAATAACACTTTCCATTATAAGTTAGTGCTCACAAGCATCCAACCAATTCTTAAATTTGGACAAAAAAATGCCCACTTAACTCTTCACTGTTTAGATTTTTTAATTTTTTTATTAATTATATTTCCAATTTGGGGTAACTTTTCTTTTTTTTTAAGCATTTATATGTGTTAGTACAAATTATTTATCTTTGGAATAGAAAATTCCAATTTAACATTTTTGAGGGCAGCCTCTTACATGCAACTGCTAACTATGATTGGACACACATGCATAAGGATGAATCTACAGAGTGAACAGAGAAATATCTACATTATGGGGGCCAATAATGGTGCCAGTCCAAGAGCGCATGTAAATGTCATCACCATCATCCATTCCATAGCTAACTGTGCCGTCTCCAATTCCTTTTTCTCCACGTTCAAGCTCCTCCAGCAATCTGAAGTTCCTAGGAACTGCATTTAAACATACAAATATTTAACAAAACACAAACATTTTTTATTTGAAAACATGTAACTAGCCATTGTGGGATCAATGCATGACAAGAATATCTACATATATTGATCAAATCCTTTCTTCAGATTTATATCATTCCCAATTCAGGATCCAAAACTCAAGGAGCAGAAAAATTGTACCATACTTGAACGATGATATCATTCACTAAAAGATTTAACTAGTACACCAGATCGAACCTTCTACATTTGCAAGGCATGTACAATGAAGTTCAAATTTGCACATTACCCAGCAACAAGAACAGTTACAACAACGACAACAAAAGCCTTTCCCACTACCGCCCAACAATAACAATTTGAGGCATTAACGTTAAAACAAATGCAACAAGCGTGGTTTTCAATTCTTCACCATCCATGCATTTTCCAATTGGAGAGATCAGTAACTTATTGCTCTGTGAGAATGTTTTAGGCACAAATACGCTTTTAGTTTCACAAGAGTGTGCATGTTATTGACAGAAAACTTTGACAATCAATTTAAGGCATCACTATCAATCCCACTACTTAAATTAAAAAAACATTCATCACTTCAAAGCAGGGTTTGAATCGTGGTCACGATCGAAGTCTCGTCGCGGGAAATTACGGACAAATGCAGCTGCAATTAGAGACTGCCAAAAGCCTTGACGTTAAAGCTGAATCGCAGTTATGGACCATTTTTAAAATCCTTGCTACATAGGTCAATCACACTTTTCCTCATATAGGTTTACTTAACTTCAATGCATGAAAGTTTATGAAACATGATCGGAACATAAAACCGTAACAAAGAGATACTACTTACAACAGCCAACAATAGTAGCAACGAAAAATGCACATTTCAGAGAAACATAACAATGCACAAACCCAAAACAATTATTTACAAATAAATAAATAAAAACATCGACAAATAAACAGCAGTAAACAATCCAAAATTCCTCCGACAAAACACAAAACAAACACAACCCCCCCCCCCCCAAAAAAAAAAAAAACACAAATAAATAAATAACCATTAATTGAGCAGATAAAAGAGCGAACACCGAATGTTTTAGGTCAAAGGCGACAAGGAAATAACAAAATACAAAAACCCAGACGAGAAATCATTTTTTTTAAAGTGAGAAAACAAAACGGCGTCGTTGATAAGCGTAGTAGAGAAGGAAGGAGGGGGGTGAGTGAGGGACACTGACCCACGACACTGGATCCTCCTGAGCCAAGCGTCATGGATGGGTTGCGCAAGGTTTTAGTGGGGTGGGTGTTGCGGATCTGATCGAAAGAATCGAAATTTGGAGAGAGCGAAGGAAGGATTATAGGAATAAAGGATCTGCGTGAATGGTGAAAGGCGATGAATGATGAAAGAAGAAGGGTGGGAAATAGGAATAAAGGAAATGAAAACGAGGGATTTGATGAAATGAAAAAGGGTGACGGGTGAAGATTTTTGCAATTTACAATTTTTTTCTGGACAATAAGGGCCCATTCTGTTGCGGCCCACTGCTTTTCCTTATTTACAATTTTTTACTATTACAAAAATAAAATAAAGGTTGTAGTTTTTTTTTTTTTTAAGTTGGAGAAGGAGACGGATTATAGGGTGTAGAAGTAGCGTAGGTCACACACAGTGCACAAGTTTTGATAGCCATTCGATATACAATTAATAAATTGGAAGGCTATTATTAAAACTAGTAAGAACCACAAGCGCTGTCCATATCTGTGTCTGTATTTTTATTGTACTATATTGTTTTTAAAAATTTTGAAACTGAAAACTATAAGCCACCTTAAACAAGGCCTTAGATTTTACATTTTTTAAAATTTAATGAAATACTTTCTTTAGTGTCATTTTGGAAATAAATTGCTTTCAGTATTTTGCATGGTTATTCTAAAAAGTTAGGGTTACTTTGGAGTGGTTGGGTGTTTTTGGTTTTTTAAATTTCAAATGCAATTTTCAAACACAAAACTGGTTTGGCAAAAATAGAGCTAAAATGATTTTTTACTTAATTTCAAAATGCTTTTACATTCATTTTTCAAAACTAAGAAAAAATTATTTATAAACTTTATAACAATTTTGAAGATAAAAATGGAACTCATTTCATGGCTACTTGGTGGAGGAGAAAATGGAATCAAAAGGTTAAAAGAGACTAGGATAGGTGCTTATCAACTAGAAATCAACTAAGGAGACTCAAGAGATGTAGAAATATGCCATTAATGATGCAACAATTCAAACTTGAAACTCCAAGGTAGAGGAGGAACTTTGGAGAATGAGAATACGAAAGAAATAAGAGAAAAAAAAAGAAAGCTACAAGGATATTTAAAGGTTTGGAAGGTGTTTTTGGATTGGGTCTTTGGGTCATTTCTCTGTCTCTACCTTTTTTTCTATATCCACACCCCCATGCTACATGCATATAAGCTCAAATCAAAGTCGATAAGCTTAAAAGATTAATATAACACATAAAATACATGAGATTCATGATATTTTATTAGTTAGCTTATTAAAAAATACACATTTAATCAATCACTTAATTACATGATTAAGAAAATTCATGATGTTACCAACCTAATATTTAAGATACTCAAGGTGATGAATTGATTTATTAGCCAAAACCTACTTCACATGCAGTGTTGTATATGCTAAACTATTTTTCTGATTTCCTTAATAAGTAGAGGGGCTTAAATATGTTTTAGGCCCCTAATAAATTATCACTTTTGTTTTGGATGCCTATTGAATTTTTTGTTGCATTGGATCCATGATATATTAAAACTTTTATCTTTGAGTCCCTGTTGTCAATTAAGTGATGGTGTAACACATTGCGTACAAATCTTCCCAATATATATTAGTCATTGAGATAATGTCACATCTTCACTTAATTGACAATAGAGACTCAACAAAAAATTTGATATATCATGGATCCAATGCAACGAAAAAATTTATTAGAGACCTAAAACAAAATTCGGTCATTTATCAAGAAACTAAAACATATTTAATCAATTTTATATTATTTATTAATGATTCATATTGATGGAGGAAATCAAATTCAGTTCAATATTTATGATGGTTTAACTTAACAAGGCAATTATTTATTTGGTGTAACATCTGAACAAACAGACAACCGCATTAACTTCTTTTAATCACTCATTAAGATACCATGACTTTGATACCATATCGTATTCTATTGATTATCAGATAGACCTATCAAATAAGTCTCATGTATCATAGTAAGGAAAATTCATTCAAATATTGATCCTTCATAATCAAAAGACTTAAAATGTTCAGCTAGTAAGGATAGCTAATATTTGAAAAGTAAACAAAAGTTAAGATCAACATATATTTTGATGATATTCAATTTTTCCCCAATTCTTGTTTCCACTTTTGCCTATTGACAATTAGTTGTTGGATATAGGGCAAGCTGCAAGAAGATTACAACAAGAATGAAGTAACTGGCTTAAATGTTTTAGCTTTTTACATGCCCAATCAATTATGAAGGCATTTGTAATTTGTCTAAGTTGTTCAACTGCATTGCCTTGTAATCCTTGCATTGCATTTGCATCCTCATTCTCATGCATACATGTTTTTGATTAAAGTACTAAAGTTGTTCAAATGATTTAAAGAATCCAAGTTCTCATGGTTAAGTTTTTGGAAAAATGAAAACTTATTGTTTTAATCGATTAAATACTTTTGTTCTAAATCTGGAAAAGCCATGAAGAACATATTAATCGATTACAGGCTTATTGTAATCGATTACATAGTGCAATATGAAAGTCATGCATCACTGCTTTAATCGATTACCATAATTTATAATCGATTACACAAGCTTATTTGAAAATTGTGTTTTACTGCTTTAATCGATTACATTGCGTATTAATCAATTATTCTATTCATAAAAGTTTTCTAGAAAGCTCAAAAACATATTAATCGATTATCTGGTATTTTAATCGATTACATATGGTAAAATAATCGATTACACTAGCGTTTTAATCGATTATCTTCAGTTAAATTAGTTTTATATAAAGCTTTATAGGTTTGCTCTTTATAAATAGACATTGAACGAATTATTCTGAGCATATGTGTGACTTACCCAAAAGATACTAAGCTTTCTAAGAGTCCAAGATACTTATTTTTTCTGAATGAGAAATACATCTTGTGAGATAAGATTTCTGAGTTTTTGAAAAGATGTGTTAAAGAAAAGAAGCTTTTCAAGATATTGATTCTGAGCATTGACTTTCATACAACCTAGAATGTTTGGTAATCTCAATTCATTTCATTCATTCATTCATGAAGGATCACAGGTTGTGTTTATCTTGAATCTTTCTTTTTAGATTTTCTGATATTTCTAATTCTATTGTGATAAATCAATAGATTCTGTCAAGCTTTCTAGAGTAGTGTTCTCTAGGGTTAAAGATCTGAGTAGGGTTCTCAGGATCTTTGTGATTTATTTTCTAATAGTATTTTAGAATTCAGATTCTTTATCTAGGGTTGATAAAGATAATCACTTGTAAATTGCTTGTAAAGAATATTTTGATCTAGTGAAAACTCTGACCTAGTGTTGGTTGGAAGACATTAGATGTAGCCTTTACGTTAGAGATGTGAACCAGTATAAATTGCTGAGTCTTTTATTCTAATTCTGTATATCTTTCATTGCTTGTAATTGGGTAATCAAAATATAATCAACGAAAATAGAGTTTATATCATTACATGCATATCAAGGTTGATCTTGATTGAAAGAAAAATTCTAGTTTACAAAAGGTGATTAAGTGATACGATCCAGATTTTAAATTCCGCAAATTGTTTAGAAAGTTTTTAACTAGATGTTTTAAACCAATTCACCCCCTCTTGGTTTATTTGTAGTGCGTTTATTGTGTTTTCATTAGTTGCCAATGTTTTTTAATTGAATTATTAGTACTTATTAGAGGTTGAATTAGAAATAAGAAAATGATATAAAAGCTAATAAAATTATAATTATTGATAACATAAAATAATTTTATATTCTTAGCAAGTCAAAAATGAAAATGGTCTCACTCATTTGTGAATCAAATAAGAAATCAATGATAAATAATTGAAATACCTTGCAATTCATTCTCTTATTTTATATAATCAGGTTTACATAATATATTAATTATCCATAATAATGAAGGAAACTTGCTTCCCTAATATTTAAGATGATTAACCTGGTGAGGTAACCATTTATCAAGCATAATCTCTTGCATGCGGTGCTATTTACACTCTTTTGTGATTCCCTTACTATGTAGAGGAGATGAAGGTAAAAGGTGGAGTGCAAGCAGCACTGCTAATGGAAAGGGTTTAGAAAAAAAGGAAAAAAAAAAAGATAACATAAAAGAAATATCCTAAAAAAGAGTTTCCTGATCTAAATGGTAACATATCTTACTTGCAACACAAAATGCAGAAATCACAACAAGTTAGTGAAAACACAACGAATATACTGCAAATGAACCAAGAAGGGGGGTGAATTGGTTCAAATTGGAAATTTAAAAATTTTTGAAACAAATTGTGGAATTAAAACTTAGGATCGTATCACAAGTTCACCTTTATCAAATCCAGAAATCTTTCTTCACCCAAGATCAACCTTAGTTATGAAAGCAATGACAGAAAAAATGTTTCTTTGATAATAATATTTGACTTCACAAAGACATGTAATGAAACATACAAAAATCTAAACAGAACACAAAGCAATTATACTGGTTCACCTCTCAACCTTGGAGGCTACATCCAATTGCTTCCAACCCACACTAGGTTAGAGTAATTACTATGTCAAAGAAACCTTTACAAGTAGTTTACAAGTGACCTCTTTATCAACACTAGATAAAAATACTGATTCTAAAACCTTATTAGAATACAAATCACAAGATAATGAGAACCCTTCTCAGAATCCCAAACCTAGAGAACCCTACTCTAGTATGCATGAAAGAAACCAATTGATATATCACAATACAACAGAAAATGTTAGAACTTCTAAAAAGATAGGTTCAAGATAAACACAACCTGAGATCTTTCATGTATGAATGAATAAAATGAAATGAGATTACCACACTTTCCAGGTTGTAAAACATAATAGCTCAGAATCACTATCTTGAAAACCTTCTTTCTTTAAAACATATTCTCTAAAAAAACTCAGAAATCTTGATCACACAAGATGTTGTTTGAACTCAGATCAAAACAGTATTTTAGGCACTTTTGAAAGCTTAGAAACTTTTGGGTAAGTCACTCTCCTTCAGAGTAAATCGTTCAATGTCTATTTATAAGAAAAAGACTCACTAAGCTTTATATAAAATAGAATTAACTGACAATAATCGATTAATCTGCTAGTGTAATCGATTAAATTGCCATATGTAATCGATTAAAGTAACTAGATAATCGATTAAACTGTTCATCAGTTTTCTGAAAATGGTTTCATGAACATAATAATCGATTAAACTGTACAGTAATCGATTAAACCAGAACAGCATCATGAAAAATGAATTAAGATAATCGATTACAAAAGGAGGTAATCGATTAAACCAGTGATGCATGGTTTTTCATAAAACACTGTGTAATCAATTACAAGAAACCAATAATCCATTAAACTATTCTTCAAGGATTTCCCAGAATAGTTTGAATGTCTTTAATCGATTAATTTGATTGTGTAATCGATTAAAGCAGTAAGATTTTCTTTTTAAAGAACTTAGCCTTTGAGAACTTATCTTCTTATAAAACCATTTGATTTCTTTGAAACTTAAAAACCATGTATGCATGATCATGAGAATGCACATACTAATGAAAGATCAAAAGGCATTTAACTTGAACCACTTAAACAAATTACAAATGCCTTCAAAATGATTGGGCATGTAAAAAGCTAAAAACATAATCAAGTCTTCAACCTTGGTTCAATTCCTCTTACAGCTTCCTTTAAACTCAACAATCTCCCCCTTTTTGGCTTTGAGCATGCCAAATCAATTTTCCATTTGTCTATTCTTTTAATTGCTTTAGAGGGATGAATGATTCCTGAAA
>CM023960.1:7635591-7662791 GCA_013407115.1 Glycine latifolia
GCTCCCCCTCACTTGGGTAGATTCTCTCCCAGTTAAAAGCATTCATGCAGTACATGTTACATACCATTTTCTCCCCCTATATCATACAATATTTCAATCATTACTCCCCCTAAATTACAAATATTTCTCCCCCTATTTGGCTTATCAAAGACAAAAAAATGATTATAGGAAAAATAGGGGAATAAAAGGAGAGAAAAAGAAACACTTGTATTAAAGACAAATCAACCAGTACATTAATCAAACACAAATTTAAAATACTGAAGCAAGCATCAACCTAAGCAATAATTGATAGAAGACAACAAGAGCATGAAGAAACAACAACTAGAGAAAAACAAAAAGCACCCTAAGCATCCTAAGCTTATTTATCCATATCATCCAATACAAGCCTAGCTTCTGTGTTCTCTAATCTAGACTTCAGGTCTTCCAAAGATGAATTTGTCTCAGCTCTATGCTCATGATGAAGAGACAACAGTGCATCCATCATTTGAATCATTAGAGATTCAAAAGGACTGTAGGAAGGTTGAGTAGAACCTTCACCCTCTTCTCCTTCTTCTGCATCAGCTTCTTCTTCACCTTCAGCTAGTGGCAATTGTTGCCCTGCCATCTGCCATCCATAAGGAGTTTTGACCATTCCAAGCTTGGTTAAATGTTTTTCCTTAATGAGGCTATTGCTGGAGTTTTTGTTGTCAACAACCTCATTAGTAACATCAACCTTGAAGTAATCAATGAATGTAGAAATTAGGACAGCATATGGAAATGGGTAATTCATCAACCTTTTGGACTTAAGCATAATCTCCTGAATAATAAGGATCCAATTCATTTGAATGTCATTTTTCAGACCATAAACAATCTGAAGATCATCATCTGTAGCTTAAGCATGGTTAGTGGACCTAGGAGTCAGGATGTAGGTGATGATGTAGTGAAGGAGTTTGTCCGCATGAGTCATAGGACCTGCGCTGAGCCTAAATTTCAGCCTCATTTGAGGATCAAGTAGCATTCCTCTATAGGTTTCCACCCTATTTTATCATTCAGCTTCCTCCTCAAATTTCCTTTCTCCATCAAAGGAAATACCAACAACCTCCTGCCAAATTTCAGGAGTAATTTCCATAGCTACCCTATTCACCTGAGACAGGATTGTCCCCTCCATAGAAAACTTAGAACACGTGTAAAACACTTTCACTAATTCAGGGTAAAAGGTACCCTTCATCTCAACAAATCTCTTCAAACCTTGGGCTTCAAGCATGGCTGGGAATTGAAAGCCTTCCCTACTGAACCAACCAAGGTCAAGGTGTTTTGGAGAACATATCAGTTTGGTTGCATTGAATTGGAGGTAAGTCATTTTCTCTCTCTCATTTGAAAACCAGTGGTCTAATCTACTAACTGCTGGGTTAGAAGTTTCAGTCTTTCTCTTAGAGGAATTGGTTCTCTTAGGAGCATACATAATGGCTAAGAGAGGAAAAGCTATATGGACAGAGGTTCAAGACTCATATAAGGAACAACAAGGCTTAAGATATAAGATGAGAATGTTGTGTTTTATCCCATTCAACATAGGCTATTTATATAGAATATTTTGGCTCTAAGATTGAAATTTGAATTGTGTAACTGTTAATACGAATTAAACCACACTACTAGAAATAATGCATTTTACGACAGGAAATTTAAGTCGGTTGTCGCGGAACCGTCTTAGAAGGCTGAGCGGTGGCATTTTTGTAATTAAAAGGAACATTTCAGAGACGCAAGTAGAAAACAACGACGGTTTCACGTTTAACCGTCTTCGTAAAAGGCGTTTTCAAAGACATGTTGGCTGTAAGTTGTAAAACGGCGCTGTATTGCTCCATGTCTTTAGTGTCTTATTTGGTCCCCACAAAATCCTTCTCGTGCCCTAGTACTCCTCCTCGTGCTGTCCCTCTCCCTCAACCCCAGTGTCGTCGTCACCCAGGCTGTCTCCCTCACCCTCAGTGCCGGCAAAGAAGCATGCGGCGGATATGATGGTTCCTTTGGATATCCCAATCCAGTACAAAAATGAGGTCAAAGTCACTGAAACGTGTGCGGCAACTTTTCTTCTCTATTCGTTCTTGAATGTACTACTTATTATGCTTCCTTTCCATTTCATAAATTAGGAATGTGATCCATCAATCTAGCCCTTGGTGTAGTCCACATCAACGTTACATATGGCAAAGGGGTAAGTGGGCAACGTGCCAAGGATAGCACTGGTTCTAACAATGACAAGTGTAAATGAGCCATTTGCGAGAAGGATTCAAATTTTCCACACATAAGATTAGAACGGTGAGTCACGCAGATTACTAGTGTGGAAATTTGTGGTTTAAACTGTTTAAATGTGTTTCACTAAGATTTTAAAATGTTTGTATATTTTTTTATAAGACAAGAGTGGACAAGCGTAGAGGAACGCCTTTCTCTTATTCTTCTTCTTCAACACCTTTCAAGTTCTTAATCCCTCTCATCTCCACCCATGGCTTTCATGCTTTCCGAGCCCAACTAATCCCCAAGGTTACCTCACTTTCTCAGCTGGGTATTCTTCAATTTTCAATTTTTATTTCGAGAAACTTGTATGATCTTATGGGGTCATGATCTGTTCCTTTACTTTTTATATTCACAATCACTCCATGCCATTCTGTTTTTCTTTTTGAATCCCTCCCTGTCCCTGATGATATTATTATGTGAGTGTCAATGATTAGTTAGTTCTGAGGAAATGATGCTTTAACATATTAAACAATATAAGGCATAAAAAGGATTTTCTCGTGCAGAATATATGTTGCTATTGCTATGTGATTTTATTACTCTTTCTTTATTGCCTACCTGGAGTGGTCTGGTATCGACAACTTTTGTTGAATACACAAAAGGAGGTACTAATGGTTAATTTTTTGAAAGTATCTTAAAGATAAGTGAGAAAGAAAGATAGGTGGAGAATTAAAATGTTAGACATGGTGATAACAATTGTCTTGATGGAATAGAAGGGAAGTGACTTTTTTCTTCTTGTCTCTTTGGTTACTTAATATTTACACCTACATGTTAATATTTTGTAACCTTGGTCTAGAATTGGTGTATGATGACCAATGCATGTTTGTACATAGGTTGAGATATTCTTTGTGTCATATATATCAATATATATCTTATTAAAACATTGTCCTGTTGAAGAAATAATACATCTAAAGGGACTATTAAATCTCTATTAGTATATGGTAAAAGAGTATATTGTTGTTTAAGTTGTCTTAAACAATACTCATTAATTTCAAGTATGTTATGATATGATTGTTGTGGTTTTTAAGATAATATGTAAATAGGGATGTAATGTTTTAGTTTGTGTCTGAGAAAGTATTTACTTGAAGAGATTTTGTATGTAATGAGGAGTTGAATTTTAAATATCATTTTAGATTTTGTATCTAATTAGGAGTTGAATTCTCTTAAATAAGATTTTGAGATAAGAGACCAAGGCTTGCTATGGAGCAATTGGTAAGTCCTTGTCAATGTAGTTTCATTCCTAACCCAATACAACATTCCTTGATTTTTATTTTCTGAGGGCACTTAAGTAGATGTGATTAGGCAATGTTTCCCCAACAACACTTCACTTTAGATTTTTGTAGTAGTTTTTGTTTCTGTGATATTCTTAGTCCCTTTAGATGTATTATTTCTTCAACAGGACAATGTTTTAATAGGTTGAACAATTTTTTTACCCCTTTTTTGTGGCATAGTATATGTGTGATTTGTGTATATTTCCTCTTTTGTTGGTACTGGGAATTGACTGAATTGATGTTGTTTTCTCAAAGAATGAAGCGGTTCATGTGTTGTAATTTTAGCTAGTATGCCTAGGTATTTTATCTTTTTGTGGATGTTCTCTTATGATGAATTATTGTCCATAATTCAAAGACTTCGCTTGATAGTCTTAATAGGACCTACATGTGGTTAATTATAAGTTGAGAAAGGGAATGAGAATGGGAGTCATCCCCACATTCCTTAATTTACGTAATTAGATGCAAGGTGATAGTCATTCTTTTATAGTCTTCCTCCATTTATTACCTTTGTCTTTTGCATCAAGTCAATGTTGTTTGCCTTTTCAATCTTATAAACTTTTTCCCACTTAATTATCAGTTTCCACACACCCCCATCTCTTTGTCTCTCTCACTTTGCGTCTCTCTTGCAGTTAGGGTTTCCTCTTAAAGGGTGTTGTTCCTGTGACAAATTTGCGCCTAATATCTCTCATTGGCTAAGGCTGTTTTGTCTTGTGAGGGTAAAAGAGCAGTTTCCTAAAGGCCCTCCCAACAAGGGTTTTAAAAAGGTACTTCCCTTTTAGTTAATCTGATAAAAGAAACCTATACATCACAAACAGGTAAAATGATGTTCATATTGTAGCTTTCCCTCTTTGCATCTTCTCTGTGTGCATGTATAGTTCTTTTCTTTGTTTGATTTTCTTTTAAGTAAAGTAGTATCGGTTGATAGCTAGACAAAATGATGATATCCTGTTGAGAAGTCACTGTTTAGGGCTTTTATCCATTTTGTATATGCTTTTTTGATGCAGTCATGAATACAATCATGCCTCGTTGCTGTAGACAGTTAATTAATGGGTTACACAATAACACGCCTTCAGAATATCATTCACTATCCTAACTTTAAGCTCCAGATAGGAGTGGAGAGGTTGTAAGTTTAAATCTCTCACTAATAAAAACTAATAATTAACATTTAATCATTAAAAAAAAACTCTAATCAATGAATTTTCCACTGTATCAAGTCGTGACTCATATTAGTACTACTATTCTAAATTATGTAAACTAGCTGCATCCCACAAAATTTCTTCGTTTAAGCACCCAGGTGCAGAGACATTATTGTCATTGACATTGAACATAGAGTAGAAGTACTCCTGCTATTCTGAAGTGTTAGAGTACATGGTGGCCATTTCTGCTGCCTCTTGAGATATAGAAGGCACTTTATGGTCATTTTCCTCAAGCAAGTTTATGATCCCTTTCATGTCCAAGTTGAATTGGAATTGTTGTTGTTGTTACTGCTGCTTCAACTACTGCTGTTGCTGTTGAATTTGTTGCCACCTTGAGGAATGGATTATCACCTTCTCAGCAGCATCATAGGGGGTTTTAGTCTTTTTCTTGAACCGAGTCCTCCAATAATTCTTGTTCTCATTATCAGTTCTTCATGCCAAGCTTCTTGCAATTGTTGACCACCTGAAATGTTTAATTTTGATTTAGCTTCCAAGCTTTATTATTAAAACATGAAAGTTTCAAACAGATTTGGAATTCAATTTTTCCCCCCCCTATTTCCCCACCTAGCATGAAGCTCTTCAATTATGCTTTCTTGTTGTGGTGTTATGCTTTCTTGTTGTGGTGTTATGTCCTCCTCAGAAGTCCAAGGTCCCTTCCTCCATCCTTCCTCTTCTAGTATCACACCCCACCCCATGTTTCCTGCCATAACTTCCCAATACATACAGAAAGTTTCTAGGTTTGGCTCTTAATCATGTAAACTTTGTCTTCAAAATTCTAGGTTCTGATTTGTCTTCAATGTTTGCTGCATATTTATACCTGCAGCTGTGAGCCATGAGCTTCTCGAAAACAAATAATCCATTACAATATTACATTCTAGTTACACTGTTCTGCACAATCACTGGAAATTTGTATAGCAATTTCAAAATTCGCTCAAGGCTCCCATAAACGACCTTCATGTACATTACAACTAGTTTACAAATCCTAGCCAAGGAGAAAATACAGATTAAAACTATCCCAGATATAGAAATTTCCCATCTCAGGGAACAAGCCGTTAGCAACATCACTAGCCATTTTCTCATGTGATTGTAGGACTAACTTAAATAGGTTAGAAATTAAAGGGTTTCAAAGAAATGGATTGATGGCTCTTCCAAGAACAACTACATCAGATAGAAGTGGTTTGGCATCATTATTGCCAGATACAAGGAAAATGCAGTTAGAAAGAGCATAAAAACCGAGTAAATTTGCATATAAAGGTAAAAATGCATCTTTATGGTTACCCATGCCTCCTATCCAATCATTTCCTTCTTGTTTCCCAAGATGGTCTTCAACATATGACACCAATTTATGGGAATATGTAGCTCTCCATCCATGTAAATAGCTCCTGAATTCATCTTTGTCAGCCCATGAGTTCAAAATAAGTAGGTTTAATTTTCCATATTGGAGCAACAAATTTGGCTGATCAACAGCTTCTCTTCATAATGATTGTCAATCTCCTTGTCAAATACCCATCTTACAAGATCTCCTTGGGGTGCTACACAGCTTTCAGCTCGTAATACCCACTGACAGAGATAATCAAAGTAATCAATCCAGTGGCCAAATATGGAAGAACACAAACATGTAAATTACTTTGGGTTAAGCACCTTCATAAAAAAAGTAACTTAAAATTTTAATATATTTAGTCTTTAATTATATTTATCAAACGTTACGTGGTTTTAATCTGTCATTAGAGATTAAAATTACGTTTTCTTATTAAGATGTAAGGATCAAAATTATAGTATTGGAGTTTTACACAGATTAAAATCATTTTTTGAAATATTTTAAAAGACTAAAAATAGATTTTATAAATATTTTTTTTAAGGAATCTGTTATGCTTCTTAATTCAAAAGCTCCACTAAATTTGTGTGAATTCAGAAGTATGTTTCTTAATACGGTTTATCTTAATCACATTTTAAAGTAAAATTGCTTAAAGCCACATCACAAGTCACGTGCTGAAAATAATCTTAACTACTTTGGCCTTTGAAGTCCAACATATGGAGCAATAGGTGGCAAACATCCTGCACAAGTCATTCTAACAAAGGGGAAATGAAAACTAATATGATGACCCATAAATATACCCATTTGTAGAAGGTAAAAGTCTGTAAAGTATTAATTATTCACCAGAAATGGGCAAACTAAATATCAAAACTAAAGAAATGGGAATATGATGATAGCCAAAGCTAGCTAGCTAGGAGCACATGTCTAATATTAATTTTAGGCCAAGTCTGGTAAATTTAAATCAAATTCATATATATCTAATGAGTCTTATACATGAATCAATCAAAATAACAACTTCTCGGTTTCCCTCATTATGCTATAACAATCGGAATTAATAAATGACATTGTATATGTACAAAATAGAAAGATTCCAAGTGGATAGGAAGCAAGTTGTGCCCTCTCAAAACAAGTAATGAAGAAGCGATACAAAATACAAAACATAGGGCCATAGCTAGCTACGCTTCAACCAGGGGAAGTAATTGCCAGGTCAAGGAATAGGTATTTGGCAACACAAGACTGTATAGCCTCTCCCATACCATGTCTATAGTAAATTTGGCTATCTATAGGTAGCTGTTGTGAAGGCCACCCCATGTGAATCAAGGAAGCACAAATACTAGTATAGTAGTATTGCACTTGCACTATAACAACTATTAAAGGGTCCACTATGGCATCAATTGCATTTGTTCAGGCTCTTCAGCACTTGCCTTCTCAATCTACTAGATTTTCTGCCAACCCCACTACACATGTAAACTCTTGATTTAAATAGAGTGCGCAACCTAGCTAGCAGTGGCAGAGTCAGGAATTTTATTGAGAGGGGACGAACATAAAAAAATTATATCATAAATAAAAGTACTCTAAAGACAATACAAATCTAATATAAAAAAAACTATTACAGAAATTAAAATCACTTCATGACTTGACTCTTACTCTACATGTTTTCATATTGTTAAAATCATCTATAATTGAATCTGTGCTAAAACTCAAAACAATTTCTTTTTCAATGTATGTAATCAGAGAATTATTAAGAAATTGGTCTTCCATTCTATTTCGAAGTTTGGTCTTGATTATCTTCATAGCTGAGAAAGATCTTTCAGTAGTTGCTGTAGAAACTGGAAGAGCGAGTACAAGTCTAATCACTTTATCAATAAGAGGGTAAATGATGGACTTTCCGGTTCTTGCTAGCCCTTGACATAATTCAGATGTAGTTGATAAATTAATCAAATCTGGATGTTTAGGAATGTCAAGCTCAAAATGTTGTAACTCCATCTTCAAATGCAATTTTTCTTGTTCTGTGAAATCTCTAGAATAAAATTTATCAACAAGTTTGTAAATATCATCATTGTTAAATGACTTGTACTTGTTTCTTGGATCTAAAGTCATGCTCAAAGCAAGTAATTCAACAGTATTATCATTGAACCTGCTATTTAATTCTTGTAATTGATAATCAACTGTAGCATAAAAGATATTTACCCTATAAAATTTTTCAGTAGAAAAATCACCTTGTTCATTTCGAGCACGACCTCTCCTTCCAACATATTTTGCACTCATATCTGGAATGTCAATGTCATGTTTTATGCAAAATTCTTGAACATGAACCAAGAAAGCATCCCAACCTGTCTCTCTTAATTTCTGAAGTAACTCTTTTGTAGTTGAAACCAAATGTAAAGCATTTGAAATATCTTGAGACTTTCGTTGCAAAGCTTGACAAAGGACTTCAATAATACCCATAATTTCCTTCATAAGGTGCAATATGATGACAAAATCAAAAGATGTCAATGATGAGTATGCATTATCTGCATCTCCACGATGTGATGTTGTCTTTCCTTCATTAGAAATATTTTAAAGAACTTCACATACGGCTTTAAACATTTTAAACAAATTGTATATTGAATTGTAATGAGAACTCCAACAAGTAGCTCCAGCTCGATGCAAAGTACCAATCTGATTAAGACCAACTCCTGATTCGAGTTCATCGATAGCAATCATTCTTGCAGTTTCACTTGCTTGGGCAACCTTTAACTCATCATTACATTTACAAGAAGAAGTAACAATATTAATTATGAAGTTTAATTTTTTAAAAAATGCGGCAACCAAGGCAAGTTGAAGGTGATGAGCTAAGTAATGGACATAATAAGCATATGGACACTCAGCGCAAATTAAAGCCTGCAATCCATTCCATTCACCTCGCATATTGCTAGCTCCATCATAGCCTTGCCCTCGAATATTTTGAACATCAAGATTATGGTGACGAAGAGTGTTGGACATTCCATGTTTCAAAGTCTTAGCACTTGTATCTTCCACATGTACAAGACCAAAAAACCTTTCCCGTATAAAACCATTTTTATCTACGAATCTCAAAACAATAGCCATATGCTCTTTTCTAGATACATCACTAGCTTCATCAACAATAAGACAAAACTTGGCATTGGAAATTTCTTCCTGTATTGTGTTCTTAACCTTTTCAGATAAAACATGAAGAATTTCCTTTTGAATTTGAGGGGAATTATATGATGCATTTTGAGGAGCTTTTTCTAAAACAACTGTTGCAACTTCTTGGTTATAGGAAGCTAAAAACTTTACCATCTCAAGAAAATTACCACGGTTAAGTGAATCTAAACTTTCATCATGACCCCTAAAAGCACATCCTTGAAGAGCAAGTCATCTTGTCATATCCACAGAAACTTGTAGTCTCAAACGATTAGTTGCAATCTCCTGAGAAGTAAGTTTTTCAACCAATATCTCAATATGTTGAGATTGGTTCATAAGATCACTACATGAACTCACAGCATTTTTATGCATTGAGATAACATTTTTCCCAATATGGCATAGAAAAGCACAATTTTCTCCTTCATTAACCTTTTTCCAATTTCTAAATCCCTCAACAACAAATGTATTAAGTCCAAAATGACCACTGCCACATGGTTTACTAAATAAATAATAAGGCAAAAAAAATGCAGCATCTTTGCTTGGAGAATACTCTAACCAAGATGGAAACAAATCAAACCAAGAAGAGCAAAAATGACGTCGATTCTTCTCTGGCCCAGAAAAAGGATAATTTTGAATCTTGCACTGAAATGGACCAAATTTAACATAAGCACGACGAATTTCATCTTGTTGATTTATAGGATATTTCCATATTGGAGGGCGTAGTGCAAAATCTCTTTCCAATAAAGCAAGATCAACTTCTTTAACTACCTCTTTATTTTCAATTCTAGGAGACTTTGAAAAAGGAGTCTCGGTATTCAATAATTCAACATTAGGAATAGACAATGGCAAAGACTCACTATTTTTTCTCTTAAAATAAGCATCAATGCTAGTAGCACCATTCCCCATAATTTTTCTGCGTGGCAATCACAAATAATATCAAATATCAGTGGCAATCGCGTAAAGTAAATCACTGTTACATTTTGAATGAGATGTACACAACACATTGCACAACATTAACAGTAGTTTATGTTTTTTTTATTTCATTTCAGATTTAACAAAAACGGGTTCAGCCCAACATGGTAGGGGGTACATGTGTAAAAATAAGGGGCACAAATAGTAGTGTATTTTATTTTAGAAGAATAACAGCAGAAGAAAGAGAAAATAGGAAAAAAGAAAGGAATGAGGGGATACCTGAAACTATTCTCTTTCACTTATTTACCAAATAAAACAACTTTTTTGACTCCTTCTATTCTCTTGGGATTTGTGTTTCCTTTGTGTCCAGACCTCTCCATTTTATAGTATTCTTTCTCCCTCTTCCTCTTTATTTTTTTCCTTTTTATTATTATTTTTTTTCGTTTTATCATCTTTCTTTCCTTTTTTTCTTTTTCTGTTATCTCTCTTTCCCATTTTATTTTTATTACATTTTCTTTCCTTTTTATTGTTTTCATATTTTTTTTCTTTTTCTTTTCTTTTTTTACTACGTTTTCTTTATATTTTTTTTCCCCTTTTACCTTTTTTTAATATTTTTCTTTCCTCTTTTTTTTTTCTTTCATTTTCATTTTTTTATTAATTTTTTTAGGGGGGACGGTGGCCCACCCTAGCCCCCCTAGTTCCGCCACTGCTAGCTAGCTAGCTAACTGAACCCTTTTTTTCCTTACTAGCTCAACGTCATTAACAAAGTAAGTTGTTGGCAATCAAAGATGAGAAAGGTTAAGGTGACCCTTGATTTCTTGATTTGAGTGTTTATTTTTTGTTTTTATTTTTAAATTTTTAAGATTTAGAATATATGTTTCGAGAAAAAAATATTTTATGGTATCATCTGTTTTCACTTCTTTAAAAAAAGATTAAAAATGTTGATTTGTTATTTTCAATTTTAAACCTATTTTAAAAATATTTTTTAAATTTTAAATAAACATATTTTTACTCTTATTTTTTGTTTTCTTGGAAAATAAAAAATAAAAAACACTCAAATCAATCAATGTGACCTAAATTTTCTTTAGGTTTTGCAAAATTGCATCTATATCCCTCTTTTAGTCATAGAAATTGTACGTGTTAACATTGTCTCTTCATTTATGTATTTCCAAGATTTAATATGTTTAGAAATGTGTTACTACCATATTCTTTCTTATATGCCTTTACAAAAACTTAAAATAGATATAAAAAAAACTACGTAATTACAAGGGAAACTCATTAACTATAAGTGAGATTTATAAAATAGTGTAATCAAACGACGGTTTTAGAAGAGAAATTATTATATAGTATTATGTGATACTGAATTTTTTAGTTTATGACAAAGAAAACAATAATACTCTATTATATGTCAAATAGAGTGTTTAAAGATTTAGAAACTTCACATGATATGATCAAAATAGAATATATAAATCGAGGATAATCGATTTTATGAAATTGAGTTAGGTCTAAACACCTAACATTTCTCATATATTAATTACCATGTATATTTTACTCTTTCAAAATTTGTTTTATTAATTTTAGTATTTATAAATTAATAATAATTCTATGATTGAATGTATCCAAACACATTATAATCTTTTATCATTTCAAAATAGTTATTAAAATAGATTAATCAAAACTAAATTAAAAGAAATAAAATCATATTCAATCCTTTAGTTAATTAGCCAACAAATATTAGTACAATTAATAAGGGCCAAATTCATATATCATAAGAATGTGAGTTTAAATTTCATTGGGGATATGAAGATCTTATTGCAAAATAATTGATAAGTGTCAAACAAAAATACCAGGAATAATACACCTTATTTTTAACTCTTTAATCACCGTATTACAGAGTATTTATACACAATGTTTAATAATCTAAATACAGAACAAATATTCCTAACTAATTACAGACTCAATTAGATCAAATCATGGATTTACTAATTATCCTATAATCACTCAATTATACAGAACAGAGATCACTAATTATCCTAAATATTAGGGAAAATATATCTATATTTCCACCCTCCCCCTTAAGTTGGAGCATGGATATCAATCATGCCCAACTTGCCAACAACTTCCTTGAACACTTTCCCTGATATAGCCTTTGTTAGAATATCAGCCAGTTGTCCTCAGATCTGACAAAAGGGAATTGAATGGTCTTTGAGTCTAATTTTTCTTTGATGAAATGCCTATCAATCTCCACATGCTTAGTTCGATCATGTTGTACAGGGTTATGAGCTATTTCAATTGTCGACTTGCTATCATAGCATAAATCCATTGGCTTCTCATGGTAAATCCCTATATCATTAAGTACCTTTCTGATTCACAGCAGTTCACATACTCCCTGCGTTATTCCCCTAAATTCAGCTTTAGCACTTGACCTAGCTTCAACATGTTGTTTCTTACTTTTCCAGGTGACCAAATTTCCTTCAACAAAGGTAAAATAGCTTGAGGTGGACTGCCTGGTTGTTTGATCCCCTGCCCAATCAGAATCTGTGAAACTTGAAACTCCTTAAATACTGGTTTTGGCAAACAATAACCTTTTTCCTGGGGTTCCCTTCAAGTACCTCAGAATTCTATATACGGCATCCATGTGTTCAGTGCTAGGGTTATGCATAAATCTGCTCACAACACTCATTGCATAAGCTATGTCTGGCCTAGTGTGTGACAAATAAATCAATCTTCCAACTAACCTTTGATATCTATTAATTTCAGCTGGTTTCTTATTTGTATGAATTCTCAGAGAGTGATTCATTTCAATTGGAGTCTCTGTTGATTTGCAACCCAGCAGACCTGTCTCAACCAAGAGATCCAGAACATACTTCCTTTGGGACAGAGAGATTCCCTGCTTGCTCCTTGCAATTTCGATTCCTAGGAAGTATTTTAGTTGTCCTAGGTCCTTCATCTCAAATTCAGTGGCTAGGTACTCTTGCAGCATCTTCATTTCTCCAGGATCATTTCCAATTAGGACCATATCATCTACATAAACAATTAGAGCAGTTATCTTACCTTGCTTATGTTTAATGAAGAGAGTATGATCAACATTGCTTTGCTTGTACTCAAAGGCTTTCATAGCTGTGGAGAATCTGTTAAACCAAGCCCTTGGGGACTGTTTGAGGCCATATAATGCTTTTTTCAGTATACAGACTTGTCTACTATCACAACCTTCTCTATCAACTCCCAGAGGTAGCTCCATGTATACTTCTTCATCCAAATCCCCATTTAGAAAAGCATTTTTAACATCAAATTGCTGAAGTGGCCAGTCCCTGTTTGTTGCAATTGACATAAGAATTCTAATGGTATTTAGTTTGGCAACTAGTGCAAAGGTTTCTTGGTAGTCTACTCCATACTTTTGGGTGTAGCCTTTGGCAACCAATTGTGCTTTGTATCTATCAATACTTCCATCAGCTTTCATTTTTACAGTGAAGACCCATCTACATCCAATAGTATTCTTTCCATTAGGTAAAGGTACAAGTTCCCAGGTGGAATTCCTTTGTAGGGGTTCCATTTCTTCATTCATAGTTGTTTTCCAGTTCTGATCTTCAAGGGCATACTGCACATTACTAGGAACAAACACACTATCTAGTTGATTAATACTCAGTGCGTATGGTACAGATAAATTTTTTTGTGATATATAGTTGCTGATAGGATACTTGATGTTTTCCTTAGGAACTGGTTCGTACAGCTACTTGGGAATCCCTTTTGTAGCTCTTTCAGAGCACCTGGGATACAGCTCACCAGGTTCAGCAGCAAAGGCATATTCTTGAGAAGTGTCTTAGACATTCTGGACATCCTCGGATGATCCTTCAGTTTAAGGTGTTAGAGTTGGCAGCTCCATAGAGTCAGATTCTTGAGAAGTGTCTTGGACATTCTGGACATCCCCAGATGATCCTTCATTTTGAGGTGTAAGAGTTGGCAGTGGCACTTGAGTTGAAAGAGATTCTTCCAGCCCTGTTTCCAGTGAGTCTTGTCTTCTCTGAATTTCTCCCTCTGAAGAGAAGAATGTGGAGCTCCCCCTGAATAGTAGGGTTCGGTTTTATGGAAGGAAGCATCGAGGGTTACATGCAATCTATGAAGAATGGGATCATAACACCGATATCCTTTTTGAGTCTCAGAATATCCAACAAATATGCACCTTTTTGCACAAGGTCAAGTTTAGTCTGAAGGGTTTTTAGTATGTGTACATAAGTGGTGCAGCCAAAGACCCTTGGTTCAAGATTAGGAAGATGAAGGGTAGAGCTTAAAGCATGCAGTTTGGCTTAAGGAGTGAGAAAGTTGAGGACCCGAGAGGGTGTGCGATTAATAAGATAAGCAGCTGATTTAACTGTCTCACCCCAATAGTATTTAGGAACATTCATTCCAAAAAGAGATGCTCTTACAACTTCCATAATCTGCCTATTCTTCCTTTCGACTAGGCCATTCTGTTAGGGAGTATAGGGACATGAGGTTTGATGTCGGATTCCCTATTCTTGCAGAAAGGATCAAAAGGAGTGACCTTCATATTCCATTCCATAGTCAGATTGAAGGGCACGAATCTGATGTTGATATTAAGTCTTAACCATGCTGTGAAAATGCTTAAAAGCCTAAAAAACTTCCCTTTTTTTTACAAGTAGGGTTATCCAAGTCATACAGGTGCATTCATCTATAAAGGTTACAAAGTAACGAGCCCTGGACAAGGTAGGAACCTTGGCTGGAGCCCAAACATCAGAGTGAATGATTGAAAAAGGAATCGAACTTTTATTCATACTTGGAAAATAAGAAATGTGATGACTCTTTGCCAAGTCACATGTGGTACAATGAAAATCAGATTCAGAATGCTGGGAAAATAAACTAGGTTTCGACTTCTTGAGGTATCCAAAGGATAAGTGCCCTAATCTCCTATGCCATAGCCAGATTTGTGTATGCTCTCTGTCTTCATGTTTGGTGTGAAAGGTATGACCCATCCTTTGACTGCCATGAGTTGTTGTTTCCAAGTAATAGAGTTTGCCTCTTCTAACACCATAACCAATAATCATTCTTGAGGGAATGTCCTGAAAAACACAGAAGGTAGGCCAGAATGTCATAGTGCAGTTAAGATTATTTGTAATTTGACTAACAGATAACAGATTGTATTCAAGTGAGGGCACAACTAAAACAGATTCAAGAGTCAACTTATTTGGTAATATTATTGATCCTTCCCCTGTTATAGCAAAGGTGCTACCATTAGCAGTGGTAATGGTAGACTATACAGAGGTCCCCTTGGAGTGCAAAATCTTAGGATCACAGATCATGTGGTCAGCAGCATCAGTATCAATAATCCACACATTGTTTCGTGATTCAGCTGAGAAAGCGGAAACTTGGTTAACCATACCTTGGTGTGCAACATTTGTAGTAGGTTGATCTGGGTTCCCTTCAATGGTAGTGACTAAGGCCTTTCCTGGGATCTTCTTCCGGGGTCTTTTAGTAAAGTCCCACCACTTAGGATACCCAATTACCTCGTAGCATCATTGTTTGGCGTGACCTGTTTCACCATAGTGAGAGCAAACAAATGTATTATTTTTCCCAGAGGAGGAATCCTTACGCGGTTTACTGGTACCGAGTTGGGGTCCCTGGCGTGACTGGTTGGCCATGAAAGCAGAGTGCTCAGAAGCGAGATGAGATCCCCCCCCATGGTTTGATACTGCTGATGCTCACGCCTAACATAGGCATAGGTGCTTTCCAGATCTAATTTTGGGTCCTTTCTTAGGATTTCTCCACGCACTTGGTCAAAATCAGGGTCCAATCCACTCAGAAAAATGTGAACCCTAAGTCTCGTCATGACTGAGTAAAGGTTCACCACACCATCAATGGTTCCAGCTTGAGTATTTGTGCGATTATCTATCTCCTGAAAGATAGGTACAAGTTCAGTATAATACGTGGAGAAAGGTCTACCTGCTTGACGAATGGTAAACGAACGCTGATTCAGTTCGAAGAGAATGGTTTCATTTGATCCATCAAAGAAGGTTCTCGAGACCGCTTCTCATACATCTTTTGCAGTTGGGAGTCGAATAAATCGATTCATAAGGCAAGGGCTCATTGCATCAATAAGCCAGCTCTTCACTCGTTGGTTCTCAGTGAGCCATACATCATAGGGTGGATCGGTGGGATTTGGTTGTCGAGTGGTTCTGGTTATGTAGCCCTTTTTATTCCTCGCCCCAAATTGAAGTTCCATGAGTTGGGACAATAGGTGAAAGTTAGATTCATCGAGGGTAACACTTACAGGAAAGGTGGAGTTATCTTGCTGAATGATGATGTTTGGTGGTGGTGGTGATGGAATGGTGTCGTTTGTGGGAACGATGGTGTTATGCAGAGCTAGGTTTTCCATGGTTTGGCAAAAGAAAGAGTTTTCATGCAAGAGGAGAGAGAAAATAATGGAGTGAAAGGATTTTTTGAGGAAATGAGTAGTGGTGATGGGTTTGGTGATAATGAACGGTCAGGATGAGATCAAAAAAACTTCGAGAAAAAATTTCAAATAAACCAAAGCTCTGGTGCCATGTCAAACAGAGGTATCAAAAATAATACACTGTATTTTTTACTCTTTAATCACAGTATTACATAGTATTTATACACAATGTTTAATAATTTAAATACAAAACAAATATTCCTAACTAATTACATACTCAATTAGCTCAAATCAGAGATTTACTAATTATCCTATAATCACTTAATTATACAATACAGAGATCACTAATTATCCTAAATATCAGGGAAAATATATCTATATTTATACAATAAGCATTTAGTTAGCTTTGAGTGCATGTATTAACTAATTTTATATCAAAAAAATAAAAATCATCTAACTAATAAAAAAATAAGGACAATATGCAGCTCATGTGCATCTTTTATACATACATATATATATATATATATATATATATATATATATATATATAGAGTAAGTAATACAATATATTATATTGTATGCAAATTAACATTAATCCTAAACAGTAATCAGGCAGTATGTCTTTTTGCTTAGGATAGATAGTTGTCTATATAAAAATAATGAGTTTTATTCAAAATGTGGCTTGGAAATTAGTGGTAAATAGTTCTGACATTGTGTCCAGAATCCAGATACATGTTTACAGCATAAAGCTGAAACTTCTTGTTTTCTCAAGTAGACTGCGAACATTTGAATGAGTGTACAGTCAGGTGAGACCTGACCCTATATTATACCACCAATTACAGAAAAACGACATGCAAGGTCAAAGTGCCCCACCACAAGCGCCTCCAACCCAGGCCCGAACCTCCTTCATGAAGCAAAGCAGCACCCTAAGCAAGAGCAAGAAGTGGCCTCCAAGCCCCCCCAGCACCACAGAAACCGTGGAGGTGCACCATGTTTCCCAAACCGAATACGTGGACGAGGAAGAGGAAGACTCATGCGAGCCCGAACCCATCACAATCATCGACGGCCAAGACCATAGTGTTAGCGTCAAAGATAGAATCAACCACCGCGCACGCGCCAGGCTCAGGCGGTTAGATTCACTGCAACAACAAAGTCCTCGTACTCCTCGAACCTCGCCGCCGCCACGTCGACAACAACTGTGAGAAACAACAATTGTACATAGTCACCTCAAACTCAAACAAACCAATCCCTGTTATAAAAAAAAAGTAACACGTAAATTGAAATTGAAAAAAAATTAGACTCTGCTTTCTCTTCCAAAGATTGTCATTCATTGATTTGTGTACACCTTTTCCTAGTAATAATAATAATATTTACATTTTGGAATTTGCAATAATCTAATTAGATGATTCTATTTACCAACAAAATTTAGTCAAGTTGATAAAAAACGGACTCAAATCGCACGACGATGTAAGTTTGATTTCAGTTGTTTATGTGATGTAAGAATTTTGTTGGTATGGATAATTTGTATCACTATAAGCAGTCATTGATCCTTGAGAGGCCTATCCTCACCCTAATTAGCTCTCCACCCAACTCAATTTTTTTTAATGGAAGACAAATTTGATGATACTTTCAAGAGAAAAAATTACATGTGCTATTATGTTATTCTTCAATTACACGAAGGAAGCAAAGGATGCGGTGGAGTATTTGGTGTAGGGTTCGGGATATGAAGCTGAGACATGCGGTGTCGCGGTGATGTTGTGGGTGGGGAAGGAGAATCTATTGTGGAGGCGGTGGAAGAAGTGTGGACCTTGTAAAGCACTTCGTTAAAATAACAATCCATAAAGAATATAAAATTTTAAAATTGTGATAGTCTGAAACTTTATTTTGTATGATAAATAAAATTAAATAAATAAATTTTTTTAAGTAAAAATATTATTCTTAAAATATGAACATCTAAATGAAATGAATGTTAAAAAATAATTAAAATAAATATAATTATAAAAATTATGTCTTTAAATTTCCTTAAACTCATCAATTTATTCCTTATATTCTAAAAATAATACTTATAATGAGATTATATGAATAAAACAATTAACACATGTGGTGGTTCCAATTCCAACTGTTTGCTTTTGTAATTATTTACGCATTCGTATCTAGTGTTTATATTTTCTTTTTTGAATTTCAGATTCTCAACATTAAAATCCTGCTTTTAAATCTGTATGCATAATAAATATTAAGGAAAATTTTAATTATTCTTTTATGGGTACTAATTATAAAAATAAAGGTGAAAATATTATGGAAAATATAATTCTTAATGTTATTATATATATAGCAGTAAAAAAATATTATTATATATGTTGTAAAGTTACAGTAAAAAAATTATATATTCAAATAAAAAAGAAATTGATTTTCTTATATCAATATTTTTTTAAGACATTTATAATTACATGTCATAATTTAAAACTTTTAACTTTTTTTATATTTGTTTACATTTATCGTTTCACTAATTTTTCTTTCGTTTTTCATTTTATATTTCTTTGTAATATAATATTATTAACTTTTAATATTTTAAAATAAATTGCAATTTAAATTGGATGGATTTATAATAAATTATAAACTACATATTACACATGTGTGTATAGACATATTTATATATATTTATCTATCCATATATATAGAAAGAGAAGAATAACTATGTGATCAATATTATAAATAAAAATAATAGATGTTTAGATTAAAATACTTTAAAATTTGAATTAAAATATTATGTAATCATCAAATTTCTATAAGATTCACAAAAAAAAATCAAATATGTAAAAGATTTATCATATAAAAAATATCTCAATTATTATGTTACTCTTCCTCAAGATTATCATTAATCCATCGTTATCAGCAATATGGTCGTCACTATTGTTGCCATCATGATCATTGTCATAATCATTAGTTGTTAGATTCAAGAAGTTGAAGACAAAGAATCAAGGTTGATGGAAGCTTGGTTTTGATATTTTTACATGCCCACTCAAATTTGATGGCATTTGTAATTTTGGTTAAAGCTTGGTTCATTAAGATAAATCCTTATAATCCTCTACAGCTATTAAGTAAATCATGCATATATACATTCATACATAGGTTGATAATCATATTAGAATGTGCAAATGATTAGGACTACATAAGTGCATCTAAACAAGCATAAAAAGATTTTACACTGTCTTAATCGATTACGTGAGGCAAATAATCGATTACCAGCTTGTTTGGATTTCTGAAAAATGGTTTAAAAACAGTTTAATCGATTACCATTTTCTTGTAATCGATTAAATAGACTTGACACAGATTTAGGAACACTGGTGTAATCGATTATCTGTGAAAATAATCGATTACATAAGGCATCTGCATAATTCAGCACAGCATGATGAACTGGTTTAATCGATTACCAAATAATTGTAATCGATTAAATATGCTTTGTAGTGTTTTAGACATGTTCTGGTGTAATCGATTAATGTGCATTATAATCGATTACCTCTGCTTGTGAAGAAAGTATGTCATTCTGGCGTAATCGATTAAATGGTGAAATAATCGATTATTGAGTTCGTTCAAGATTTCCAAAACTGAGATGAACAATTTAATCAATTATTGAGAAGGAATAATCGATTACTGATGATTAAATAATCGATTACCATAACGAAATAATCGATTACAGTCTGTTAAATCAATTTTTTTTATAAATAGAAAAGCTGTGTCACTGAAATTTAAAAAGAAATCAGAAAGAGAGCATTTGTTCCTATCATAGGTTTTACATTCTCTAAAAGTTCAAAAAGGTTTAAAAGTTCATCTTTAGAGAGTTGTTCAATTGTGTTAGATTCAACATGAGTGCTTAGTCAAAGAAATCATTGTGTGTGATCATTCATGCAAAGTTGTGATACAAGAAGATTCAAGAAAGCATTTCATACATCATCTCAGGTTGTATAATTCGTTCATATCCTTTTTAGCTGCAAAGGAAATTAAGGTGATACCTTTCTTGGACCTTAAGCTTTGGTATTTGTAGTTGTGTTTTTTAATTGTTGTAATTGTTTGTTGATTTTCCATGTAACATTTGGGGTTCTTTAAAGCATTACTAGAAAGGGTTTTCTAGGGATAGAACAGAGAGGGGATCTCTGGTTCTTGGTCTTTTGAGAAATCTAGGGAGTAGATTTTGAGATTTGCCTAGGGTAGGTGAAAGAGACCTTGTTGCTTGCTTGTAAAGAACTAAGATTTGTTATAGTGGAACTCTAACCTTGTTTGGGTTAGAAGATAAACTGGATGTAGCCTCCGGGGTTGAGAGGTGAACCAGTATAAACTTGTGTGTATTTAAATTTTGGTTTATGTTTCATTGAATTCTTGAGATATTCAATTTGTGTATCATTCAAACTTTGATTTAGCACAAGAGTTAATTGATTGGTGAAGAAAATTATTTTATAAGTTGTTTTGATCTAAGATACGATCCAAATAATTCTTCTGCTGTACATTGTTTTGTAAGAAAATTTTAAAAAGGAGGCAAAAACCAATTCACCCCACCCCCCTCTTGGTTTATTGGATTAGGTATTCATTGTATTTTCAATTGGTATCAAGAGCTGGTTCTTGTAATTTGCTCAAGATCTTTTTCAAATCTTTGACAATGAATGCTAATCAAATAACATTCAAGGAGGGTGCATCTTTGAATAGACCATCTTTGTTTGAAGGAGAACGCTTTAGTTTTTGGAAAAACAGAATGCAAATCTTTATCCAATCAAATGACCCGGGTGCATGGAATTGTATTGAGAAAGGTCCATACATTCCTACCAAAGTTGTTGATGGCAAATCAATACCAAAGGAATGAGATGAAATGTCTGAAATAGAAAATAAATTAACTTAATATGATTTCAAGGCAAAGAATATGATAACTTCTGCTTTATCTTCCGATGAATTTTTCAGGACGGTTAGGTGTAATAGCGCCAAGGAAATGTGGGAATTACTTGAAGTAACACATGAAGGAATGGACGATGTGAGGAGATCAAGGAAACACACTCTCATTCATGAATATGCAATGTTCAAAATGAGAGATGATGAGAACATCTCACAGCTCCAAACTAGGTTCACCCACATTGTGAATCACTTGCTTGGGCTAGGGAAAACCTTTGATGTAGAAGAACTAAACATCAAGATTCTCAAATGTCTAACAAGAGATTGGCAGCCTAAAGTCACAGCTATTAAGGAATCAAAGGACCTATCAAAAATGTCCATGGCAGCTATGTTTGGTAAGCTTTTAGAATATGAACTTGAATTATCTCAATTAACTCATGGTGAAGATGCAGATAAAAAGCACAAGAGTATAGCACTAAAAGCTGCACCTTCAAAGATTGAAAGAGAAGATGATTCAAGTGATGATGATGATAAAGATGAGAACATGAATCTCATAGTAAGGAAATTTACCAAATTTCTAAGGAAGAACAAAAACAGAAGGCAATCACAACAAAAGAAGAGAAATGAAAGCTCCAATAAAAATACCAACTCCTCTTTCATCACATGTTTTGAATGTGGAAAACAAGGTCACATAAAAGCAGAGTGCCCTTCATTAGCAAAGAAACCACAAGCTGAAAAGAGACCAAAGAGGGATGGAAAACCAAGAAAAGCCTACATTGTTTGGGAGGATAATGAAACCACAAGTTCTGAATCCTCTTCAGAAAAGGAAGTTAAAGCTCATCTATGTCTTACATCTACCATTTGTGAAGAAGAAGAAGAATCATCAAGCACTGAATCTGAGGTATTTTCTGATTATGATAACGCAGTTGATGCTTTTCATGAGATGCATAATGAAGCTCAAAAACTAGCAAAGGCAAACAACAAGCTTAAAGGTGACTTAAGATGACATGTATCCAAACTTGCAGAATTGCAAGAAACACTTTGTAAATTGAATGAGGAACATGATAAGCTTCTTTCAAGTTACAAGGAAAATGGATGTACATGCACCTCAACCATCTCTACAAGGAAAATTGCGACGGATTCAAATATTTAACATTTTTTTAAAATTTTCTATTGAAGTTTTGTTAACTTTCGTTAAAAGAAAATATATTCCTAAAACATCCTTTGTTCTAACACCTTCAAAGATGTAAATATTACACTATTTTTTTTACTGTGATAAAATATGCACTTCCTACCTATATTTTTAATTTTTTTTTTTAGAATTAGATTTAGTTGCAAGTAATTGTTATGAGAAGTGGCAGTAAAAAAATATGTTACGAGAAGTTATTAATAACTGTTGGGATTGTGGGGTACTTTTAAGAATGAATTGAAGCGCAAAAATAGTCAAAAAATTGTGTACACCAAAAATTGGATATTTTCTTTATTCTACATATAATAAAATATGTATAATTAAATAAAATATTTTAAATAAATTTTATTAGCTAGTTTTTTAAAATATATATATATATATAACAATTTATCTCCTAATTTATGACTTTTAACTATTGTTTTAAATATGAATTAGTCTAAATAAAAGTTAATTATATATTTAAAAAAATATTTATTGTTTAAGTGATTGATAACTTTGTAAATTGAAAATATCTTACCATATATTTTTATTAAAATCTTATAAATATTTTTTAGCAATGATAAGTTTAAAGATTAATTAAATAATATATTTTTACATAAATGGAAAGTAAAGTGTACTTTATTTTACATTTTAAAGTAAAAAGGGAGGATTTTTTTCAGCAAAAAATTATATATATTAATGAAAGGTACCAGAAGTAACGAGATAGCAAAATGTGATTACATAAATACTTGCATCTCTTAAAAAAGAAAAATACAATTTACTTTGACAATGTTAATTAAATGGATTGAATTGTATAAAATAACTGTTGTAATTAGAGTCTTTGATTCTTTGGTATGACTCTTAGGTATCTACACCTTCGATCATTTAGATTAGATATAAGACTAATTTTTTGTCTGAAAATTAGTTGCACTTAAAAGTTCATTGTTATTCTAATTTCAAAGTAAGAGTGGAGGATAATATAATAATTGTATTTGAAAATAATGGAAAATTAAAAACAAATGCATGCTATGAAAACCACAATTTAAAAGCTTAATTATGATGCAGAATAAATTTTAAAACGATTGCTATTTAGTATAATTATACTATAAGGCATATATCAACGAGTAAAGAATTAAAAAGAATGAGTCTTCAAATTTTGGCCAAAAGAATACTATTTTGATTTTTGAAATATCCAAACCAAGGCCAATTTGTTTTAAAGCAGAGCAAACAGAGGGCGGAAACAGGTGCTTAATAATGAATGTTCAGCGTAAGAATTACCGGCCTCCAGAAAATAAACTTGTCCTTTTTTAGTGCGGATGGAGTTAAGAATTCTAGAAAACGTTGATTGAATAGGAAAAGTGAGGAAGTTATCTTGTTGATTTTGGTCATGCATACGGCTAAGGTTAGATATTTTTTTTATGTGATTTAGTATTTTTTTAATTTTGTTTGTTTTAGTCTTAGTTTTTTTTTTTTCATTCTTAAAGTGCTTTCAATAACATTTTTTCATTATTCAAAATATATTTTTACTATTCAAAGCACTATCTAAAATGTTTTAAGGATAAAAAATAAAATAAACATATTTTATAAGGATTCAAGCGGACAAAAAATTGCAAGAAAGAAAATGAAAAAAGTGATAAATTGTATAGACGAACAATATATTTAAGTCTAATATTAATTACTTGTTGCATTCTCATTTAGTATTATCAAATTTAGTGCTATTTGATTTGACGTTTGAAAATTGATTCTGATTTTAGAATCGATTTTGAAATTGGATATATTTTTATGTTTAATTTCATAATGGAGAATAATTCAGAATTGATTCTGAATCAATAATTGATTTTGGATGGAGATAATTGGATTGATAAATCATTGATCAAACTAGTGGATCAAAATTGAACTTCTATCGGTGAGAGAAAAATTTATATAGTATATAAGTTATAATTACCATATATGTATCATAACATTAAGTTGGTGAACTAGAAGAAATTTAATTTTTAAAGAGCCATTAGTTTAGAACCCCAATCCAAGTAAAAATTGGATTAATTTCTTACGCTTATGGGTTTGGCACCTTCAAAATTTGGAGAGAATATGAAAGTTGCAGCACAAGTGATAGGTGATAGGAGTATGAGAAAGTGAACTCATAGGTGTGTGCAGGAACTACGAATATATTGATAGGTTTACTCAGAAAATCGGGTGGGTCACTCCGATTTATACAAGTTTTTATGACATGGATGATTAAACTCGCAACTTGAACCGGTCGTTGCACCACCTGTTACAAGTTATTCTTCAATAAAAGTATTTTTAGGAGAGAAAAAAATGACAGTGTTTTCAACAATGTTGTCCCAAGTACGTTAAATGGTAATGTGAAAAAGGATAAATTTTCACTTTTGTTTGTTCTTGAATTAATTTAGTTTTTTAAGCCTAGGACACTTAGTAGGTAGATTTTGGTGCTAATATGCACATAAATATGTCTATATATATATAGGGCTGTTTGTAGATTCGTTTGGCAAGTGATATTAAAATATTCATCTATGTAGGGCATCATAATAAAAGTTCAGTTGAGATTATAGGAACTTTTAGATTATTTTTAAAGATTGGTTTCTTTTTATTTGGTTGGAAGATTATACCATCTATTTGATGAAATTTAATTTCCACATATATTTTGGACAAATCTGATTATTATTTTTCATTTGAAAATAATAAAGTTAGTCTGTCACTTGATTCAAATGTTATTGATTATAGTTTCTCAATTGATAATCTTTACATGTTTCATATTAAGCATTCTTATTGCGAAATATCGGAAATAAATTTGTATGATACAAAACAAAAATTAAATGAGAATTTTGTCATTTTATGGCATAAGTGTTTTGGCAAAACTGAAGTTGAACTTTCACTAAGAAATAAAATTAAGGCTATCAAATCTAATTATGGTGATGAATATTAGGATAAATATAACGGATTAGGTGAGTAAAGTCTAATGCCCATAACACTTTTTCTCAATGAGTGAAATTATTCCACAAAACACAATGTCGAACAAACCTAACATGAACGAAGTTGCAAAATGATGAAACAAAATTCTTAAGGATATGATAAGAAGTATGATTAGTCATTCTTCTCTCTCATTGTCACTTTGGGGAGAGACACTAAAGATCACAATTTACATCCATTACTGAGTACCAAGTAGCCGCTAAGATTCCTTATGAGTTGTGGACTTGAAAAAAGCCCAATATTAGGTACATGCACATTTGGGATGTCTGGTTGAAATGAGACCTTATATATCATATGAAGGCAAGCTAAACTCAAAAGACAATTAGTTGATGCTTTGTCGATTATGTTGAATGTTCTTGTGAGTATAAGTTTTACAATGCTACTATGAGATTCTTCATTGAAATAGATGTCGCAATTGGGGTCACCATGAAATGACAAAGAAATAAACTAAAACAGAAGAGTCACCACCAATATTTAGTTTAGCGAAAACATTGAAAAACCCTTTAAAATGATCTTTGAAACCATAATACAGGTTCAATAATCAATTACAAGTAAAGAAGATGTTAACACCCTAATTAAATAAGTAAATTATTTATAACTTTCAAAATATTTATCTCACCCAAAACTAATTAAAAAAGAGACTATTTGTATTTATTTTATTTTTTATGAAACCCAAATTTTATTTTATTATTATGAAAAAAGAGGATTAATATTATTTTTTATTTTTAGCCCGACTGGAGTGGTCCCTTGCTCCTACATCCCTAGGTGCAATGGAGAATCAAAGTTATATAGTTTTTTTTAGAAGATATTTGTGTTAGTATTTTTATAATTTTGTTATTGGTTTTTATGTTTTTTTTAATTATGGAATCTTTATTTTTGTGGCAATGTAAATTTCATTTAAATGGGCTAATTTAGAGATAAGTTTTAAAACAGATATCTAGCCATCATAATTTGTACGTGTCCCAAAATTTCGAGACTGAGAAGTTATCACATCTAATCAATCCTTCTTTTAATCAATATTTTGCCGTTGTTATGATTGAAATTGTTCAAGGGAGAAAGTTGAGATATACCAAGTTGCGACACCAATGTAAAAAAAGATGTATATCCAATCAAACTCTTTTTTCACCTTGATAATTTCATTTACGTAATTTTTTTTATTTTCCTAGTTAAGTTGTAACTATTTATTTTCAAATATTTTCTTATAACCACAAAATGTTTTTATTTTTAAACAGTACACGGTTTTATATACTCACTTATCGACTTTTCTTTGGCTTTTGATGAACACGTTAAAACATTATAAATAAAAGGATAATTTCAATTCCACATTTAACAAATGACACTAAAATTAGTGAATATGTAGTGGACTATCATGCACAAGGAACGTAAAAGCAAATGCATGAAAAAAAAGCTAAATATATTGTTCAAAAATATATTTCAGAACTTACAGAAAAGGAGAATGAACAAGTATAAGGTGCTCCTTATTCAAGATGAAAATGAGTATTCAAAGGAGAGTATTCAAAGGAGAGAAATGACACACAAAGGACCAAATAACAAAATTCATAATGAAGCATTGTAAACCAAATAGTGATTTTTGTAGTAGTGATTGTACATAACATTGTAAATATTGTAGAGTAAATTCACTAATTGTACATAACATTGTGGG
>CM023960.1:7677791-7778712 GCA_013407115.1 Glycine latifolia
TTTTTTCCGTTTCTCTTTTGCGTTGGTTGGATTGTGGGTTGTTGCTCCCCGCCCATTTTGTGGTCTGTTACAACATAAAAATGTATTTTTTTTGGGCTTTGTGCAGATCTTCAAGGATCTTGTGGAGAAACCAGATCTCCACGTGGAGATTTTCATCCTCCCTTTAGTGGTAGATCTGAGGAAGGAAAGATCTTCAACTCAAGATCTCTCTCCAAAATCCAGCACTAAAGGTGCTCTAACTTCTTTTAGCCGCTACGGAATTGATTTTCTTATAACTAACCTAAAAATGGAAATTGTGTATAATAAATGGCTAAAACTACCACAAATTTCGCCAGTACCTTTCAGTCATAATTCATAAACCACAAGTCCCCAACAGTAGACAGAATCTGTATTCCTGCTTAGATATTCAAATGATTGTATATACACATTTTCTCTTAAATCTCACTTCTATTCCATTTTCTGTTCCTTTCTCATCTCATCATTCAATTTCTTTCTCTTCCCTTTTTCACTCATACATCACAAGAGTATACAAGTATCATTACTCTAATTGTATGGTGCCACCCTCGTATGCTTTAGTAATTTTCAAAAGCTCCCCGACGTCCAACATTCATTCAAATACACAATGATATAATCCACTTTAAAAAGTAGGAAGAAAATATAATAGAAAACCTGGAGGAGAAACTTAGGAAAATAATTGACATAATTTTATCATTAGACTAATTAATGATTATGAAATTGTTTACAAGCAACATGAATGATAATTCAATAACGAGGTGGTTCAGTCCTAACATTATCCGGTACACCCTTCTAGTTCGTTTGCAGTCAGCATATATGTAGAAACTCTCATCTTCAAAAAACTGGAACCACGATTCCATACTCCAAATATGACTAATCATATGACAATATATACTGATTATGAGACTGCTTTGTTTACATATCACAGCAGTAACATTTTCAGTAAATGCAACTGCTCTACCTTCCAAGCTAAATCCTCTACGACCATAGTATGTCTACTGTAACTAAGTTTATTTGTCAGAGTCAATGATTTAACTTAGGTAAATCAACCACTCTCGGCTTGACATTCAACTACTCTTTACATCCTCAAGGCTAACAATCACTCTATTGAAGTAGTTTCCCTCTGCAAAGGATGAAGGCCATCCATACTTTCTGCATAGGCAAACCGAAATCACTTCTGAATAGAGTTTGCTCCTGTTGATGGCACTTCAGCAAACCCAGATGGAGTTTGAGGCCTCGAAATGATTCCAAAATCAGGAGGAAGCATGTCTACACCATTCCAATCAACAGTAGCTGTTTTGTTGGGAGTTAAGGAATAAAGTATGGTACTTCAAATAAGACATTAAAAAAGAAAATGAAGCAAAAGCATAAAAGGCTCAAGTATTAAAAAAGGATACAATCTGTTCTCCACATATCTGTTATACTAACGTCAGCATCTGATAGAAGCCAATAATCTGCATCATTCTACAAAAAATTACAAAGAATGTCAGCAAACAGTGTCAATGGTTTCCAAAAAAGAACCACTCTAATCCAACCATTCAATGCTGAGTCCACAAACCCCATTTTGAAGGGGAGGGGAGAACCTCATCTTGATTATGATATACTCACATCAACATCTGAAGGTACAATCTTCATCATGCCACCACCAAACTCCTGTGAAGCATTTAGATCAGACAATGCATGAGAAGTGAGCTGAGTTTGAGGTTCAAGTTCTTTTCCGCTGCATTCAGCAGGAACCATTTCTGTCATTAGTTGCTCATTGGAACCAGAACTGGAAGCAATTGGGATCATGGGGAGCTCAGCACCATTAACCTCTTCAAATTTCCCTTCAAATTGACTGAAAACAGTTCAGAAGTTCCAAGAATTAAATGGACAATGCATAATCAGATATATTAACAAGAAAATTAGAGAAAAATTACTTCACAGTGGTCACTGCAGGAAGGGGTTACCTAACCACCATCCCCAGCATAAGGGTTTAGTCTCACAAATATGCTTGTGAGAATATCTGGTCAACGACCAAGAAGTATTAAACATCAGATAGGAAATACAGACTAATGTAATTTCTGGATGGACAGCATAAGAGAGAAAACAAATTTTTTTAAGTAAATAATATTAGCCAAGACACTTATACCTGATAAGGTAGACATCAATGGGACCCATTGTGCTTCTAAGAATGATTCTATATCTTCTCTGTGGATAGTCTACAGCCTGATGCATATAGAAGCAACAATTCTCCATCATGCATCAGAAACATCAGTTTTAAAAAGTTCGCAAACCTTTCATTAATTTATGCCCTAAACTTACTTCCTCAGGATCAGGGACTTCCAGGGTGGTTCCATGCGGAGCTTTAATTGCTATTAGAGTTTCATTCTGCTTGCAGAAATGAACTAGTATTAATAAAAAGAAAAACCTTAATAATAATAATCAGAATTAACAGGAGAACACAGCAAAAGCAATGTTTATAATAACAAGTGATAAGGTGGGAGTGCAGTGCAAGAATAAATGACCTGGAAGCAAGGTAGGCCCTTAATATCTTCTTCAGTCACGAAAAGGCACCTAAAAAGAAGTGAAATTGGTATAAATTAATAATATAGTGGCAACAGTTTACTTTTTCTGATGTAACGTTAGGCTAAGGGAAAATGAATCTAAGAAATGAACAGGGAGTAGATTACTTCTGGTTGTTTTCATTTTCACTCAAATTCCTCAGCCTTTCTTGCATTTCCCTGCCAAAAGTTTAGAAAAATCAGAATTGGCCAACAGTTTTAAAATAGCAAATTTTTGTCTTTTCTATTGCAAAGCAACCATATTACCTTATTTGATCATCTAATCCCTGCTCCTCCAAAGAAAGTTTCTCAACTTCTGCCTGCAAGACAAAGGCCAACAGCATAATTTACAATATGCCGTAACATGCTACTAACTACAAAGTCATTTTCATCCTTTTAAATATATTCATATCATGAATCATGAAAAATATAGAACTTAACCAACAAAGGTCTGGACCCAATAAATGTTGCTTGCTATGCAAACAAAGATGCATGAGAAATGTTAGTGGCACTTGTAATTATATAACAACTGCTTGGGTGCCAATAGGTCATTCACAAAAAAACAACACCTACATCACTTACCTTAAGCACAGAGATATCACCATCCACCTCACCAGACGTAGAAGATTCAATTCCCCTATATTCCAAAAGGTTTGATGTAAGAATTTTGCTCTAATACTACATATAGCTAAACTTCAAGGAACATGCACAAAAGAAAAATTAAAAATGTGTCACAGTACTTCCAATGTATTCTGTTCTTGAGCTTCTTTTCAATGAGACCAATGCCTTCCAAAACATTAGTTATGTCATATATCCTCCTCTTTTGCACCTATAAAAAAGGAAAAAAATTAAATACATGTATAATAAAGGAAGAATAAACATCAGATATTTTGGCCATAATTTTTTTTGGAAAAAAAAGAGGGACCTCCAAAGTTTCTGCTGCTTTATTTAGGTCAAGAATACCATCCTCTGCATGTTTGACCAAATTGATGAACTTTTTTGTCAAGAGACCTGTGAAGTTACAGATTTTGTCATTCTTTTCTCGTGGAAATAACTCCATTAGCCATACATAACAGGAAAGTGAAATACAAAGAGCTTATTAATTAAGATTGCTTCTAAAATTACCTAAGGAACTGTCATAACGACAGCTGCTAGCAGGAGTAAGAGGAGAAGGGGAACCTGCATGCCATCAGAAACTGTCTGATTAAACACAATATATTATGGCTGGAGAACAGCAAGGAAAAGGTGAATCAGAATTTTTATTTTGGACATAAATTGATTCCAAGCACTAAAATCTTCTCAGGCGGAATAATGAATGTTGTTGAACAATAAACATAATAGGAAACTTTCTCACCAGCATTTGACATGGGTGTCGGAGGACATGATCTCCCTTCTTTGGAAGCCTTTGCCTTCTGTGTCCTTCCCCCTTTTGCAGACACAGGAGTTTTGAAGGGACTATTATTCGTTATATTACTAACATTAGTGCATCCGGGGCTGTTACTCCATTTTTGTGCTTGTGACTCCCCTTCACTGTCATTCATTCCACTCTTCCGCTTCATGTACTGGCACCACCATCAGTTTCAATAAATGATAGGATAGCAAAAAAATATGATCAAAGACACATACACACATTAACATATAGTTGAGATGGGGAAAATAAATGCAACCAATCAAGCAAAGGTAATAATTCATCCTTTCATATGACCAATATATATTACAACAATGCTAAATGCACCATTCCTTAAAATATCAACAAAAAAGGAGAGAAACGCACATACCAAAGCCATTCAATATCATCACATTAACTCACAAGTGAAGAAATTCATAAGCAATCATTACCGCACTAAAACTAAACAAACTATACATAGAAAAAGTGTATCTGTTAACAAGTATGAAACCATATGCAAGACTGCAAATGAAGACGCCAAATGCAATTAAGAATTAGCTCCTTGGCAGCAAGTGAAAACCATAAATGTTCCAAGGATCAACTTTATGACATTTTAACTAAGCCTTTACAGGGAGCCAATACAACAAAGATATGTAACAAGTTAAATGCATATAATATACAAGCTCCAGCTTGAGAGCAAGTGTTAAGATATGTTGAGATACTATTTTGATGTTATCCTGATTCTGTTTCCCTCATTTTCTTGTTTTCCTAATTTAATCAGTTTCCACAAATAGCTTTATCTCAATTCACAATCCCTAAACTTTAAGAATCGATTTAAGATTTTTTTCTATATAAATACAAATCGCTCGACAATATACAAGAGAAATCATTCCTTCCATCCCAATGACTTCATCAACCCAAACCTAACTTCTGAAATCAAGCATTAGCTCATTGACAGCAAATAAAGACCATGCATCAACAACCCCATTGCTACAAAAGCAACCCAAAACACAGACGCTTAATTCCCACTCAATCCACCTTGTTTCAGTTCCCCCGACCCCTTAATTATCGCACAGAACTACCACACTAAGAAGGACCCCAACATTGATTAACCAGGTCGAGACTTAGAAATTGACTTGACTTTTATGCCCTAAGTTAATAAACTAACCAAAGAAAAAGAACAGAAACAACATCGCACCCCAACAAACTAAAATCAAAACCACTAATGGGGAATCCAACTAATTCATCAGGGAAGGAAAAAAAGATCTAAGTAAAACGACAACGTTACAACAACCCAACACAAATGTTGGGAAATACGAGTGGATAACACCCAGGAGATCTCCGTGAATGGGACAACTAGCAAACCACACAAGTGAATTAGACACCACATCCAACTCAAAACCTTAATATTCCAGATTCGCGAGCCGCGACACGGACACGGGACGAATTCGAGAGAAGGGGCGGGAAAACGAGGGGCTCACCGGAGATCTAACGACGACGGCTTCATCGGCGGCGCGGCGGGAGTCGGCCCTGGAGAAGCTGTGGTACTCATCGGGCGGGGCGAAGGGCGGTTTCGTGACGAAGGCGAGGTGGCGCTTGAGCGGCGGGCGGGCGGAGATGCCGGAAGCCCCCCGCGGCGGCGAGGCGCGGCGGTCGGGAGCTCCGGCGGCGCTGGACATGAGAGGCGGGAAAAGGGGCGGAGGTGGGCCCAGCGGAATTGGGGGGTGGAGGGAATTGGAGGGAAACTGGAGAAGGATCCGAAGGAAGGGGAATGCAGTGTAGGGTTTTAGAGAGAGAAAATGTGGGGTTTAGAGAGAGAAAGAGAGAGGGGGGGTGGAAAAGGGTTTGGAAAAAAAAAAGAGGGCGTTATGGAGCGTAGAGGAGTCGAGAGCAGAAAACGAGGGAAGGAGGGAATTTGGTTTCGGATAGACGTGGAGGGAACTGCATGCGCGAAAAAAAAAATTAAGTGTTACTATTATTACACATATGTCTGTTTGGTACAGGGTTATTGTATTTTTAGATTATTATCATGAAATTATCTTATATCCTTTTTGGCTGCCTTACTGTTTAGTTTATATTAGATCTTAAAAAAAAAAAACTTGTTAAATTCTTTGCTTACCTTCATTAGTGTGATAATGTGATGTATATGTTAAAATTAATAGAAAAAGGATTTAATTGACATACATTGATACCGATGGTATAAACAAAATTTATACCATCAATCAATTTTATATCCTTAACAAGTTTTCTAACTACTTAAAAGTTACACATACTAATGGACAAGTTTAATTTTTTATCTTATATGAATATTAAATTTATATTTTATATTATATTAGTAATTTTATATATTATTTTATTTTTTAATATATTATTAATTACTAGTGTGATACCATGTGTCTTGCACAGGTATTCAAATCATATTTACTAATTTATAATTATTTTATAGTGTTATAATTTTGTATTATATTATCAATTACTTGGTGTATTTTTAATGAATGTACATGTGTGTTAGTATACCAAATTAAGTGTTATGTTAAATTATTTTTGAAAATACGTATGTTTGATAAAATTAACTTTAAAGCTTAATAGTTAAAAGTTGGAAGCGAAAACGTTAATTTATTAAATTATAAATGTTAAATAAATCTAATTGTTGAAGTAGCTGGTAAAAGGATATAAAAATAATAAAGCTATTATTTATTTAAAAATAATAATTAGAAAAATGGACAAATATATTGATGATAAAAATAAAAGAAAATATAAAAAGTTAGAAACTAGTGCTTTAAACAATGCTACTACAAATAGTGTTTAAAAAATATTATAAACTATTAAGAAGATACTAAAAAAAAACTTGGTTATTTAACACTCAAACAAAATTTTTAACTATTAAAAAAAGGTAAAAACTAACTTAAATATTTTGTCTAACATAATCATAATCATTAATTTTAAATTAATCGTTCATTTTAAATTTTGGTATACCAAATTAATATTATTAAATTTTTTATAATATTTTCCTAATGTTTTGAGTTTTGATAATTTGTTATATTAGAAGAAGAAAATATAAAAGCATATAATAAACTATAAAAAAATAAATTAATGATAAAAAAATTATTGCATTAGAGGAAGAAGATAAAAAAAAAGATAAAACTATAAAAAAAAATTGATTACATCAAGGATATATTTCAACCAACACTTATGTCAACTACTAATTTTTGCATAAACATCATCAAAATAGGTATTGTCTTTTCTAAGAAAGTTTTTTTCGTATGCATAGTTGAAAATCAATCCCTAGAAATAAAAAAGAGGAAATTTAAAGAACATCATAACTAATTTAAAAAATAGTTCCCTTGAAAAAATTAATCAATGAAAAAATATTCTTTTTCGGATGAAAGAAGGGAAATATTTAAACTACCTGAAACAAAAAAAAATAGAACTAAAGAAATGAAACTATGAGACTAAATATGTAAAAAAAAATTCAAAAAAATTAAAAAAGATAAAAATTTACCTTAGATAATTTATGTTTCTTGTTTGCATTTATTTCTTCGTTGAAACCAGATAAAAAAAGAATAAAAATATTAGCATTGATCATTCTATAAAGAAACAATGCAAATAATTATAAAAAAAAACAACAAAATTACTTAGAAAAAAGACAAATCATATAATCTTACCTTAGAAAAAAAATTGCAAATCAAATGAAAGATAAATTGTTTGAAAAAAAAGAGGAAATATTACTATTAAAAAAGAAAATATAAGCTATTCCTTAAAGTAGAGAAAGAATTAAAAAAATCAATGCATTTGTTCCATCGAAACCAAATAAAATAAAAAGAATAAAAAATGTCCATAATTAGCTATTTCGGCGAAGAAAATGTAAAATAACATTAACAAATAAAAAAACATTCAAATAAAATTGAAAAATATGAAGAAAAAAATTTTACCGTAGAGAAAGAATAAAAAGGTCAATGCATTTATGTTTCTTGTTTGTATTAGTCGATCCCTCCATTGTGATTGAATGAAATGAAGGAAATAAAAAGTATCATTAATTAGTTATTTCAAAAGAGAAAAATAACAATAAAATTGCAAATAACAATATACACTCATGTACTTATAATTGAAAATCAAATCATGCAATATTTGTTAAAGTTTTAAAAGAGGATTGATCATAGGAGTAAAAAAGGATAGGAAAGAAGAGAATGACAAAATGGGAGAAAGAAAGAGAGTATTGTGTGATTTTCATTTAAAATCTAAATTTATAAAACGAAAATAAGTAGAGAAGAAGACATAACACCAAAATTTACATACTAATGTATAATAATTAAATTATTATTATTGATCCACCCATTATGGTTTAAATCTTTGTATTTATGCACGTGTTACAAAATAATTGATGAAAATATTATTTTTATTTATTATGATAGAAAAAAATCCTTTTAAGATTTCAAATATATGAATTAATCAATTAATTAATTGTATTAATTATTAAAAAAAATTAAATTAATCAATCAACTATATATAAGAGATTTTATTTACGTAGGGCATTATAATAAATATTTTTATTTATTAATAAAAAAGAAATATAGTCTACAATTAGAGTACACAAGACACCCTTAATTTCTTTGTTAATAATTAAGCTATACTAAATTAATAACAATAATTTATTTTATATCTTAAAAAATAAAATAATATCGGAGAATAATTTAGTTTATATCTTTAAAATGGAAATAATAATAATATCAGAGGTAATCAATCAATTATATAATATTTTAGAAAATAAAATTTTGATCATAATTGAACTAACCAATCAATTATATATTTAGGTATTTATGAAAAGATATTTATTTAAAAAATAGAATAATAATTAAAAAATATCCTAATAGAATTGAATGAACATATAATACAAATAATATGTTTACGCAATAGAATCTAGTATATTATAGAATATTTGATTTTATGGGTGATCTTACTTGACAATCACATATTCATTTTCTTAAAAAATATTAAATAACATTATTCAATTATTAATTTTAATAAATATAATTATAATAATTAAGAAAAATTGTGTTATTGTGTAAATTAAAACATTCAGATTTTATTATTATTCTATTTATTCAATTGACAATCAAATTCAGATTTTGTTATACAAAATTTTAATAATGGATAAAACTGACATTCTTTTTATTCTATTATAAATTGATTATTTTGAGCATTTTTTTTTTGTTATTATCAACTTCAAACATTTTTCAAGTATAGTAATTCTGTAACTGGTAAATTGATTATTTTAATTGATGATGAAAAACTCCCATAAGATTTATGGTGATTTTGTGATATATATATATATATATATATATATATATATATATATATTAGCTTATAATTTATTTATAATAAATTAATAATTTAAATAATTTAATATATGAAATTGAATATTTTTAAAATGCATAATTAAAGTAATCAAAATATATACAAATACTGCAGATATCATCGCAGTTATGGTCACAATACAGAAGATTGTTGGGTTCTAAAAGACAAAATAGAAGAGCTCATATAGGTTGGGTATTTAGCCCAATTTGTAAAGAGGCCTGACAATCACCTAGCAGGAGCGACACCAAGAGGACCAGCACAAAAATCATGACGTCAATAGAAGAAGGGACAGAGTAGAAGATAGAGGGAGACAGAGGCATCACCAGCAAAGACGTGAATGCAACCTCAGCAAGAACAAGAAAATGAGCTCACTCAACAAATCTGAGGTGTAATCAACACCATCACGGGGGGATTTTCCTATGGAGGGTTGTCCAGTCAGTCCTGAAAGCGGCATCTCCACACTATCCAAGACATCGACATCAACTATGTCAACGTACCATTGCCACAAAGTCTTCCTCCCATCACATTCACAAATAAAGACTTCAAAGGCATCAACCCTATCAACTAGGACAACCCCATGGTTGTCTCCATTGTGATCGCCAATTTCATGGTGTCCAAGGTCCTCATTGACCAAGGCAACTCCACGAACATCCTTTACTATAAAACATTCCAAAGGTTGGAAGTCTCATCTGATACAGCCCATCCTCACTTTGTACCTATCCTCGACTTTGCAGGAGAAAGAGTAGAGACCAGAGGCTATGTAGACCTCATGACCACCTTCGGTCAAGGCCAGATCTCAAGGAGCTTCACTGTCAGGTATTTAATTGTTGACACAGATACCTCGTATTTTTCTTTGATTGGTAGAAAAACGTTGAACGAACTCGGAGCCATCATCTCCACACCACATCTCAAGATGAAATTCCCAACATTAACAGGAAAGATCGTGACTATCAAGGTGGACCAAAAGAAGGCCTGATAGTGCTATGCTGAAAGCTTGAAAGTGGCACCATATCCTCTCACTAAGGAGCCAGGAAGGCCTCACCCCACAGCGGGTGGCAGCAGTCAAGTCATGAGCATGGACGAATGGTCTCTAATTCGAACCCTGATCATCTATAAAGCAAGTTAAGATGACATATTCGATATAGATCAGTGCAACAACACCATTGACAAAGGCCCAAAGTCTATCGAAGAACTCGTCAAGTTGAAACTTGGACTTAAACCCGGGCAGTGTACGCAACTCAACAGGGAACTTACTAGTCATCTGACATGTCGAGTATCCACCTAGCATTATATGTCGCGAGTTGGTCATCTGTCCCCAGGCCAAACTGATGTCATAGAAGAAGAGGAAGATGGAAGAAGAGCGACACAAGGCAATCAGAGAGGAGGTGGACAAGCTACTCAAAGCCAATTTTATCATAAAAGTCAGGTACTCTACTGGCTCGCCAATGTCGTCATGGTCAAAAAAGCCAATGGCAAATGGCAAATGTGCACTGACTACTCTAAACAAGGCATGCCCTAAGGATACATATCATTTGCCCAGCATCGACAGGCTAGTTGACGAAGCATCCAGGTTCCAAGTGCTAAGCTTCCTGGATTCCTATTCAGGATACAATCAAATCCGAATGCATGCCTCAAATGAAGAGAAAATGACATTCATTATTGAGAATGCTAACTTCTACTGCAAAGTCATGCCCTTTGACCTAAACAACGTAGGCGTCACATACCAAAGACTGATGGAACCAGATCTTTAAACAACATATCAAACAAATTGTTAAGGTATACATGGACAACATGGTTGTAAAATCTCAAAGCATAGCCCAGCATGTGGCAGACCTAGAAGAGGTGTTTGGAGAAATCCGCAAATATGACATGTGCCTCAACTTGAAAAAATGCACTTTCGGGGTCAGCTGAGGCAAGTTCTTGGATTTCATGATTACACATTGTGGAATAGAAGCCAACCTTGACAAATGCACAACCATATTAGAAATGCATAGCCCTACCAGTGTTGAGGAAGTCCAAAAGTTGAACGACAGACCAGCGTCTCTGTCCAGGTTCCTTCCAAAGTTCGTTGAAAAAGCGAAGCCATTCTACAAGCTACTCAGGAAAACTGAGTCTTTCCTATGGGACAAAGCCTGTGAGCAAGCTTTATTGGCCTTCAAAAAACCATTGCCACGCCGCCAGTCCTGAGTCGACCCAAACCAGTAGCGAACGAGGCTGTTAATTCAGCCCTCCTACAAAAGGAAGGGAAACATCGACTTCCCATCTATTGCACCAGCTGCATCCTTCATAATGCTGAGAAGCGGTACCAAATGATAAAGAAGGTAGCGTTGGCACTCATTACCTCAGCCCGACGCCTCAAGCCATACTTTCAAAGTCACCAAGTCGTAATCAAAATGAACTACCCCATCAAAGAGGTGTTGTGAAAGCCTGAACCGGCAGAGAGGATGGTACCATGGTCCGTAGAACTTTAAGAGTTTGATCTTTAGTATAAACCTCATGGCCCCATGAAGACTCAGTTTATGGTAGGCTATTACGTCATCCTTGATGGTGAGTTATTCAAGAGAGGATTGATAGCACCCTTGCTCAAATGCCTGAACAGTCAACAAGCAAACTATGTCATGCGAGAGCTTCATGAAGGGATTTGCGGCCTCCATATCGAGGGACGCTCCCTTGCAACCAAAGTGGTGTGTGCCAAATATTACTGATCGACACTCAGGGCTGACACCCTCGACTTCACGTGGAGGTGCAGACGATGCCAAGAGTTTGAAGATATCCCCGCACCCCTCCTGACAATCTCCATAGCTTGAGCTCCTCTTGGCCTTTTTTCCATATGGGGAATGGACATACTGGGACCACTACCAAAAGTCCCAGGAGTAGTCAAATTCCTATCGGTCGCCATTGACTATTTCACCAAATGAATCAAGGCAAGGCCATTACAAGAAATCTCAGCCAATGAGGTAGAAAGGTTCACCTGGAAACACCTTATATGTAGATATGGCCTCCCTTACGCCATTGTCACCGACAACGGTACTCAATTTAACTCAAGCTTATGAAGACTTCTTGACAAGGTTAGGTGTCAAACCCCTCGTAACCTCTATCGAACATCCCCAGACCAACGGTCAGGTGTAGGCAGCAAACAAAGTTATGCTTAGGGGCCTGCTCACAAGACTCGACAAGTCCAAGGGTCTATGGAAAGAGGAACTCCCCAGTATACTCTGGGCCTATCACTATTCACCCCAGACAACAGCCAATGAAACTAGCGTCAAACCCAAGGTCTGCCCTTGATGAGTCTTGTTTTTCCAAAGGCTTGTCAAACCCAAGGTTCACCCTTGGTGAGTCTCGCTTCTCCAAAGGCTTGTCAAACCCAAGGTCTGCCCTTGGTGAGCCTAAAAAAAACCCAGGATGGACGCATCGCTAGTTTATTCTCCAAAGGATCGTCAAACCCAAGGTCTGCCCTAGATGAGTCTCGCTTCTCCAAAAGCTTCTCAAACGTAAGATTCCCCCTTGGCGAGCCTCGACAAAATCCAAGACGGATGCGTCCCTGGTCGATTTTTCCAAAGGCTCATCAAACCCAAGGTCCACCCTTGGTAAGCTTCGATAAAACCTAGGATGGACGCGTCGCTGGTCGATTCTCCAAAGGCTCGACAAACCCAAGGTCCGCCCTTTGTGAGGCTCGACAAAACCTAGGACGGACACATCGTTGGTTGCTTCTCCAAAGGCTCGTCAAATCGAAGGTCTACCATGGGTGAGTCTTGTATCTCTAAAGGCTCGTCAAACCCAAGGTTCACCCTTTGTGAGCCTCACCAAACTCCAGGACGAGCGCGTCCTTGGTCCAAAGCTCGTTAAACCCAAAGTTCGCCCTTTGTGAGCCTTGTCAAAACCCAAGGTGAACGTCTCCCTGGTCCAAAGCTCATTAAACCCAAGGTCCTCCCTCGATAAGCTTCTCCAAAACCCAAGACGAATGCATCTTTGGTACGAAGCTTGTTAAATCCAAGGTTCACCCTTGGTGAGTCTCCCCGTTGCCAAGTTTCGCCTTCATGGAAATTCAAGGTACGCAAGGTCTACCCTTGATAAGATTTTCTATTCCTCATTTTTATCTTTGCAAAAATACAAGAAACCCAAGGTTCGCCCTTGGTAAGCACTCCTAACAAAATCCTAGATACACCCTTGGTAAGCCCACTTCTTTGGATCTATGAAAAGTATAGTCAAAGGTCCAGGTTCTACAGGGAAAAAGGAAATACCAGCAGACTGGTTGGCAAGACCTTCAACCAAGTGAAAATCAAACTAACTCCTCACAAGCATCAGAGGAGAAGCTTTGCAAAGTGAAAGTGTCACCAGATGATTGACAAGACCTTTAATCAGGTCGAAATCAAACCTGAGATGATCTCGTGTCATCTAGCTTTCTATTTCATACAAGGCAACCTATCCTTACTACCACAAGCAATGGAGTATTGCATAGAAAAAAAAGGCAACATACAAGACATACAACAAAGAAAAATTTTGTCAACGACGGAAAGCATATGCCTTAAAGAGAAATACTCATTATCAAAATTACATAGCCATTACGGCCCAAAATCCAGTAAAGAAAAATAAAGAAAAAATGGCCTAAACACTGGCCCTATTGCCCTGCTCCTCGCCAACACCCTCCTTCGTAGTAGCTATTTCCTCTTTGTCAAGCAGTACATCATCCTTCACATCCTTGAATGGGTCAAAAAGACCAAGTCATGAGTTGAAGGGTCCAATGACAAGGTCCAAAGTCAAGCTTCTACAAAAAGAGATGACCAAGAGAATCTATGATGGACTACTCATCAAAGACAAGGAAGGAGGAAGCCACAAGGAGTTGAATTGGAGTACATTGAAGATTGTTGAATAGCTCGTTTAGCGTAATTCCTTTCATAATTTTCATAATTTTTACTTACTTGTGTAGTAGGCCTCAATGTTGATGTAAATAGGCCTAAATTGTGCGTTTTAAGGTGTTAATAGAGGTTTAGCTCTATAAGTACTTAGAAACTCTTCATTTTGGCAAATAATTTTGAATGAAATTAAGCTTTTGCTTGAATTCAGGGTTTAATCTCTTCTTTGGTTCTTGATTGAACCCAAATTGATTTTTTTCAAGGAGGCTTTCTTTTGTGGCAAATCCTGCTCCGACTTATCGTTCCTCCACAAATTGTGGCGTCATTCTTTATCACCTTCTTCATCTTCTCTATTTTCTATTTTGAAGTTCTATGCAACCATCAATGGAGTCTTGAAAATTGAATTTGAAACGGTCCAATCCAAGTCTTCATGACTTGGTTCTCATCATGTGGTAATTAGAGCTTGAATCTAGAGAGCAATTTGAAAATATTTCTATCAATTTAGGTGCAGTTTTTGTTTTTATTTTTTTCTAGAAAAATCAGAAAATTAAAGTCATTTATTCTTGCTTGTTTGTGTTTAATTGTGTATTTCTTGTGTGTTTGTGAGTTTATCTTGCATTTTCATTCAATTCTCCTATCTTTTTGTTGAATTCAGAGTTAATTTGAGTATGGTTGTTCTTCATGTTCTTCATGAAACTCATAACACTGCTGAAAAATTTCTGAGTTTGATCCATAACAATTATGTTGGAAAGTGTTGAGGCGTTTATGCAAATATAAAAGAGTTTCTAGTCCTAAAAGAGAAAATACAAAGGATCAAAGAGAAAAATTTTTAAAAAATATTTTAGGGTGAAACTAAAAATATCAAAAAAGATGAGGACGCAAGAGTAAACAAAAAGTTACAGTCAAAATTTAATAGCCCTCTCTCCTAGTGTGTGTTTATTGTTGCTTTCTAGTACTGTCTTTTTGCATAATTACAGTGGCTTATACTTAGCCAAAAAATTTTTTACAACATTAGAGGAGACATCTTGCATATTATTTTTATATCTTCCTATTTATCTATTTTTTGGCATTCCTTTTGAGTTGAGCTTTTATTGTTTGTCTTCTAAACTTCCAAGATTTTGTCTTAGAGTTTATTTCTTCCTTGACCTCTTAAGTTGAGTTTAGATTTGTTTCATCTTTCACTTTGTATACTCTTTGAATTGAAATCTTTGGTTGATTTCAAGGGCTAAAGAAGAGTTAGAGAATGGAAAAAGACAAAAGTGAACCTTATAAAAAAAGTCTTACAAGTGTGAAACACGAGTGTTGAAGAGTGTAAACACTTAGTGCATGGTAAGGTCGAATGTTTTTTTTTTGTTTTACTAACCTTTCCTTAAAGCAATGGTGTCTGAAAGTGATAATGATCCACCTTCCCCTAGATCCACTAAGCTAATGGCTTCATTGGCTTAGCAAATGGATAAGTTGCAAAGAAATGTTGAGATAAGGATGGGAGACATATTTGAAGAGATACAAAGAAGCACTCATGAGTTTAGTGGGAGAATGGAAGACATAGAGAGGAGGAGACATCATTAGTCACCTCATTCTTCTCAAGGGAGTAATGATGGTTATGAAAATGGTAGAAGGCACCTACATATGAGGAATAGGGATGAAGTGGATGATGTGAAGGTCAAAATTCCAAAGTTCCATGGTACATATGATTTGGAGGTTTACCTTGATTGGGAGTTGAAAGTGGACCAAATTTTTTAATGCAACAATTTTAGTGAAGAAAAGAAACTAAAGTTGGCTAGCTTAGAATTTGAGGGATATGCCTTGGTGTGGTGGCATCAAACCTAAGTGGATAGAGAAAGATTGAGAAGATATGGACTGAACACTTGGGAGGTAATGAAGAGAATCATGAGGGAGGGATTTGTCCCACCTCAATATGTAAGGGAAATACATAACAAGTTACAAAGACTTTATGAAGGAAGTAAAAGTGTTGATGATTATTACAAGAAGATGAAAATTTCTTTGATAAGAGCAAACATTGAAGAGACTAATCAAGCTACAATAACTAGATTTTTGAATGGCTTGAGTAAGGACATTCAAGATGTTGTAGAGCTTCAAAGCTACAACACCATGGATGAACTTCTACATAGGGCTATGAAAGTGGAGCAACAATTGAAGAGAAAACAAGCCTACAAGAAGCCTTCATATGGTTATTCATCTTGGAAGGATAAGGACACTTCCAAGAAGAAGGGTTCTTCTTCACAACATATTGAAAGAAAGTCTTCAAGAGGTAATCCTACTTCTCTTGCTCAACCCCCTTCCAATAAATCTAGTTCCATTAAATGCTTTAAGTGTTTGGGAAAGGGTCACATTGCATCCTAATGTCTTAACAAAAGGACCATGATTGTGTTGGAGAATGAAGAAGTGGATAGTGAGTCATCTAAGAGTTCTCATAGTTCCTCTAGTGAAGGGAGAATGATGGTTTTCTTCAACCGGAAGCAGGAGATCTTTTGATGGTAAGAAGACTCATGGGAAGCTTGTGCAAAGATCGAGATGATACACAAAGAGAAAACATTTTCCATTATAGATGCTTGGTGAATGGAAATGTTTTTTCTCTAATCATTGATGGAGAAAGTTGTATCAATGTTACAAACACTAGATTAGTGAAGATGCTTGATGTAACATGATATGCTTCTAGCATATAGTAGTTTTTAGGAATAATTAATTAATAAGTTGTTTAATATTGAGTAAATTAGATTAGGATTTGGTAAATTATCATTTAATTACATATTAATTTAATTTCTTAGTTATTTTGTCATTTAGGAACCAACAAGAGAGGAAAAGAAGCAAAAAGAGCAAGCTAGTGCTCTCGAACAAGCCACGCTAATCGCGTGGACTCCCATGTGATCAGCGTCAGAGGGAAAAGATCAAATATTCAGTTCGAAGAGCCCACGCTAGTAGTGCCAACCACCACGCCAGTCGCGCCAGATGCTGAAAACCAAACTGCCAACTCGAATTAATCACGCTATTAGCGTGGCCATCCACGCGAGTAGCATGGGACTACCAAAGGGCAACCTCTCAGCTCGAACAAGCCACGCTATTAGCGTGGACCTTCACGCGAGTCACACCATGATATCAAAATCAAGCCTTCAGTTCGAATGACTCACGCATTCAGCGTGGTACTTCACGCCATTAGCGCTAGAGTCCCAGAACAGCTTAATTAATTTGCACAACTCACGCGATCAATGTGGGATTCCACGCTAGTCACGCCACAAGCTCGATATTCCCTGAATTAAAAGATTTGACACTGATTTAGCTTGGGGAATAGTTCCTCATTACTGGAATTAAAACCTAGAACGTATGGGGGATAAAAGAAGGCCTCTGGGTCACAAAGAATGAGCTTTTTTGCTAGACCTATTGAAGAATTCTGCAGAAGAAGCCATTGAAGACCCTTGAGAGAAGATTGGAAGCATTGAGGAATTGCAGAAATACAACTCTGTGTAATCTTTTCTTTTCCTCTGGTAATTTCTCTCTAGGAATATGTTAGTTATGGAAGTAATACTAGTTCTGAGTATGTTTGGCTAAATTCTTGTATTGTGGTTGAGCCATGAACCCATGAAACCTCGTCTATATCTTGATTGGTTTTATTAAGAATTACCATAATTGCTTTGTTTTATTCTATTCTTCACTGCATTATTCTTAATTGGGACTGACCATTCTATTAAGATGTTTAGGGTTAGGATTCACAATAAGGATATTGGAATTCTAGTTTCTGAAATGAGTAGAACAACAATTTATACATTGCCTAGGGATAGGGATGTGTAGTTGCAGCAATTTCAGGATGTGTTTGCTAAATGTTTGGTTTAAGAAGGAATCACTAAGGGATTAGGGTTTTTTAATTTCACCAAAGGGTTAAATTACTAACGGATTAGGATTTAGCTACTTATATGAGAATACATCAGCTGAGTAATTAGAAGTAATTCAAGTTAATAATCAATCGAAGCATAGAAGGAAGGAATCATAAGGGATTATGCTTAACTACAATTATCTCTCACTACTGCAGTAAAATCAAATTTACATTTGCTTACATTCTTGTTAAATTTCTGTCATTTCAATTACGTTACTTAAATACAACTCAACAAATTCTCTCAACTTATTATTTGTCTTCCAATTTCTAAGACGTTCAGTTGACATAAAATTGCATTCAATCCCTGTGGAGACGATACTTGACTTACTCACTTTATTACTTGAAACGAACGGTACACTTGCTGAATTCGCAACATAACACCCCTGTATGCATCCGATGTATTAACAATTACTTAATCAGATTAGCGTAGTAATTTAAAATCAATTAATTAAAACCAATGGAAGCGTTTTCAAAACCATATTTCTGATTCATCATGTATCTATATATATATATATATATATATATATATATATATATATATATATATGTCTATAATATACATCATCAAAACTATCATCGTGGCTATACAAAAGAATAGGCATCCTATGCCATGAGCTCACAGATCACATCCTTACAAGAGGGTACAAAATATACAGCATCTGTACATCAAGATCCATACAGGATCCAAAAATATATATGCACGCACATCTTCCCTCTCAGGGGTACAAAGTGACATCATATACATAAAGAAGTCAGCAAAAGTGCTCTCAAAGTACTGCCCAAGCAGCTATACAGTGCCTGTCCCTACTGGGGCCTCTCGCCCTGGGACCCATCATCTCTGCCAGATGCATCACCTGCAAAATAAGATCCCCAACCGGGGTGAGATACAATCTCAGTAAGCTCATGGTTCTTGGAGGCCTCTCCTCCCCCTGGCTCACTTCCATGATAACATAACATCAAAGGCATCGCAACACCAAGCCTCCTGGCCCTCACAACAACACATAGACACTCTCTAGCTCTAATGTGTATTTGCAGTACTATGCCTGCCAAAGATGCATCATCATCAGCATCAGGACTCTCAGTCCCCAGTGTGAGACCGGAACTCACACCTGTGTCATCCCATCAGGAGCTACCCCTTTACACATGGAAGCACGTATATGGCACCTCCGAGAATAGGCTTCAACCGCGACGGGACCACCTATCTCTGGTCTTAAGGGATCATACATCCTTCACGTGAGCAAACCGACTAGGAGTTGTGCTCTACTCCTAGGGAGGTCCATATCTATCTAACTGGCCAGAAGATTTATCCGAAAGGCAACCATACACAAAGCACAGAAACATGTATACATATTATAATGAGGAAAGCTGTAACATCCAATTCAATGCATATGAATCATGTATTCAACCATCATTCCCTCGGAGTATGGTGGAACTCAAAGGGGAAAAACCCCAAGAACTAAAGCTCACCTAACAAAACAGTGCTCTGCTGTCCAATCCCTGAACTGTGGTCTCCGCCACTAACACCCTCGGTGTCACGCCCTATACAAAGGCACACAAACAATCAATAATGGTTCTCAACCGTTAGAATGAAAAGAAATGCTATTCTTTTCCATTTAAACCTCTTTTTCTAAATTATAAGGACTAGTCACCTAATCAGTGACTTACAGACCCCCAACATGATCTATCTCAGCCTAACCAAGGCACTAGAGTCTCCCTAAGACTCTGCATAAGCCAATTCAAAGAATTCAAAGTTGTATCCATGCCACATTTCAATAACTATCAAGGTGGCTAAAATGGTTACTTCAACATTTTTCCACCGTTTATATAGTCTCTTGAACACATTTTGTAAAAGCACCAAGGCTCCTACATATCATAATATCATCAATCTAACCAACATTCTTCCTACTTATACCTTTCTTAGAACCAAATTCCAAAGTCCATAAAAATCATACTTCAAGGTTAATCCTTCATCAGAACAACCTCCTAAGCATACTTTTCCAAAGGATCCAAGCCTAATTTCAGCTCTAACTCAAATGGGTTACTATTTACCTCAAGAACAAATCCTTAAACAATCGGTAAAACTTGAGTTTCTTACCTAAAAAATGACAAGGAAGGCTAGAGGATGACTTATTCAAGCTTGGACGCCCTCAAAACACTTTCTTTCCCCTCAAAATCAAAACTTTGTGGAGATCCCTGGAGAAAACGATCTCTCTGTTTGATGGTTTTCAGAGAAAACTAAAGTTGGAATCTAGCTCATTGAGTAGTTCCCTTCAACTTTCATGTTGGATGCGAATGGTTTTGGTCAAGGAATGAGTAGATATAAAGCTCTCCTAGCTTGTTAATGGCAGAAAGCTCAGAAGGAGAAAGATGAAGTTTTGGGCCAAAAATTCGTGAGAAATGGCCTTTTATAGTGACCTGTCCCCGTTCCCGCGCTAATGATGCCGTTCCTGGCGCTATTGGTGCTGGGTTCTAATTAAAATTGGCCTCCTAACGCACCTTCCGTGCTATTGGCGCCACTCTGGCGCTAATCGAGCCAGATTCCAGTGAAAATTGGTCATCTGGTGCACTATGACGCTAATGGCGCCGTGTCTAGTGCTACTGGTGCCACTCTGGCGCTACTGGCGCCGTATCTAGTGCTATTCGTGCCGGAATCCAGAGGGCTCAACCAATTCTTTTTTTTTAGGCTTGGTCATTATACTTGGTTTAAAAACTGACCCTCACCCTAAACCTTATAAGTTGCAATGGTTGAGTGACAATGGTCAGTTGGTTATGGATAAGCAAGTGTTACTTACAATCTTCATTAGAAAGTATGTTAATGAAGTGCTTTGTGATATGGTTCCCATGGAAGCCAACCATGTGTTGCTTGGAATACCTTGGCAATATGATAGAGATGTTGTCCATAATGAGGTCACCAATCACTATTCTTTCTTACATAAAGGTAAAAAGGTAGTTCTCTCACCTTTGTCTCCTAGTGAAGTGTGTGAGGATCAAATAAAAATGAGATTGAAAAGAGAAAAAGAAAAGAAAATCAAAGAAGAAAAGAGTCCTTTGAGAGAGAAAAGCTAAAAAGAAAAAGATAGTAAAAAGAGTGAAAAGAAAATAGACAAAAAGAGTGAAAAATAATTAGTAAAAAAAGAGAGTTTGTTCATCAAACCTAAGGAGGTCAAAAGAGTGATGCTAGCTAGACAACAAATGTATTTACTCATTCCAAATTATATGTGTTTGTCTTCTAGTGCTCTTAAGTTACCTCAAGGTTTTGATATACTCTTAAAAGAGTTTGAGTATGACTTTCCACAAGACATTCCACATAGCTTGCCTCCTTTAAGAGGCATTGAACATCAAATAGATCTTGTTTCAGGAGCTTCACATCCTAATAGGGCGGCCTATAGGAGTAATCCAGAAGAGACAAATGAGAGCCAAAAGCAAGTTGAAGGGTTGATGCAAAGAGGATGGGTGAAGGAAAGCTTGGGTCCATGTGCAATGTTGGTCATCCTAGTCCCTAAGAAAGATGACACATGGAGGATGTGCACGGATTGTAGACCCATCAACAACATCATCGTGAGGTATAGACATCCTATCATTAGACTTGATGATATACTGAATGAACTTCATGGTTCTTGTGTTTTATCTAAAATAGATTTGAAAAGTGGGTACCATCAAATTAGAATGAGAGAAGATGATGAATAGAAAATCGCTTTGAAAACTAAGTTTGGACTTTATAACTGGTTGGTCATGCGTTTTGGCTTAACCAATGTATCAAGCACTTTCATGCGACTCATGAACCATGTTTTGAGACACTTTCTTGGCAAAATTGTGGTTGTTTAATTTGATGATATCTTGATTTATTGTTTAACAATGAATGACCACTTATACCATGTTAGGAGTGTCTTGGAAGTGCTTAGACATGAAAACTTGTCTGCTAATAGGGATAAATGCACATTTTGCACTAATCAAGTAGTGTTTTATAGGTTTCGTTGTGAGTGCTAAGGGATACCAAGTGGATGATGAGAAAATTAAAATTATCAGTGATTTGCCCCCCCTCAGAAATGCGAGTGATGTGAGGTATTGTCATGGGTTGGCTAGTTTCTATAGAAGATTTGTCAAGGAATTTAGCATCATAGCATCTCCATTGAATGAAATTGTTAAGAAAAATGTGGTATTTAAGTGGGGGAGTGAACAAGAGAATGTCTTCAATGAATTGACGAAAAAGTTGACAAATGCAACCATTTTTGCTTTACCAAATTTTTTAAAATCTTTTGAAATTGAATGTGATGCATCCAATGTTGGCATAGGTATGATATTGTTACAAGAAGGCCACCCAATTGCTTATTTTAGTGATAAAGTTAAGGGTTTTATCTTGAACTATTCCACCTATGATAAGGAGCTTTATGCACTTATTAAAGCTTTATAAACTTGGCAACACTACCTCCTTCCTAAGTAGTTTGTGATTCATAGTGACCATGAGTCCCTCAAACATTTGAAAAACCAAGGAAAGGTTAATAAGAGGCATGCCAAATGGGTAGAGTTCTTGGAACAATTTCCTTATGTGAGTAAACACAAGCAAGACAAGGCTAATGTTGTGGCTGATGCACTTTCAAGGAGATATGCTTTAATTTCCATGCTTGAAACCAAGATGTTTGACTTTGATCAAAGAACTTGTATTCTCAAGACCATGACTTCTCTAAATTGTTTTGAGTTGTGTGAAAATGGGTCTCACCAAGGTCTTTTAGGCATGACGGATATTTGTTTAAAAAAGAAGATTGTGTTTGCCTCAAAGTTCTTTGCGTGAACTCACGATTTGTGAAGCTCATAAAGGGGGGTTAATGAGACATTTTGGGGTAGAAAAGACTTTGAACATCTTGCATGAACATTTCTTTTGGTCAAAAATGAAACACGATATCATCAAGTTTTGTTCTAATTGCATTGTGTGTCATAAGGCCAAGTCCAAAGTCTTGCATCATGGTTTATATACTCCTTTGCTAATTCCTACCTCTCCTTGGGCCGATATTGCCATGGATTTTGTACTTGGTCTTCCAAGGTCCAAGAGAAGCAAAGATTCAATTTTTGTAGTTGTTGATAGGTTTTCCAAGATGGCACATTTCATCCCATGTCACAAAGTGGATGGTGCTTGTCATGTGGCAGATCTTTTCTTCAAAGAGGTAGTGTGTCTTCATGGATTACCTAGGAGCATTGTGTCAGATAGGGAGTCCAAATGTTTGAGCCACTTTTGGAAAATATTGTGGGGAAAACTTGGAACCAAACTTTTTTTCTCCAGCACGTGTCATCCTCAAACCGATGGACAAACTGAAGTAATGAATAGAATACTCTCACAATTCCTTAGGTGTTTCATCAAAAGTAATTTGAAAACTTGGGAAGAGTGGTTACCCCATGTAGAATTTGCTTATAATAGGGTAACCAACTCTACCACTTCTTTTTCTCCTTTTGAGGTTGTTTATGATTTTAACCATTTATCTCTTCTTGATCAAATTTCCTTACCTAATGATTCTTTTATTTTGAGTAATGATGAGATTTCTAGAGCCACTTTTGTTAGGGATCTCCCTGAAAAGGTGCAAAATCAAATTGAGAAGAAGATGAAACAATATGCACGACATGCCAACAAAGAGAGAAAGACCATGATATTTGAACCTGGAGATTGGGTTTAGGTACATTTCAGGAAGGATGAGTTTCCTTTCCAAAGGAAATCTAAACTCCAACCTAGGGGTAATGGTCCTTTCAAAGTCATTGAGAGGATTAATGACAATGCCTACAAGATTGACTTGGCAAGTGAGTATAGGTTGAGTTCTAGTTTTAATGTCGTTGATATTTCTTCTTGTGATATAGGTGTCTTGGATGCAAATCTGAGGATGAATTCTTTTCAAAAAGGAGGGGATGATAGAGGGTTATCCAAAGAGCATAAACATCTATAATCACTTCATTAGTTGAAGGGTCGAATGACAAGGTCTATAGTCAAACTTCTAAAGGAAGAGATGACCAAGAGAATCAAGGATGGACTACTCATCAAAGGCAAGGGAGGAGGAAGCCACAAGGAGCTGAATTGGAGCATATTGAAGATTGTTGAACAGCTCGCTTAATGTGCACGCCGCGCTTAGCGTAATTCCTTTCGTAATTTTCATAATTTTGTAATTTTCGTTTACTTGTGTAATGGGCCTCAATGTTGATGTAAATAGGCTTAAACTATGCATTTTAAGGTGTTAATAGAGGTTTAGCTCTATAAGTAATGAGAAACTCTTCATTTTTGGTAACTAATTTTGAATGAAATTGAGCTTTTGCTTGAATTGAGGGTTTAATCTCTTCTTTGGTTCTTGACTGAACCCAAATTGATTCTTATCAAGGAGGTTTTCCTTTGTGGCGAATTCTCGTCTGACTTATCGTTCCTCCACAAATTGTGACGTCATTCTTTATCACCTTCTTCATCTTCTCTATTTTATGTTTTGAAGTTCTATGCAACCATCAATAAAGTCTTGAAAATTACATCGGAACGGTCCAATCCAAGTGTTCATGACTTGGTTCTCATCAAGATTCGACCTATTTGGCTTAGTGTAGGCCTGTTTGTATAACCACTTTCTTTAGGATAGTTTGGAGGACGGGTTGTATTAGAATATTTTGTGTCATACCTCCCTTATGGGAGTTGATAGACGGAGTACATTATTCATGTTTATCATATCTTGTATACAGAATTCTTGCAATGAGTGGGTTTTCAACGAGACTCCTTTTGCAAAAAGTTGTTTGGCGGGAGGTGTTACTATGCAACATGGTAGGCCTGTGAAATCCCAAATTCATTATTTATCATGGGAACCTCCTTAGGAAGGCTGGGTGAAAATGAATATAGATGGGTGGTTTGAGGGCCTCTTGTGAGGGTATTTTGTAATTTGCAAGGAGATTGGCTTCATGCGTAACTTGGGGGCCTCAGATGTCATATCTAGTGAGTTGTGGGGAGTTTACTCGATCAAGCCTAGGATGCAGGCTACAAAAGATTAATCATTGAGTCTGACTCACGGTTGGTGGTTCAATTTATAAACCATGATGTTAGTATTGAGAGAAGGCAAACCACAATGCTGATACAATTGCATCATACACAATCATAGACAAAAGAACCTAAATAATATAATTTTAATAAAAAAAATACCAATTTGGGGCTGTTTGCAAACAAATTACCAATCTGGGGCAGTAGGTCATGCCCAGAATTGGGCATGACTGGTCACGCCCAGATTTAGGCGTGACCAAGGGGGGTGTCATGCCCAGATTCAGGCGTGTTCCATCACAGGGTGACACATGTCATGCATAGATGAAGCGATGTGTATATAAACTTCGGACGGTCATAACTTTTGACTTGAATGTTCGATTGAGGCGTACGATATGTCAAAATGATTGTAATTGAGAGAAGAAGGCCTAAAAAATTCCCAAAGGGGATTTGGTAAAAAAAAAATTCCAAAAAATGTCTCTAAGTGCCTCAAAATTACGATTTAATCTTCGAACATCTAAAAATTTTCTTGTTTTCTACTTTTTTAATTTTTTAGTCAGTTAATTGCATGCTATTTTTTATTTTTTTAATTACGTCTCTTAATTTCAAGTGTTTTGACATATCGTACACCTCGATCGGACATTTCTATCAAAAGTTAGACCATTTGAAAGATATATCAAAAGTTAATTGCATGCCTGATCATTTTGACATAGAGTAGAGATGCCTGTCATTGAGTCGATCCCTTCGCATTTTGAACTTTAAGTCAAAAAAAATTGAGAAGAAAACATTTGTTACTTCTTAAGTCAAAAATATTTTAAAGCTCTTTGAACTTTAATCCATAATTATACTAGACAAAAAATATGGGAAAAAAATTTACCTTTATAGGATATTTTTATATTTTCGATACCTAGAATTCCAATTATGCATCCTAGTCATTTCTTAAATTAAATGTTCCAATACAAACTTTAAATTTTCACCTCTAGGATTTATTTTCCTTATCAAACGAAAGTAAAAGTGATTATATATGTCTATTAGGTTTTATTTTCAAAAGCAACGCATCTTTTAAAATTAAGCATATAAAAACACAAAAATCCTATATATGTTTCTAAAACCTTAAGTTATGACTTAATGCAATTCCATGAATACAAGCCCAAATGATTGATAATAGGGTCTAACTATTTTTTTTGTTGCTAACAGGGTAAAGCTAAAAGCATAAAACAAAAACCAAAAAGAAATGTTTCACGCAATAACCAAATAATATTAATATGAAAATAAAAGCAACTAATCGAAACTTAACGTAAGCGAACAAATTTTTCAAATGAAAAAGATGAAATGAACTCACAGCAAAGGCAAAAGAATTATTTAAATCAAAGTATCTAAAAACTCTTATCATTAACATTCAATATATCTTTCAAATGATCTAACTTTTGATAGAAATGTCCGATCGAGGTGTACAATATGTCAAAACGCTCGAAATTAAGAGAAGTAATTAAAAAAATAAAAAAATAGCATGCAATTAACTGAATAAAAAATTAAAAAGTAGAAAACAAGAAAATTTTTAATGTTCGAAGATTAAATCGTAATTTTCTGGTACTTAGAGACATTTTTTGGAAATTTTTTTGACCAAATCCCCTTTAGGAATTTTTCCAGGCTTCTTCTCTCAATTACGATCGTTTTGACATATCATACGCCTCAATCGGACATTTCAGTCAAAAGTTATGACCGTCTGAAGTTTATATACACATCGCTCCATTTAAGCATGACACGTGTCATCCTGTGGTGGAACACGCCTGAATCTGGGCGTGACACCCCCCTTGGTCACGCCTGAATCTGGGCGTGACCAGTCATGCCCAATTTTAGGCGTGACCTACTGCCCTAAATTGATAATTTATTTGCAAACAACCCCAAATTGATAATTTTTTTTTATTAAAATTGTATTATTTAGGTTTTTTTCCCCACAATTATATGCTTAATTTTCCTTGTAAAGTTTTTGAATTTGTTCCACATTTTCTCGACTTGGCCCTTCTTAGGGACCAATCACACACTGTATTACTATTACCCTTAGCTGCATGTTTTCTTAGCTGCTAATGTAGCAAACAACATTTTTTAGATTATAATCTTTGTGTTTTGCTATTTTGTTTTTGTTTACGTCAACTTTTTTTTTTCTTTCTTTCTAATAAAAAAAGCTCTTATAACGCGTTCCATTTAAATAAATTTACTTTTCTAAATATTTTAAAACAGAAAAAAGCCCTACCTTACAATTGGCAATGCTGTCAAGAAAAATTCTAAAACATGTACACATGTTCTTTCATTTTCGGAATATGTATCCTCATAAGATATTGTCATGTCACTACATCCAAAAAAAAGTATTGTCATAACTTATAAAACTGTCCATTTCTCAAAAATTAACCTTCACTTTTTTTTTCTTTTATTAAAAATATTTTAATTAAAATATATTTTTTATCCTCAAATATGAAATCAATATTAAAATTCTTCCTTACAAAATTTTATTATATTTTTCGTTCTCATAAAATTGAAATATATCATTTTTCATCCCAGTAAAATGTGTCATAAAATTTTCAATTTTGTGAAGAAAAAAATATATTAAAAAATGTATAGGACAAATTTCAAATATTTTCATATTTATAATAACAAAAATCATATTTTACTTAATTAATTATTTTTAAGCTTTTAAAATTCTCTAATAAATAACTTTTAATTATTTTATAAACATGATTTCTTAATTATTTTATAAGTTTTCAACAATTCCTTCATTAGTTTTTCAGGTACTACTATAACATTATTTCACTGTGCTTTATTGTTTTGAAATTATATTTTTATATTTTTAATTTTGCAATATTGCTTTTGGTACAAATCCTTTTTATTTTATTTTATATTATGACATATTTTCGTTAAATTATGGGTACAATAAAGCATAGTAACCAAACACATTTTTTTAAAATAATTTTATGGATACAATAAAGCATAGTAAAAATGTTTATTATGACATATTTTCATTATAATTCTTTTATGGATACAATTATACAATAATTCTTATAGTTTTTTTTATGTAAATAGTTAAAATAAATATTATCTAAATTTTAGAAATAAAAAATAAAATCATTTTCTAAAATTAATTTAATATAATTAATTTGATATTTGAATTTCAAAATGAATAGTGAATGTAGTGGAAAATAGTTAAAAGATTAAAGTAGTTAATAGTTCAAAAATAGCTAAAAGATACCCGCAATTAAAATAGTTTAATAAAAAGGTGAAGACAAAGAGAATACTTTCTTTACCATAGTTATATATTACTCATACGAATGATATCTCAACGATATACACATATTATGAGCACTAATAATTACTAATTACACATGCGGAGATACACAATTAAAGGTAAACTAATATTAGTAAAAAAAAGATTTGGAACATAAAAAATATTTAATTGTATTTTACTCTCCTTTTAAGGGAATAATACTTCACCCTCCTTATTATAGTCATTTTGTGAATTTAATCTTATTATTCATTTTTTCACAAATTTGATTCTTTAGGGTTTTGATTATATAATTTTAGACCATTTATTAATTTAAAATCTAATATTTAACAAAAATAATGGTATGATAATATACAATATAGTGCTATATTAGCATGAATGTGTTAGTGGCATGTAAGAGAATGGATCTTCTCCATTTATTTTTATATTAATCTTTTGAGAAAATAAATGTTATTTTTCATAAAATATGCATAACCTCCATTTTATTTATTTTGTCAAAAGCTTATAAAATAAAAGAAATGAGAAAAAGGAAATGGAGAGGATGCATTCCATTCTGATTGTGGGTGAGTAAACATTTTGGTGGCGTTTATTTTATGAAATTTTGGATTCTTGAAAATGTTATTCCTAGAATAATAGATGGGCATGTGATTTCTGAATATTTTAAGAATAATGTGTTTGGTTAATTATTTGAAATATTTTTTATATTTCTGAAAATATTTAAAATATATGTTTGTTTCACATTATTTTTTCTAGAAATATATATTATATTACTAAAATATATTTTTGTATTAAAAAATGATTATATTTTATATCAGCAACCAACTATACTATGAAAATGATCCTACATGACGCCAATGTCGTGCATCATTTAAACATATATATATGAAATTAAATTCAAACTTAAAACATAATTGAAGATGTTTTGTACATTGTTCAATTTTCACCTAAAGGATAGGAAACTAACCGAGAAAAGAATCATAAAGGAAGTTGTAAGTAAAATTCTAATTTACACGGTAGCAAAAATATACAATATGGGTATATAATAGAATTGATAAGTAGATAGGAGTAGTGGATATTAGTAGCAATAATATAATAGTATTTTTTTTACACAATTAATCAAATTCCTATCACATAAGAATTCAAGTTTCATCCTCCTTTCATAAGAATTAAATTAATACAAAATAAAATGAGTATCGAAATCTCATTTTCTTGGAAATAAAATATGGCTAAGAATATTTTTTTATTACATTCTAACCAACAAGAAAAAGCATATTTTCATCTCCATATTCTCTTGAGAATCCAACAAGATTATGTAAAACAAACTTCTCCTTTTATTTAAATATTACAACTAGATATAATTACAAACTAATAAGAATTCATTAAAAAATAAAATTTTGAATTCAAACTTTATAGATAGAACGTGATTAAAAGAGAGAGAAATACGTTCATACCGGCTAATCAAAGTTTTGTTAACAATGACTCATCAGTAGAATTAGAATTGGTGTATATTTTGCACCAAAATAACAAAAGAAATCAAATTTAGAAAATGAGTAAAAGTGCAATTAATTATTGAAATAATAAAAATGTTTGATTTTGAGGATGAAAAGGAAGATGATAGAAGTATAAAAGAATTTTTAATTAAAAAAAGTAAAAATATGTGAATTTCACCTGAAAAAAATAAAACTTATTTCCTCCCGTAAATAAATTATATTTAATGGATGTAAAATAGAAAATAAACTTTTGAAACAAAATAGAATATAAAAAATATAAATCTTAACATAAAAAAAATACAAAATTTTTCTAGTAACCCTTAGCCTTTTCTATGGCAGAACGTATGGACGATACCAATGAGTAGTGAGTGAGGCGCGTTAGGCTTTAGCCTTTAGTGTTTTCTCTCTCTCTCTCTCTCCACGCTATTTACTTCATCATATAACCTCACTCACCCCACCCAATCCTATTCCCATCCCATTTCAACCTCTCTTTCTCGCAGAGTGAGCGAGCAAGCGAATATCCCAATCCCACACCAATGGCATGCTCAGCCACCTCTGCTTCCCTCTTCTCCGCAAACCCCACACCCCTTTTCTCTCCCAAACCCTCCCTCTCCCTCCCCAACAACTCCCTCCACCTCATCCCTCTCCCCACGCGCCCTTCTCTCTCCCTCACGCGCCCTTCTCACTCTCGCCGCTCCTTCGTCGTCAAAGCCTCCTCCGTAAGCTTCTTCAATGTTCCTCTCAGTACACGTGTCACTCAATTAGAGCAGGAATGCTCCTTTGAGGAATCTTGTTGCTAACTAAAGTGCTTTTTTTTTTTAAATGAATGAACAGAGCGAGCTTCCGCTGGTTGGAAACACCGCACCGGATTTCGAAGCGGAGGCTGTGTTTGACCAGGAGTTTATCAACGTAAAAACAACTACTCCTCATTCTTCGCTTGTCAAATGTTGTCTTTTATTTATTTATTTATTTGTTTTAAGCTAAAATGTGTTTTAGTTCTTTCAATTTTCAGTCAAATTTGGCCGTAATCCTTGTATTTTTACGAGTTTATGGTCGTCGAATTTTTTATAATTGGTAAATTTCGTTCTTGTTCTAGTATCTTAAGTTCTATAAAGAGGGATGAAATTAACCTATTATAAAAAAATAAAAATAGGAGGACTAAAATTGTCGGTTTTAAAGTATAGGAAGTAAGACCAATTTGGACTTGAAATTGAGGGAAATAAAACACATTTGTAGCCTTTATTTTTATTTTTGTAATAGTTTTTGCAAAGTTTTGTGCTTTTTGGCTAAAGCATTGTGATTCCAGGTTAAACTATCTGATTACATTGGGAAGAAATATGTTGTGCTCTTCTTCTACCCGTTGGACTTCACCTTTGTTTGTCCCACAGGTTAGTGGACATTTTAGTTGAGTATAATAACCAGGTTGAGATATACGTGCAATTTGTTTGGTTGGTTTAACTTATTTTATAAAAATGAGGGTTTGATTGGTTTAACACTTTAACTTATTTTAGAAAAATAAGGGTTTTTTGGTTTGAAAAATTGTTTTCTGATTATATTTGCTGTATTTATTTTTAGTCACAAAATTGCCATCTTGCTTTGACTATGTTTTGTGATTTCAATTTTTCTATTTTTTTTACATGTTTTTTAAAACAAAAAACAATAGAAAACATTTTGAGAAACCAAATGACCCCAAATTATTTATTTTTGTTAGTTTATTAAGAGAGTCTTTTATGAAAAAAAATCTGGTATTTCCCTGGAGAAGACATCACCAAACCTTTTAACTCCCTAACAATAACATCTGCTACTTGTCCACAGAAATCACTGCTTTCAGTGACCGGCATGCAGAGTTTGAGGCACTAAATACTGAGATATTGGGTGTTTCAGTTGACAGTGTGGTGAGTTAGTTTAGACTCCTTATTAGTTTTTGTTGTTGGCTCAGTTGATGGGGCGTGTGTTTGTGTACAAAATCTCATATTCTGCTTCAGGTGTGACATACTTCTGTCTGCTGTATATTAGCTAGTGAGGAAAATGAAGCTTATGAAAAGGATTTGGCCCACTTACAAACTATGGATTGATTAAACTAGTTTGTAGCATGATTGATAAAAGTTAAAAACTTCATGGTTTCTGTATTTTCATTTGTCTCTGAAAACTTTCTGCATAGAGTAAAAGTATGGTCAGAGGAATTACTTCAAAAAAAAAGGAAGAGGGAAACACCTTAATGGAAATTTCATTCTAACTTTGATAGTTAATACATGTTTTTGTTGATTTACAGGTGTAATGAGATTATATGATATTTATATTTATAAAGTAACACATGACCTTTTGCATAGACAGCAACAATACTCTTGCATGCAGATGTGTGCCTTTGAAAACCAAGGCTCTTTGTGTTAGAATCTATTGGTTCTATACGTGCTCACGTGTCTGCCATAGCCTATCTAATGGAACTTCCAAAGTTTATTTGTCGTCAATGTGTGATGCTATTGTTATTATTGTAGTTCTCGCACCTTGCTTGGATCCAAACAGATAGAAAGTCAGGTGGCCTTGGTGACTTGAACTATCCTTTGATTTCTGATGTCACCAAATCCATATCGAAATCTTATGGTGTTCTCATTCCTGATCAGGTATGAAATTTGTTTGAAAAATTGCTACTTATGTATGGATGGATTATAAAAGAAAATAGCAATCATCTAATTTATGTGTTGTCTTTTCTCACTTCTTGAACCTAGGAAAGGGTATATCATGTTTTGTAAGAGGCATATTCTCCCCTTTGCATAATATGCTGAGTTATCAGACCCGCTATCCAACCAAGTTTTAATTTGTTTTTTTAAGGACTTGAACCATGGTCATGCCTTTCCCAGTCTCTGTCTTCTATGCTTAAGTTTCGATGTTCTCTGGAATGAAATATAGGATGCCGTGTAGGAAATAGCTTTAGTAGTTACTCCTTCCATCTCTAATTGTAAGACCCTTTTCAGAAATTTGTTTGTTTCTTTTTATAAGACTCTTTTCTAACTTTTAGATCATCTCTAAATTAGATGCATTAATTATTTTTTTCCTTACATATCCTTATCTAATTATTCTTTCTTCAAACATTAATGAGAAATAATTAAGTGAATAGAGAGATGAGAAAAGGGTAACTTTGGAATGATGGTACAAAGAATAGATTTAATGTAATTAACTGTTTTTCTTAAGAGGTGCGAATTAGTTGAAAGAGTCTTATAATTAGGAATGGATGCAGTAGTAGGTATCATCAAGTGTTGACGTTGACACTATTGTCTTTCATTCCACTTTATCAAACTTTTGCCCTAATGACTCTGAATATATCCGATGATATAGGGAATTGCATTGAGAGGATTGTTCATTATTGACAAGGAAGGGGTTATTCAGCATTCTACCATTAACAACTTGGCAATTGGTAGAAGTGTTGACGAGACAAAGAGAACTCTCCAGGTAATTATACACTCAATTAGCAGTTAGGACAAGATAAAGATTGAACAAGATCGGAATATCACATTTTTCTGTTTTTCCATTCTATAATGTACATAATTTTACGTGCATTGGTCTTGTAGGCCTTACAGTATGTGCAGGAGAACCCAGATGAAGTTTGCCCTGCTGGGTGGAAGCCTGGGGAGAAGTCCATGAAACCAGACCCTAAACTTAGCAAAGACTACTTTGCAGCGGTGTAGCTAGGATAATAGTTAAGAGTGGCTATCTGCATCTGTATCAATCAGTGAATTGCAAAAGGGTCTTGGTTTTTTTAATGTTTTATAAGTCGTTATATTTTTGAGCCTCAGGGTTCGGTAATATGCGTGCTGGTGTACTGGATTTTGAAGTGTACTATGTATTAATTTGCAATTTCTGTTCATTATGATCTCTGTATTTCGTGTTCATATATGAGCCATATCTTTTGCCAAGGCTGGAGTTCCAGCAAGTTATCAAAATTCCAAATGTGATAAAACTGGAAACTACCACGTCTTTGATAAAATGAAACTGAGAAGCTAAAAAAAGAAGAGTTAATATAAAGCGTAAATAAGAAACTAATCTTAAATTTTCTACAAGGAAGAGAGTCTACAATTTCTTGTTATGAGACAAATTGTCATGAACTTGTTCCAAAAGCTTAATCTGTTGAGTGAGAGCACAGTTTTTGAGCTTCAAGCTTGGGTAATGTACAGGTTCATCTAGCTTGTGTTGAAATCATTACAAAAATAGACAGCTTATATTGTTGACACTTGACAAAAAATAGGGATAAAATGATAATTAGACATTTATTTGCTGATTGTATTTATTTAAAAAATTGTTAATTGCACACCATTTTTTATAAGTGCATTTCAATATTTTCAAATTAAAACTTGCTAATTGTATCCCTTTTTTATAAGAATATCTATGTTTCTTTCATTCCTTTCACATGTCATCTCTTTAACGCGTAGATAATGATATTGCTTGTGTACACAGGGTATCGTACTAACCAGTTACAAAAATACAAAATTTTAATATTATTTTAATTTTTTCTTCCAAAAAGACTCTAAATCATTAGTGATATAGTAATTCCTCCCTTATTTACTCAATAACTGTCTAAAAACTTGCTAAGTGCAGTGATTTCACTCATTATATCATTTATTTCATCCATCTCACACATTATTATCTCTTTAACGCATGGACAATGGTATTACATGTTTACGCACGGTATCTTACTAGCCAGTTACAAAAATATAAAATCTCAATATTATTTTAATTTTCTCTTCCCAAAAGACTCTAAACCACTGGTGATATAGTAATTTCTCTCTTATTTACTTAACAACTGTCTATAAAACTATAATGATTTCCTTTTATTTTATGTTATGATTTTCACAATCTTCTACTTTGGATCCTTCATATTTCTCAATATCGTTGGTTCTCATCTAAATTGACTTAGTCTAATTATTGACAGGTTTCTACATGCGTAACAAGAGATGAAGTCTTAAGTGGATCCATTGTTTAATGCCTGATTTCAATAGATGTTTATTATCACAAGAAGAAAAAAATCTTATTGAATTTCACTTCTTTCTTTCTCTTATTAATTTATTTGACAATTATCTAGAGTGCAGTGGTCTTCTTTCATTTTATGTTATGATTTTCATAATTTTCTCCTTTTGGCCCTTCATATTTCTCAATTTTATTGGTTCTCACCTCAATTGACTAAGTCTAATTATTGACAGGTTTGCACAGGGGTGACGAAAGATGGAACCTTAAGTGAATCAATTGCTTATGATCTGATCTTAACAGAGGTCTATTATCACAAGAAGAAAAAGTTATTATTGAACTTCACTTCTTTCTTTCTCTTATTTTTGCTACACATTCATTTTGCCATTAATAAACTATGTTAGATCTTGCAGTTTTTTAAATATATTTCCAGTCTAAATGATATATTGTCTTAACTATCTTTTTAAGAGTTAGATGTGTTCAAATATCTTTCTTATCATCTTCTCTTTTTTCTCAACTCTGAAAATGTTCTTCTTCTCTAATATTCTCTGTCTTCTCACCAATCTTCTCTATTCTCTTAGCTTCTTTATTTACTCAATTTATTTTCTCTCTATTCAAAAAATAAACCAATGAAATATCTTTTTACTTCTCCGTTAACTGTTCAACATCGCAATCCTCACTGAAGATGCCTTTGCTAGCCACTGTGACTACAACTTCTTCATAATTTTTTCATGATTTATAGTGATCTTTAGCAACAAAGGTGAATAGTTTTCTTAGTTTATATTTTCTTGGTTGATTTTGGTTTGGCCTAATTACTTTCTTTATTTTTTTCTCCTTCATTAAAATTTCTTTAATATTGTGAATATGGATTAAATTTGTCAAAAAGGTTTATTTGATATGGCCTATGGGTTAAAGTATTATGTGTAAAAAGATACTAAACATGTCTTTATAAGAATAAATGAGAATTGGAGAAATTTTTAAATATCTATTTGATTTTGTTCTAAACTAATTTATTGGTTACAAATTATGTGTTTGATCAAATGTCAAAATGACATTTTTTGGTATGTTTCCTTATTTCTTATTTTACTTTTAAATTTATGACGCTTTTGATACTACTTTTCACATGAAATTTTTTTAGTTGATTTCATCGATTTGGTATTATCTTATAGAGTAAGAATTTTTCACATACAATCTTTGGTTGTTGTTGTTGCATATCTTTTGTTAATATTACTCCTATTTATAATCAATAGTTCAATTATATTTGTTTAAAAAATGTTAGTAAATGAAAACTGATGTTTATTTCAGAAATTTAGGTGAACGGGTAAAAGATTAATGGAATGTTCAATTGTGAAATTTGATGTAGAACCTCTATAGAAGTTAGCATTGACACAAACATAAGTGAATAAAAATAATTCAATTGATGATTGAGTAGAAGATGAAAGTTCATAGTGGAGAAAAGATGCACGACAAAATGAAGGTATTACTTGGATAAATTGAAAGAGAAGACCTAAACAAGTGAGAAGTTTACTAACAAAACATTAATTCTGCATAAAGTTTTCAATTGTTTTATTTAATTTAAGTTCAAAATTGAAAGTTGCTTGCTACATATTACAATTCTTGCTTAGATTGAAAATTAGTATTTTTGTTCCAAGCCAACTTTTTCATTTTTTTGTTCATCTTATAGTGATTATATGAATTTAAATTCTAACAAGTTTTCAATCAGGCATGCATTAGTCATGTTTTACTCAAACTATTTAAGTTTTCAATCTTTTTGAAATTGTTGTAACTCATTAGTTACATTTATATACAATATTCTATTTCTAGGCTGAAATTTTGTAAGATATTAACAAAATTGTTAAGGAGTTCTACATTACAAATTGATCGCCAGGTGCCTATAATTGTATTACACTACATCTATATACCTATTGTTATGAAATAATATTTCTTTATTACCCATGCAAAAGGAATGCTACAGATGCAATCGAAGATAAAAATATATATAAATAAGTGTTAGAATTTTCATTCATATGTTTACTTATAATTATCATATATTTATATTACACACAACAAACATAATTTCTTATTTCTATTATAAATTCATCATTTTTTTCATTTCTAAACTATTTATATGTTTACTTATTATAAAATAGTTTTCTAATTTAAAACAAATCAAAGCGTAACAAATCAGTACATTCCGTGTAAATGCACGGGTTACCAACTAGTTGTATTGAAATTTAACTTTTTGGCTTTGATACTAGCTCATCTTTGAAGCTTCAACTGTAAAGTGACAACCTATGAATGATTTTTGAAAAAATAGGTTAATCATTTTATCTGTAAATTACTCTCTCAAAAAAGCTTCTATGCTGTTCAGGATTTTAAAAAATGGTTCGTAACCAGTGTCGAGATTTTTGGGATTTGTGACTACTACATCACAATCGTAATTGTAGTAGCATGATCTGGTATTGTTCACAATTTTTTTTTTTGTAATATTGTGACAAAAGTGCAATCATAACTGTGACCATAATTTAAATTCTTATGCTGGTCACTTTAACATCAACAATGTGACCAAATCGAGACTGTCATCTGTATGATAACCAGTGATAAAGGACATAAGATGAGATAAAATTCAGACAATGATAAACAGATGAGATTGACGGTCCAAGTCAGATAACATAATTCAAATATAACATAAAAAAAACATAATTCAAAAATCAAATGTTTATATACAATATAGATAAGGCTTCTTAAAGTTCAATTTTGATTTTTGAATAAAATTAATTAAATCAGAAATAGAATAGTCCAAGAATAAAAAAAAAATGTAGAATATTCCACCAGGCCGAATGTTGCCTGCATAAGCCCGAATCCTATATTAGTCCAAAGGGTACTGCTATTTTCATCTTCAAGCCCTCTCTCCCCACCTCATGTATTTTTTTTCAAAAAGCTACAAAAAGACCTATATGTCCTCCTTCATTTTCCTACTCCCCCTTCCTCTTGTTTCTATCACACCCCTTCTCCTTCACTTCTCCTGAATTTTATTGTTACCTTCCCCTTCCAGATTGTGTTCTGCCGCGGCTACACCCTGATTGTGAAGGAGTAGAGAGGATTTCACCCAACACCTTCTTGTTGTTTGCATCACCTTTGTCCCCCATCATTCATGATTCTATTGTGTTTTTTGAAAATATATATGACAAAAATGCAATTTAATTGTATATTTTGCTCAACGGAATCACATTTTTGTTAAAAGAGTATTTTCGAATTTTGAAAAATACAAACACAATTTGGGATGGGAAGAGCAAAACGAGATGTGAGAATAGAAAAAACCCTTGTTCAATCAGCTGTATTAATATTTTTTTTTGTTTGCAAGTTCAATCCTCTTATTAACTTGGCTTATTTTAAGCTAAAAAAATAAAACAAAAACTCAAAATAATTTATAAAAACTTAGAAAGCGTCCATACTAACTGGTATTAAGTAACGTGGGATTTCAAACTTTTGAAACATCTAGCATAACACAGGATTACATGAGAAAAAAAATTATGCACTTACATTATATAATTTTATATTATCATTCAATCATAAATTATCATAATATGTATTAAATTTTATAATAATTAGCTTAAAAAAATTTAATTAATTAACTGTGTAAAATTTTTTACACTGCATAGTCATATTATATATCCTTTTGAACTTATTGATGAAAGGTTGAACTGTTGCAGTTGGATAGATCCTTCGAGAAGATTAGTCTCAAGGGGCACGAGCCTTCCACGGCACTGACCATATCTGAAACACAGGATTCCAATAAAAGAGCCTTGTCCTCATGTTTGGAATTAAAACACACATACACACACCAAATTTGGTTATTTATTACACACTAAAATGTGCTCTATACATATCAAGTCAACTAATAAGTGTTGTGTACTAAAAGCATCATAACTTATATAAGTCGTTTAATTTCCGTTTTTTCAGGAGATTTTGGAATTTGGATGTTCATATTGATATAGAAGACTAGAAACAGTTAGATGATAGTCCAGAAAAAAACTGATGTAATCTGACGGCATGCCACTCTGTTTTTGGCTCCGTGCTTTTAGTTGATCTTCAGCTACCAAATTCACTGAAAATAAAATAAAAAAATAAAAAAGATTTTTGTATTACACTTTAGAGAATGAGACTAAATTTAAATAAATAAATAAATCGCAAAAGGGAATCTCTATATATCCGTGTATCTTTTATTAGATACAACACAATTTTAGGCACTGCCTTTGTCATTGGTCAAAGTCACCAAATATGGCATCAAGCCACTTGCTCCATTTTCGTACATGAGACGAAATTCTAGTTCATGTGATATTATTGGTTAAACTACCGTTATCCCCATCATTTAGTTTATAGTATTGCAGTCTGCTGATTCCATGAAATCCAGTTTGGAATTTTCACAACCAAAATAATAAGGTGGTTAGGTAGATAAATCGTGAGATACAAGTTATAGCCTTTTTTATTTTATGATCGCAATGACCAGTGACACTAATATGGTATTATAAAACTGCAATGAGTGTGTTCATATGTTGTGTAACGTGTTATTTCTTAAAGTTGTATGTTGTGTGATCCTAATTTTTTTTATAGGTATCATTCGTATGAAATGAAAAATTATGTATATGTTATAATCCTGTTTGATACCTACTTAACTACTAAATGTAAACAATTCTCCCAATAAAAATGTTGTAAGAGATTAATATTTTCACCAAAATCAATCCACATGATTAATATCTGAGTTATTAGAATATTATGATTATCAACAAATCGGTTTGATTGATAGTGAAATTTGTCTCATTAAATAAGATATCAAATTCAAGTTTTTGCATATAGGAAAAACATAGTTCAAAGGAAAATTCACTAAAAATAGTCAATTGATTTTTTTTTTTAAGAAAATAATCATAAATATTTTATACCAATGTTACAGAAATCCAGAAAATATCATTAGGATTAATTGCCGGTTGAACCAGACAAGGAATGTGCAAGTGACTATGTCAAGCACGGGACACATAAAACTGAAAATAACTTCTATACTCTTCTCGTTTAGGAGAATACTAACAAATGTTGTATGAGAAAATATGATATGATTATTGGGTAAAGAATTAAAAATAGAAATTTTTTATGAGAAAATATGATATGATTATTGTACCTCTACTATAACTTTTAATAAAAAAATTATTTACTAATTCTTTAATCAATATCGTTAAGCACTCGTTATCAAATCCTTTCTTTTATTGAATTTTACCATAAGGATTTACTTTCAATTGTAAATGATTGTTGACGTTGATTTAATATAGCTAAAAGTTAGGATAAAATAACTCATAGGTCTTTCTCATTCCAAATTTGTTGGATATAGGGATACCAACAAATATTTTCCGGAAGCCTTAATTTATTTCTCTATCTGATTATATTTCTGTTAGCCAGTGCAGCAGAATATTTTGAATCAGTTATAAATATGGCTAACAGCTAAACCAGATGTAGACCTACTGCAAGTAGTTGGGAATTCTATAGTTTCTTGTTGAACAAGGACTTCAGATCAATGAAAAACTTGTTCAGACTCGTTGAGTTCTTTTTTTTTAATGGTCGGTGACTAGGAATTTTCCAATAAGATTGGATTAGATTTGATCTCATCTAATTGATTAAAATTTATTTAGTGGGCAAGTGCTAATTTATTACAGATCATGTGCCTCAAATGTATGTTGTTACATCACAGTTTTCTTATTGTATAGTTTTTGGTGGGACATTTCTCTTATTAAGTATTTTGAAGGCTTCAACCAACTTTACAATGACGAATGATAATGATAGAATAATTGATTAAAGAAGTGATAACATCAATTAAATTGCTGCTGCTAGTTTGAAGCTAAGTGTTTGACGTGGCATTGGCTGACAAGGTTATTATTGTTGTTACTTGTTACAAGTGTGTTTAGTTTCTTCTTTCTTCCAAAATGTGCAATGAACCCCAAAATGCTGAATTCCCAAGTAGACATAATCGATATTTACTGGCCTAATATTTAGAAGGAGTTTGTTTCAGGGTATAATATTATATTCCTGAGAATTACATTAAACATTATGTTTAAGAATATTATTTTTATAAATATGTTTAATTGATATTTAGTAATTTCAGAAAAACTTAATTTTTATTTGATTAAGAAAATTGAAAAATAAAAATAAAAAATCTATGTATTAATGATGTGGGGAGAAACTTTAAAAAGTAATTTTCATTCGAATGCAAATATAACCATGACAGTGTAGATAACAAGACCATCAATGCATTTATCTTAAGTTTATTGAGAATGCAAGGATAAATGTACATCATAGTTGTTTTTTTAGGAGAAAAAATAGTTGTGCTATAATTTAATATTTTAATAATTAATTGGTCAGCAAAATAAATAATTGAAAGTGAAATTGAAATGTGTAAGAATTATTCACTGGTAATTAAAACATAGCAATCATATATTTGGCACTCTCCCTCAAGTTAGAGCATATATGTCATATGAACCAAACTTGTTACAATGTGGTAAACCCAACAGAAATGAAAAACGGTTCCAATAATGTGATCGCACCGAATAAACATAGCTCGGAGGCAACCAATAGAGGCTCATAATGGCAATGGGTACGGTTTACTTGTGAACAAAACTACCCTGAGGCAGATGAAAAAAAGGAAAGGCTACTGCAATTTTAATGGTCCAAGTATTGTTTGTTGGCGAGTTGAAGGTTGCTGCTGATGAAGACGAGCATGCTGATGTTGATGGCGATGGGCTAGCAATTAACTGTGTGGTGATGGAGTTCTAGCGCTATTGGAAAGGAAAGGAAGTGAGTTTGGCGATGATGTTGTACGCACCCTAGATATTTTGACCCTCGAATGAGAGCATGGAACTTTCCTTATACATATCATGCTTCCACGTAGTCTCCAGCGCCTTGGTAGTGACATATGGTGTGGCGCGATTAGAGGCACGGTGTTGGCGAGGAGGATTTCTTAATGTTCTTAATGATGTATTTGAGGGTCATGTCCAAAGTTACATACATGTTTTCTTGTGAGAGTGAGGTAAGAACCAAAGATTGGAATTGAGAGGAGATCAAAGGGTACGTCAGAAGTAATCTTCTTGCGCCAAGATGATGCTGTAGTTACAGTGAAGAGGTACAAGGATGTTCAACTATATGGGAAACCAATAAAAATAGAGATGTGGGGATGGACATTGCTACACATGTTGTGCCACCTGCTATGAATGGAAGTTTTGGAAATCCAAATGGAGTTCCCACAAATGGACAATGAAGAAGTAGGCCATTAGGAAGGCCATGTGGGGGGAGTAGAGGGCGTAGCAACATTCAAAGGGGTAAGGGATATGGAAGAGGGAGTCGTGGTGAAAAGGTATCTACTGAAGATCTCAATGCTAATTTAGAGAAGTATCATGCTAAGGCTATGCAATTAAACTAAAGGAAACACCAATGTTCTATTTTATTGCTATTACATTTGGGGTTGTTAGGGGCATGTTTATGGAGCACTTCCCAATTATGTATCTTTATCACAATCTTTCTTTTTGGAAAGGAAAAACATATATCTTAGAGTGAAAACTTTTACAGCAAATTAGTATGGTATTATGTCCATTATTACAAATTATTTTGTTTCCTTATTTTCTAAACCTCATTCATTATAAATAAAGGTATTTTGTGTGCTCTTATACCATGTATGAATTATTTACTGTTGTAACTGAAACATATAAAGTCATATATTTGACAGATTGCAACAAACACACGTGCACACATTTACACATATTAGAACAACTTGATTATAAAACATTAATATATATATATATATATATATATATATCTAATAGAGCACACCTTGAGGCAGAACAAAAAAGGGAAGACTATTATAGTTAAAATGGTCTAAGTGTTGTTCGTTGGTGAGCTGGAGGTTTCCATTGACGAAGACGAGCATGTCGACAAAGAGCTAATAATCGACGATGGTGATGGAGTATTGGCATTGTTCGAAGGGAAGAGAAGTGAGTTTGGCGATGATGATTAGGGCACCTGGATCTTCTGACCTTGGAACGAGAGCATGAAATCTTCCTAGTACATATTGTGATTCCACACACTCTCTAGTGCCTTAGTAGTGGCATATGGTGCAAATCGATTGGCAGCACGATTAGGGAAGCAACGAGTGAGCCCAGGTCCTAAGACTCAGGGTTAACCCTTAGTCTTGGTGGAGGTGGATTTCTTGTTGTTCTTAATGGTGTCTTTTAGGGTGATGTCCAAAGCCATATACATGTTTGCTTGTGAAAGTGTGGTAAGAATCAGAGATTGGATTTGAGAGGAGATTGAAGGATACCCTAGAAGTAGTCTTCTCGCGCCGAGCTGATGTTGTAGCTGTAGTGTAGAGGTACAACAATTTTCAGCTAAATTGGAAACCAATAAAGGTAAAGATTGTAGGGACAAAAATTGTTGCACATGTTATGACATCTACTACAAAATGTACTTTTGGAAATCCAAACAGAGTTCCCACAAATGGACAAGGAAGAAGTAGGCCATTAGGAAGGCTACGTGGGGGAGCATAGGGTGTGGGAACATTTAAAGGGATTGAGGACGTGGAAGAGGAGGTCATGGTGAAAAGGTATCTACTGAAGATCTTGATACTAATTTGGAGAAGTATAATTTGTGGGAAACACCAATGTTCTGTTGAATTGCTATTACATTTGTAGTTGTTAGGGGCATATTAATGGAACACTGCCCAATTATGTATATGATTATGCCCATTATTACTCATTATTTTGTTTCCTTATTATGTAAACCTCATTCATTATAAATAAGGGTATTTTGTATCCTCTGATACCATGTATGAATTATTTATTGTTGTAATTAAAACATATCAAGTCATATATTTGACAAATTGCGACAAACACACACACACACACACACACACACACACTCATATTAGAACAGCTTGATTATAAACATTTAATAAATATAGATAGCTAGATATTTATATAGATATATTTCTAATAGAGCACGCCCTGAGGTGGAAGGAAAAAGGAAAGGCTACTACAATTTCAATGGTCCAAGTGTTGTCCATTGATGAGCTGGAGGTTTCCATTGACGAAGACGAGCATGTTGCTGTTGACGATGGAGGGTTGGGAATGGTAATGGAGTGCAAGAATTGTTGGAAGGAAAGGGATTTTGGTGAAGATGTTGTGGGAACCCTGAATCTCCTGAACCTTGAATGAGAGCATGGAACATTCCTATTACATATCGTGCTTCCACACACTCTCTGATGCCTTGGTAACAAGAGATGGTGTGGCGCGATTGGCAGCACAGTTGGGGAAACGATAAATGGGTTCGAGTCCTGAGGCTTGACCTCGACTCCTGCAACACAGTAGGGGTAGATTTCTTATTGTTCTTAATGATGTCTTTGAGGGCCATGTCCAAAGCTGCAAACATGTTTGCTTGTAAAAGTAAGGTAAATAGAAAGTTCTCACTTGTCCAACTCGTCATGGTAGAATGAAACCAGTTCTTACTTCTCACTAGGGTGTGAAAAAAAGGCTAGGTTGGGCTGAATCAGATTGTAATCACAATTTTGTACTAAAATCGGGTCAAGAGAAAAACCTTCCACGTTTTAAAACCAATTTGGGTTCGAACCAACCTGTTTCTGCAAAAGAAACTCAATGAATTGATTTGCATTCCACATTTTCCCTCAAGTCTCGAATCCCATCTCTCTCGTTTCTGACTCTCGTGTTTGTGACACTCACTCTCTCAATCTCGAACTGTGATCTCTCAACTAGTAGCGATGCTCACGCTCTTAATCTCATAGTGAGGGAATCCTAATTGCGGATTCACTTCATTTTTGAATCCTACGTTAGTTTTGTTGTAATGCTTGTGTGATGGATCTGAGCCTCCAACAGAGATTGACCCTTTCTCATGAATTCACGATGGTAATGTTCAAATACCCTTTTTCTGATTTTGTATTTTTCTATTGTTTGAAGACCTTTTGAGTTTTGATTACGTGACTATGTCAAAGTTCACGAGGTAATCTATGGCTTTGATTGGACTTAGGAACTCCAAGGCCTAGTTGTTGCATTTTCATACAAGACTTTAACATTTTTTTCTTTTGTTTTTTAGCTGAGATAAGTGAGTTTTGTAGAAACTCTTGTATTTTCACCATAATTAAGGTATGATTCTATTCTAAAATTTGAATATCTTCTTAACCATCAAACTGTATTTGTTAATTCACTATAATCTTTTTTCACTTTAATTAAGGTATGCTTGTATTCACTATAATCCATTTTCTATTAGAATTCCCTTTCCCTTTTATATAAATATGAAAAGATGTAGATAAATGTTGTAATTGATCGAGTTTGTATTTGAGCTATATTCAGGTTTAACCTAAAAGATTTCCTCTTTGATTTCGATCAAAATTGATGAAGCAAAGGTCTTCGACCCTCCAAAAGAAAACCCTCACCCTTGCTTGAATTTCATGTCAGTCATTCATTATTTCTTATCCATAAATATAATTGTGTCTAGTTGTAGGAATGATTTTACAATTATGCTTCCTTCTTGGTGAATTTAATTTAATTTTACACATAGTCTATTGGAAGCATAAGTGCTATCAGAGTATGTGTAATTATGCAGATGGAAACATTAAGTTTTATTGGATGAGCATAATGACATTGAAATATGGGCCTCTGAAACAGTGGAAGAGATGCTATCACCTTGCTCCATAGGGCGAAAAATCTATCCATTGCATGGAAGCACTTTGAAAAATTGTCATTTCCCAAGCTAAATGTAAACATTATGGTAATCTAATTAGATATAACAATGGTACAAGTGCAATGCTTGCTCATTTAGATAGATGTAAGAGGAAATCATACAATGTGAGCAAGAAGCAAAATTCAGATTCACCCACAATGGCCATTTCTTCTCCTTCATTTACCATGATTGACCAAGAAGCATGCTGGATTGCACTAGCTAAAATATTTGTGGTGTTGGAGCTCTTTTTCCAAATGGTTGAGCCTGAAGCCTTCCAGGAATTTCTGAGCGTTGTAGCACCCTTTCTTGTTATTGTTTCATGCACTACCTTGGCACAGGATGTTCTTAAACTTTGGAGTAATGAAAAAGTAAAGTTGAATAAGTTTTTTCCCAACATTGTCATAAGATTTGCCTCACTACAAACACATGGACTTCATCACAAAATCTGACACATGAGTTTGACAACACATTTCATTGACAAAGTCTAGAAGTTGCAAAATAAAGTGAGAAATTTTTGTTAAGTCTCAAGTCACATGAGGAAGAATTTGGCTAAGGCGATTGAGGATTGCTTAAGTAGTTGGGGGCTAACTTGTGTTCTTTCATTGATAGTTGATAATGCCATGTCAAATGATAAAGAAACCAAATACCTATGAAAGAGACTAATGTCTTGGAATGGTCTGGCTTTGAATGAAGATCATATTCACATGTGTTGTTGTGCACACATTACTAATTTGATTATGCAAGAAGGTTTCAAAGAGAATATTGACGAAATTTGTAAAATTTGTGTTGTAGTGAAAAATGTAAGATCCTCCCCTTTCTAGATTAGCTACATTCAATAAATGTGTTGTGCATGAAAACATTGAATATAAGGGCCTTGTTTGCTTAGACGTAGAAACCAGAGGGAATCCTACATACTTGATGTTGGAAGTTGTGTTAAAGCATCAAAAGACATTTGTAGAGTTTGAGCTAAGAGATAAAAATTCATGGGCATGGCTCCTACATATAGTAATTGGGAATTTTTGCATTCAATCTTTCCATTCTTGAATATTTTCTATGGTGCCACTTTATGCATTTTTGGTTCAGCTTATATGACTAGCAGTATATATATGTTTGACCCCTTTGGTATTGGATTGAGAATCAAGTAAATGTCTACTTGCAAGGATGTGAATGTGAAGGTGAGATTGATGATTGACATAATGAAGAAGAAATATGATAAGTATTGGGGCAATATGGATAATCTAAGCATGTTATTAATGACCACTCTTGTGTTGCATCCGAAATACAAATTAAAATTCATGTAAGTTGAACAAAAAAGTTGAATCTAGCTTGACATCACTTTTCGAAGAGTATAGTGGTGGTGGAAATGAGTTTGAAGTTAGTGATTGAGAATTTTTAGTATAATATTTTTCTATTCTTCTTAGTTTATTTGACTTCTCTTAGATTCTTATTTTCTCACTATAACTCAGTTTTGGTCTTAGGCAAATAATTAGGCTTAATTGATAATTGTTGCTTATTTTTAGATTTTGTGCTATCTTCCTTGTGCAGGACGTAGAGGATTCTACAGAAATCCAAATGGATCATATGAGTAGTCCCTGAAAAACTAAGGACAAGAGCTAAAATTTTGTCAGAGATAAGCATGAGTCAATTCTGCCATTTTGAGGGTCAAATTAGGCTTGGAAGTTAGAACCTCTGCACTTGAGTTTTGGGCTGCGAGTTTGGATTTTTATTGATGTAATTAACATAATTAGTTAGTTTAGATGGGCCTAATCAGAGCCCATCCTTCATTCTGTTCAGTCACTATATATTAGTGTAGCTAGGATACAACAAAAAAGAGAATTTCTAGCTTCTTGTGCAAGTTTACAGAATTTCTAGTTTCTTGTTCAAGTTTACAAAATTAAAATCTTTTCTCTCTTTCTCTCAACAGTTATTTATTGTTCTTTATATTTCTTATTCCTTTCATCTTTATTCTTCTATTTTTTTTACACAAATTTCGTGGCTCTTCCACTGATGATGATGATGCAAGGCTAAACAATCAATCAGTCCAAGGATCCAGTCCAAGCAAGGAAAATTTGAGTTCTGGTTTGGTATTCTAATTTCTATGTGAATGATCATCTTCTTCAATCCTCTTTTCTATTTTCATGATTATGAATATGTTTAGGATTGAAAATGAATTAGGTTATAGATTTATTTCCTAATTTTGAATTTTAATCATTAATTGTTTGGATGATATTTCAATTCAATTTGTTATTTTAATGGATTTAGGAGTTAATTCGATTGAACTACTTCTAATGATATTGAATGAACCTTCATAATATGATCCTTATATGAGAACTGTGATAATTTGCATTGCTTGGTTTGGTGAATTTGATTGATATTCTTAAATCTGTTTTACAACACTTTTTATCAATTCTGTTAGTTTCTGCATTTTTCTTTAATTCTTGTTTGTGTTTTTGCAATTTTTGTTCATTGTTTGCAAACTGTTTGATAAAATCTCTTTGTTGTTTATAAGTGGATTAAGTCAGGAACCAAATTGAACTGTATCTTTGAGTCGATCTAGGTTAGAATTATCTTAGTTTTATTTATTTTGTAGCGATTCGACAGTCGTTATAAGTTAGCTCACAAGAGGCTTGACATAGTCAAGGGGCCAATAATGATCCTTATGGCTATAATCAAATTTTTTTTATCTGCTAGATCTAGTGAATCTGAATTCAATAAATACCTAGATGAAACTAGAAAGAGTCAGGTGAATTTGGATGTTTTAACTTGGTGGAAGATAAACTAAGGTTGATTCCCATATCTTGCAAGCATGGTAAGAGATGTGTTTGTTATAATTGTCTCTATTATGGCATTTAAGTCTTCCTTTAGTACCGAAGGAAGAGTTATGGATCCGTATCGTTGCTCTCTTAATCCCCAAATGGTGAAAGCGCTTGTCTGTACACAAGATTGGATCAAAAGAACACCACCACCATTGCCTTCAAATGAAAATGAGGAATTTTTGGAGTTTGAGAGAATTGAAGTAAAAAGATTGTTTAATGTACTTATTATAAATAAAAATGATAATAAGAAAGTTTTTTCTTCATGTTGTAGAACTTCTTCCCTTAATGGAAACATTGGATGTTAATTATTCAACCTCCTTAACCTTTACACTTGATGATGAATGAAGATTAAGGAATGAAGACACTGCTTTTTAATTTCTTTTAGTTATTAGGATTGTTATGTACTCAATTAGTTGATCTTAATTTAGACATTGTAATTCTTGTTTAAGATCTTTGTTTGGAACTTTATTAGGACCTTGTAATGCTTGTGTTGATTCATGTTTATGCATCAATACATTATTAACAATTTGCCACATGTATGCCTTAACAGAATTGTATTGTGACATATTTCTGTATTGATGGGTTCTGTCATTCGCCATTAGTTTAACTAATATTTTCTTGGCTATTTGTTTCATGAACTCTAGGCATAATTGGGTGTGTTTTGACTTCTAAGTTCTAATGCTGAGTGTTTTTTGCTCGTGTTTCATTAAAGTTTTATAGGCAACAGGGAAATTAAGGGCTTATCACACATTTTGCTATTTCCACATTTAACACTTCAAGTAAGTCCAATCACTTTTTTGTATTTGAACTATATTCAGGTTTAATTAATTGGTGTTGGTAATTTGAATGAGTGTATCTGGATCTTATTAATTTCTTTCTGTTCAGTTTTAGAACTAGTTTATATTGCTCTTGTTTTGTAGTAGTGAGATGGTATTTAGTTAGAAATTTGTAACTTTAGTAATACTCGTACCTTTGATGTCTTGATTACAGACATTAGTTACTTTTAAGAAGCAAGCCTTTCTTTTCATATCTTTATCTTATTTTAGACACTCATGGTTGAAAAGCTAGATTTGAACATGTAAAGGACAACTTATATTTTATATGCAATTGTGTGCCCCTTTAATTTTCCTATCATGATGTTTAGATGCTATTGGAATATAATAGAATGAATAATTTTAGAATTTTAATTAATTTTAAATTTTGGAAATCTGTTATAAGTGAATTACAAATTGGAAGTTATATTTCTCTTTAGAATCATTGCTTTTCTTTGAATTTGAGTTAAGCCAATCATTTTTTGGCAGTAACTAAAAGAAAAGTGATATGGTACATTGCCCTTTACACAGGTAGTTGATGTGGCAAACTAATGGTAGGACTACTTTTTGAGGTCATAGATTCTTTGTCTCAAATAGAAATCGTTAACCATTCTCGCTTCCAATACACCTCTCTTCCTTCCTTTGACACTTTTTATTCTTCCTTTTCCTTTCTTTCTCAACTTGTTTTCTTCTTTGGATATTTAGATACAAGAATGCAACAACATTATTTTACTACCATCAAACCACCCTAGGTAGGACTGCTTTCTGAGATCAAGAGATTCCTTGTCCCAAACAGAAATCGTTAACCACACTCACTTCCAATACACCTCTCTTCCTCCCTATGACACTTATTATTCTTATTTTCCTTTCTTTCTCAACTTGTTTTCTTTTTTGGATATTAAGATACAAGAATGCAACAACATTGTTGTATTACCATCAAACCACCCTAGGTAGGACTGCTTTTTGAGGTCAAAAGATTTTTTGTCTCAAACAGAAATCGTTAACCACACCCACTTCCAGTACGCCTCTCTTCCTCCCTTTGACACTTTTTATTCTTCCTTTTCCTTTCTTTTTGAACTTTTTTTCTTCTTTGGATATTCAGATACATCAATGCAACAACATTGTTTTACTTCCATCAAACCGCCCTAGGTATGCTAGAACTTGTTCTTGTCATTTTAGTTTCCAAGTTTCTTAATTATAACTTTTTGGAAGTATGACATGTTATATCATATGGTTTTGATTCATGTCAGATTTGTTAATTGTTATAACAACAAAGAATTTGAATTTGTGTGATTTGTTTAGATACCAAGTATTTTCCCTTGAATACCATGCAAAATAGAAATATTGTGGCTGAATATTGGCATCCCTTGCTAGTTTGTGTTAGTTTTTGCTTCATTTCTGGCAATTTAATGGTTCAATTTTATATCGAATTTGTATCAAAAGAGAAAATGGAAGGCAAATTTTTACTTGATGGCGCTTGGAAGCTATAAGTAAATTAAAGGTCCCAATATGACTAAACTTGTTTTTAAAACCAATTTTAAGAAGAAAAAAAACAATTTGAAAACTAGTTTGGTTCTTAAAATCAATTAAAACTAGTTTAAAATCAGTCCAATTTCAAACCAATTCAGAACTAAGTTTTTAAAACCAGATCCGTTTCAAACCGATTTATCAAACCAATTCACATCGGGTTAAAATCGAACCGGTTAAAAACAAGTTTGATTTGATTTTTTTCGCCTAAAATCGGTTTTTTGCATAGGCCTGCTTCTCACTTCTCCAACCATCGTCAAGTAGATAGCAAGACCATCAAAATATTTGCCTTAGGCCTATTGAGAATGAAAATATAAATGTACATCACAATAAAATAATTATTTTATGTTTTAATATTCTAATAATTAATTGGTGAGAGAAATAATAATTAAAAGTGAAAATGAAAAGTATAGGACCATGGATTTTAACAAACACGCATTCAGACACTTACACACATGCAAATACACTTACGCATATGCATATATTAGAACACTTTAATTATAAAATATTAATAAATAGTTTTATAGCCTAGAAATCTAAAAAATTAATATTAAATTCATAATTAATATTATTGTATTAAAAAAATTGGCCTGAGGCCCCAAATACTTAGATACAACTATATAAGATACTGATTTTTTCACAAAGGAAATGAGAAATAAGATAAATATGAAGGTTTTCCATTTCTAAAAATCAACCAATTCAAAAGGTGATATGGTTAAACTCATTTTCTCAGAAATTCTTTAGAGTGTGTTTGGATAGAGAATTTTAACTGAAGAAAGTAATTTATTAGAAAATTTAAAATTATTTAATTTAAAATTGATTGTTTGGATTTTTTATATGAAGAATTTAATTTTTGGAAATTTTAAAACAAAATTTTAAACAACAAAAAATGTGAAATTTTAATTTCCTTCTAAAATGTGAGAAATTAAAATTCTCTTCTTCTATAGAAGCTCCCACTGCATCACTCTCTATTTCGTCTCCATTGCCTGCGAGTACTCCGACCTCTGCTACTCCCATGACACCCACCTCACTCACCTCTCAGTGCAGGAGGTCATTGCCACCGTCGTTTAGGCCAAGCCCTTCCCCATCGACCATCGCAACGGTATCTACCTTATCCTCACCGTCGAAGAACTTACCATGGAAGACTTTTGCCGCACCATCTACGACTTCCATTACTTCACCTTCCCGTCGAAGGTGGGCTACACGCTCCTTTACGCGTGGGTGGGGAACTCTGGAAAATAATGCCTCGAGGTTTGCGCTTATCTCTTCGCTGTCCCTAGGTCCATGAGTGGCTGCGGCCCCAGCCACCTCACACGGTCGAACAACGACATCGAGGTGGACGACATGGTGTGTGTGATTGGACACAAGCTGATGGAGCTCTCGTCGAACCCGCTCGTGAACGGGTGGTATGCTAGCAAGGACTCCACTGCGCCCATCGAGATCGGAGATTTGTGCGAGGACTTGTACAGAACAAGTGGTGGCGGCGACTATATTGGTTCTGTTATGAAAAAGGGCGAAGGGAGAACGTTTAATCTTAATGGTAGGAATGGACAAAAGTTTCTGGTGCAGTGGATTTGGAGTCCTCTTTTGAAGGCCTGTGTTTGTCTCAACGCTTTGGGTTGAGTTCCTTCATACGTTGTTACATACATTAGCTGAAGTTGTTACTGCTACATTTTTTTTTACCCTATGTATCATACCTAATGATGTTGTATCATTTTATTTTTTTTATTTCTTTACTTGATGAAATTCATTTTTATTTATTATTATCTTCTCAATCCTTTTTGCTGTTTTTGATTTGAGTCTCTGAGCTAATTCATAATCACCAAAAATTCCAATTATCTTATGTGAGTGGAGGTTTTTTTTATGTAATTTTGTAATAAAAAATTACTTCAATTATTTATCATATGCAAATTTTGAAAATAAAAAAATTTAATTTTTTATCCAAATATAAAATTTTGAAAATGAAAAAATTTAATTTCAACAAAAATTCTCATGCGTCTAAATTCTCATGCATCTAAATTAACCATGTTGCGACATGTTGCGCCAACTCTTATAGATTAGCTTACAAAACACTAAACATGTAATAATCTCACCCTAAGAAAACAGGTTTAGTGGTTTCCATTTTCAATGGTTAGTGAGTAGAAGACAGCCTATGACATTTGTTGCCGCAACTAGGGAACTATAAGCATGTGGTCATTTTGATGCACGTGACAACACTTTGTGCAATGAGACATCTAATCTTATCTGGTATCTAACTATTAATCCCTTTTGAAAAATATTGTGCTTTCTAATTATTTATAATTTTGGACTAATATTATTGTGCCAGTACTAGCACCTTCCCCCCAAGAATATCGGTATATTGCTTGTAAACAGCTGTGCAATATATAGCAAAATGATGATTTAAGAGAGCATTAATCAAACATTAAAGAAATCAGAAATCTGAATTCAAAAGCAATAATAATTGAGTTATCTGATTATTGGGAGCTAGATGACGCTGTTTCATCGCTAATAAAAGTTCTCCTATTTTAAATAACAATTATTAAAGTGTTGTCCTTGAAGTGTTCTAATACTATTTCTAATTTCGGATATATAAGGAAAAAAAATATTTCGCATGAATTAAAGATTATAATCAACTTCATTCAATTTTTAATTTTATTAAAAATAAACTTTGTTTCTTAAATTGTCTTTTATATTAATTGAAGAAAGATTTTAATTTAGTGAACACTTATTTTAAATGTGAATACTCTTTCTCCATTTTAAAAGTCACAAGTTTTTTTCATTGTTAAAATTAATGAGATAGACATCCCGAGAACTAAAAGGTTGTCATAAAAAATTGAATTACATAAAACATATTTTACCGATAATTTTATTAAATATGACAAACTTTATTAAGATTTGCTCATGTTTTGAATCATCACATGTTTATATATGCATATATATATATAATAAAAATCCGGATAAGAAAAAAAAAAATCCGGAGTACAGCACTTTATTTGTCATGTTTGTTGGAAAAAGAAAGAAAAAAGTGAAGCCATAAAAGAGAGGGGTAAGGGAGAAGAAAAGGCCATGATCAGTAACATAACTTCCATTGATGATTTTCCATATTTTTAAAACTACCCTCATTTTCTGTATAGTAGGGGCATCAACATAAGTTTAAAAAGAAACAAAAATAAAGGGATGGTGTATGGTCCTACGATTCCTATGCCCATATATATTGACTATTTTTATGTACCCAAAATACATTTAAAACAACAAAATGATCCATAGAAGACCCCAAAACTATGGTGTTCATTCATCAATCACCCACTAAGCGCATAGATCGGTCACATGGCAACTTCTGATTCAGGCACCACATAATTTAGCCTTTCTTCCCACACCAACTTGGATACAACTTCATCTCTCTCAGGTACATGTTCCTGCTTCCCAAAACATTAAAATGATTATTGTTATTGCTTCTCCAACATGGCCACTTGATTTAGCCATTATTAGTATATTAATTTCTTAATTAATTCTTAAACATATGATTTAATCATTAATTTTATGAATCATGAAGCATAAAACCTCAATTGTTCACTAAAGTGAGGTAAAAATTTAAAATGTTACACGCACCTCTAGCTCTCTAACCAAATCTTTGGCTGTGGGTGCTGACACGATAATGCGACGTGCTTTTGGTGAAATAAAGCCTTCATCAACGGCCTTGTCAATGAAAGACAACAAGGAATTGTAAAATCCATCCACATTCAATAGGCCCACCTGCACCACAAAAAATTGGGACAACCAAACACCGTGTTATAATTAATAATAGTAGCTACATATGTATTATGTATGCAATTTTCCACTAGTCTTCCATTGACCACATTTAACTTTAATTTTGATGTTATGTCGTTTCCCTCAATCATTTTCTATGCTTATTGATCATGGCATCATATCTTTCTCCCATTCAAACGGAGAACCATCAAATAATGTAACGTGACAACGATTAACTATAACAAAATCTCAGATATCTTCTCATGTGAATGTGTGTATTAAATACCCCACATGTGTTTGTTCCATTGCGAAGCTTCCTTGTGTTGTCCCATTCGGATAAAAAAATTGTTGGTAGTATAAACTTTAAGCAGGCGAGTTAACTAAAAACAACGCGTATCTAATCCAAGCAACATTACAATTGATGATACGTAGAATTACGACATTAAAATATGGAGACAGTGAATGAATACGCAATATCATGCGTCATGTATGTAGAAGCAAAGTTGCTTAAGGAAGGTATTTATATAATTAACAAGGCAAATAATGAGATTTGACTTCTTGATATTTTATAATTATATAACAGAAATACGATTCCAAAGAGATCAAGAGAGGCAAGTGAAGCTTTTTAGATTATTAATTTTAAAAGCTATAGTTTGTATTACAATATTATATTCCATTCCCACCTTTCGGGCATTTCTAGGTTACTTATTCGTGTGTACATTTCAACTAATCTATAGTTTATTTAATTAATTTCTAAAGTTATTATACCAATATAAAAATGTTTAGTGTACAAATTTATCTCACTCGATTATAATATTTTTTAACATTTGAACTCATATAACTTAATATAGTTTTCCTTTTATCTTATCTTATTAATTTTAAAAGATTAATGTCTAATTTGGCTGAACATAACATTTATAAACATTACAATAATATAATATGAAAACAGATGCTAACAAAGACCTTGGTCAGTGAAGTTCCTAACTAACGTCACTAGTATCTCCCTTTGTATAGAACAACAAAGAACAACTATTAGTACGTCATATAATTTGTCGAATCAAATAATTATAAAAATGAGGATTATTAATAAGTAGTTCTTACCGGTTTGCTGTGGATCCCAAGCTGAGCCCATGTAATGATTTCAAGCAATTCTTCGAGTGTTCCATATCCCCCTAATGTTTGATAACAACAAGACATGAGTAACAGCACCATGTGTGAATGTTATTTATTACTCAAAAGACCAATAAAACCCCACTTCACATGACTATGTCGTTCGTTTCTTTCAGTTTTTGTGTTTGTGTCACAATATAGTTATTAGTTATAAACCATACCAGGAAGGGCAATGAATGCATCAGCTTGACGAGCCATCTCAGCTTTTCTTTGATGCATATCAGATACTGCTCTCACTTCCCCAATAGGATCACCAGTAATCTGCATTTCCAACATACACATTAATATACGCATAAAGAGTATGTATCAAAAAAATACACACAAAGAGTCATTGACCTCTAGCAGTCAATAAAAAGTTAGTGTGATTTTTAAGATAATTATTGTGAAAATCAAAATAAACTAGTATATAACAATCTGTCATTGAATGAAAGCGTAACTTTACACTATTTTCTCTTCTTATTATAACAAAATTGTTTGTCATAGTAGCAAGGTGGCAGTGATTTACCTCTCTTGGCATGAGGCTTTTTGGGATAACGCTGCAAAAAAACAAGTCAATGATGCACATCATCAGTCAAAGATAGAAGAGGAAATATTTTAAACAAAAAATGATTATTACAATAAACCACGAACAAAAAGAAACCAAATTTGAATTCCCCTTAATCGTAAAATGAACTTTAAGCATGTCTTGAAAATGCATGCAAGGGGAAAGAGTAAAATAAAAATTTAAAGTGGCTCCAATTCCGGAGCAAAAACTTTTCTATCCGCCCTTTCCGTAAAAGGGCCAAAAGGCGTTGAACTTTTATCCAACAGAGCAAAGCTGCTTCAAAAGGCTTCTAACCATAGGTAAAGGTTAACACCTTTTCCCCCTTTCACCCCAATGGAATATAAAGCCATAATATTAACCACGACACACAGTGAACTTATATTTTATTTAAGTCCAAAATGCTCCCTTTTATCCTACATTTGGAAGCTTTAATCAAAGGGGCTAAAAAAATGTCCCACGTTGCCAGTTTTTTATCCAATGATGTCATTTACATAAACTCATTTCTTAGGAAACAGGGAAACACGCATGGGTCAGTATGCAAAAACAGAGTAAGGATATAACATTATAACCCACTTTGTAGTAGCAATCACCAAAATGATTAAGTTGGTCTATAACATAAAAACATAGACATAGACATAAAATGAGTTAGAGTGAAAGAGAGAGAGAGAGAGAGAGAGAGGGGGGAGAGAGAGAGAGAGAAAGAGAGAGAGAGAGAGAGGGAGAGAGAACAAACCCCAGAACATGGCGCCCACCATCATGAACTGCCTGAGAAACTAGACCCATCAAACCCACGCTACCACCTCCATAGACCAAATCAATTCTTCTCTCAACCTTAAAAAAAAAACACATTGAAAACCAAACCGATTAGACACGTGTCATGCACTAATCATCATCATGGTAAGAAACAAAACATGCTAAGTAATTGGACACACACAAGATAAAATAAAATAATGTTTTTATTTTATTTTATTATAGTTTTGGATTAGTGGTCAATGGAAAAGTTTGGTCACAGGGAAAAATCATTTTAAGGATGCAAATAAAAATAACCCCTCGACCACAGGGAAAAATCATGGAGGTGAAGCTTGTGGGGAATGCCAAAGGCTAAGAGCACGCTTCATAGTGTAATGATGCCAAAATTGCACGTTCGTTCTCCTTGAAACGCGCATAGAACATTTTTTGCTCTTTATTTTTTTTTTTCAGTTGGAAAATTATTTGAGAGGAAAAAAAAACGTTACAGGTAAAAACCTAGATCATGCAAGAAGGCTGCTCAACTGACAGCAGGTTCCAGCCTTGCAATCTTCTCTTTCATGACAAACTCTTAACCTAAGCCATTCTCATTCCTCAACGATCATAACCTAGCTAGCTATGAGTCTTGAGATATTATTTGTTAGGTAAAAAATATAGAAAAAAGGAAGAAAAAAAACTACCATACAGCTTATAAAGGGGAACAGGTTTAAAATGGAGAAAAAAACGAGAAGTTACAAGAAAGGAGGAGAAAGTGCCGCAGAGTTTGAAGAAAAAATAACTTAAAAGACCCTTAAATGAAGCAAGTTCATTGAACATAAATTTGTAAAAGTAATAGCTAATAGGACAAAGAAAAATAATGCAAAAGGGTACTGAAAACCATGTAGATGCAGATTTAAGCCGTGCTTTTATGTTTAAACTTTTTTTTTTTTACCGTCTCCAACTTTAGACTATATAAACATAAAGGAGAGAAAGAATGCAGGATTTGACAAAAACAAACAAGTGGGTGTCTTTTTTATCTAAAAAGGACCTCTTATAAAGAAGAAGACGAAGAAGAAGAAGAAGAAGAAGATTAACTGAACTTTATGAAAGTGATAGTGTTATTCAACGCTAGAAAAGTAATAGTTTTTTTAACTGGAAGTGTGGAAGTTAAATAATTATTACCATCTCCTTGCCAAGTTCCACAGCAGCTTCTTGGTAACTGGCTTTGTTACCAGAACTGCTTCCACAGTACACACAAATCCTCTTGAACTTGGATTTGGTCTCTTCCATTTGGGTGTGATGTGAAGTTCTCTTAGCAAAACAAAAGGGGTTAGGAATATGAGAGGAACGAGAGAACAAAAGAGAGTGACTATTTGTTAATGCATAAGTGAATGGGTGTGTCTGTGATGTATAAATATAAAGTCTTGCCCCTTTCGTCAATTGGAATTTTTTAAATGACAAAAATGCTTTTCTGAGTTTTTCCCCTTTTGGTCTTTTCCGAATTAAAGAGAGTTCGGCTTGTTTTTTCCGTGTTGAGTCATTGACCAAAGCGGAAAAAGCGAAACGAAAGGATAGGGTGTATTACTGTATTATCACTTTCCTCCAACATATTTTGCGATTTATTATTATAGGCTGAAATACTTTGATTCTTCACGGTTTTGTATTTTTTTTTTATTTTAGTCATTTATGATTTGAAATTTTAATTTTAATATTTTATGTCTGTGAATAATCTAAAATCAATGGTTATTTCATACATTAAATTAAATGATGATATAATTATGTGTTTATTATTATTTATATTAAGTTTTCTTACTATTCATTTTCTAATGGTTAAAAATTATCAAAAATTATTTGTCAAAAACATTTAATAAATATTAAATAATTTAATTTGGATATGGGGGTGTAATAATTTTTGGATGTTTATAATTGTAAAAAATTGTTTAAATGCCTAAGATAAAACATTTCTAACGATTTAATTAACTGAACTACTTGTTATAATATTGAATATATATATATATATATATATATATATATATATAACTTAAGTATAAAATTTATAAATTTCTTATATATCAAATTATATGGTTCAATTAATGACTCATTAATTAACCCATTGATTCAATATTATGGGCAAATCGATTACTGATGTGTTTTGATAACATTGGTTTCAAATAGGATTGGTAAAATGGGCTTGGCTCGTCGAGCTAATCCGGTTAGCCCACAAAAAAATGCTGGTTGAGTTGACAATATTAGTCCGTTGATAAAAAATGGGGTGGGCCAATCCGGTCCACAAAATTGCGGGCTGGGACGGGCCAACCTGTCAGACCAATATTATTTAAAATATTAAATATTAAAATTAAATAGATACATTTAACGTATTTTGAAGTATGTATGTTCTTTTGCACTCTCAGTGTATTCTAATTAACTTCTAAGTTTTAATATCTAAATGTTTATGATAATGATACTTTCAAATAGTATTTCATTGCTAGTATATTATACTTTGGACAGTTTACATCCATAAATTCCATTTGCAAGTGGTGTAATTTTGTAAATTATCACATGACATAATTTATTTAGCATTAGTTTTAAATTGTTTACTTTTATTTAACTTTGTGTTTTTTTTAATTATCACATTTGTATTTTTTTATAATTTTTTGTATTTTTAAAAAAATTAGTTTTTTAATTTATTTTTATTTTTTAGGCGGGCTGGCCCACGTTAAAGCGGGGCAGGCTAACATTTCCAACCCACTTTGCAAAAGTAGGCTAGCCCGTCCTGCCCAACAATTTTGGTAGGCTAGGCCGGTCCGGCCCATTTTTTGCGGGCTAGCCCACTTTGCCAACCATAGTTTTACTTAACACTCTTGCTAGAGAACTTGACAAAATTTACGATCAAAATTCATAGTAAAAGTAGGATGGTCAAAAATTAAAATGTGGCTCATGGAGGAACTCCTTATTAACATCATAAGTAGAGTTGGGCATAAGAATAAGTCAGCTCATTTTAGTTCACATCCACAAAACTCGTCCCGCAAAGTTTGCAATATAAATAGACTCTATTTTAGCAAGTCTCCAACTACACCATTTAACTCACATACTAAATGGGTTTGCCCGCATCCAAAAATAAAATATAAAAAGAAATAGAAAATTAAATTTTAAAAATTTGAAATTTTAAATAATTATCTAAAAAATCAAATTAAAAAAGTTACTAAAATCAAATTAAAAACTATTTTGTTACCATTTTATTTTTATTTTATTTTTACTATACTAAATCACTGAAAGTATAATTTTTAAAAAAACATTAAGGTATAAAAAGCATGTAGGACCCATGAATAAGCCCATTTAGCCTATGAGTTAAAAGGGTTGGGCTAAAAAGCCCTTAATTTATATGGTCCCAAGAAATCAAAAGTCGTATATTGTGTGAATTGCATGCGGCACACATGTCCAAATCCAAGTGTCCAACTCTAACCATACATCTTATTAAATTTACATTATGTTTTAATTAACTTCTCGAAAAGTATGTATAAAAATAATTGAGTTTTTACATAAGTTAAAATTAGTTTATGCCCCAACAACTTATTGGTTTGAGTGATATTTTGGATCCAGTCTCTTCAAGCAAAATTTTATGTTTGAGTCATGTGCATGAAAATAACGTGGTTAGGAGGAAAAACGCACTAAAGGTGGACAATTAGGTTCTCTAACAAATATTAGTTTTCAGCAAAGATGATAAATAATCTACACTAATGTCATGGTGACAAAAAAAACTCATGCATAAGTTAAATTGGATAAACTAATATGAGAGAGCTTTTACAAATTAACTTGTCTATCAAGCTAATCTAAGCTAATAAAGAATTTTATTTTCTTTTTTCTTTTTCTTTTTATTTTTATTTTCATTTTCGTTTTTTTCTTATAAATACATTTGGAGAACTTTGTTTGAATAGCCCTTAATCCTAAAGGCCATTGCATCATTGTTGCTTTTAGATTTGTACATGAAACAAAGGATTGCTTAAGTTATATTGGTGTTATCACTTATCAATATGTTACCCCTAATTATATATATATATATATATATATATATATATATATATGTATGTATGTATGTATATTATATTAGACCAACAAAACCCATTATAAAAGATTAAAATTAGTTTTTTTTTTTATAAAAAAATTGTTATGATAAAACCTTCCTTCAACGATGACTTAGTGAATTAGTCGGCTCATCGGTTCGAGCAAGACTATTCGATGGTCATGTAAATTAAACGCTAACATCCATGCAAAGCGATAAATTTAAATTATTATTTAGTAACCAATTTTTAAGTCAAAGTAGGTTGTTACAAATGGTTAAAGATTTCACACATACTTTCATATTTTAGTTAGGTAGCTAAACTCAGTCTTGCATTCTTATGTTACTTTTTTTGGGTTTCACAATACTGAAATACAAGAAACACACTAAAAGGAGTTTGAATAATGTGTATGTGATTTTTGAAAGCTTTTCACAAATATTTTCACGAAACTTGGAGTGAAAAACAAGTTTGTAATCTATTTCATCTAACAGGAAAACGTGACGATATAACAAAAGCAAGAATACAAGATATTTTTATATTTAGTCCCTTATGCTAAGCTACATCCTTTTTTCCTTCAACCTTAGAAGTGTTTCGCTAACCAAAATGATGTTCAACAAGTATTCTTCATGCAAATTCTGGCTACAACAACAATAATCTCAACCCAAAATGATCAGTCAAAGTATTCTTTTATCACCAAGTCACTTCTAACTTTCACAAATAATAAAATTTTTGAAGATTACAATGAATAAACTCACAAAAGTGAGGATACAAAAATTTAGCATAAGTTACAATAAATTTTCAATGCAAAGAGTAAATTGTTTTGAACACATATTGCTTCATCCAAAAGATTGCATTAATTAGAGTTAAAGGTTTTGTCTAATATCATCGTTAGACTTGTTACTTTTGATCTTATTTGCAAGTCTTTATCTATGCTTGAGAGATGATGTATTTGTTGTGTGATAGAGCTCTTGAAATTCTTCTTGTTCTGATTCTTCATTTAATGCATGGAAAGCTTGACTCGTTACTATTTTTTATGTGTTTACTTTTCCATAAGAAAAAGAACGGGTAGATGTCATTTCTTTCCTAAAAAGTACTGACATTCTCTGAAGACTTGTACTACTTGTTCTACTTGTACCTATTTCAATCTTTTCTTTTTACTGGGTCTTAATATGTAGCTTGCTTTTGATGAGAGGTTATATTAAACTCTGACCTTATGTTTTATTAAATTATTGAAATTTAAACGTTAGAGAATATTAAAAAAAAAGGAATATAATAGTGTTTTTAACCTTAGCATATGAACTCATAGAACAAATAGCTTTAAGCATGTGTATACTTTGGATGAAGACAAACTTAATTGAATATATAAATCACATTGCAAGTTTTTGTTAAGAGCGTTTGGACGAAAACCACACATTGAACGTTGGATAGTTTATGAAAATGCTACGGACATAACTTTATTTATATATCACTTTGAACACTTGCTTCTTATAAAGCATTAGACAAATTGACAATAGTCTATTTCAGTCTATTGGACACAAGTTCAATTAAAATAATTTTAGTGTCTAAGGTAGAAATAGTTATACCTTTGTAAGCTTGAGACAGAAGTTGATGTTAGCTATAAGAATGATTGGCTAGGGTTCTTCTCTACCTAAAATCACTGCCATGGCTAATCTAACAGTCTTATACTCATGGAGCTTTCCCAATCCTGACCCCTTCTGTAATAACCTAGGTTTAGTAATTAAGAGAAAAAGGAAGAAAAGTTAAATTTGCTAAATTCCGTCAGAAAAAGCGTTAGCGACGGATTTTGCGACGGAATTAGCGACGGATTTTGCGACGGAATAGTGCCGCGCTGGTAGCGTGGGGAGCCGCGCCGGTAGCGTGGGAAGTGCTCCAGAAAGTCATTTTTCACTGGATTTCCGCGCTGATAGCGTGGGGGGGCCGCGCTGGTAGCGTGGGACTCTCGCTGGGGGCCTATAAAAGGCCATTTTACGCGATTTTTGGGGAAAAATCACTATTCCTCTTCTTCCTCTGACCCAGGCAGCCATGGATGAGCTTAGGAGCTCCATAACTTCATCCCACTCCACCTAAACACCTCCTAATCACTATAAAACATGATAGAAACCAAGTTTGAGCCAAAATCTTTCTTCCCTATGCATTGAAAAACCCCTTTTCTGAGAAAGCTGCAGAGAACTCGAGATTAGGCGAGGAACGACGGTGGTTCAGTGCACCAAGGCTAGGGAGAGTAGCCCAGAGGCCTTCCTCGGCAGTTCTGAGGTAAGAAACTCGAGTTTCTCCGGTTGATTTGTGATTTGGGGGTTTTGATGAATAGTGACCCATCTGTGATAGAGCTAGAATTAGCTCTGGGTCCAGTTGAGAGATGTGTTTAGAATCATGTGAGGAGGAAGGATTAGCTTTCAGTTTGTGATTTGGAGAACTTTGGTTTTGGCTCTAGGTTGGGCATGTGTGACTTGAATTGAGTCACTTGATTTGAGACATGCAAGGGCCATGATGATGGGCTTGTTGTGCCTGAGAGGCCTTGAGAACGGTGTCTTGTGGTTCAGACCGTTCAAGCCCTGAGAAACCCTGAGGTTTTGTTTGAGAGAGCTGAAATGCTCTAGGTGAATGGCTTGGTTTGAGTCTGAAATGACTCTGAGACCAGGGATGAACCTGAGATAGACCACTGAGGGTCTATGGGAGGCTTGTATGGATAAGCCTGATGAACCCTGGAGTAGATAACTCGGGTTGAGGGAAAGAACTGTGGTTCCTTCCCAGAGGCAGTGGAGGACTGCTGGATGAGCTGATGCATGAATATATGCTTATATGGTCTGTGATATGTGTTTATGTGCCTTGTTAGGGCTTGACACTGAGGGTGTCAGAGAAGCAGACCATCAGTTGAGGCTAAAGCTGAGGGGCACGGCTTGCCAGGTAAGCTCATCGTTCTGTGATGTCTTTCTTTTTCTCTTGTTTGCCACCCAAGTAGGTGATGGGTGCATGCCATGTTTGAATATATATATATATGTATTGTGCATGCTGAGAAAGAAAGGTCGTGATGGCCTGTTGTTGATGAGGATATGTGTTGAGATAAGCCTAGAAGGCTGGATGAATGATGTTTAGGGTGGAACCCCTGTTGTTCCCGAGATTGTGATACATGATACACCCTAGGATAGACACTGAGAAAGTGTGAGAGTATTTGACACCTGTGACTTCAAGGTGTGGCCTTGGGCCTGAGATGGAGGAACACTGTGAGATGTTCCATGGCTTTGATGAGATACAGATTAGAGAATGATCTGTGATGGAACCTATAGGATACTGCGATAGTATCGGGCTAGTTGAGGTTCCCTAGCCAGAGGAAGAGTTTGTGGACTCCCTGGAATAGCTGAGATTCCTTGGGAGGTGCCACTGCTCTCCGTTAAAGTCCTAAGGGTGGATTGCTCTGTATGGAGGTTCCTCCTTAGGCAAAGCTATGAATGATTGTTGATTGATGATTTGGTTATTGGTTTGATTGGCTGATGAATGATGATTGTGCCCTATGAGAGGGTAATGACTGTGATTTGAGTTGTGATGCTTGTCATTTGATCTAGACCCAGAGATGGGGGATTATGATACATAGCTATGATTGTTTTAGTTGGAGATAAGCATGATTGATTGTGGAATCCTATGGTAATAGGATAGATGACAGGTGATGGTTATAGGCCTGATATGAGATGTTCCTGTAAGATAGAGGCCGGCCCGGTATATAGGAGTCCTCCAGACGTGGTTGTACCTATATATTTTCGGGGTGCCTATGATAGAAGCCGGCCCGGTATATAGGAGTCCTCCAGACGTGGTTGTACCTATATATTTTCGGGGTGCTTCTGATAGATAGTGAAGCTTATGATAGGGAAGCCGGCCCGGTATATAGGAGTCCTCCAGACGTGGTTGTACCTATATATTTTCGGGGTGCTTCTGATAGATAGTGAATTGTATTGAGACAGGATATGAGTTGTACCTCATGATAGAGGAGCCGGCCCGGTATATAGGAGTCCTCCAGACGTGGTTGTACCTATATATTTTCGGGGTGCTTCTGATAGATAATTGAGACATGATAGGGGAGCCGGCCCGGTATATAGGAGTCCTCCAGACGTGGTTGTACCTATATATTTTCGGGGTGCTTCCGATAGATAGTGATTTCCTGCCATGAGATGTCCTAGTATATATTGGATCCTTTGTGAGTAGGGATCGGCATATATATCTAGATGAAAGTATATGCAGGATGATGATAATAGGCGGTAGATGATGATGATATGTGGTAGATGGTGATGACTATCGGAATCACATGGATATTGACAGATGGTTGTACTTTGACTGCCTATGTGTTGATTGAATGAATGGTTGATGATAACCATGATAAATATGTTTATATAGTTTCATGAGGCAGTGCCTCTGGTATGGAAAGTGTCCACTGGTAGACACTTATGTGATGTACCTCTGTGAGATCTCTGTCAGACGATTATGAGAGCCGATATGAGATATTGAAGCCATGATTCTGGCTTGGCTCTGTTAGATGGTTTTGAGATGGCTGTGAGAGCCAGGATGAGGTGTGATACCTCTGAGATTGATAGTATCTGGTTAAGTTACCCTGTAGTGGGTTATGAGAGCTAGGATGATTTCCTAAGCTCGTTCCTGTTTTGGTTTATATGTTTTGTGCTTGGGGGGTGAACCAGGGTAAAGGAGGATTTCCCAGGACCCTGAGTTTACTGAGATTTTTATCTCACCCCGTTGTGGGTTGTGGTTTTCAGGTGTTTCCAGAGGAGAGGAGATACTCTATGCAGAAGGCCTTAGCTGAGAGTGCTGGACCTGGTCATGGGCTGCAGATGAAGACTAGAAGAGTCTTTATTTTGTCTCTGTCTTGTATTAAAAAGATAGGGTGCGAGTGTACACCCGTTTTATTGTATAGACGACGATGATATTGTTTTAGTGTATGTTTCCTCCTGATGATCTCTATTGTGAGTTTTATGTATATCTGCCTTGGTAGTTGTGGTTATGTATGTTTGTTTTTTACCTGGATCAGCAAGGGACTTGTGTTATATGTGTTTTATTCTATGCATAATGAAATCAAGAAAAACGATTCTTTCGTTTCTGCACCGCTTTATATAGCGCTGATAGCGCTACTCTGATGATAACGCACCGGGTGCACACGGGGTGTTACACCTTCCCTCCTCCAACATTAGTGTTCCTAAGCAACAACCACAACAACCTTCTGTTGCCAAAATCCTAAGCAACCCATGCGACATCACAGTGAGTCGGTTACCAAAACCATGCCTAAAAGGAAACACCATTTTGATCAAATTTTCTAAAGAGGAATATCAAAATAGTGGTCTCTCTTGCAAACATAACCTTCATGTAGGCTCATTTTTCCTAAAGGGTCGTTGTTGATCAAAGTGATAATGAATGTCGAATTGTTACAAAACAAATAAAACTACGATAATTATATAGCACAAGATTAACCTAGGTCGACTCAGAGATACGATCAATTTGGTTTCAACTTCAATTTATTGATAAATAACAGAGGGACTTTTATCAAACAATTTGCAGACAGTGAACAAGAATTGCAGAAACACAAACTAGAATTGAATAAAAATGTTGAAACTGACAGAATTGATAAAAGATGTTGTAAAATAGATTCAAGAATATTAATTCAATTCACCAAACCAAGCAATGCGAATTATCATAGTTATCAGATAATGATCATATTATGAAGGTTCATTCAATGTCATTAGAAACAGTTCAATCAAATTAACTCCTAAATCAATTGAAATCACAAACCAGATTGAAATATCATCCAAACAATCTATGGTAAAAATTTGAAATTAGGAAATGAATCCATAACATAATCCATTTTCAATCCTAAACACATTCATAATAATGAAAATCGAAGAGAGGATTAAATAAGAAAATGAACATTCAGACATAAATTAAAATATCAAACCAAAACTTAGCCTTCCATGATCATCGTTAGTGGAAGAGCCATGAAAATTGTGTAAGAAAATAGAAGAGCATAAATGAAATGAAGAATAAAACTGAAGAACAATGAAGAACAATTGAGAGAAAAAGAAAGAAAAGATTTTAATTCTGAAAACTTCCACAAAAAGTTAAAAATTCTATTTGTATCAAATGAATTAACTAACTAACTAACTACACTAATATATAGTGGCTGAATCAGTAGGAAAGGAGGATCCTGATTAGTCCCGTATAATCTAACTAATTATGCTAATTACATCAATCAAAGCCCAACTCGTAGTCCAAAGCTCAAGTGCAGAGGTTCTGACTTCCAAGCCTAAAATGACTCTCAAAATGATAAAATTGGCCTTGGCTTATCTCTGACAAAATTTTAGCTCTTTTCCTTATCTTTCCAGGGACTACTCATATGCTCCATTTGGAGTTCTGTAGAATCTTATAGGTCCTGCACAAGAAGATATGTCAAGTAAGCACAAAATCTAAAAATAAGCAATAATTATCAATTAAGTTTAATTGTTTGCCTAAGACAAAAACTGAATTAAAGAGAAAAAATAAGATTACAAGAGAAATCAAATGAGCCAAAATTAATAAAAAAAATATTAAACTAAAAACGCTCAATCACAAACTAGTTGAAGGAGAGACTTTCCAAGTTGTGGAGCTCTATCAACCAATTGAGCTTAATAACCATTGGTAGGGATTCTTTGAGTTCCATTTCGCCTCTTTGAAGGACCTCTACATCATTTGGTATACAAGTACTAGGAAAATTCAGCATGGGTTCCTTTGTCTTTCTTAATGAATGCTGAATTTCAACCCTAACAAGTTGAAGAAAACTCAAGTGCAATGTTGGGTAAGAATCCTTGATCTCCCCCAAGAGTACTGGTGCCCCCCAACTTTTGTTTGAGATTGCAAGTGGCATAGGAACTCCGATAGTGTTGGGCGTCATGACAAAGAATAGAACTTTTGGCCACTTCACTAGGGTCCTTGTCGACATCAATTTGGCCTCCATATTGCACTCTAAAATTATGGTAGAAAGGGATTCCTTCGCTTTCTACATCAAATTAAAGTATGAAAAACTACCTTCATTTTGCAGTCACTGCAAAATGGTTGGACATGTGATGTCACAATGCAAGATAAAATTAACGGAGGTTACTCCTGCTCCAAAGCAACTTTCTACCAAGCCTAATGATCAAACTCACAAGCCTAAGAGGAATGATTTGGTTGTTTAGGGTAGCCTAATAGTTAGACTTGAAGAGGATAATGTGGTTGTTGATGATTGTCCATAAGTTGCTCGACCTCTGTCCCCTATGAGAAACGCAACACAAAGAGTTGGCACATCTAATGGAAACCTGCCAGATATCCAGCATGACCCACCAGAAAGCCCCAATGCAACTCAGGGCACTTATAGCAAGAAGGTTGTTGGACCTAGCAATGCCAAAGTTGGAAAAAACCAAATTGTGGCAGACAAATACAAACACTCCTCATGAAGGCCCTCTAGTGGAATGTAAAAAGGATTGTCAATCTAGACTCTACATTGGTAGTTTAAAAACTTTATGAGTAAAATAAACCCAACTTTCTTCTTATTTCTTAGCCTATGATGAATATTGATCTTTTCCCAACTTCCTTTGGGAGAAACATTCATATGAAAGTATTCTTAGTCAACAAAAGTCCAATTAAGGCCCCTAACCTCTAATGTTGATGTGATATTCTAGACCTATAAGTGATTGTAGTTACAGAGCAACAAGTAGCTTTCAACATCACCAATAATATACAACAATTTTTCTCTCCATGATTTATACCTCGACTTCCTTCAAGCATAGAAGAAATCTTTGGAGGGATCTTACTCATCTTTTGCAGCAACACCAAGGCCACTAGTGCTTTCTTGGTAACTTCAACTAATCCTTGGATCCCAGGAGAAAAAAAGAGGGAGGTTGCTTAGCCACCCATCTTGTGAGGAGTTCAAGGCTTGGACTAACACCAAAAACATGACTCATACCCCCACTAGAGATGTTAGTTTCACATGGTCTAACAATAAAGAGGATCTGCCTGCATTAATCTCATATTTTTCCCCTTGTTGTGGAGTGCGACAAGGGGACCCTTTGTCACCTCTCTCATTCTATATAGCGGAAGAAGCTTTGAGTAAGGGCCTTTCTACCTTAGTAAATTCATATGATTTGGTGCCTATGGCGAGTCCTAAACAATTCCAAACACCCTCACACGTTAAGTATGCTGATGATGTAATTGTTTTTTTTCAGGGGTACCATCAAAAAAATGAAAAACCTCCTCAATCTCTTCAAGCTTTGTGAGGGTGCCTCTGGTCAAATCATAAATGCAATAAAATCCTCATTTTATCATGGAGCCATTCCTTCATCCCAAGTTATTGGTATTGCCAATTTGTTGGGTTTTTGAGTTGGCAACACTCTGTTGGATTACCTGGAGTGCCGATGTTTAAAGGAAAATCTTCAAAGACAACCCTTCAACCATTGGTGGACAAAATCGGGCACAAATTAGGCATTTGAAAAGGTCACCTCTTATCTCTCGTAGGACATGTTTAGCTTATTAAATAAGTTGTTGAAGGATGCCTGTTGTACTCCTTCCATATTTACGCTTAGCCTACAAGCCTTTTAAATATGTTGGAGAGAAGCATCAAGAACTTCATATGGATTGGGGATGCAAAATAAAAAGCTCATTACTATGGCTTGGACGAAAATTTGCACCCCTATGGAGAATGGGGGGTTTGGGGTTCATATATGGTATTTTGTATGAGTTTTTGTGCCATTTTACATGTATTTTTTTTACAGAACTCACGTTTGAATACTAGTTTTGTACCTCAAAAGCACAATAGTTCAATTGAGTGAAAGAATTGGAAATTGCAAAAATTTATGAAGATTTGAAGACTCTACACTTGATCACAGTTGTGGTACATTTACCATGGTTGTCGTAATTAGCACAACCACAATAAAGTGATAACAATCCTCCAAAATAACTTCAAAATTTGATGAGGGTCGTAGTCAATTGATAAGGGTCTTGGTCACCTGATGAGGATCGTGGTGAATCAAGGATGGCCTAAGGCTTCAACGTCACTTCTGACCACAATCGTGGTGGATTCACCACGACCGTAGTGTTCGCTTTTCATGTAATTATCTTTAGGAAGCTATATATAGAGGTTTTTGTCTTTGTAAATGATTATTCAGTTTTATTTTTATCTTTACGAATTTGAGAGAACCTTGAGTGTTTTTTAGGGATAAAGAGCATGGATAATACCATTAGGACAAATCGTGATCATTGTTCTTGTCTATTGATATGTCTATGTTTACTCTTTATAGGATTGCTAGTTTTTCTCTAATCACGAGTAGTTAGTCCCCCTAGTTTGGGGATTATGATGTAATTGTTCAAATGCACTTCTCTCCTTGTTCTTAATGAAATTCCTCATTGTTTTTATGTTAATTAATTTTGTTCCTTAATTTAATGTTTATTTGAAGCCAACCATTCTAATACTCAAACAATTGCATAGTAGTGATCATCTAATGTAATTGGTAGATCTAAGTAGAGAATATTTTGCACCAAATTGCATGATCAAACTGTTTGAGTAATCATTGATAGATTAGTTAATATTTAATTAATCATCCCTAGAATTAATTTTATCCTTTGACTTAAATTAAGATATCCATGATCATTGGGGTATAGATTTAAGGCAAAAAGCATATTCTAACCTTAACTATAGGCTTTAGTTGATTTCAAAAATTCGATAATTATCTGGGAAATGAATTTTATTCAAACTAGGATTGAGGAAAAATTGGTACTAGTGAGTCATAACCCCTAGTCATTCTTAACATCACTTAAACCTTTCTTTATATTCATTTAATTGCTTTATTATAAAAATAAAAACTAAAAAATATTCAAATCATCTTTTCAATCAATTCTACTATTAGTTTAATAAGTTTAACTAATTGGAAATACAATTGGTCATTTGGGTTCGATATCCGGACTAGTGAGTCCACTATTACTATTGTGTAGGATACACTTGCCATTGTGTCAGCCTAACATATTTTAAGCATAATCTATTAAGACCATAAATCAAGCTACATTGCTCAAGCTCACTTGGAATTTTATTGCTTCCAAATAAATTGTATTTGCTCCTATATGAAATCTTCCATTTTGGCAGGTATCAAGATTTTTTGGAGCACAGTTTGTAGCAACATGAGGTGGCTTTTAGGCAACGGGGAGAACATCAATTTCTAGAGGGATAAGTGGCTTGCTAAACCAATAGTAGATTCCATAAACATTCCAACTCCCTTTCATGATGTGCTGCAAGCTAAAGTGTGGGATTTAATTCATGATAACAATTGGATTCTTCCACCTTTCATAACAGCAAACTTTCCTAATCTTTTTGCTTCCATCAAGAGCCACACATTCCTTATTTTGATATTAAAGATACCCTGATCTGGGAAGGTACTAATAGTGGTATTATTTCCTTCAAAGATGCATTTGTTTTTCTATCTCCTTCTAATAACACCTTGCCTTGGTCTAAAGTATTATGGAGGAGTTACATCCCTTCTGCAAAATCCATGCCTCTTTGGAAGTTCATAAACAACAGATTACCAACTGATGAAGTCTTGGCAAAGGTTGGCTGCTTAATGGTTTCCATATGCAAAATTTGTAACAAAATTTGGAGACTGTTGATCATCTTTTCTTACGCTTGCAACCCAGCTTTTTGTTTGGCTAGAATCCAAACTCGGTTGCAGCATCAACCAATCGAATGCCTTGTCCCTTTTGGCTACTGTTTCACCTAACACTTCAACCCAATTGAAAATGTCAAAATTGCAGCTATTAATTATGTCATTTGGATTATTTGGACAACTAGAAACAATAATTTGTTTTCCAACCAAGCAACCTTTTTCCAAACAGTTTGCTCTCTAGTCATGACTAATGTTAAGTACCAGGTAACCTGTCTTATAATTCCATGTGGCACTCTATGTCTGAATTTATTTCCCTCAAGGATTTTGCCATTGACTACCATCCCCCTAAAGCTCCCATTATCCATCAAGTGAATTGGGACTCGCCCCTTCTTGGTTCGATTAAATGTAACACGGATAGGGCGACTAGATGGTGCCTTGGTAGAGCTGGTTGCGAGGGTATCTTCAAAAACTTAAGGCTTTACTTCATTGGAGGTTTTGCAAAAAGCTTGAGTATCCAAAATTCTCTTTTTGCGGAACTAATGGAGTTATTAAAGCTATTGAGATTATCCATTCTAAAAACTAGAAGAAATCATGGATTGAATGTGACTCTAAGCTTGTTGTAGATGCAGTAAAAAAACATTGACACGGTGCCTTGGAGCCTCAAGAATAGTTGGAAAAACTATTTGACACTTACTAACTCTATGGATTTTTTGATTGACCACATTTTTCGTGAGGGAACAACTGTGCAGATTCCTTAGACTTTTATGCTTCTCACACTTTTTTTTTGTGGGATAGTTGTCTTGTTTTCATTCAAAGCTTTTTTGCAAATGATAGGAATGCTCGCCTTAACTTTAGGTTTAGATAGAGCTTCTATTGCTTATTCCCAGGATTTGGTTTGATCCCTAATGTGTTTTGTTCTCTGATCTTGTTCATTAATATATTTCTTGGCCTATTGGTTTAGTTAGATGGTTATTGGGGTGCCAGTCTAATTGCGACGCCATTAGCCATGTAGCTACAATTTGGCCTATTTTTCTTTAAAAAAAAAACAAGCTTGAGACACATGTATTTCATGCATAGCTCAACAAACCTCAACTTTGCCACCAAACTTTAAAATTTACACATTTGTCATTCAACTATTAAAAATTTTCATATTTTATTGCCAGGCTTTTTTTCACAATTTGTCATCCAAATTTCAATTTTTTGCACATTTGTCAACTAATTTCCAAAACAAAAATCCTTAGTTATAATATAGGATGCAAAGTACATGAAGTTTTGAAAATTAGTTGACAAAATGATAATTTTTTAAAAGTAGAGTGGCAAAGTGTAAAAAAAATTATGACAAGATGTGTGAAATTTTAAAAGTTGAGTGCCAAATTTCATAATTTAGTGAAAATTTATTAAAACATTAAACATAAGTGACAAAAAATTACAATTAAACCTAAAAATAAATTTTAATAGTTTGGTAATGTTAATCTTAAATTAAAATTATGTGTGTGTGTGTGATCTTTTATATCTTTTATTTTTTAACAATCTAATCCGATATAATTTGAATTGTTGGATCTGATTATTGAGTAAGTAATTAAAAAATATTGTTACTTCTTTAACTTAAAAAAAAACCTCAAATTTAATATTCAGCATTGCTTTATTGGTATTTAAGTCTTACTCGTGTAAGCCAATAGCTAATATTTATTGTTTCATTATTTTACAACTTATAATTAGTATTTAAAAAATTCATTAAAACTAGTTTACAACTTACAATTAGAATTATTAGAATGAGTCAATCTCCAAAACCAAAATAAATTGTTGCATATTACGAGTGAAAGAGAGTGATAATTTAGGAAGTTTTTTTTTATTACTCACAATCTTTCACATACTATGTATATTGTATAGAGCTGAGTAATCGAGTTTGGGTTCGCTGGCCACCCACAGCCCGCACGATATATGATCCTTATTTTTAAAGTCCGTTTAAAATGTGGTTTTTTTAACTCGATCCATTAACGTACAGATTTACCCACGGTTCCGCGAGCTTTTTAAATAATACTATTAAAAAAGACTGTGCTGGCAGGTGTGTTACATAGTAAAAGAAATGGTGTTTTCAGTGAAACTACTCTGTGTCTCTTAAGCCCTGGTACCCGTGCGTGCTTCTTGTTATTGTTAGTTGTTTTTTTTTTTTTTTTTACTTGTGAAGTGAACCTTGTGTTTAGGTGCATTTAAATTTCACAATTATTTTTCAAATGGTTGTTTTTAGGCAATTCACAATTGACACTAATATAGACTTGACACTAATCAATGTCTTTTTAATGAATTACAAATTGGTTAATTTTAGATTTTTAAATTTTAATTTTTAATTTATTCTGTGTGATGTGGGTTGACCCATTAAACTTGCATATTATGTGAGACGATTGTGAACTAAAAATAAGTAAATCTATTATGAATACAATTTTCGAGAAGAAACTTATTGTATATCCAGTTCTAATATGTCACATAAAAATATTAAATAAATATTATTTTTTATTATATATTAGTATTTTATTACTTAGTCAAGTTGAGTTAAATTTGATCAGATTTAAAATTTATAAATTCATTATTCAATCCATTATAATTGTGTGCATTCAAAGAAAATTACTAAATAATAACTCAATCCAATTCTACAAAAATGAAAGCAACATATTTATTGAACAATTATCTATAATTTAAGAGAGAGAGAAAAAATATTGATCTGATTGATAAAATAATTTAATAGAATTATTATTTGAATATTTTAATTTTTTTTTTGTTCATATATAACCGCCCAAAATGAAATTAGACTATGTTGATTTCGATGGGTGCACAAGTTGGACACAACATTCCTGGCAAAAAAAAATTAATATAATACTTTTTTAATAAAAAATTACAAATTTGGGACCGTTTTAAAACTATTTACAATTATGGGGTAGTGGAACACGTCCAAATTGGGCATAACTTTCATGCCTAATTTGGGCATGACTGAAGGGGGTGTCACGCCTAATTTGGACGTGTTTCAGCTGACCCACTTTATTTAAACCTCCTCTCCAAACCCATTTCTTCACATCTTCTCTTCTAAATCTCCTATTATTCTATTGTTTATTGAAATTAAAAGTTTTTGTTTTTGTTTATATATTTTGTAATGAGTTCAGGTGGTGAGTGTGCTCGTGTTGTGTTATTTTTTAATTAAAGGAAAATTGAAGGGCGACGGGGTGTTGTTTTTGAAGAGGAGAAAAGGCGACACGTATCAAGAAAAACTCAACATTGGGTGAATTGCATGAGAAGATACGACAAAAATTAGGTCTGAAAGACAACCAATGTATCACTTTGTTGACGGCAAGATTATGGCAACATGAACAATACATGGAGTTTCAAGTAGTGGATGATGAAGACATAGAAATGGTAATGGAAGAATTTTTCAACCAGTCAAGGAAAGATTTTTTAGAGTTGTATGTGGATTTTACCGAAGCAGAGGATGTTGTTTTACCCATGAGGTCTGTTGCTTTAAATTTTGCACATAATACATCATCATATGCTGCTCCAGTTGTAAACGTGTCTGAGGAAGATGAACATGACCCAACTTGGGTTATGGATGACGATGAAGGGGATGACGATGATGAAAATATTGCAATGGAAGATAGTCTTCTTGAGAAGGATGCTAGTGCGTCGGATAATGATGAGGATTGTGGTGTGCATGCGACTGAATTCCAAGAAGATATTGATGTGGGGTCGTTTCAAATCCGTCATCATGCTGATATTGGATCTACTCAACCAGAACAACCTATTGAAGGTATGTTAGATGACTGAAATCAATGAAAATGTAGTCATATATGTATATTTGTATATTATAGTATTTTATTTGCTTGATATGTTTATTAAACTGATTTTGTATGTGCAGGTGCTGAGGTCACTCCTTTTTGGGATGGAATTCCATATTACACATATATTGATTTCAGTCATCCAAGTGAAGAAGAATCTTTTATCGGTTCTGGTTCAGGTTCGGGTTCAATGCAGGGTCCATGGCAATTAGGGGATGAGTTGTTTGTTAAATAGGAATTTGCATCGAAAAAGGACGCGCAATTTGTAATTAAGCAAAACCTCATGAAGGAGCATCAAGAAGCAATTGTGGTTGAGAGCAAGCCTAACAAGTTTAACATGAGGTGTATTGCTCATAACGAGGGTTGCCCCTGAAAGGTTAGGGTAATGAAACCGATGTACGATGAGAAGTGGCTTGTTTCAAAATGGGGTGAAAAACACAATTGCCTGAATGACCATATTACACAGGGTCACAGACAACTTGATGCTGATGTTATTGCTTAAGTTGTAGTAGATATGTTTTTATTCAATTTCCTATATATGTCTTTAATAATGGTTTTTTAAGGTATGTTCTTAATGTGAATGTTACAACTTCATTGTTAGGAATGATTAAGGAGGAACCGTTTGTGTCAATTGCATTGGTTCAGGAGAGGATCACCCATTTGTAGGGATTTAAAGTTTCATATCGAAAGGCTTGGTATGCGAAGCAGAAAGCAATGTCAATGATTTATGGGGACTGGGAAGAATCTTATGCATTTTTTCCCAGGTGGTGTGGCTACATGCTTCATTTTTCACCAGGTTCTTTTAATGATTATTTTGTGGGACATCGATTGATACGGGCAAAGCGTGTGTTTCATCGTATTTTCTGGACTTTCAAATAGTGTTACGATGCTTTTAATTTTTGCAAACCCATTGTTCAAATTGATGGGACTCATTTATATGGCAAGTATAAAGGGAAATTGTTGATTGCCACGACTCAGGATGAAAATAATGAATGTCTACCACTGGCATTTGCCATTGTTGAGGGGGAGACTTTGGAAGCCTGGGAATACTTCCTTGCTAACATTTGCTTGCACATTACCCAAAAACAGAACATATGTCTCATTTCAGATAGGCATCGGAGCATATTATCTGTTGTGGAGAATCATGCTGGTTGGCAACCACCTTATGAGAATCATATTGCTAGTAATTTTAATCAAAAGTTCAGGAATGAAAAATTGAAGAAGACCCTGATGAATTTAGGTATGGTTAACAACTAATTTGAAAATATTAAATGGATATATTTGTAAATAGAATAGTGTTAATGGTATGATTATTTTTCAGGTTATACTCCCTTTATGGTTGATTTTGAGATAGCGTTTGCACGATTTTGGGATACAGTTCTCAGGTTGCAGAATGGATTGATAGCATCCCTAAGGAAAAATGGACATGTGCATATGATGTAGATGATAGAAGATTTGGCCATATGACAACAAACTTGTCTAAATCAGTAAACAAGGTGTTGAAGGGAGCAAGAAACATGCCTATCACTGCTCTGGTGAAGCACACGTACTGCAGATTAGTTCATTATTTTCTATGCAGGGGTCAGGCGGCTGCTTCACAAGTTGACCATTCACAACGGCATTGCAAAAATGTGGTTGATGCTATGAGGCATAATCAGTCTCTTGCTACAACCCACCATGTACGCACATAAAATGTTAATCAAACATTATTTGAGGTTGACGAGAGCTGGGACAGGTCATATTCAGTCAACCTTGTAAAGCGTTCTTGTCAGTGTGGCAAGTTTAAGGCCTTCAAATACCCATGTAGTCACGTCGTAGCTGCTGCTTTACATGTTCGTCAGAATCCTTTTCAGTATATGGATGATGTCTTCCTGGTAAGTAATTTGGTTCAGACTTACTCATTGTCATGACAACCAATTGGTAATGAAGGTGCTATTCCCCCAAGTGAAGATCCAGTTGTCATACCTGACAGGTACATGTTGCGTGCAAAGGGTCGTCCAAGGTCCACTAGAATACGTAACGAGATGGACGAAGTCGAAAAAAGTCAAAGACGCGTCAAATGCGGTATTTGCAAGCAAGTTGAACATAATCAGAGAGCTTGTCCTAATCGTGGTGCTATTTGATGATTTTGTAATGATGCTTGTTTAATTAGTGGTATGTTAATGTATTTCATTTATAAATATGTTCTATTACGCATCATGTTTTGCATGTGACTACACATACGATGATCAAGTATTCAAAATGGAAAACTAAATAACAAATTCATTGATGCAACAGATTAAAAAAGTCCTGCAAATTAATATAACTAATAAAATTAAGTCCATTACAAACGATGAATTATATAAACACAATGTAAATTAATCTATGACTCTGGTGGCCACTGATAATGATGCGCTGACGATTAGGTAACCTATGTCTACCACGGGCCCGATAAGGGCCTGCCTGAGAAGGCTCTATATCTAGAGGTGGATATGGAGTTGCTTGCTCTGGTGATATGATGGTCAGGGATAATCAGGAGGTGGGGTGGCATCTGGTAGCTGTGATGGCTAATCCCCACAACCGCTTGGAGAATAATCAACCTGAGCGAGCAGGCGGTCAATATCGGCACAACTCCAATCCGCAGCAAGTACGTCACTACTGCTCCCAAAAGCTGCAACTCCAACGTCCCCTGGTGCCATGGACAAAGCAGTTGCGTAATATATAGGCTGTGTCTGGGAGTCTGGCGGTGGAGGAATATGATTCTGCGTACTGAATCCCTCATACCCCATGTCCCCCTGCTGATAAGCCTCATAATACAAAGGCTGGCTGCCATATGTAGAACCTATCAATGGAGGCCTAAACCAACCATCATTGCGAGGCCTGGGACCTCCTATGGGCTCAGGAACATGGTGCATGGCTTTTCATCGATGCTCTAGCCCATGTCCCTCCTGTCTACCATAGGGAACGTCAACATGTACCTGTGGGTCGTCCTGAAGCTGCGATAGGGGTGCATGTGGACCTGCCTCCTCTAAGCGACACGTCTCTCTGAAGATAGAATTGATGTGACCAATCTCTTTATACACCCATTTGACGGTTTATCACGGCCATTGCTCAGTGCCAGTCGCAAAGTACAACATCTCCAGGTCATCAATCCACAAATTATAAAACAAATACTTTAGTCCAAACATTTAATACATCATAATGAATATAATTAAACAACACTTACACCACGACCAATCTTGGCAGCCCTCTTTGACACATAGCACTTCCCATTCTCCTTGAACCAAACCATGTACTCATGGTTTGGTGACAACAACCCATGCAGTAGTGGGGGCAGGTCGATGTGCCGGTCTCTAACCTCCCATCGCCGTATAAAGGGTCTCAGCTTACGACCCCAGTTATCTTGTTGTTTGCCTCGCAAAGACAGGTCATGCACACTCTTCAGCTTCCTAGGCATTCGTGGGATTGGCTGATCCCTCCCAAATTGCTGCATGCATCTGTCCGGATGAGAATACTCAACTGTGTGGAAGCATATAACTGGAATACTAGCCATCCACAACAGTCGCTGCTGATCAGATGAACCAAGGAAGTGGTAGTCTGCATATGGTTGCCAAACCACTTGCACAAAAGAATTAAACACACAATTATGTCTTTGAAGCGGCCAAAAATGCAAATTATCAAAGTACAGTGACCAAAAGTCTTATAAATAACAAAACGTACCTCATTCCGACAAAGGGAATCTAATGTTAGCTGATACCAAAGAAGCTCATGTGCTTGAAACCGGCCTAAAGCATTAAACATAATTTCAAAATAACTGACATTAGAATACTTATAAGACTCATTAATACATACTTAATTACAAAAAATAATAACACATACTTGTGTCTGTAATGCCACTCCGGCTGAGTAGGTTGAGGAATAGCTGAAACAATGGGTAGGAATCTGAGCCACGCCCATATCTGAAGAAGCACGTGACACCCACTAATGTCACTTCTCTGTGGATTTGTACACTTGCACATGTGTCTAAACAAATGTGCAAGGACCGTAGAGCCCCAGCTATAGCTACCTATGTCTCTGAAGTCCTCCAAGCAATGGGACGTAGCGACAGGAAACAGTGCTCCCCCCAGATCTGTCACATAGTAGTCATGCTCCAATCATACTCGCAATGTGCGCCTTCGTAAATAGCATGACTTCTAGGGGATCCGCAGGCACCTCACCCCAATGCGCATAATGTCTATCAAAGTAAGACAGACGCATAAATCCACCTTTCAGCTCACCCTCTGCCTGAGGTCGATGACCAAATATGTCCTCCATCACGGTGACCCAGTCGTTAGAGGTGGATCCTGTGACGACATTGCTGTTGGTGGCCAATCCTAATATACCAGCCACATCTTCCAACATGATGGTCATCTCTCCCTGCGTCATGTGAAATGTATGTGTCTCTGGTCTCCACCTCTCAACCAGAGCACTAATAAGCGCAGGATCGATCTAAAAAAAAGTTAACAATAATCAATTCGTATGTATAGTTATAAACAAAAATATTTTTGTAGTTTAAATTAAAACAAAATTTAATTTTTTCCATTCAAAATTGCATACATGAATATGTCGCATGCGTGCAACATGTAGGAATTCAGTCTGTCCTAACAACTCAGCAACGATGTCAAGTATATTGTCATGATCTGGCCCTCCTGTGACTTTACCACGTCCAATCTTCAACACTCGACATATGTCCTCGTTCCACACAGCCTGTGAAATGTGGGTGCGCTGGGTACGCCTCCGCATAACACCCCACTTATACGGGGTAGGGATAACATGGGTTGTCGAATCCTTGGACTCACCCTCCTGATTGGATCCAGACCGTGAAGAATTAGATGATGATGAATCAGCCATCTAATGACCATTTTAATATAAATAAATCAATATTATAATAAATAATTTAATACCTTCAAATTATTGTTAAATTACAAATAATTATCCTAAATAATTCAAATTTATCATTAATAACTTAATACCCTAATTTAATACTTCCTATTAAACACAAATTAAACTAAACTAAACTATAACTTTAATAAAATAGTTCTAACTAAACTGAACTAACAACGTTGCGTTCCTAATTCTCACTTTATTCCTATTTCTTATATTTTTTTTCTTCTACGATTTATCCAACTACATGAAAAATTACAATCTTTAATTATAGCTCACTAACTAAATGCTTTGTTTAAATTATAAGGTTTGAATTTTTCTTGATTTTTGTGTTTGATTGAATTTGAATTTACTTTCACAACATATTTATTGTGACGTTCAAGATTATATTCAACGAACAAATTTATAAGCCTAATTATTTCACTCTTAAGTATTTTTCAAACCTTTTTACCCGAAATTCATACTTATCCCTACTATTAGGGATAACAACAATGTGGGTAAGGAGTGGGCATGCCTATTCCCATCCCGATCCCCATAAAAGATGAGATGAGTTTGGGTTCTAATTTATAAGAGGTGGGGATGGAAAAATGAAACTCAACCCCATCCCCATTGGATTTTATCAGATTCGGAGAAACCCATAAGGAATCCATCTCATATTTTAAGAAAATATTTGTTCATATAATTTAAATCAATCACAGATTAAGTTATTAAACTAAAATAAACTTTAATAACATAGTTCTAACTAAACTGAACTAAATAACTTTAGTAAAATAATTCTAAATTAAAAACTAAACTAAACTAAAATAAGCTAAACTAAACTATCGTCTAAAATAATTCTATGTAATAGTCCCTCACAATTTTCTAGAAAGCTAACATTTACGCCGCTAAAAATTACCTACATTGCTAACCATTTCATATGGCCCTAACATTTTTCTAATTCAATAATATACAAAATTATTAAATTCACTTACTTGTTAGCAGAATTTCGTTACAGAAATAACTCATTCACAAATTCTAGAAAAAAATATAATAATTTTTTAGAAAGAAGGTGAAATGATAAATATGGAAAAGGTAAAATTTTTTGGCTTATATAGCAGTGGAACACGCCCAAATTGGACGTGACTGGACACATCCAAATTAAGCGTGATATCCCCCTTAGTCATGCTCAAATTAGGCATGTCCAGTCACACTCAATTTAAATGTGTTCCACTATCCCATAATTGTAAATAATTTTAAAACAATTTCAAATTTATAATTTTTTTATTAAAAAATATTATATTAATTTTTTTCCCAACATTCTTCAATTTTTTACAAGAGATAAGTAACGGGGGATATATAATTATTTTTAGAACAAAATAATGTCATGTGTAACGTTATCGAGGGTAAGCATTAAACTAGTACGAAAACAACGCATTAGAATTCGTGAATACTTTTTGCGGAAGAGACAGTGGCAAAATTGCCACGTTTGGCAAAAAAAAAATCCCTATATGCCACGCTAAAGAAATTAAATGCCGAAATGCCACACGACATAGCTCGCTGGGGGGCCCAGCGAAATCGGATGGACACGTGGCGTTGTGCGATTGGTCGAAGTGGAAGGTGCTGACAGAGACATAATTCGCTGGGCACAGGGGCGAAATACGTGGCATGACGTGGCGCGCTTCTATTGAGACACGTAATTCGCTGGTACGGATGGCGAATTACGTGGTCTGACAGGGCAAAGTTTCGAAATTGCGTATAAAATTTGGAAGGCCATAACTTTTGACTGGGATATCCGATTGAGGCGAAACCGGTGGCCACGCATTCGAAATTGAGAGGAGATGCCGCTAGCAAGTCCCCAAAGGGGACTTGGCCAAATTTTTTTCCCAAAAGAGGCCTCTAAGTGTCTCAAAATTATGATTTAAGATTCAATCACCCAAAAAATTCATTTTTCTCTGCTTTTTTAATTATTTAATTGGCTAATTTAAATTTATTTTTTATTTTTTCAAATACTTCTCTGAATTTCGAGCATTTTGACATATCGTACGCCTCCATCGGACATCCCAGTCAAAAGTTATGACCTTCCGAAATTTATATGCAATTTCGGAACTTTGTCCTGTCAGACCACGTAATTCGCCATGCGTACCAGCGAATTATATGTCCTAATAGAAGCGTGCCACGTCATGCCACATATTTTATCCCTGTGCCCAGCGAATTATGTCTCTGTCAGCACCATCCACTTTGACCAATCGCACAACACCACGTGTTCATCTGATTTCGCTGGCCCCTAATGAACTATGCCACGTGACATTTAGGCAATTAATTTCTTCAACATGGCATATAGGGAATTTTTTTTTGTCAAACGTGGTAATTTTGCCACTGTCTCCTTTGCGGAATGCAGAGTGTGAAGAGAAGGGATGATCCATTGATCAATCTGTCTGGCGGGTAATCATTACACTTTTGCTTGATATATGCAACTTCGACTTGATTGATTGATACCATCTGGGAAAAGACGTAATAATTTTTTGGGACACGTGATTCGATCACCCATTATCTCCAACATTTTATTTTTGAATTCGGGTCAATAACTCAATTAGAATAACTTCTTACTGTATTGTTTTTCCTTAATTTATAAAACATCTTTAAATACACTACATAATTAAGAAAAGTAAAAAATAGTAGTAATAAAGTTTTGCTATATTTATAGTGGTCAAATATATTTTTATGCTACATTTGTTAAATTGATGTCTAATAATTTAAAATCAAGTTATTGTTTTATTAACTTTGTTTCAAGGAGTAAGGTATGTGTATTTTTTTTAATATCTATAAATCCTGTGAGTCTGTAACTAAACTCAGAGCACGGAAGTCAGTTGAAATGATATTAGCAGGAAAAGTGACTAGCACCAAAAGAAAAAAAAAGTTAAAACTCAGTTTACATTTTACAAACAAAAGTAGAATATTAGTAATTGATACTAGTAAAATGTTTTATTTGTTCACATTACACTCAAGTCAATACTTGTAAACATTACATTTTACAATATTTTATTAAGATTTAATTATATAATATTTAATTAAAATTTCTAATTATTAAATTTTTTAATTAGATCTTATCATTATTTAATAACACTTTAATTAAGAAAATTAATTATTAAAAAGTTTCAATACATCTTTCAAATTTTTAAAATTATTATAATTGTATTTTTTTTGGTCAATTTCGTTAGTTTTAATAATTGTAATATTTTTAAATGATTGAAAGACTTATTGAAGTTTTTAATAATTGGGGAATTTAATTGGAGTATTTTTAAACATTGGATAACCTAATTCACCTTTTAATAATTGAATAATCTAACTGAAGTATTTTTAAACAATTAAAAGATTTAATTGAATTTTTTAATAATTAAAATATTTAATTATAATTTTAATTATAATTAAGGATCCGGTTGTATAATTAAGTCTTTTATTGACTTTGTTTTATTAGTAATTAAAAATGGATACTTTTAAGATAAATGACAACATTAAAAATGATTTAACAATGTTTATGACACAGTTAATATAAAGTATTTAAGAGGCAAAATTACAACGATCGGCAGCATTAAAATATGTTTAATGGTTATGGAGTAGCTTTTTAAGTAAGTGTACACTTAAACTATCTTTAGAGGAAAAAAGTCTACACCTGCTAAAACTTTATCATTAATTATATTTTAAGTTAATGTTTTTATTTAATAGTAATATAAACTGCCACGTCAATTAAAGAATTTAAAAAGTGAATTTTGATTTTTTTAAGGAACAATAATTATATCATTTCTTTCATAGTTTGGGAAACGATACAAGAAGAGGATATAATTAAAAAACATAAGAACTAACATGAGATCCTGTAAGCCCTTACTAGGTTGTGAGCTACAATATTAGCTTGCATATTAACAAAACTCACCTTAGAGTTTAAGAGAGTAGATAAATTTGCTTTACATTTTTGTAATAAAGCATGGTAATCAGTATAGCCTTTGAAGTTTATAACCAAATTATCAAGAACCGGTTTACAATCCATCTCTAAAATGATATTGTGAATGTTGAGTTGTTGTGTCCATTGAATTGCTTTATGGAAGGCTCAAGCTTCTGCTTCTTTTAGGGTTGGCTTGTCATTTGCGATTAATGTCATTGCTTTGAAGAAGCTATCATTGCTATCTCTCAAACATATACCAGCACCAAACAAGTTGCTATCATTGAAAATTGTCGCATCGAGAATACACTTAAAGAAATAGTGGGGAGGAGGAGTCCATTGAGTGTTGTTCTCCGACGTGCTTGATTGATGAGTTTTATGCATGCATTCCATTCCAAATAATATCAGAGTTTAGAGAGTTTATGTTTGCATCATTGAGAGAATTGTTGTGAGATCATATAAAAGCGTTTGACAAGTCTGATTCTTCAACTCTCCATCAGGATTTAAAGGTATTTGTAGTGATATTGTAGTGAATTTGCTGTGTTGTGTTATTAATATAAAAGTGTTTGGCAAGTCTGATTCTTCAACTCTCCATCTCTACTACATCGTTCACTTCATATAACTTCTTGTGCTATTAATTTTGAAGTGCATGCCTTGATATTGTAGTGAATTTGCTATGTTGTGAGGAATAATGTGCATGTGTGTTTTCTCTGTGAGGCAGACAATCTAGAACTTGTATGATTGAAGCTCAAGGCTCATTGTTTGAGATATTTCATAAGTTTACTAAAAATGATATAGGCCATCTTTGATCGTTTAAGCCTTTCAAGCTAACCCTTTCAGTATTTTATATCCCTAGTCACCCTATTTGAGCCTTAACTTTGACTTTCATTGATAAATTACAATATGCAACCCTTTGTGTTTTGATTAAAAAATCCCTTTTAAGTGTAGGTATGCATAGTTTCTAAAGCAAGTGTCATGAGGTGTCTAGTTAAAAAAAAAGGGGAGAATGACAGTGGAAAGAAAAAGAAAAGAAAAATCATCTTCTAAAGTAAGTGTCATGAGGTATCTAGTTGAAAAAGAAAAAGAAAATGGGGAATGACAGTAAAAAAAAAGAAAAAAATCATATTCTAAAGCAAGTGTCATAAGGTGGTCTGGTTGAAAAAGAAAAAGAAAAAGGGGGAATGACAGTAAAAAAAATGTTGAAAGTATTAAGTGGAGAGGAAAGTAGGAAACTATGTATATCAATACTATACTTATTTGTTTCCTATCTGACCTTATTCTTTGTTTGTTTCTTATCCACCTTGTACGTTACAAGCTTATAAAGACCTATTGATTTGGTGGCTTATGAAATATTTCTACACTAAGAGTGGAGAGCAGTCATGATGTACAAGCTTATAGAAAGCCTGGAGAATAAGAACATAGAGTGATCCTAAATATGAGCGAAAAGGCAATTTATTGCAATGTCAAGGCATGTGCTTTAGAATGTTAATTTCTTTGCAGCCTTTCATCTTTATCACTTTCTTGCTCTTCATTGTTAGCTCTATTCATGTTGTTCTACCCATATATCCCTATTCCTGCTAAGGTTCATAACCATTCTCTCCATCATGATTATTTATTTTAATCTTTTCGATGATGCCAAAAGGGGAAAAAAGGTTTGAATGTCATGTTATGGTAAATTGTTGTGAGTTATTGATTCTAGTCATAGCTAAGCAAGGCTATGGAATAGTTGAAAATCATTAGTAGATAAAGTTGAATATCATTCATTCATAGTGCATTCATAGTATATCTGTTCATTCAATTAGTACATGACATTAATTATTTGTCATCATCAAAAAGAGGGAAATTGTTGGATATTTGTTGAACTTTTTATGCATAAAATGATTTATAAAGTTTTAATGATAACAAACAATGAATGCCACATTATTAGATTTATTGTACTGATGATAATTATTTGATATTTTGAAGTTACTGATATTTTAGATTTATAAAGATCAACATAATTGATAAGATTATTTGAAGAATCCTAAAGATTGATATCATTCAAGATGACATGAAATTAAGAATATTTGTTTCTATTTATTTTTAGATTTTATGTAAGAAGATTAGAAGATTGATTTTACCAATATATTTATCTTTAAGATTGCATTCAAAAATAGGATAAAATATTTTTTAATATTGCATTCAAAAATAGGATAAAATATTTTTAAGATTATTGCATTGCATAATATAATAGAATATCTTTAAGATTGCATTGCATGATAAGATAAAATATTTTTTAAGATTAAATTAAAAAATTGGATAAAATCATATCCTTAAATTAGTATAAATAGAAACATATGTTTGTGTTTTATGCATGTATTTCATTTAAAATAATATCAGAGTTTAGAGAGTTTATGTTTACATCATTGAGAGAATTGTTGTGAGATCATATAAAAGCGTTTGGCAAGTCTGATTCTTTAACTCTCCATCAGGATTTAAAGGTACCTATTTGCTTAAGGAATAGAAGCGTAAATGTAACTATTTTATTGTATTTTTCTTCTTGACTTTGGAAAAGGTCGCAGTTGGGAAACTAGGATACCAATTCTGTCTCTATTATTGGTGAATTGAGACGTGTGACTTCTGGCTGGGAAACTAGGATATTAGTCTGGTTGGGAAACAAGGATATCAGTCTTTCTCTATTCTTGGTGAATTGAGACGAAAGTTTTTTGCTGGGAAACAAGGATACCAACTGGGATAATTGTTGTGTAAGGGTACGCTAGGAAACTAGGATACTAGGAACTCTTGTACACAAAATTATCATAGTGGAGTTGTCCATTAGATTGATTATCCAATTTGGACATTGTGGTTTTTTACCCAATTGGGTTTTCCACGTTAAAATTGATTGTGTCTTCTTTATCTCTTATCTCCATATTATTGTTTTGAGTTTGATTTTAAATTGTGAATTATTTTATAAAACTCAAGATTGATTATGTAAAAAGACTATTCCAATTATAATAATAAGAAAAAAACAACCTTAATAAATGAAAGAAAGAGACATCTTTTATCCAATATCGAAGAATTTGAACCAAGATTTCCAGATGGATAGCATAGGGTATTCGTATATCTGACTCATGATTTAAATATATCAGTTTATCTTCGAAAAAGGGAAAAATGGAATGAATTGATCGCAAATTATTATAAGATTTTACGATTTTGAATTCCCTTAAGGAAGAGATAAATAACTGTAGGGAAAATAGAATCTCCACGACGACAACAAAATCCTCTTGAGTTCATCTGGGACCAACACAATTTTTTGCCACAAATTTGTCTGGAGCCATATTTGCTTTGCATAAGGACATGAAATGAATAAATGGCACTCATTTTCAATATTTGAGTTGCAGCAAACGCATTCAATAGGCCATTCTAGATGCTTTTTCTGCAAATTATGGCGAGTTGGTATGCATCCCCTAAGGAGTCTTCAAAGAAAGTGCTTGAACTTGGGTGGTAGGTGAAGCTTCCATAAGGTTGGTCGGTCACTTTATGTTTGTGTCTAGGATGTTCTCCATTGTATTGTGGTATGCACTTCTAACCGAATACTCACCATTTGTTGTAAACTTCCATATGAGCTTGTCTTCTTCCATTGTATTTAAAAGAGGAATTGATAGGATCTTTCAGCATCACTTGGCTTGAAAATATTTTTCACAAAATCATTTTTCCAAGATAAAAATTTGTGATCAATTAAATATCCCATTTTGAGGTCTAAATCTCGAAAAAATTGATTAAGAGAGATAGAGATTGGTACCATTTTTTAGCTTAGGTTGAGTCTATGCTTGAATTGAATTTTGATTGCTTATCCTCCATTGCAAACCTTCTTTCACCACTACCCATGAAGCATGGATATTACACCATACAAAACTTGGGTTATGTGCTAATTAAGCATCCAAGAAATCCATTGGTGGAAAATATTTAGCTTTGAAAACTTTAACAACTATAGTATCATGGTTGGTCATCAATCTCTAACCTTACTTCCCTAACATGGCGAGGTTAAAGGTATGCAAATGTCTGAAACCCAAACTTCCAAACTCCTTCATCATTGTCATTTTTTCAAATTGAGCCAATTTATCCCCTTCTTTTGTTTGTTGTTGGATCCCCACCAGAAAAAGTAATCATTTTTTGCAGTTCATCTTGAAGTGTAGAAGGAAGCAAAAACAAACTCATATAGTAAGTGGGGATGGATTGAGCAACATATTTGACAAAAATTTATTTACCCGCTTTTGAGATATGCTTATTAGTCCAATTGTTGATGTGGTTCCAAAGTTTATCTTTGATAAAACCAAACACTACTTTCTTTCATTTGCCAATGATGGAATAGGAGTCTTAAGTATTTGCTAGAGCCTATGCTTTTTGTCACTCCAAGGAAGGCTGAGATAATGCTCCTTTGGTGTTGAGGAGTGTTGGAGCTGAAAAGAATTTTTGATTTCTGAAAGTAGATAGTTGATAAGTTGACCTGAGCAAGACCATAAGTGTCAAGGATCTCCTCAAGAATAGTAATTTCTTTATCAGTAGCCCTGCAAAACAAAAAATAGTCATCAACAAATAAAAGGTGAAAGAGGGTAGGGGCCCCTCTACACACCTTGACACCATGGATATCACCTCTCGTCTCTCTATTTTTTAGTAAAGTTGATAGTCTCTCAGAAGATAAAAAGGTAGGGTGGCAGTGGCTCACCCTATCTAAGACCTCTCCCGGAGAAATTTCCCTATAAGATCACCATTAACAACAATAGAGAATGAGACAGTTTGGAGACAAAGTTTCATCCAAAAGACCCATTTTTCACTGAAACCCATTTTTCTCAAGGACATCAAAATGAAAATTCCAGTCAAACTGGTCAAAGGCTTTGCTAATTTCAATTTTGAGACCTCTCCAATCTTATCCTTAGTTTTGCATCTCATGAGTAGATAATTTCGAAGGGAAGAAGGATATTATCCAAAATGAATTTGTCTTCCACAAAAGCTGATTGTTCTTGTGAAATGCATTTGTGAAGGATGGTTTTGAGACGATTTACTAGGACTTTGGAAATGATTTTGTAAATGACATTACAAAGGGATATAGGTTTGAAATCTTTACTGTGGTGAGATTTGATTTTTTGGGAATGAGGACAATTGAGGTTTGGTTTATCTGAGGGGGTAGGTTTCCTGTTTCAAGCCATATTACACCAGACTGGAAAAGTTCCAGGCCACACAAATGCCAATTTTTTTTAAAGAAAGTTGGGTTTAATCCATTAGGGCCAGGAGATTTATCAGAATCCATTTGAAAGAGAACAATTCTAAATTCATCAATAGTAAATGGGGCCAAAAGAGATTCATTTTCATAAGAGGAAATACATATGGGAATTTTATTGATAATATGGCCAAAATCATTACAATTATTCTCAACTTGAAACAAGTTTTGGAAATAAGAAACAACAATATCAGAAGTTCCATTGTGGTCATAGTTTATGATCCCATCGTCAAGAATCAAAGAAGAGATTGTGTTGGAAATTTTCCTTGCATTTGTAGAAGCATGGAAAAATTGGAATTAGTGTACCCATCCTTTAACCATAAAATCTTTGCTCTTTGCCTCCAATATGGATCTTCTTGTGCTATGAGGTGGCCAAGTTTTTTTGAGAGTTCCATATATGGATTATCTCTATCACTTTGGTTTGATTTTCAAAGAATGTCAAGGTTATTTCTACAAGCATCAATTTGATCTCTGAATTGCCTCCTTAAGTTCCTGTCCCATATATTCATCTCATCAGTACAAAAATGAACTTTAGATAAGAAATCACCTTGACTTGCCTTGACCCATCCTGTTTTCACCATATCATTGAGTTTAGGCTCTAATAACCAAGAATTTTCAAAATGGATAGGTTTGTGAAAAAGGCCACCTTTTTTTAGAATCCAATTGATCAAAATAGGAGAGTGGTATGATTTTTTTTGTCAATAGATGAAAGAAGGTCATTGAAGTTGCCAAAGATACACCAAGGGAGAGATGTATCTTGGGCTAGAGAGCGCAATAGGTTCTAAGAATGTTGCCATCTATGTCTTTCAGGGCATCCATAGAAACCTATCTGCCTCCAGGCAAGGAGCCCAACTTGACGAACTTCTACGTTTATTAAGTTGGAGGAGAAGTTGAGAAGGTGACAGTTGAAGGGTTCCTTCCATTAGAGAGTCAACCCCCCACTTCTACCATAAACATCTACAAACAAAAATAAGAATTAAAGACAAGAAGGGATTTTATTTCATCAATACGAGTTGAATGAACAAGTGTTTTGTAGAGAAAAAGAACGTCCACTCGATAAGATTGAACAAGGTCACGGAGAATGAGAACTGCACTCGGGTTACCCAAACCTCGACAGTTCCAACTTAGAAAACTCATCTTCCCTAGCGGGCTTAGCTAACCAGGGCCCACCATTGAAAGAGAATTGTCTTGTTTAGGATTTGAAAGAAGTTTTGGAGATGGGGTAGGGTTTGTAGACATGGTAAGGTTTGGTGAAGGGATGGTGATAGGTGAAGGGGAGGGAGTGTGTATCATGGGATCATCAATATCAGATGGATGGTTATGGGATTCTACGTTGATTTCTATTGAATGGACTGCCAATCTACGTTTATTGTTATGAATAATCAACTCATCATTTCCATTAACATCAGAAATAATTGCTAAGTTTTTTGCATTGGAACCGTGAGTTAATGCAGATTTATTGGCATTGAAGTTGGAGGTTTCTGGTCTAGCATTGAATGTGGGGTTTCAATTTGAACTTTTGAAAACTGAAGCGATGAATTCATAACATGTGAGTCTGCCTCATCATTGGTTTTTATGGAATTATCTCTGCATTTATTGCCATCGCTTCCTTGTCTGCTTCCCATCGGAAATTGCCATGCAAAAGGTTTGTTGGCGTCGCGTAAGTATGGAGAGTCCGCTGCACCTCCGTTTAGACGATTTTCTGTGCCCAAATCCGATGACCAGCCACCGTTTCCATTATCATGATATGAGAACAATAAATTGAGGCAATGTTCTTCAGTGTGGCCCAGAATTCCACAGAAACAACAAAATGGACCAAGCCTTTCATACTTCATTATGACTTATTTGAGGTCTCCCCCAGGCTTTCTAATTTTCTTTGATCTGATTAGAGGTTTACGAACATCAATAAGCACTCTAATGTGCATAAAAGATGGCAGAAAATTTGCGTTGTTCTTCTCAACATATTCTAGGAATTAGCCCATAAAATTTCCTAAGCTTTCACCCACTTTTTGTGACATGAATCCTGCTGGTAAATGGTGAATTTGTATCCAGAAAGGAACATAAAAGAAAGGAATTGTAGATGGGTCTTCTCCTTCTTTAATAGCTCCAACGATCAACACATTTTTTATCAAAGCTCCATGGTCCTCCTTTCAAAACTCTTTTGTAATCAATACTATGATAGAACTGGAAGAGAAATCTCCCAGCAGCAATGTCAGTGATGGTCATCCCCTAAAAAGGTTTTCACACCAAAGACATGTGCTCATTCATTATTTGGTTGTGGATGTTTTTATCTAATAGGAAGCGACCAACCAAACATAAAGAGAAATCTAATTTGGATTTTGTGGGTGGGTCGAAATTAATCTCTAATCTGAGGTCCTCATCATCGATATTGTAGGTTTTCAATATTGGGAGTCTTCATTTTAGCAGGGAAGAAAGGTTACAAGTGAAGGTTAAGAGGATGGGTGCACTCAACAATGGTGTTCAAGTTCAAAAGCTCACTGTGTAACAGTGTAAGGCAAAGCTCTCATGAGAGAGGAAGCATCTCACTAGGGAGAGAAAATTCACATCACAAAGTCTCACCTGATCTCATACTTAGTAATATTTTGAATTAATGATAAGAATATTGATGATTAACCTTCCTTTTTAATTGAAAAATACTTCAACATTCCTATTCACTTTTTGGTTTTTATTTAGAGTAAATTATCATTTTAATTTATGAAAGAGTATAATACTCTTATATTATTCTTGAAGTAAATTTAAATAATTTTTTGATGGTGCAGTCTGCTTAAAATGACTGTAATAATATATACTAAAAATAACATTAAATAAATTTTTTATCATCAAATATTAATTTTTAATTTGATTAGAAATATCAGTAAAGTAAAGAGATTCAAACTAGTGATCTATCTCCCTCCCTTATGTCTTCTCTTTTCAAATATTAGATCTATTTTATATTTTTATATTAAACAATTAAATTTAGAATTTGAAATAAAACAATGAAAAAAATTTATAAGAGTGGTGACATAATTTGAATGACAGATTTTTCATCGCATCCCCAATAAATAAACATATCATTTAATAAATATATTGGAAAAGTTAATATTGAAGAAAATTTTTAGTTATAGAAATATTTATTGTAATTTTAATAATAAAATAACAGTAATGATGTCGATGGGTCTAGGAGATAATTTAGACAAGCGAATTTTAAGAGAAATTAAGAGTAGTACATGTCTTATCCTGGTAAGCCAACACATATGATCATTTTATTCCAATAAATTGTTCAGTTTTTTACAAGATGTCCCGTAGGACTCTCTCAATCATCAAAAGTGAGCAGCATGTTAAGGAATGTGTCTATTTTGATTATTTAACGGTGTAGATATCCTTGGAGTAGAGTATTTATTTCATTGCATGACCACTAATATTATCATTGCGTGGTTGTACCTTTTAGTTGAATTATAATGGTGATACTTGATTGTTAAATTACAATGGTTGCATATGTGATGTTCTCGGGTCAAGATCATTTCAATTTCTTCAATTACTAAAATTTTGAATAAATAAATGAAATAGACATGATACACATTAAATAAATTAAATAAAGAGTACCATTTATTTTATCAAAACCATAGAAATGGAAAGAAAAAGAAATTGAGAGGATCATTTTCCAATGTTCTTTTATGTGATCAGTTTAATGTTACTACCACTCATTTACAAATACCATGTTTAAAGATAATAAAGCTTAAAAGTTTGTTAACAATTTAGTTTTAAGCAGTATTTATGCGGTAAGTTTACCTTGTATTGCAACACTTGGTGGTGTGACTATAATGATCTCAAACATCATGTTTGTAAGTGCAGATGATCAAGTATACTGGATTTTTCTTTTGGAAGCATCATTAATAATTAATGATAGAATAAATTACACATGTTTTTCCTAAATTAAGTTCAATAAAATTATAAATGTCTCTCTTCTTTTTGACAAACCTATATATGTCTCTATTGAGGTTTAAGAAAATTACATATGTTTTCTTTGAGGTTTAAGCAAATTATACATGTTTCTTTCTATTTTTAAAACCTACACAAACCCTTAAATGTCGTCTAAGCATTTGACAATAACAAGTCATGTGTGTATGTTTTTCGTCCTCATAAATATGAATTTTTTTTAAATTAGTAACTTCAAATTTTTTGTCTATTTTACGTCCTCGCAAAATTTAAAACTATTACTTTTTGTTTTGAAGTCAGGTTCAAATACATCAAGACTTACGTATATGTTGTTGTAGAAAGTATTAAGTTTTTAACTTTTCTACATCAATTATATGTACAGAACTATGTTTAGTTACATTCGAATCTACGTGTACATTATTGTAGAAAGTGTTAGATTTTTTAAACTTTTTTACACAAAGTAACAAATAAATTTTGTGAGTATGAAAAATAGATAAACTTTTTTAGAGTGGCATATTTTGAATATTTCTATATTTATGAGGAAAAAAACATATTTTAACATTTTTTAATCAAAATTGTCAAGTACATGACTCATTAAATGTTTAAAATGACAATTAGCAATGTTGTGTATGTTTTTAAAAACATAAGAGATATATGTATAATTTCCTTAAATCTCATTAAAAAAAACATGTATAAATTTTACAAAATGAGAAAAAATATATGTAAGTTTTACAAAATGAGAAAAGATATGTTATTTTTTTAAACATCATGAAAGTCATGTGTAATTTACTTTAAAGGATATACACGAACGTGAATGATTTTATTTTTATCATTACGAAAGTTGTATACAATATTATAGGTTATTGTTAGTGTTGAATTTGGTAAGGCTGTATATGCTAACGGAATGTTTAAATAGCATGAGACAAATTATTTTATTTAGCTTATTTTACAATTCTTGAATGTATTTTGAAGTTATGGGTTATTTAGCTGTTTTTTTTTTCTAAAGAAAAAAAAGTTTCATAACTATTTCTATCAATAAATTAAATAAAAATTTATAAATAAAGTTAAATAAAATCTTTTGTGCACAAAATGAAGTATTATCATATAGTGACTGTCAATTGTTATATATTTTCAAAATTGGATTGGACCAGTTAACCATAAAGCCAATAAATTGATATAGTATTTGATCTAAATAAAACACCAATCAACTTTGAGACCAAATAAAGAATTGAAACATTAGTCAAACGTTGGTCATTAAAAATGCTTAAATTGTTAATGAATCAAAAAGTATTTTCTCATTTTCTTTTTTCTTTAGATGCAAACTTATTATTGTTAATGAATATTGTTTTATATTAGTTAATAAATTGTTGGTCCAATTAGTATTAAATTTAATCCTTTTAAGCAAAGTCTTTGGTTCAAACATGATAAATAAATAAAAATGTGATTAGAAAAAGATATTTCACTAAAAGAAGTAAGTCGGATTTTCTATCAGAAATTAATTATCAACAAAGCATATACTCAACAACAACAACAACAATGTCATGGGTACTTTTTTTTTTTTTCTATAGTAACATTACTTTGGTTCCAATAGAATTACGCTTGAATCTCTTAAATATGATTTCATGTTCAAATTTTCTGCATTAAAAAACATAAAGAGAGATTCCACTAAAAAGATGAACAAAGTTGATGGTTACTTTACACCAACCATGCATTTATTAGAAGTCATATATATTGTGGACTAATTTGTCAATAAATAGTGTATATATAGTTTCAGGATCACTCTAATATTAAGTGTCATACTTTAAGGATCAAATTGTCATTATGTTTAACAATTCAATTAATTTATTACAATAATTATACATTTATTAACTAAATTGATCATTTTAAAAATATAAAAATTAAATGATCAATAAATGCATAGTTCAAGCCTTCAAGGAATAAATGGGCTAATTTTTTTAGGCTTAATGTAACTTTTGGTTCATGATGCTTCACAATTATTTTGCTTTAATTCATTAAGTTTTAAAAGTTTTATTATGGTCTTTTATGTTTTTGAAATGTATTGTTTTAATTATTTTTTTTAATATTCGTTAGAAATCTTAGTGTTCTATTAACTTTTAAATTTTTAAAAGGACCAAAATAATACATTTTGAAAACATAAAAGATGAGAATGAAATTTTTAAAACTTAATATACCAAAGTGAAATAACTATGAAATATAATGGATCAAAAGTAATATTAAGCATTTTAAAATAATTAACTTTACATAATAATGATTAAAAGTCACCACTGTCTCTATTTTATTTTTGAAAAATGAACAACTAAAAAAGTTATCATTTTCTCCAACCTTTTCCATATTTGAAAAGGTAAAATATGTGGCACCACACAAATCGAACAGTGTCAGTGCATAATCTTGTTAGAACCATCAAAAATTTCATCCACGTAGGGAGGTTTCGACGGAGATGGAAGAGGGGGTGGGACATCAATCTTTTTAGGTCGATGGCGAGAGGCAAAGTAGCCTAAGGAGAAGAGACCCTTACCCATTGGGATTGAGAATAATCAGTGCATGAAATTATTATTATTATTAAATGATTAAAATTAATGAAGGGAATAATACTAATAATAATATGAAATTGAAGTTGTTGTCGTTGGTTGAAGATCTATCTTTCTTCGTTTATTTAGTGATTTTTAATTTTTTAAATAAAAATATAGTAACAAATTTTAGTCATTATGTTAATTTAATTATTTTAAAATTAAAAACATTGGCGAATATTAAGTTTCTTACCAAAAATGATAAATTTTTAAAACAAAAGATTCAAATGAAACTTTTAAAATATAAAGTATTAAAATGATATAATTATGAAATATAATGAAGTAAAAATAACATTAAATTATTTTAAAAATTAAAATTTAACGTACCACTAATATTTCTATCAATTTTTTTTAAAAAGACAAAAATAATATATTTTAAAAGTATAACAAAATAAAATAAAACTTTAAAAACTTTAACATATTAAAATGAAATAACGATCAAATAATAAAACAAAAAAGACATTAAACACTTTTTTTTTATCTCTCTATTATGTCTTGCGGACACGATGTGGATGTAGGCTATGTTGCTGACAAGAGAGAGCTTAGGTGTTGAGAAGAAAGAAGAATGATTAGTCGAGTGGAGGAGTTATGGCCGTTGATGGATGAAAGTGATAAAAAGTGTCTGAGAAGGAGCATCGCTGGACCTACCAGACGTTGATGTGTGCAGCTAAGGTTATAATGCGCACGTGTGACAAGGCGCCGGCAACGCCACCGACTCTTTTCACTCCTTGTTCTTGTTCTATTCATTCTATCTTCTATACCCATTACCCATAGTCCCATACCATTCTGATTTGACCTAATTGACATCTGTATCCTTCCCTCGTGCTCCTGTTTCCTGTTCTGTTTTTAGTTTTCGTGATATTTTTTTCTTCTTTTGGAGACTCATTTTTTGCATGTCACTTACAAAACAAAAACTTGGAGTACTGGTCCTCCAAATTGCAGTACAGGGTGGCCATGGGTTCCACCCGATCTAATGACCCGATCATCGACTTGGTTTAAATTTTAAAATTATAAATTTGATGGCATCGGTTTAGATATCGAGTTTGAGCCTGTTTAAAGGTTGCCATATATTTGAATATGGTGTTGCAAATTGGATTTAGACATGAGCTCTCTCTCTATGAGCTGATTGTTTTTCAGAAGAGAGTAATTTTGTCAAAAGTAGCAATTTCTGTAGAGTTTTGCAAAGAAAGTTGATTTGGTGAATTCATATATTTCGTACAATTTTATTATTAATTTTAACTCAAATGAATTGTTGAAAAATAAACTTTCTTTCCTTTTCTTGGATATCCATACTTTATTTGTTCTTCTTTTGTTAGAAACTACCAGGCCTTGCTGTTAAACCAAAATGCCCGCGTGCAATTTCCTAAAATATGTAGTTCAACTGTTGAAACAAATAGAAAATTTCAATTTTTTAGTAAAAAGAAAAATATTATACACAGAACATTGTTGAAGTATATGAAAATCTCATTTTACTTATCACGAAAAACAAAAGAATAAGGTTTCAACAAATGAATGATGTATTACTAGTTTTCTTAACGTGCTGACCGGAAAAGAAAGGAAAAAAAAAATAGTTTTCTCAATGTGCGTTGTGTGTGTATTCTATCGTGTGGATTAAATAGAATTCTGAATATAGGCCCCATAGTGAAAGCTACAAACAAAATCGCCGAACCATTCATTTCCACATTCGTATTGATCAACATGTGTTTGAAAAAATTGATTTGGTGATTTGTAGACCAACATGTTTTTGGATGGATGAAGACAAAGACGCTTGTTTGAAAAATTCAAATGTCTTTGTTTCTTTTGGGACTTCAAGAGTGAAGAAGATGGAGAAATACATTGTATTTGGATTCTCATTTCAGTTTTTGTATACATGAAAGTAGTAACATTAATTCCTGTCACGTGGAAGCCATATGATATACTTAAGGTGTCACATTAGTGTCTTTGACCCCATTAATCAATGAAGGTTAACAAAGAGACTAATTTAGTTGATGATTCATAATTTTAAGAATTATTTTGATATTTTAACAATTTTGAAGACTAAATTGACGTTACATTACAATTTTGAGGAAACAAAAAATGATGATTCACTAAAAAAACTTGGTTACATATATTTGGTCATTGTAAAAAAATAATAACAATAAATATAACTTATTAGAAGATTTACTCTTAATATTTAAAATATATAAATATATCTGTTTATTTAAATAGTTAAATGGTACGGTTATTAACTAATTTTTAATTTTAATCATTCATATACATCATATATGACCTAGATTTATAATTATTAAATTCTTAAAATTGAAACTTCTCTCATCATATATATATATATATATATATATATATATATATTTCTATATTTATAAACTTATTTATTTTTAGTATATAATACACTTAATACAATTAATTTATATACTATATGATAAATTTATTAACATTCATAATAATTAATTTAAAAGAACACTTTAACGTAATTTCTAATTAATTTAAAAATTTAAATTTCTAAGAATGATATTGCATCACAATTAAACTTTACTATCATGTTAACACAATTGAGTAATGTAATTTCCCCACGTAAGATAAATGCTAATAATGTAACAATACATTTTTTAACATACTTTTTTTGAATATATATATATATATATATATATATATATATATATACTCTTTTATTGTTGAAATTTATTAAAAATGATAAAATTTTGTAGATTTCACGTTATATTTAATGATTTTTTCTTCTAATTTTATATTTTTTAATAAATTTTAATCAAATAATATTTGAAAAAATGTATTCCTAATACTTCTAACTCTGTCTATGTGTGTTTGCATATATGACCTGTCCCAAGTCAGGATAAAGGATGATGGTTGGTGTCAGGTGTTGCAAATCAACGATAAAAAATAGTTATTTTTATAAGATGAACCATTATGATATTTCGTTGGGGCGTATCCTTCATAGTAATGCATTACATCGAACCCCCAGTCTAACGAAAAATGGGTTAAGGCCCTTGCCGCAAGGCAAGGAGTTGCATTGGTCCCGGGATGCAGTGATAAGTGAGCTAGGATCCTTGCCTCAAGGCAAGGCGCTAGGTCTTCACCCGAATTTGGTGACAAGTAGGTAAGGATCCCGATACGCAGATGGTCGAGTGTGGCGGGTAAACACCGCTCAGGGGTTAAAGATGCAATTGGGAAGTTGGAACATAGGAATCTTAACTGGTAAATTGAGGGAGTTAACATATATTTTTGCCAGAAGGAAAGTGAATATTGTTTGCTTGCAAGAAACTAAGTGGGTTGGAGAAAATGCAAAGGAAGTGGATGACACCGGTTTCAAGTTGTGGTATATAGGTATAAATAAGAGTCGAAATGATGTTGGACTTATAATCGATAGAAGTTTTAGAGATAAAGTTGTTGACATCAAAAGGAAAGGCAATAAGATTATGCTAATTAAGCTTGTAGTGAGTGATTTCATTTTAAATATCCTTAGTGTGTATGCATCCCAAGTTGGACTGCAATCAAATGATAAGAACCAATTTTGCAAAGACTTGGAGGATGTTTTGAGAGGGATACCACAAGAGGAGGAGATTTTTCTAGGAGGTGACCTAAATGGTCATGTTGGTAAAAGCAGTGGATGTTTTGATAGAATTCATGGAGGTTTTGGCTATGGGATGAGAAATGAGATTGGAGAAAATATCTTGAACATTGTAGTAGTCTACAATTTGATGCTGGCGAACACCTTTTTTCGAAAAAGGGAGTCTCATCTTATCATTTATCATAGTGACCAAAATCATAATCAAATTGATTTTTTTATAGCTCGAAGAAAAGATAGAAATTCTTGTATCGATTGCAAGGTCTACCCTGAAGAGTGTGTCGCTATGCAACATAAGTTGGTAGTTTAGAGGTTTGATTCAACAAAGTACTTAATATGAGGAAGAGGGTCCAAAACCCAAGGATAATAAGATGATTGAAGCTAAAAGAGGAAAAATATATAGATTTCAAGGAAAACATGTTGCGTGAAGGACCATTGGAGCCTGTTGGAGAAGCAAGTGAAATATGGAATGTGGTGACTAAGTGTATCCAAAATGTAGGAAGGAAGGTGTTGGGAGAAAGCAAAGAAAACATATTTCTTACAAAGGAAACATGGTGGTGGAATGGAGGGTGCATGAGGCAATTAAACAGAAAAATGAATACTTTAGATCTATACATAAAAGTCTCAATGATGAGAACTTGCAAAAGTTTAAATTAGCGAAAAAAAATGCAAAGAAAGCAGTGCAGAAAGCTAGAGGCAAGGTTTTAGCCAATTTGTATAACAATCTTGGGAGCAAGGATGGTGAAAAAAGTATATACAAACTTCCAAAAATGAGGGATAAGAAGAGTAAAAACCTCACTCAAGTTAGATGCATCAATGATGAAAATAAAAACTTTTGGTAAGAGATGGAGATGTAAATGGAAGATGAATGAACTACTTTAACAGACTTTTTAATGAGGATGACGATAAAAGTGAGGTGGACTTGGAGGACGCTTACAATGATCCGAATAGAATATTTGTGTGCAAAATTAATTATACATGAAGTTAAGGAGACTTTAAAGAGGATGAAAAATAATAAAACTTTGGAACCTGATGACGTCCCTATTGAAGTGTAGAGAGCTTGGGGGACTAGAAAAAAATGTGAAATCTGCCGACAACAAGGACATAACAAAAAAATTGTCCTAACATACATTCATCTTCAATTTTTTCTTAAACAAAATTTATTCTTTATGTATTAAACCAAAAAACCAATAATTTTTTGGTTATTCAAACAAATTATTTTAAAAAAATTTGAAAAGTCAAGTCATTAACAATCAATTTCCTATTACATTTTTTTAAAAAAAAAGTATATAATAATAATAATAATAATAATAATAATAATAATAATAATAATAATAATA
>CM023960.1:7778722-7808699 GCA_013407115.1 Glycine latifolia
TAAAATAAAATAAAAACCAACAGTGAAAAATCGAAAATTTAACTCCCAACTTCTCACCAAAACAAAATTAACCTACATTGGTACAACTTGTATATCGGGAATGAAAATAAAACTCATTTTGATAATTTCTACACTTAAAAAAATAGTCTTTAACTATCAATTATTAGGGAATATCCTTGAGGAAAAAATATAATAATTTTATTAATTTTGATAATATTTTTAAAATACATATATAAAAATTAATTTCTAAATAATTAATATATATCAATATATAACCCTATTCGTGTTTCTCATCCCTATTCATGTTTCATTTTTTGTCGAAGGGAGTATGGAGAAGTTCTATCCAGTGGAGGAAGAGCAGGACGAGTTGGTGTATCATGTGGAAGGAGTGGCGAGGATCCAAACAAATCGTTCACAATGTTTGGTTGGAAGGTTATCCAAACCCATATTATGAAGGAATGGCTAGCTGTGATATGGCGATCAGGCAAAAGAGTAACGATCAAAGAAGTGGAGAATGGTCTATTTATCTTTCAGCTTTATCATGAGGTGGATTTCAATAGGATCATGCAGGACGGTCCATGGTTGTTTGACAACCACACATTGGTGCTGGGGTGTTTGGAGGAGGGAGATAATCCAAGGCAAGTTTTGTTGTTTCATTTGCCAATATAGGTGCAAGTTCATAACTTGCCTGCGGGTTTTATGATGGAAACCATAGGACCCAACTTGGAAAATTTCATTGGTGAGTTTATGGAATATGATGGCAAGAATAATGAGGGGTTTTGGAGATCATATATGAGGATTAGGGTGTTGATTGGTGTCCGATTACCTGTGAAGAAAACAAAGAAAGTCAAAAGGCCGCAATGGGAGTGGAAGCTAGTCACATTTAGATATGAGAAACTGGGAAATTTTTGTTACCTATGTGGGAGAATTGGTCATGTGGAGAAGCTCTATGATGACCTTTTCTCAATGACACAGGACGATGGAAATCGTGAGTGGGGGTCGGAGATCAAGGCGGTGTTGCAGCGGGGAGGAAATACTGGAGGAAACCGTTACCTTAGAGATGATGGTGGTGCATTAATTGCGGAAAATAATCATGATATTACAATTCAAGGATATCAGAATAACCATGGGAAATTAGTGGTAGTACTTACAAAAAATACTGCCACTGCCACTGACAAAGCGGTTATTAAAGTGAAGGATGCACTAAAGATTTTGCTCCAAAAAATCTCTAATTAAGCAATGATTAAAAGCCAAAGGTTAATATGGTAACAGGAAGCACGAGTCACGTGAGTTTGGAGGACAAAATGAAGGGGGAGGATACTTCCTTGCTGGAAAAAAAAAGTTGAAGGAATATCAGTGGGGCGGAACTTATGGAATATGACTCAAATAACAGAAGTACATAGGAGAAGACTGGAACAACCATCAACAACGAAGGTAGTTTTTTTTTTTTTTTATTGGCAGGTCCTGGCAGACAAGCATGCCAGGAGAAATGAGTATCTTAAGCTGGAATTGTCGCGGGATGGCTCACCTGAGTGCAATTTTGAGTATTCAAGACCTACTAAGTAAATTTGATATTTTGTTTTTGCCTGAAATATTGTATGTTGTGTCTAGAGTTGAAGTAATGAGGGTGAAATTGGGATTTGAAGGTGCATTTGGGGTGGACAAGGTGGGCAATAGTGGGGGTCTGGCTTTATTTTGGAATAACTGGTACATTTTTAAGATTAAGATTTATTCTAAAAATCATACTGATTGTGAAATGGAAGGAGATGGGTCTGGAAGGATGGAGGCTTACGGGATACGGTGGACATCCGGAATGGAGTCAGCGAAGGGAGTCATGGAACCTTCTATGTACTCTAGCTTCGGTGTCGGATCTTCCTTGGAGTATTATTGAAGACTTTAACAACCTGGTATCCATGGAAGATAAGAGGGGGGAATCAATATCCAGATTGGCTATTCCAGGGTTTTCAGGAAGTTGTATTGGATTGTGGTTTAATTGATATTCCTTTAGAGGAGTATCAATTTACCTAGGCTCGCACCATAGGAACCAATCGGGCTGTTGAAGAAAGGTTAGATAGAGCAATGGCAAACACCCAATGGAAACACTACTAGAAAAATAATATTTAACATCGGTTATTTTGGATATTTAACATTGGTTTTTAACCGATGTTGAAATTGGCGACGTTGAAAGTTTAAAAGTTAATATCGGTTTTCAAAAACCGATGTTAACCAAAAGTATACAACATCGATTTTTTCTAAAAAGAAAAAATCGATGTTGCTATATAAGAAATAAAAGGTAAAAAATGTAAAATCTGATACTTCAACATCGGTTTTTTTAAAAATCGATGTTAATTTATTTGACAGCATCGGTTTTCTAAATAAAACCGATGTTGTTGTTGAAGAAAGGTTAGATAGAGCAATGACAAACACCCAATGGAAAGACTACTAGAAAAACAACATTCAACATCAGTTATTTTGAACATTTAACATTGGTTTTTAACCGATGTTGAAAGTTTAGAAGTTAACACCGGTTTTCAAAAACCGATGTTAACCAAAAGTATACAACATCGATTTTTTCTAAAAATCAATATTGCTATATAAGAAATAAAAGGTAAAAAATGTAAAATCTGATACTTCAACATCGGTTTTTTTAAAAAATTGATGTTAACTTATTTGAAAACATCGATTTTCTAAATAAAACCGATGTTGTTGTGATGTAACATCGGTTTCAGATAAAAATCGATGTTGTTTCTTGACAGCAACATCGATTTTCATTAGAAAACCGATGTTGTTTCTTGACAGCAACATCAGTTTTCTAATGAAAACCGATGTCCCTATGTATGTAACAATATCAGTTTTCTAATGAAAATCGATGTTGTTACATCACAGCAATATCGTTTTCAATGAAATCTGATGTTGTCAAATAAGTTAACATCGATTTTTAAAAAAATCGATATTGTAGTGTAAGTTAACATCGATTTTTAACAAAAATCGATGTTATTTTTTTTCTCATTTTTTTAACAAATCCTTCCTTGCAAGGGTAAGCCGCCATACACCCTCCATGGATATCCATGTATATCCACACACAATGACATTGTTGACATCAACATTATCTCTCATCAATGTCATTATCAACCTCAAGATCATATCATCTCAATATCATCATCATGCATATCAATATTATCTCATTTCTACATCATCAACTACATCAAGGACATCTCAATTTCAATATCATCAACGACATCACAAGCAATCACATTTCACATCTATACTTAATACATATGCCTGAGATTCACATTTCTCAGGTCTTCAGACAACCCAAATTTTATACATTCACAATTCATCATATCACCAGACTGATATTTTTAGGAAAATTCTAAATTAAAGAGGAGGACTACAATATATAAAACACACTCTTATGCCTATTTTAAAAATTTAATAAAGAATTAAATAGGAAAACATATTATAAAATTTTGCGCAGAATCTACTCTGTAATTAAGACTTTTCCCAAAAATCCAATCAATTACAACAACATCATTCACAATTTTATCCATCAACAATAATTTCACCGCATCCCATTAGTTAAAAACATCATTTGTCTTGAAAATAAGCACACACACAGGGACAAACACACATCAATCATAGATACATCGCATCCCATTAGTTAAAAACTTAGTTTTTCTAGAAAATCAGCACACAGCAGGAACATGCAGATGTCCTCATAGTTGGACTCCCTGACCCCCAACTATGGTATCTAAACTATTACCAACATAATAAACTCCCCTTACCTAACTAGGAGTTCTCCTGTTAAAACCTCACAGTGTTGTTTTGGAAATCCTTCAATATGCGTGTTTTCATCCAAACACAAAGCTCTATATACCAAATAGAAGACAATTTAATATAGATTTCAAAGGTAAGATCAATATTAACATTTGAGGTCAAATACCTACTCAAATAAAAAAGGGGCTAAAAGGGTGTTTTGGGAGTTTACATCAAAAGACATCATTTTAAAATTTCGATCACACCAATGTGATCGGGGTTCAACATGGATCACAAAAATGACATCAATTTCATAAAATGAGACTTTTACAACATCTCATTTTCAAAGGATTTTTCAAAGGAAGTGTAAAAATCCCAACAACGGTACCCAAAACACAAGAGACACTAATAGAATCTTAAACTAGCTAGGAGAAGACAAAAGAAACTAAGATTACCTCAAGGAAACCAAGAATGAAGGATTGTGAGATCCATTCTCTACCGAAACTTCAAGAGGATTTTCGAAGATTCCGCTCCAATTAAATTGTTCCTCTCCGTGCAGTGGTCTCGTGGCAAGCAACGACAGTCCGTGGTGGTTACCGGTGGTCTTGGGTGGTGGAGGATGGTGGTGGGAGGTGGGTTGGCTATTGGGAGGAAGAAGGAGGCAAATATTTGTGGTTTGGAATGCTGCTGCACTATTTATCACTGCCTTAACTCGCCCAGGCGAGCAAAAGTGCTTGCAAAATTCGCCTGGGCGAGCTGACCAGATTCTAGAATTTCTGCTACAGTGAAAAATTTATTTCTGTTATATGGTCAATCCCAGTGGTGAAAACTTTTATATTTGGGTTAGGAACCTACCTTTAAAATTTGAAGGTGATCTAACGGTTAAGAAATCCAGAATGATGATTTTACCAAAACAGGTTTCAGGTCAAACTCAGAATCACACAATTCAACGCTGCTCAAACAAACTCCACATAACTTGACATCTACACCAAGCAATAACACTGATAAGCGTTTGTCGTGTGGCTTCAAAACTATTAAACTAAGCTAATTCTATTGCAATCTAGGTTTAACATCAGGCTTCTTTAACAGGTACTTCAAAGTTGCATGGTCAGTAAAGACAGTGATATGGGAGCAAAGCAAATAAGATCTAAATTTATCTAAAGCAAAAAAAGTAGTTAAAAGCTCATTCTCAGTGGTGGTGTAGTTAACTTGGGCTGCATCTAAAGTGCGTGAGGCATAAGCAATGACATGGGAGAGTTTACCAACTCTCTGTGACAACACAGACCCAAGTGCATAATTAGAGGCACACATCAGCTCAAAGGGAAGCTCCCAATCTAGTGGCTGCATGATAGGAGAGGTAGTCAGCTTCTTCCTCAATCCCTCAAATGCCTCTTTACAAGGCTGGTTAAATGTAAGGTCTACGTCCTTTTGGAGAAGCTTGGACAATGGCAATGCAATCTTACTGAAATCCTGAATGAATCTCCTATAAAAACCTGCATGTCCAAGAAAAGAACGTACTTCCCGCATAGAAGCGGGATAAGGCAAAGAAGTAATCACATCAATCTTGGACTTATCGACCTCAAGACCTTTACTAGAGACCAAATGCCCTAAGACTATACCCTCATGCACCATAAAATGACATTTCTCAAAGTTAAGAACAAGGTTAGTCTTAATACATCAGTTAAGCACTCTAGAGAGACTATCCAAACATGCATCGAAAGAGGAACCATAAACAGTGAAATCATCCATAAACACCTCCATGCAACTCTCTAATAAATCAGAAAAGATGCTTACCATGCACCTTTGGAAGGTGCCAGGTGCGTTGCATAGGCCAAAAGGCATTCGGGTGTAAGCAAATGTGCCAAATGGACAGGTGAATGTGGTATTGTGTTGATCCTCTGGTGCAATATGAATCTGTATGTAACAAGAAAAATCATCAAGAAAGCAATAATGTGATTTACCTACCAACCTCTCTAAAACTTGATCAATGAAGGGAAGAGGGAAATGGTCCTTGCGAGTGGCCTGGTTGAGTCTCCTGTAATCAATGCAAACTCGCCAACTTTTGGCCACTCTAGTCGAAATCAACTCATTATCTTGATTCTTCACAACTGTGAGATCCGACTTCTTAGGAACCACTTGGACAGGTGAAACCCAAGTGCTATCTGAGATGGGATAGATGATCCCTGCAGCTAGTAGCTTTATCACTTCCTTCTTCACCACATCCAGAATAGTGGGATTCAGCCTCCTCTGTGGCTGCCTCACCGGCCTAGAGTCATCCTCCAAAAGTATTCGATGCATGCATATAGAAGGATTAATGCCAGGAAGGTCAGCAAGGGTCCATACAATGGCCTTTTTGTGGCCTCTCCAAACATGCAACAACTTCTCTTCATGCTCAAGTGACAGGCCGCTAGATATGATGACTGGAAGCTGCTGAGCATCATCTAAATATGTATATTTGAGGTGCTCAGGTAGTGACTTCAGCTCCAAGGAAGGTGGCTGAATGGAATCATCACAGGTACAATTACAAGAACCAAGATCAAAATCAGAAGAATCAGAAAAATCAGAAAGTAAATCAGAAATATCTACACTATCTATTGCAGCATCAATGATATCAATAAGAAAGACAGAATGCTCCTCTACAGGATGTCTCATGGCCTAAAAAATGTTAAACTGGACAACGTCATCACAAAACTCCATCGACAAAGTTCTTGCATACACATCAATTTTGGTCCTGGATGTCATCAAGAATGGTCTCTTTAGGATCAATGTGGAACCATGGCTAGAAGACTCATTCTCCATGTCCAAAATATAAAAATCCGCAGGGAAAATCAAATTATTAACTCGTACCAACACATCTTCAATAAGTCCAAGTGGAAGCACATCACTCCTGTTGGCCAAGTGAATGACAACAGCAGTGGGTTTCAACTCACCAAGGTGTAGTGATCTATAAATTGATGTGCGCATGACATTAATGAAGGCTCCAAGATCACACATGGCATATGCAAAAGTAATACCTCCAATGGTGCATGGAACAGTGAAAGTGCCAGGGTCCTTGCACTTCTGTGGCAAGGTGGATAGTGGCATGCAATCAACAGTCTTGCCCTGTATGAGTGTAGATACATTCCTGCCCATCTTCACTTACTCATCTCCCTTCAGCTTCCTCTTATGAGTGCACAAATCCTTCAAAAACTTTGCATATTTTGAAATCTGTTTGATGGCATCTAATAGGGGAATGTTGACTTCAACCCTCCTGAATATATCAAGTAAATCAGAATCAAATTCCACTTTCTTTGCAGAAATGGATCTAGAAGGAAAAGGTAGAGGAATTAGAGGAGTATGCTTTGGTGCAAAATCTAATTTAGCACTAACAACTGTTGAATCTGAAAGCTCCTTGCCACTCCTCAAGGTAATGACATTCACACTCTTTGGATTAATCACTGGTTGTGCTGGAATGTTGCCAGAACCTTGCTGCTGCATCTGGTTGACAGTTGTAGGTAACTGTCCAATCTGAGTCTGGAGGTCTTGGATGGTAGCACTGACATTCTGTTGAAATTGAAGGTTAGTGGTGGCCATTTGCTTCATCAAGTCCTCCAAAGAAGGTCCAGAACTGGTCTGCACAGGTTGTGCAGGTGGTGTAGGTGCAGGTTGCTGGAACTGTGGCTATTGTCTAAATGGGGGAGGTTGGTATTTGGTGGTGGCAGGTTGGAAGTGTTGTTGTAGAGGTCTGAAGGGATGCTGCTGTTGTGGTGGACTAGGACCATACCTCAAATTCGGATGATCTCTCAAACCAGGATTATAAGTGTTGGAGTAAGGATTATACTGCTGTTGAGGTCTAAATGGTTGTCCGGGTTGCATGGCAGAAACTTTAACAGCTTGTTCTGTCTCTTGGAGAGTGGGACATGTATCTATTGGTTGATCAGGCGCACAACAGATACCACAAGGTCTTGGTTGGTTGGCTGCCATCACATTCTGTTGTTGACCAATAGCAAGCTGCCTCACAAGGGATGTCAACTCTGTCAATTTGTTCTCCAACCTCTGGTTATCAGCAACCATAGAAATAGAAACTTCATTTGCAGCCTTGGATGTAGCAACACCTCTAGTACCAAATTGTTGATAATTGGCTGCCATGTTAGAAATCAATTGCCTTGCAGCAAGATGGTCTTGTCCATCAAAGCGCCTCCACTAGCTGCATCTATCATACTCCTGTCCATCAACATCAAACCTTCATAAAAATACTGAATTAATAATTGTTCACTGATTTGATGGTGAGGACATGTAGCACACAGCTTGTTGAATCTCTCCCAGTACTCATATAATGTCTCCCCAACTAGTTGTCTTATACCACAAATCTCCTTCCGGATGGATGCTGTTTTGGATGCTGGAAAGAATTTCTCTAGAAATCTTCTCTTCATATCTGTCCAAGTGTTGATAGGATCTGGTTGAAGGTACAACCAGTCCTTGGCCACACCATCCAGTGGAAAAGGAAATGCCTTCATCTTGACATAATCCTCATGAATGTCATGTGGTCACATGGTGGAACACACTACATGAAACTGCTTAAGATACTTGTGTGGATCTTCACCTGCAAGACCATGAAACTTTGGAAGCAAATGGATCAGTCCAGATTTTAGCTCATAACTGACCTCAGTCTCAGGATATTGAATACACCAAGGTTGGTAAACAACATCAGGAATAGCCAATTCCTTAAGAGTTAGGTTGTTATCAGCCATTGTATCAAGATGTTCAAAAGTAGAAGGATTAGAAGTAAATTCAGAATCAAAGTTAGAGGACACTATGCTACTGTCTAAAACTACACTATCAAAGTCATCTAAACTAATATTATGTCTGTTTAATCTATGAAATGTCCTATCTATCTCAGGATCATATGCATGTAATTCACTTGATGTGGACCTAGTTATACACAATTCAGCTCATAAGGAACAATAAACACAGACAACACAGAAATGTCAGACAGCTACTCTACCAGAACACTACTCACTATATATGCTGAAATGAAATAGAAATTGGAAAACTACCCTACAAATTTTTAAAAAAATCTAGAAAAATAACAGTGAATGTCTACAAATCATGATTGATTTTTGGATCCCTCCTGACCATGTTGATCCTTTCTAAAGTCACCTTGATACATTAATTTTCTCCACATTCTGGGAAAATTTCAACCCATTCTGAGATAGTTTGCTGTGAAATGACCATAATGTCCCTACGCAAATTGTAAAAATGGTGTTAAAACTCCTACTTAGAGGTCGAATTTGCCAATTTTAACCTAGACCCAACCCTTAAAAAGGGTTGCTTTTGTTTAAAATGGGGGATAAACTTTGGAAAACAAGTCGCAAAGCAAAACTGCACAGGTCTGAAAAATTCTGGACAGCAAAATGACACTACAAAAACAACTACACTACACAAATTCTCATCCTACTACTCCTTTGTTTTTTTGCTCTGTTTTTCCCTGTTTTTGCTCTGTTTTTTGACAGCACACATGCAACTACATCATCCACACTTCATAATGAACAAGAATAATCATGCAATTATGTAACAAAGTGCGATTGTGCAGCAAAATGTAAATATATAGTGAATGTAACTTTTTTTTATTTTTTTATATATATTACTACTACTATAAACTAATTACAGTGAATTAAAGCTAGCACACAATGAACCGTGTCTCCGGCAACGGCGCCAGTTTTGATAAGCATTTGTCATGTGGCTTCAAAACTATTAAACTAAGCTAATTCTGTAGCACAGGATTAACCTAGGTCGACTCAGAGACACAATCAATATGGTTCCAACTTCAATTCACTAATAAATAAAAGGGAGATTTTTGTCGAACAGTTTGCATGCGCTAAATGAAAATTGCAAAAATACAAACTACAATTAAAGATCAATGCAAAAACTAACAGAATTGATAACAAGTAATGTAAAACAGATTAAAGAGCATCAATCTAATTCACCAAATCAAGCTATTTGAATTATCATCGTTCTCAGAAATTTATCCTATTGTGAAAGTTCATTCAATTTCATTAGAAGCAGTTCAATCGAATTAACCCCTAAATTAATTGAAACCACAACCCTAATTGAAATATCATCCAATTAATCTGTGATTTATATTCGAAATTAGGAATGAATCTATAACCTAATCCACTTTCAATCCTAAATGCATTTATAATCATGAAAATAAAATAGCAATTGAAGAAGAAAGTGAACATTCACACAGAATTTGAAATACTAAACCAGAACTCAAATTCTTTTCTTGCTTGGGTTGGATCCTTGGATTGATTGATTATTTAGCCTTCCATGATCATCATCAATGAAAGTCCCATGAAAAAAGTACACGAAAATGGAAGAAGGGAAAACGAAAATGAAGAACAATGAAGAACAGTTGAGAGAAAATAAGAGAAAGGGTTTTGATTCTAAAAACTTAAAAAGAGAAATGTAAAACTGTTTTTCCAAAATGAAAATGTAATGTAATAATTCCTCCTAATGTCACCAATATATAGTGACTAAGTCTGAAGAAAAGAATGGGCCATGAACAACCCATCAATTCTAATTATTTATGCTATTTACATCAATAAAAGTCCAACTCGCAGCCCATAATACAAGTGCAGTAGTTTTGACTTCAAAGCTTAAAATGACCCTCCAAATGGCAGAATTGACCTCGGCTTAGTTTTGGCAAACTTGTAGATCTTTTCGTTATCTTTCCAAGGACTACAAAAACACTTAATTCAGAGTTCGGTAGAGCTCTATAGGTCTTGTCGAGGCAGATACGTCAAGTGAGCATAAAATCCAAAAATACGCAACAGTTAGCAATTTAGCCCACTAACTTGCCTAAGACAAAAACTGAATTAGAATGGGAAAATAAAAGTCCAAGAGAAGTCAAATAAGCTAAGAATGATGGAAAAATATTTAACTAAAGGCACTCCATCAAGCACAAGGATAATTTACACAACAATCATTCAACTAATCCTAACTTATCAAACAATCAAATAATACAACAATCACATCAAACATCTATTTTCAATTTATCAAAATTTCAGGGCGTTACAGCATCATACCCTGAGATTGGACAGTAGACTGCATCTGGGACTTCATTTGGCTGAAGGACATCATCAGTTGTTGAGTCACTTTATTAGTGATCGATTGCTCCAGCTCTTCCCTGATGTTCTGTTTAAGTTGATCCAAGACCTCGGGGTTCATGGACTTAGACTTGCGAGAGGTTGATTCAGTCAATCCAAAGTATTGTTTTATTGTCACACCTACTCCAGCAGCACAGACACGGCCTGGGTGCTCTGGTCGTTCAATGGCAGCAGTCAGGACATCCTGACGTCCACTGGCAGCAAAGCTACCATGTGTGGATTGCTCATCCAGGGAATCCTGCAATCAAAATAAGTAGAACATTAGTTTTGTCATTTTTAGGCTAAAATTCATTAATGACCAATGAAACCATCCTTTGACTTATAATCCTCTTTGCAATCTCACGTGCTGCCTCAGATGTCATTTGTCCTATTTTTTTCGTGCGAGTCAGCTTCCACTTCACGTATTGTCCAACAGGGGACAGAGGATGAAGGATGGTCTTCGTGCTCTCACCTTGGGCTGCTTCCTCCAATCGTTTATTTTGTTTATTCTTCATCAATCTCTTTTCTAACAAGTTGTAACCCCTGTGAGACAACACGTGAGGGGCAGTGTTCAGCTTCTAGATGGCTTGAGCCTTCTTTCTAACATCCTGTAAGAATTACATAGATAGGGCTCAAAAAAATTGCGCTTGTTTGACTTCATAATTGTGAAATTGTAAAACAATGCAACTCAGCTAACCTCCCATGAAGCGGCTCTACGACTTTCACAGAATTGGTGCCACTTTTCCTTACTGATACCGTACTTCTCACAGACAATGTCGGCATCGTCGTCCTTGCCTTGAGCTAGAGCCCATTTGGAGGTCAGGTTTTACTTAAACTGCCTCCATCGCTCTCCTACTGTCTAGAAAATTTTCTTCTTGTCCATTGGTCAGACGCTTCAGGTATATCAAATTCAGCCTATGATACAAAAAACAAGTTTAACAGTTACAATAACATTTAAATTGTATTACTACAAACAATGACATTGGATATTTAATTGTAATACTTGAATATCTTCCTAAATCAACTCCTTCTGCGCTGCAGGAACTTCCTTCTAGTTAGCAACGGTGACATCCACCTTGTCTCGAGCCACGATCCCTAGATACGTCCTTAATTTCTTTGCCTAAGGACCATTAGCCTTCCCAGTGACAAGATCCACATGAACCACTGGTCTATTAGCACCAGCAGGTCTGGTATCCAATGACCTCAACCTTGTTGCTTTCCTAGTCTTTTTCGCCGTAGACGACGAAGGTGCTGACTCAGGACGAGGAGGAGAGCTCGGTGGTGTAGTCATGATCCTGTTAAAAACAAAAACTAAAATAAGTAAAGTTAAGTGAAAAGTAATGTTACTTATGAAATTGTAAAAGTCGAAACAAGTTAATATAAAATAAAAATTACATTAAACGATGTTAATTAATTCTCCTTCATCATGGTCATTACGATTTGCATGAACGTCGTCATCTACATCTTCTCTATTGACGTCAGAAATTTGTGTCGAGAATTGACTGACACCAGTATCAAGGGTTAAATCATCATCGTCAACATTAATACCAATGGTTTTTCCATGTAGTACCACTGACCACCTTTCATCACAAGGATCTTGAACATAAAACACATGTTTAGCTTGTTCTGCCAAGATGAAAGGTTCATTTTGATAAGCTAGCTTGTTAAGATCTACCAAAGTAAATCCCAAATCCTCGGTTCGCACACCGCTATTGATATCCACCCACTTACACTTGAAAACACACACAATGAATTTAACATAATTAAGCTCCCAGATGTCATCAATGACTCCAAAGTAAGGCATGCACGCCAAATGTGGATTATGGTCATGCACAGTAGCGAAGTGCTGCGACTCAGCCCTAAGGCTAACCCCATTATTTTGCATTGTGCTCTTGTCATCTTGTTGTTTGGTGTAGAACAAGTACTTGTTGATATCGTATCCCTGCCAACTTATAACATTTTTTTTAGGCCCATCTGCTAACTTTCTCATTGTTTCAGAGGAGGATTCATCACTAAATATTGTATCTTTAAACCAATTTAGGAAAGTCTTGTTATGCTCTTTCAACAACCTATTCTTCGTCATTCTTGGATTACTCTCCTTTGAAAATACAATGAATACCTAATCCAATAAACCAAGAGGGGGGGTGAATTGGTTATTGTCCCTTTTTGAAATTTCTTACAAATCAATATACAGCGGAAGAATTAATTTGGATCGTATCTTAGATCAAAACAATTTAGAAAACAATTATCTTCACCAATCAATTAACTCTTGTGCTAAATCAAAGTTTGAATTGATACACAAATTGAATATCTCAAGAAATCAATGAAACATAAACCAAAACTTAAATGCACACAAGTTTATACTGGTTCACCTCTCAACCCCGGAGGCTACATCCAGTTTATCTTCTAACCCAAACAAGGTTAGAGTTCCACTATAACAGATCTTAGTTCTTTACAAGCAATCAACAAGGTCTCTTTCACCTACCCTAGGCAAAACTCTAAATCTACTCCCTAGATTTATCAAAAGACCTAGAACCAGAGATCCCTTCTCTGTTCAACCCCCTAGAAAACCCTTTCTAGTAATGCTTTAAAGAACCCCAAGTGTTACATGGAAAATCAACACAGATTACGGTAATTAAAAAGAAACAAAAATTACAAATAACAAAGCTTAATGTTCAAGAAGGATATCACCTTATTTTCCTTTGCAGCAAAAAGGACATGAACGAATTATACAACCTGAGATGATGTATGAAATTATTTCTTGAATCTTCTTGAATCACTTCTTTACATGAATGATCACACACAATGAGATCTTTTACTAAGCAACCATGTTGAATCTAACTCAAATGATCAACACTCTTAAAATGAAGTTTTAAACCCTTTTGAACATTTAGAGAATGTAAACACACTGATAGTCACGAAAGCTCTCTTTCTAATCTCTGTTTTTCTCAGTGACACAGCTTTCCTATTTATAAAAAAAACTGATTTAATAGACTGTAATCGATTATTTTACTATGATAATCGATTATTTAATCAACGATAATCGATTATTCCGCATACTTAATCGATTAAATTGTTCATCATAGTTCTGGAAATCTTGAACGAACATAATAATCGATTATTATGCCATTTAATCGATTACGCCAGAAATACATATATTCTTTACGAGCAGAGGTAATCGATTATAACACCAATTAATCGATTACGCCAGAATATGTGTAAAACACTACCAGGCTTATTTAATCGATTACGAGTATTTGGTAATCGATTAAACCAGTTCATCATGCTTAACTGAATTATGCAGAAGCCTTATGTAATCGATTATTTCCACAGATAATCGATTATACCAGTGTTCATAAATCTGTGTCAAGACTATTTAATCGATTACGAGAAAATGGTAATCGATTAAACTGTTCTTAAACCATTTTCCAGAAATCCAAACAAGCTGGTAATCGATTATTTGACTCACGTAATCGATTAAAACAATGTTAATTCATTTTATGCTTGTTTAGATGCACTTATACTGATCTATTCATTTGCACATATTAATATGATTATCAACCTATGTATGAATGTATGTATGCATGAATTACTTAATAGCTGCAGAAGATTATAAGGATTTATCTTAATAGACCAAGCTTTAACCAAAATTACAAATGCCATCTAATTTGAGTGGGCATGTAAAAATATCAAAACCGAATTACTTCCATCAGCCTTGATTCCTTGTCTTCAGCTTCTTGAATCTAACATCCTTCACTAACGCTTCATGACGAACTATGTATGGTAGGACTTCATTACTGTTATTCAGGACATACAAATGAGCTTGTTGCAATTCCTGTAAACCAGGTGTTATAACATGCAGCCCTTGTGAACCCTTACCTGCGACTCTATCGGCATGTCGAGCCTCAGGATGCCCAACAGGTCTTGCCTTTTCAAGGTACTATGAACAAAATTCTACAGCTTATTCTGCAATGTACCTTTCAGCTATGGATGCTTCAGGACGATGTATATTCTTTGTATACCCTTTCAAGATCTTCATGTATCGCTCGACCAAGTACATCCACCATAAATAAATTGAACCACACAATTTAATTTCCCTGACCAGATGAGCAAGTAAGTAAACCATTATGTCAAAAAATGAAGGAGGAAAATACATCTCCAACTGACACAAGATAATTGCCGCCTCTTCTTCCAAGTCATCTAACTTTATAGGGCCCACGACTTTGCTACAAATGGCATTGAAGAAAAAGCACAGACGAGTTATACCATGCCTTACTTTGTTAGGCAAAATGTCTCAAATCGCCACGACTAACAGTTGTTGCATCAAAACGTGGCAATCATGGGACTTTAACCCAATTAGTTTTAGATCCTCAACCTGCACAAGGCTTTTAATATTTGAAGAGTATCCCTGTGGCACTTTGACTTGGCACACACACTGACAGAAACTTATCTTCTTCTTTCTTGACAAAGTGTGACATGCTGGAGGCAAGTATATTTTCTTACCCATCTCAGCAAGATCTTGACGAGTGTTTAAACCATCCTTTGTCTTGCCTTGAATGTTAAGAAGCATGCCGATGACATTGTCACACACATTTTTCTCTACATGACCTGTGCTGAGTACTTAAACTGTCGTAGCGATTCATTCCATCAATGTCAAGTGCAAGCCTAAGATTTCTTGGGTCTTCGCCGAATTCCGGATACAAACAGTCAATCTTCTTCCACTGGGAGGAATCTGCTGGGTGGCGGAGCAATCCATCACAGTTTCTCCTAGATGCATGCCATGTAAGGTCTTTTGCGTCATCTTCGTTAGCAAACATACGTTTAAACCTTGGAATGATCGAAAGATACCACAACACCTTTGCGGGGGGGGAGGCGGGGGCTTTCTTTGTGCTCTCATTACTGCTACAATCATCATCGTCCTTCACTTTGTACCGTGAAACCCCACACCTGGGACATTTATGAATTTCTTCAAATTCATTTCTGTACAATATGCAATCATTAGGATAGGCATGGATTTTCTGATACTTCATACCCATCAAACAAAGTATCTTGTTCGCCTGATAGTAACTTCTTGGCAACGTGTTTTCATCTGGAAGCATATCCTGAACTGCCTGAAGTAGTGAACTGAAGCTGACCAAATTTAACACCGCTCACAACAATGTCAATGACTCTTTGCACCCTGGATACAACAGCTTCTTCGAATCACTTTCCAATGTATCATACATAGGGGCATCTGCTTGCTGAAAAGACTCATGTCCCAGATCACGAATCATATCCTCTAATCGATCTTCGATGTCAACATCAAGCGGTTCATTTTGCAACCCCCTCTGCATGTTTGTCAATTCACCATGCCATATCCATGTGGTATAATTCTTCTTAATCCCATCACACAGAAAATGTTCCCGTATGTCATCTAGTGCTTGGCATCTCCCATTCAAACAATTGATACAAGGACAAAAATATTTTTCATCCCCATCTGGTTGACTTCTTTCGGAGGCAAATTCCAAAAATGTTCAACCCCTTGCTCATACTCAACCGTGATGCAACTTGCATTCATCCAACTTCGATCCATCTAATTAATAACTCTGTGATACTCACAAAGTTATTCCATGCATGAAAACCTCACTTTTCCATTCAAGGTGTGACCGTATCCCATTCGGGAAGACATATTTTTTAGTGTATTCATATGTATAGATTGAGTCTCTTATCTTAAATTTGACAAAATTTCGGCAGTATTTCGCTTTGATCTCTAAGTACATGACATGAAAGCGGTGACATGAGTTCCATCACAGTCAAGTATGCACCTGGAGAACAAAGTGAAATTCATTGTACCGAAATTTCATCCAATTTAAGAAAAGAAACTCAACCTATACATATGAATATACTAAAAAAATATTAGTCTTCCCAAACTGTCCAAAGAGACAATTCAAGAATCAATACAATGATTAATCCAAACTGTCGGGAAGAATCATTGTAATGAATCTCAAATGGGAAACTAAGGTTCACTCATAATGAACATGAATTTTATATAGACCAATAGTCATGAATCACATAAAACAAGTTACAAAAGCATGCATTACATATAAAACCTATAAAAAAAATAAGAAAGACATTCGTAAGTACCTGAGAGGATGCTCAATGACAATCTCCAATAATGAATCTGGTGATGACGATGCAAAGAGGCAAACGACAACTACATACAAATGATGTTGAACAATGAAGATGTTATATTCGTAAAATACTAATGTGGTTGACTGCATCTAGGACAAAAACAGGGGTGTGTGACAAAGATTATATATGTAGGACACAATTGGGGCTGGTGTGAGTCTTGGCCAACACCAATAAGTCACTACTACTATCATTCATATTTTCAAAACAATCACTGATGAAGCATAGACAAACACAAGTTAAATTACCTAATTTACTTGTAGGTCAGAAAGTCAATTCTATACATGTCATTAGAAATTGAAGAATAGTAATATAGTACCTAAAGAAGAGTGACTGCTATCTTGTATTGAGCACAAATTGTTGCTTGAGCTTTTATATCACATCCACGTCACAGTTCTTTACCTAATGCAAGAAAAGATTCAGCAAAGCAAGACAAATCATATGAAAAATGATCTAACTAAACATGAGCAAGTCCAATCTTCAAACATATAGAATGAGCAACTTATTGGGGAACCTATCATATGAGCCATGACATGGGGAACCAAAAAAGGTCATTTAAAAAAGGTCTATTTACTCTAATGTCATTCACAATTCCACTAAGGTCTACTTCACAGAGATTTTAATGAACCCTAACTCTTTTAATCTCTCTACACTCTACAGCCACGTCAATACAAATGAACTCACTTTGATTGATTAAGGGTCAATTTGATTGATTAATTCCACTACAACAACCGAGCCTTTTGGAACTAAATCAAATAATGCTATTGTGCTCTCTCAAATTATCCAAAAAAAATTCTGTCACTCAACATTTTAAGTAAACAAAATCAAATTCAAAATAACAAGACCAGTATTCAGTTTACAGGTGCATGGTTCACTTGGAACAATAAGCTACCAAAGCCATATTATTCTTACTTCCCAACTGATGGTTCTTTTTCTATAATGAGGGGACCAATGATTGAGTGAGTTTCCTGCATTTACTTTTCAAATCATTCTTAGATGAATGTGTGTTTTAACTTGATTGACTAAGATAACATATGAGTCGTCTAATCCAACCTTTATCCAACAAATAAAAATGTGTGCAAATGAATGAATGAATGAATGAATATTGTTACAAATGAGTGATCTAAAGTTAAATCATTAAATCACCTTACTTTAAAAATAAAAATGCAATTTTGCTCACATGCTCATAAACAAGTTTGAGATTAAGAAAAATTGGCTGTCCTAAAACCGAATCACGGACCTAGTAAGTTTTGAAAGGTTGTTATATACAAATGAAATTCCTTTACATCGACCTGTATTGGTTTCCAAGTGTAAATTGTATTTATTCATAATTCAAGTAATAATAATATCCAAGGCCTATGTATATTTTTTAGTTTTTGGCATGTTGGATTAGACTCAACTTTCAGGTTTGATATTGTATGTTTGAATAAATTTAATGGAGCACATAATGTTGCTAGGGTTGATGCTTGTATGATGAGAGTTATTTACTGGTCATAGTGGGTTTAGTCTCCCCATACACATGGATCCCCAAATATACCTTGTAGGAAAAATTGGCAAGAGTATAAAAATGATTAGCCTCACCATACACATGAGTTACTCTAACACTCCAATTCCTACTCATTAGCTCCATGACAATGAGAAAGAGAGGTTGGATATGATAATCTAGAAACTGATCAAAGATAATAAAATCCGCCACCACTTTGGAAGCAGTCTCCAACCAGACATTCTTTTCTCTTCCTTTTTCTTAAACTTTGAAAATAGATGCAGTAGACAAAATGACCATAGACATACCTCATTTTCTCTAATATACAAAATCAATGGTTAATAATTAAGAATCATTTTAAAGCAAACACATTTGGAATCAAGTATTAAGTGAATCAATATGATGGCCACATGACCAAACCAAGAAAGTGGAACATTTATGCCTTCTGTAAAATTAAGGAACATTTAATCGTGTTTAAAATATCCCTAGAACAAATCAACTAAGGTAGCTAAATAGTGAATATACAGAGCATAATCAGTCTTCTACTATGCCAACACAATATCTCACAGTTTGCATAGAATCATAGGTGTTTGCATACATTCATATTCACATTCATGCTACAGAGAATCACAAAACAACTCAAAAAACTACTCATGCTACAAAGAATCACAAAACAAGTCAAAAACCTCAATCTATAGAGAATGACAAACTTACCCTAGCTACTCATGCTGGCTTATAACAAATTAGAAGAGAATAGAAAAGGTTTAAGCTCCCTTACACAGAGATGGCTCTTCTTGATTGAAGATGGTGAGCCTTTGATCCCTTAGGTCACGGTTTTGCTTGCAGAAGTAACTTTCATGGTTTCATGATAGAATGGTTTTCCTGAGTAACAAATACATCAATAAGGAAAATAAAATACAAAATGAAAATCAATGTTTAAGTTGCCAAACATATATACCTGGAGCGAGAATGACAGAGCAACAGTGAAGAGCGGAACGAAGGCTGAGACAGCCACACTGGAGCTTCTTAACTGCCGTGACACTAAGAGTGAGAGACCGAGAGTGACAGAGCGAGAGTGAAGAGAGTTAGATAGTGAGCGAGCGAGAGCGAGAGTGATGAAGAAAGAAATGGGTGCAAGAAAAATATAATATAAAAATTAAACAACATCGGTTTTTCAACAAAACCAATGTTATTGACATAAACTCAACATCGATTTTTTTAAAACTGAACAAAATCTATGTTGATGACTTTATGTTAACATCGATTTTCCCTTAAACTGATGTTAACATGAAGTCGTCAACATCAGTTTTGTTCAGTTTTTAAAAAATCGATGTTAACAGAGTTCGTTAACATCGGTTTTCAGTGGTTTTTTGAAAAACCGATGTTAACGAACTCACTTATTTATAAAAATGCCATCGCATTTTTTTTAACATCAGTTTTTAGCAAAAACCGATGTTAACGTAGCGATGTTAAAACTAGTTTTTTTAGTTGTGAAAGATGATTTCCCTCTAAGTAGGTTACATAATCTCATCACATCTATGTTTAACCACTCACCCATTCTTCTTAATCTTTTTTTATAAGCAATTAAGGCAGCCAAAACCTATTTTCAGGTTTGAGAATGTGTGGCTGTTGGAGCCTAAGATTAAAAATGTTGTGAGGGAAGGATGGCCCAGAAGTATGTGTGGTGACCTTTGTGTCAAGATTCGAAAGTGCTCTAAGAAATTAGAAGGATGGAGCTTAAAGGCAAGACAAGAATATAGGAGGGCTGTCGTAAGAGAGAGGGAGTTCTTGAGGGCAAAAAGGGATGTTTCTTCTATCGAGAAACTCAACACTGAAAGATGAGTTTGTTGTTGGTGCAAGAGGAAAAAATTTAGTGTCAAAGAGAAAAAAAATTTGGCTATGTCACAATGATTTCATGCAGAAGCATTAGACTGTGAAAGGAGGAATACAATAAAGAAGCTCACGAGGGATGATGGTGTGGTGGTGGAGGAACAAGTAGAAATGTGCCAGGTGGCAGTAAGTTGCTTTGATAATCATTTTTGAGCTAATCAAGGTAACTATGATCTTATTTTGCAGAAAGTGGTTCCAAGAATGGCCCAAGAGGATAATGAGTTCCTTATAGCTTCATTCACAGAGGAAGAATTAAAAGTTGCAACCTTGCAAATGCACCCAAATAAATCCTTGGGTCTGGATGGATTGAATTTGGCATTTTACCAAAACTTTTGGGAAATATGTGGTGTGAATATTCTCATGCAATGCACGGAGTGGCTAGCTAATGAGGCTCTACTAGCGAATCTAAATGACAGACATGTTGCACTGATTCCTAAGTGTGATAACCCAATCTCGATCAAAGATTTAAGACTGATATCATTGTGTAATGTGGCGTAAAAGATCCTATTGAAGGCATTGACAAACAAATTGAAAACAATTCTATCCAAGTGCATATTGGATGAACAAGCAGCCTTCGTGGAAGACAAGTCTATATCGAAGAATGTTTTGGTGGCGACAGAGATTGTTCATTACTTAAATTAGATGTCTAGAGGTACGAGAGGGGAGGTAGCTTTGAAAGTAAATATGAGTAAGGATTTTTGACCGTGTAGAGTGGGGTTATCTGGCGACGATGTTGGTGAAGAAGATGGAATTCTCGATGAAATGGGTAAATTGGATGCTTATACGCCTTAATTCAGTAGTGTATTTGGTATGTGTGAACAGTGAAGTTGTTGGTCCAGTGATTCCTAGTTGTGGCCTTAGGCAGAGGGATCCACTTTCCCTCTACCTATTTATAATCTGCGTGGAAAGATTTATGACATTAGTCAACAAGGCAATAGCCCAAGCTTAGATACATGGAATCCAAGTTTGTAGGAATGCTCTAATTAATTTGTGTTTGTTGTTTGTGAAGGATTCCTAAGAATTTGCGGAAGCGTATTGGACCCAGTACGTTTAAATGTTATAAGATCATCCTTGTCTTTTTAATCAAAAGGAGATAATTACCTCTTGAAGCATGAATGCAATCTCCTATTTTTCTTTGGTGAGTTCTCTCTTGGCCTCCTCAATCAATTATGAATGACAAATCTTCCATAGTATTCTTGAATAAGGGAGAGGGAAAATCTGTGGACACTTTTCTATTTTAGAGAGATGACGACAACTATTGTTTTTGTCTAGAGCAAATAAGATTATTATATAGGAGACTAAGAAACCTAAATGTAGGTCTCTTGGGCCCTTGCCATACACTTAAGCCCAATATCTTTTGTATAAAGAGCATTCCCAACAATCTCCCACTTGCTCTTAAGTACAAAGTTAAGCTTAAAGCCCAAAACCATGTAACTCACTTTTCATCATCAACTGAAAATGTCCTACCCTTTGTTTCAAGCTAGCAAGGGGGTCCACCATCTATTATTAATCAAGGCTCCTTATAATCAATAAATGATTATATAATTTAGTGATATTCCACTAAAGGCCCGAAGTTGAACTCCAAGATCAATAATAATAAAATATATATAACTGAATATGCATCGCCCCTTTGTAATATGTCGATAACCGATTGATGAGTTTTCTGTTACTCAATCAATTATTTATTCCCTTGAATTTTATAGTTTCTCTAATGGATTACATGCACTGGCCAGTGTCTTTAATGTCCAAGTACCGAAACATATCAAGGGGACATATCCTACAAATTCCATGTTGTTTATCACATAAATATCGGTAATCAAATAATTTTTCCTCCCAAAATACCGAGTTATTGGCCGTCAATTGGTCTGGCCTCACCCGTTGGTAAATCAAAGAATGAAATTATTCAATTACCTATTTATAATAAACTCAGGATTAAGAGCAATCACATAACTATGGTTAGCTAGAAATTTGATACTTATGACAAAACAAACAACCTTAATCAAATCTCTCCTTGACCCTTTCAATGCGAACATTAATTCACACCAATATTTTACAATGGCTTGGACAAGACCATTTCATAAAATATTGCAGCCTAAATAAAGCACCCAACTTTATTTAACAGTTGTGAACCCATTCATCAATTGTAAGAACCTATAATCATGTCCTCCATGAACGTATCCATATGACCATATACTCTAAAATTGATCCGGACCTTGGTGTTTGTAAATTTTGTGTGCATACCATAAATGAATAATAGCTCATTTATACCTTTCAAAGAAAAAAACAATGTCATGATGTCTTGCTCAAAGAGCACAAAATAAACAAAGTGGAAATTCAATCTCCTAAAGCTATAGCAAGTCTGGAATCTTCTTAAGACCCATAGATGTAACATGCCTCTCGAACACCCATTCAGGCAAACTCTTGCTAAAAAGGTCACTAAGGTTTTCTTCTAATACTTTCTTGGTTATCACTGTGTCTCCTTGGAAATCGGAGTCTATGTAACCAATGGTTTCAAGACTCCCACTAAAATAGACCAACATATAATCTCTCATTCTCCGAAGATACTTGAGTATATGTTTAACTGCTATCCAGTGTTCTTCTCCTGGATTAGATTGGAACTGACTAACAACTCCCACTTCCTGGGAGATGTTTGGCCTGGTGCACAACATAGCATACATTAGAATACCTCCATCTGAAGCATAAGGTATCCTACTCATGTGTTCTCTTTGCTCAGGAGTCTTAGGAGAATGCTCCTTAGGGAGATGAATCCCATGCCTAAAGGGTAAAATTCCCTTCTTAGTATTCTCCATGCTGAACCTGGCAAGGACCTTGTCAATGTTGGAGGCCTGGGACAATGCCAATAACCTATTCTTTCGGTCTCGTAAGAGTTTAATACCAAGAATATAATTTGCCTCTCCTAGGTCCTTCGTATCAAAATGCTTGTTCAACCAGGTCTTTATGTCTAACAACACCTCAGTGTCATTTCCAATAAGGAGTATATTATCTACATAAAGCACCAGAAGAGATATTGTTTCCTCTTGGATTCTTTTATATACACATGGCTCCTTAGGACTTTTCTCAAAACCATAAGATTTAACAGCTTGACCAAACCTAATGTTCCATGACCTGGATGCTTGTTTAAGTCCATAGATAGACCTTTGCAACTTGCATACCATGTGTTCTTGCCCTTCGACAATGAACCCTTTTGGTTGCTGCACATAGATGTCTTATTCTAAATTTTCATTTAGAAAAGCAGTCTTGACATCAATTTGCCAAATCACATAATTGAGACTTGTCGCAATAGCTAAGAGAATCCAGATAGACTTAAGCATGGCTACTGGCGAAAAGATTTCTTCATAGTTTACACCTTCTATTTGAGTGTACCCTTTTTGCCACCAATTTAGCTTTGAAGGTTTCAACCTTTCCGTCTGATCCTCTATTTCTCTTGTAGATCCATTTACACCCAATGGGTTTTATCACTTTAGGTGATTCTACAAGAGACCAAACTGAGTTAGAATGCATAGATCCCATCTCACAGTTCATAGCCCTAAGCCATTCCTGAGCATCAACATCTTTAAGTGCATCGTCGTAACTAGTGGGATCATCATCTCTTTCAATGGTGACAGCCTGGTATGATTCTCCCAATAAGAAATATCTTGCGGGTTTACAAATCATTCTCCCACTACGACTTTGCCTAACTTGGTGTTGTGCATCTACAGGAGGATCCAAGTTAAGTGGATCAATAATTTCTTGAAGATCCTCATTAGGTGGATTAAACAATTCTTGATTTTGTTCTTCAACAAGTGGTACTTGCATTTTTACAGATTCCACTTGTAGATCATTATGTTGAACTTCTAATTCTGTATCTAGTTCCTATGTATGTTCACCTTCAGGTGTAATTTCCCCAACAACCACAGGAACATAAGATGGAACCACTTGAGGTTGAGTGAAAACTTGACCTGAGACAAGCTCATCAAGAACAATCAAACTCTTTGGTTTGTAATTTGTCATATAGTCCTCCTCTAGGAAAGTCGTGTGAGTGCTCACTAAGACCTTTTTACCTTTTGGACTATAAAACATACAACCTCTAGTTCCATTAGGATAGCCTACAAACATGCACACTTCGGTACATGATTCCACTTTATTTGGATTTTGTTGTAAGACATGTGTCGGAGCAGTCCAAATCCGAATATGGTTCAAACTGGGTGTGCGCCTATTCCGTAGTTATGTGGGTGTCTTTGAAACAAATTTAGATGAAACTAAATTTAATAGTACATGGCAGTTTCTAAGGCATATTCCCAAAATGATTTAGACAGAGACGAATAACAAAGCATGGACTTCACCATTGCTAAAAGGGTTATGTTTCTCCTTTCAGCAACTCCATTCTGCTGGGGTGTCCCTAGAGAAGATAGTTGTGAAACTATCCCCTCTTTAGTCAAGTAAGACCTAAACTCTCTAGATAGGTATTCACCTCCTCGGTCAGACCTAAGAGTTTTTATTTGAACACCAAGATGCTTTTTTGTCTCAGCCTTAAACTCTTGAAATTTTTCAAAAGCTTTGGACTTATGACGCATCAAGTATATGTATCCAAATCTTGAGTAACCATCAGTGAATGTGATGAAGTACCTATACCCTCCTCTGGCCTAGACATTTATTGGTCCACATACATCAGTATGTACCAATTCCAACTGAAGTGTGGCACAATTTTCTTTGGCCTTGAAAGGCTGCTTTGTCATTTTACCCTCTAAGCATGATTCACATACTAATATCGATTCAAAAACCAGGGATTTTAAAATCCCCTTCTTGACCAAACCTTGTATCCTGTTAGAGTTAATATGACCTAATCGCAAATGCCAAAGATAAGTTTCATTGGAAACCTTTCTTTTATTAGATAGATGAATATGCTCTTCGTGTCCTAATTCAACATGATTAACTTCATGGGGTATAGGACTAAGGAAATAAATACCATTAAACAAAGTACCAACACATATAAAAGAAGATGAACTCCTTATAGAAACTGAGGAATTAAACTAAACTGTTAAACCATATTTAATCAAACAACTAACAGAAATTAAATTCCTCTTAAAATCTGGAACAAATAAATTGTCATCCAAAACCAAAGTTCTACAATTAACAAATGACAAAATAACTTGTCCTACTGCTAATGCAGAGACAAGCTCCCCATTTCCAAGTCTCAAAACTCTTTGGCCTTGACCGATAGGCAAGCTATGTTTGAACCACTCCAAAGAGTAACAAACATGGTTAGTGGCTCCTGAATTAATGATCCATTTATCACTATAATTCTCCACTAAGCAAGTCTCAATCACAAGCAGCACATTCTGCCTTGCTGAACTGCTAGGAGTAGCAAACATGCCATCAAGAGTCTGGAGCATTTCTATTCCACTCTCAAGCATGTTCACTTGCTCTTGCAAGTGATTAACAAGACTGACCAGAATGTAGCAGCGAAGTGCAACATTCATCTTCTCCCAATCTTAAAATTTCTTCTTTATTTCCTCAGAAGCATTTTCTTAAGACTGTGTTGGCTTAGGGGTAGTCAGGACAAAGCTGAGTTTCTCATATTGCAGAACAATATCCAAATTAGTTTTCCATTGTTTGTAGTTTGAACCATCCATAGGCTTTTGACTCAAAATAGTAGCTAACAGATTGAAAGATGACATTTTCTGAAAAATTAAAGCACACAATTTACAATCATACAATAAACTTACTAGTTGCAAGTAGATTCCTTAACTAATTTTGTTCATTGTTACAATTCTTTAGTTATCCTTACAAGGCTTACGTTGGGTAAGTCACTAGTAAAAAACTAAAATTGTTATTTGGGCCTTCGATGCCATTACTAGAGCCTCGATGGGAGGGTTAATAATTTTACCAAATTTGAATGTAATTAACCATCGTTCAATTTCAAAAATTATCCTTAGTATCCAAGCAATGTCGACGTTGGGTCGTACAATACTTTACTAAAAATTTTGAATTTGTTGAGATCCAATCAAATGAAATCCGGTCATCCTTATCCATTGGGGCTTCACATGACCATTTTATTAATGGACCCACAATGGAGCCCGTAGGTTTAAAAATTAATATTTAAGTTTAAAACCTTCACCCATTCAATATTTGGTTAAAAGAAATTTTAAAAAAAAATTGTCAAATTATTAATCTAGAATTTGAAATTCATAATGGTTATTAATTTGAATTCAAAATTAATTTTGAATGTAATTAACCATCGTTTAATTTAAAAAACTATCCTTAGTATCCAAGTAATGCCGACATTGGGCCGTACAATACTTTACTAAAAATCATCAATCTAGAATATTAAATTCATAATGATCATTAATTTAAATTCAAAATCATTTAAAAAAATAATTAATCCAATTATTAATCTAGAATTTTAAATTCATAATGATTATTAATTTGAATTCAAAATCATTTAAAAATAATTAATCAAATCATTAATGTAGAATTTTAAATTCATAATGATGATTAATTTGAATTCAAAATCATAATAAATCTAATCATTAATCTAGAATTTGAAATTCATGATGATTATTAATTTAAATTCAAAATCATTTTAAAAAAATTAATCCAATCATTAATCAAGAATTTGAATTTCATAATGATTATTAATTTGAATTCAAAATTATTTAAAATAATTAATTCAATCATTAATCTAGAATTTGAAATTCATAATGATTATTAATTTGAATTCTAAACATAACTTCCTGAATTCTGTTATTATTTCCATAATGATCATTAATCTAATCGTTGGGACATAATAAACATTAATAAAATAATTTAAATTCAAAATTAATAATGACCATTAATTAAGCAACATTCATAACCCTTAATTTTCTAAAGTATCTCATTATTGCCATAATGATGATCAATCAAATAATTTTAATTCTAAATCAATCAAAATTATCATTAACATAACAGAATATATGCATGATCAATTAATCATTAATACTGTGATATGACACAAATATTTTATATATGGCATATTATCACACAAATCATGTTATCACATATAATCTATCTATTGATAAAAATCATAATTATAAAACTTTAATCCATGGTTTTCTAAAAAAAATTATTCTCCCTTTGTTGTTTATCGAGTCAATCTATCATGGAGCTCCGATCACCTACCCCACCATATAGATAGAACTGCCATTGAGAAAGGAGCACGTGGCCATTTGAACCACCGGAAAGAAAAAGATGCCCAACGCGCTCTTGTTTTGGTTCTGGTCCTAGTTCCCATCGTTTTTTTGTCCTCTTTCACGCTATGGCCTCAAATTTTCCATAAAAGCGAATAGTCACGAACAGACTCAAACAGCGACAAATATACATCTTTTGGATACAAAAATTAAATCTTTCTCTCTTACAACAATAAAATTGCTAAACAAAAAGAAAAAATCAAGGAGGAAACCTGATCATAAGGGACCAGCCTCTTTATTACATATCCAAAAGAAATACATTCAAATGTTCTACCATGGATTAAAGCACATATTTTATAAAACCATACATCTTATGAAAAAATTATAAAAACATAGCATATGTGTAATCCAACATAAATATAGAACCCTATGTGTCATATCACATAAAAGACTAGATCAACATCAAACATACAACCTGGCTCTGATACCAATTGAAGGATTCCTAAGAATCTGAGGAATCGTATTGGACCTAATACATTTAAATGTTATAAGATCATCATTTTCGTTTTAATCAAAAGGAGATAGTTACCTCTTGAAGCGTGAATGCAATCTCCTTTTTTTTTGGTGAGTGCTCTCTTGACCTCTTCAATCAATTACGAATGACAAATCTTTCGTACTATTCTTGAATAAGTGTAGCGGACCAGATTGCTACCCAAAGGCCTATTCGTACCAAGAAGAGTCCAATATATCTTATAGACTACATCCAATAATCTCAAACCAGTTGATTTGATAATTAGCGCATTTGAATTGATTTTTGAATAAACTTATTTATAGGATAATTTGTTCATTTGTTTCCAATTTTAGGATCAGTTCTTATTTCCATTTGTATTTTCATTCTGTTATTTGAAATTCAATATTAGGATAAGTTGTTATTTCCATCTGAATTTCCATTATGTTATTTGAATTCAAAATTAGGATAAGTTGTTATTTCCATTTTGTTATTTGAATTCAAAATTAAGATTTTGTAAATAATTTGACAAATTCCTTTCTCCTTCTTTTCCCTACTCCTCATCCCTCTCTCCCTTTTTGGCTCTTACATTTGGTGCTTTCATCCAGCAACTCACCTGCATGGCTGAGAAAACACACATAGCTCAGATACAGGACCAACTGAATGCGCTTCGGCAGCAACAAACAGCATGTGATGAGCGCCAACAGGCGTTTCTTGACCAACAGCAACGCAACAACCAAGAACAACTTAACACTATAATGGATCATTTTCAATAAGAGATGACGCGTTTCATGGAAACACAACAATCAAACGCAAGCATTTTGGGTCCAGGGCTGACTCAAACAGAACCACCACATCCCAAACCAATACGTTTAGATTTTCCATGTTACAGCCACAGAGATCCTACAGATTGGTTATTCCCAGTTGATCAATACTGCAAGTATTATACAATTGTTGAACCAGACCTCCTTTGAATTGCTTCCTTTCATTTGGACACACCTGCACCAAGCTGGTACCGCAATTTGTCACGGGAAGGATTAATCACGAATTGTGGTGAATTTCGTGCGGCAATACTTAGCCAAAATGGACCTACTGCATATGAAGATCCTCCAGGAGCACTATGCAAGTTAACTTAAACAGGCACAGTACGATAGTACCAAACAACATTTGAAAATTAATTTAGCAGAGTGACAGGCATACTGGACAACCTTCGAAAGAGCATGTTTATTTCAGGACTCAAACCGAAGGTCAAAAGTGACGTTCAAGCTCATTTACCTACAAACTTCCATGTAGCATGGATCCTTGCATGGAATTATGCAGAATTTGAAGAACAATCCTTACACTGGATGCCAAGGACCACACAATTTACAAATACTACCAATAAACCAGCAGCCAATTCGATCGCATCTGTACCTATAAGGCATTTATCACAGACAGAGATGGCGGTGAGACGTGAAAAAGGGTTGTGTTACAATTGTGAGGAGAAATATGTCTTTGGTCATCGGTACAAACCTAGGGCATCATTTTTATGCATGCTAATTGAAGAAGAAGATGAACCTGAACCAGTTCTAGATATGAATGAAGAGGTGCATCTGCAGAATCCATCCTATCCTGAAATCAGTTTCAATGCCTTCTTTGGACATCACTCCGCCAAAGCATTTCGTCTGACCGGAATAGTTAAAGGCTATTGGTCATCGGTACAAACCTAGGGCATCATTTTTATGCATGCTAATTGAAGAAGAAGATGAACCTGAACCAGTTCTAGATATGAATGAAGAGGTGCATCTGCAGAATCCATCCTATCCTGAAATCAGTTTCAATGCCTTCTTTGGACATCACTCCGCCAAAGCATTTCGTCTGACCGGAATAGTTAAAGGCT
>CM023960.1:7808709-7832593 GCA_013407115.1 Glycine latifolia
TCCCAGTTCAAATTCTAATTGATAGCGGTAGTACTCATAATTTCATAACAGCATGGGTATCTAAACATTTGCAGCTATCTATCCAGGCCATTAAACAATTTAAAGTTCAGGTTTGGAACGGGGATAGCCTGTTCTGCGAAGGGATTTGCACAAAGGTACCTATCTCATTGCAACAACAAAACACCTTTGATATTGATTTATATGTCTTAGACTTGCAAGGAGCTGACATCGTTCAAGGTGTCCAATGATTATCCACTTTAGGGCCAGTTATAACTGATTATCATCACTTGACCATGCACTTCACCTATAACGCGCAATCCATAGTTTTACAAGGAAACACTAGCTTAACGCCATCCCCAATCACCAATTCAAAACTACACAAGTTCATAACTCAAGACCCACCTAAGCATATCTCATGTGCCTCTCAGCTACTGCTGCAAACTCATCTCCCACTACCTCTGCCATAACCCAACCTTCTATTTCTCATATCTTGGATGCATACTCAAATGTATTCAATACACCTACACATTTACCCCTACAAATCACCATATCCACCTCTTCCCAAACACCAAACATGTCCAAGTTCACCCATACCGCTACCTACACTACCAAACAAATGAGATTGAAAAGCTAGTATCTATAATGTTACAATATGGTATTATCCGACCCAGCCACTCTGCCTACAGTTCCCCAATTATATTGGTCAAGAAAAAGGATGGATCATGGCATTTTTTGTGTCGATTATAAAGCACTGAATGTTGTTGCAGTGCAGGACAAGTTTCCCATTCCTACAATTAATGAGCTCCTATATGAATTACATGGGTCGACTATTTTTTCAAAATTGGATTTAAGGTCAGGATACCACCAAATCTTAATGCATCCAGAAGACATTCACAAAAATGCATTCAGAACCCAACATGGCCATTATGAGTTCTTGGTCATGCTCTTTGGCCTCTCAAATGCTCCTTCCACATTCCAAGCTACAATGAATGAGGTATTTGCCTGTTTTATAAGATTTGTGGTGATCTTTTTTTATGACATATTAATCTACAGCCGCACATTGAAAGCTCATGAAGAACACTTACGAGAAGTGTTATCTACTCTACGGCAACATTCATTTTTTGCAACAAAAAAAAATAAATGTTTGTTTGCTAAAAAGTCCATTCAATTCTTGGGTCACATAATTTCTGGAATAGGATTGGCACCGGATCCTAAGAAAATAAGTTTGATTGCTAATTGGCCTTGTCCTACCACGGTCACTCAAGTACGAGCATTCATAGGCTTGGCTGGTTACTATCGGCGCTTCATTAAAAACTTTGCATCCACTACTGCCCCCCTAAGTGATCTATTATCCAAAACTGGGTATACTTGGAGCGAAATAGAAAATAAGGCTTTTTGCAACTTAAAAGAGCTTTTGACTACGACACCCATTCTGGTCTTACCTAATTTTTCTCTACCATTTATCTTAGAGGCAGATGCGTCAAGAGTGGGTATCGGCGCTGTACTAATGCAGAAAGATAGGCTCATTGCGTATTACAGTTGAAAGTTATCCCCGTCAATGGAAAGGAAATCTACCTTCATCCGTGAAATGTATGCAATCACTTGCGGTGTGTCTAAGTGGAGGCAATACTTGTTGGGATCAACTTTCGTTATTAGGACAGATCATAAAAGCATATATCACTTAATGAAGCAAGTTGTCCAAACTCCAGAACAACAACTTTTGGGTTTCTCATACACCATTGTTTACAAATCTGGCAAAACAAATGCAGTGGTAGATGCATTGTCCAGATGTCCAGAAGGGGTTAATGAACAACCCTAATCACAGCTGGCAGTCATCACAAGACCAACATGCAATCTAACAAGCATACCACAACAGGAAATCATAGAGGACCCCTAACGCTATTATTGTTATCCAAGGGCTTATTACAGAACCAAGCAAATGTGGCGAATGGAAAATGCACAACAAAATATTACTACACAACTCAAGAATCTTCATCCCAAAGAAGTCATCTTTGAAGAATAAAGTGTTGCATAAATTCCACGGTTCCTTGTTGGGAGGACATTCGGGAGCTCAAATCACATTTATGCACCTCAATAAAGTATTCACCTGTAAAGGAATGAAGGGAGATGTTAAGAATTTTGTAAAAAAATGTGAGAAGTGTCAGAAAATAAAACTACAAAATCACTCTCCATATGGCCTATTACAACTCATATCCCTTCCAGACACCATCTGGACAGACCTAACCATGGATTTCATCACACATTTACCTAACTTTAACAGGTTTTCCATTATTTTTGTTGTTGTTGACAGGTTATCCAAAGGAGCCCACTTCATACCTTTATCAGCACATTTTACTACAGCTAAAGTTGCTAGAGCTTTCTGGGATTCGGTCGAGAAAATCCATGGCTTTCCAAAAACCATCATCTCAGATCATACTCTCTTAACCATTGGTCTCTTATCAATCAAATAGTTGCATACTTGGAGCAGTTTGAAGTTGCAGGGTGGAAAAGTTCTATATGCAATGTTCCTATAGGTTTTTTGGTTGTCGTTAAGCTTCTAATATGAGCAAAGGAACACTAATCAAATCATTCATTATTGTTTGATGCTTTTCGATTGGCAGACAACCCAGTTAATTTGGATGCATTATAGCTAAAGTTCAGCGTTTACATATTATAGATTGCATTTATTTCCAGTGGTGGGTTGAGTATATCAGTTGTTATTGGTACTTTTCTCTGCAAGGGATTCATATGTAGCAGAATTTGGAATTTTGGAGATTACTTTTGTTGTTCTTGTTGGTGCTTTCTGTTTGTGGAAACTATGTGGAATATTCACAGTGCAATTGTGACGAGGAAGGGCTTTGGAGCACTCACAGAGCAATTTTTTGTCTTTTTTAAAAAAATTAAATTTTTTATTTACTTTATATTTTATAGGTGGGCTGACCTGCTGGACCACCAACCCACCTTAAAGTGGGATGGGTTAGCATTTCCAGTCCACTTTGCAAAAGTGGGTCAGCCTGCCCTGACCCATATTTTTGGTGGGCTAGTGATTGCCCGATCCGTTTTTGGTGGGCTATCCCGTTTTGCCAACCCTAATCTACATGATATTTTTTATTTGTTTATTTTAGTTTTACTTTTTTATTTTCCTTTCCTAAATAAAATTTTATTATTTAATATCATCTTGCTTAGAGTAGTATAGGACGGATACTACGGTACGTAATTAAACTTCTTACATACCATGCGAAGAATGGATATATACTGTTAGATTAAATGGAGAGTTTATATTTTTTTCTTTTTGTATTTTTTTTCTTTTCTTTTTCTCTGTCTTTCTGGATTTCTCCCTATGAGTTCTCTCACATTCCAATTCATTCAACTTCCATCAATACCGCACAAAACTACCATCAATGACAACACCTCCATCGCTTCCAAATAGTACACCAGCAGACCATTGTAGTTCTGCCGCCACTACCAAAGAACAACCTTCTTCAAATGCACACTTCTAATTTTAAGAACAATTGTAGTTTAAAAACAATGAATGCACTATAAAGTATATTCAAAAGAGAGGATCCAAAAGAAGAACGATGACAAATCCAGAAATGAATGAAGATCCAAAAGAACAACAATGCAAGATCTGAAAATGAATTATAGTGACAAAAGATCCCAAGAGAACAACAATGACATTTCTGAAAAGGAATTACATAGCAGATTTTAAAAAGAGGGTTCAAAAATAAATTACATGGTAGATCCAAAAATAAATTACATAGCAAATCCAAAAAAAATGGAGAAATAATCAGATTCAGAACAAATCCAAACCAAACAAAAATAAATATTTGTTCCATTTCTTAATAAAAAATGATGGCGTAACATTTTGCCGCCGTGCTTGCAGGATCCTCAACCCAATCGTGCTCATGCCCGAAGAGAACCTCAACGCCATTGCACTCGCACTTGCAAGGAACCTCAACGTGTTGCCGCACTCGCATGGAGCCTCGATGTGTCAAAGTCACCCTTACAGGGAGCCTTGACACCCTCATAATGTTCGCGCTCGCAAAAACCTTATTGTCGCACCTCCTCTACTTGCTCGATGAGCCAATCACGTGGAATAATGAAGCTCTTCCATGTTGTTTGGATCTTTGTCTTTCATTCCCAAATCTAAAAAATAAAACACGAATCTAACTAAATAAATTGAGTTTTCCAAGGCATCTCCACACTGAGTCACTTCTCTCGGCCAGCAACTCTTTGTGGTGTACTTCGAGGTTTGTCACCTACCTAGAGAGATAATGTTGGCGGAAAGAAGAAGAGGGGAAGAAGATTGGGGAAAGAAAAGAGAGATAAAAGAAAAAAAGTAAAAAGGGAAAGATAATTAAAGAAAGAGAAAAAATTTAAAAAGTTAGAATCATCATATAAAAATTAAATTAAATCAAGCATTTAAGATTTTTTTTTATATCGAAAAAAGTTTAGCTTTTACACAATTTAATCTATCGTAGTACAATAATAAACATAGAGTTGAACTCCAGAAGACGTCTCTGTCAATAAATTTACATTTATTATCAGTAGTCGAGTCTAAACAAAGGGTGAAGGGATGTAGTAGATGCAGTGGTAGACCTACATATGCGCCGATAAAAATATTGAACGACTCCTGGTACTTACTAAGAAATATGTTATACTTCTGTGTATTCAGGTTCTTCCCGAATTGAACGATTCACTAGCTGCCACATCTCCTGATACGGACAAAAAAAAACAACTTTAATTAGTCCCTTCCTTACTTGGTTTTTAAAATTATATATGTTGTCTCCACAGCAACACAAATATGCTTTCAACAGCCAATTGAACTCACAACGCATACATATTTCGATATATACTACTAGCAGTATTTTTATCTGTGTATAATCTTATGTGCTACACTAAAATGATTATGTACTATTATTTGGATAAAAAGCAGCATATATAATTTCTATTTTTTTTATAATATGTGTGTTATTATGATTAGAAAAAGCAGTTTTGCAGAAAGTTATTATGATCATATCACTTCCAGAAGTTGGTGCAAGGAAATAAAAGGTTCTACGAGCCATAATAAATATTATTTATTTTGAAAAAACATAATAATAAAGAAAAGCATAGGCATAAAGATTGTAGTGTCTATCATAAAAAAGTAATATTATGAAGGCTAATATGAGGTTGAAAACAGAAATTAAATGCTAAGAATATCCAACATGCTAGTGTTAGTGTCTCACTAAAATCAAACAGTAAGGTAGCTCAAAATAGTAGGCATAAAGATCTTGTTGGTCAAACTATTATCTTGTTACAAAAATAACTACATTTTGAACGGGTTCATAACCTTGTACATAAAGCGTTGATTTAAATTTTTTTTACAAAAAAAATTTTCGGGGACGCTACTCCCGAACCCCCGCCACTAAATGTGTGAACATAAACAAATTTTCCAGAGTCCGCCACTTAGTAGATGTGTAGTGAAGTGTGGGTTGATTGGACAATCGAGACTTGCAACTGCCAAACTTTGACATTCCTCTTTTAAAAGTTTATTATCAGTAGTTATATTTTCAACATTTTAAAAATATAAAGTAACAAAAATTATTATTTTTTAATTCTATTCTTACCTTACATAGAAAGAGATAATAATATAAAAATATAAAAACAATAAATAAAAAGATGATAAACGTATTAAAAAGTTATAAATGATTTTCATGTAAATAAAAATGTTTATAATATATTTTTTACTTGTATAACGTAACTTTAAATGATAGAAAATTAAAATAGTATTCTTTCAGTTACGCTGAAAGTTTTGGTCTGTTTGAAAAATATTTATCACTTCTTAATATTAGAAAATATTGATTCAAAAATTACATTCAATTTTCCAAAAAAAAAAACTAATATATATATATATATATATATATATATATATATATATATATATATACTAGTTCTATAATACGATTCTTTATTATTATCTCACTTGAAAATGTACTATCTAAATATAATCTACTGTCTAATCTAAATATCTAAATAAGTTGTTTGTTATTTCTTTATCTTCTGAATATTTCATAAAGTTTCCTAGCTATCATAGTTGTTCTAGTTCTTTAAAGAGTTGGGTGTAACACTGAGAGGTGTGTATACGTTGGTCAGGCTTTGAGTCTAGGTGGTCCCGGCAGTCAAGTGTTTGTAAGACCGTTGGTTTAGCCTAGAAATGGAAAGAGGTGATCCCGTAACAACAACTCAAACAAGAAATAAGGTAACTAATATAGTAAGGACTCTTAGTGAAATAGGAAGAAGTAATAAAGATAAATAGATAGCTATAAGAACTCCTCAAAATTCTATAGAAAATGAAGAAGATATATTAGAAGTTAACAATATAATTACAGTAGGACAAATAGAAAAATCTTTACATGATTGGTCGATACCTATAGTAAGAAAAAGTGAAGTATATAAGAATCATAGTATATTTTTTTCAAATAAGAGTAAAGACGAAATACATATAATAGAATATACTTATCTGAGAACTGATGAAAATAAAATAATAAATATTCTTAATCAAGATATTTTAGATGATCATATAAGAAAATGATTTAATTTTATCCATTTAGGATTAATACATGTAGCGACTAAACCTAATTATAGATTAGGAGTAAACACTCCTACATTATTATTATTAAGAGCTACAAAACTTGTACAATTTAAGATTCAGTAATAGCCATATTAGAAAGTAATTTGCATGATGGCCCAGCATTTTTTAATTGTTATCCAAACTTTGCAATGAGTTTAAAAAATAAATTTAAAGGCACAGCTATAAAATTGCATGTTAAAGCTCCTAATAATATTGTTAAGGAAGCAACAAAACCAATACAAATAATATATAGATTATATTATAAGGTAACAAAGATAGATTACAATTTTAGAACTTGAGCATCTAATAAAGATGAAACAATTTTAGTAGAAGCCAATTTACAGAAATCTTTAATACAAGTACCAAGGAAACTAGATCATGAAGAACTTATACAACATATTCCTGAAGAATGGAAAATAGAGGATGTTATAGAACCTCCTAGAGTTTATAATACCCAAATAAGAGAAATAATAGAAGATGGAACAGATATAAGATTAAGAATGAATAGATCACAATCATTAAGAATAAATAAGTCACATATGATTTATAAAGGACAATCATCAAGACACTTTGTTAGTGGATCTACTATAGATTTAACAGAATTAGATAAAAGTAATCCAAAGATTTCTAAACCTATATATCAAGATGATAATTCTTCTCCTCGGTATTCTCCAACACAATCTCAAGTTCTAAATACCCTAACTAGAGAAGAACCTTTTAGGATAGATAAAGAATGGATAAAACAATATTTTCTATCAGAATATAATAAAGAAAATAGAAAATGGTTTTTTAATGAATATGATAATAAAGAAAGGGAAGAAATTAGAAAAAATTATTATAACTATTTAGAAGAAAATGAGATTAATATTTATTTCTTTGATTGGTTATTTAATAAAGAAATAATAATAAGTCCCATAATAAAAAATACTAATATATGGAAAACATTTGAAGATAAAATTATAGAATCGGAATATCCTCCGCATAAAGGAGTAAAAATTCAGATAGCGAATTTAGATATAGAAGCATCTCCTTTTAAAGATGTTAAAGAAGAAAATAAGAATATAGAAATAAAAGACATAAGGAAAATATATCATCAATTAAATTATTCTAACGTTATGTTAAATACTATGTCAACACATTTAACTAGATTAGAAAATAATTCAAATGAAGTGTTGAATTGTGTAATTTAAATTTCAAATTATTGTTATAATTTTTTAGGCTGTTATAGTTTCCTATTATTATATTTAAATAGGAATTAAGATTAGATCAGTTTATTATTATTCCGTATTATTAGGAGGTTGTTGAACTGCTCTTATATATAAGAATTTCACGTTGAGGGAATATATATGAAAAGAGAATGGAGTGAATGAATGAAAGAGGAATTATTATTCTAATTTATCCGTATATGATTTTTAACATGGTATCAGAGCCAGGTTCCCTTCATGAATGAGAGTCATGGTTCCCTCTATGAAAAAAAAAATTATCTTTCGCTACCATAAGAGTTTTTCTTCTTCATATTCTCAAACTTACATCTCTTTTCTTCTTCTCGTATCAATACCTATATTTCACTTTTATTTCTACTCCTTAACCTTCACCATATTCGATTCCTCTACAAATTATGGTTGTTATTACCATGAATTCCATCTTTGTCTCACATAACCTTCTCATCTTTGATCCCGGCTTGAATCATTACCCGTATCTTAATCTTCTTCCCAAAAACACACAAACGACATAACATAAATCCATTTTGAATCCTTCTCATACCTCAGTATTTAAGCATCATGCACGTATTCCATTTAAAGATCATTGATGTGAAACTCGTTACATTGTTCTGAATCCTTCACAGACCAACTCTGAAGTCTATTGTCATGAGCATGTGATTGTTTTGAATCCCTTCTCGTATCTCAATTCTCCATGCATGTATTCCATTTGAAGGTCATTGATGTGAAGCTCGTTGCATTATTCTGAATCCTTCACAGACCATCCCTGAAGTCTATTGACATGAATATGTTATTGTTTTGAATCTCTTCCCGTACATCAATTCTCTTTCTACCTCACATAATCGAAACACTTTCTGTGGACTGAAGCATTTCCTGAACCTATTGTTGATTAAAACTGTTTCTAGAAAAGTGTTTGAAGAAGCAATTGACAAGTTAGGCATGACGCATATTCATGCTCCAACTTGAGGGAGAGTGTTGAATTGTATAATTTAAATTTCAAATTATTGTTAGAATTTTTTAGGTTGTTATAGTTTCCTATTATTATATTTAAATAGGAATTAAGATTATATCAGTTTGTTATTATTTCGTATTATTAGGAGGTCGTTGAACTGCTCTTATATATAAGAATTTCACATTGAGGGAATATATATGAAAAGAGAATGGAGTGAATGAATGAAAGAGAAATTATTATTCCAATTTATCCGTATATGATTTTTAACATGAAGCAACTAGTTCAAATATTAATGAAGAGAAATCATTAAAAAAGATTATAGATAAACCATATATAAAATAGTGAATGTTCCACAAAAAGATTTAGATTCTATTAAATTAGGAAATGATACGGATAATAAGATAGAAGAAAAAAGGAAAAATTTAGAAAAATTAAGTATAGAAAAATTTTCAATAAATACATTAAAGAAAAATTATAATGGGGAAAATTAGAAATTAATAAGTTAAGAAGAGGTACAAATTATTATCCTAAGCCTAGAAATTATTATTCTAGACCATCCCCAGCAGATGGTCAATTTGAAGAACGTGGGGATATGAGACAAAATGTTTTTTCAAGAATTGAGATAGCTGAACGGAATATAGATGGCATGAGTGAACAACAAATATTAGATTTAACTTATCAAATGAATATGGCAGCGACTGCTTATAAAACTAAAGGAATAAGTGATAGAAATATTGTTGTTGCAATAATACAAGGATTTACAGGACAATTAAAAGGATGGTGAGATAATTTATGCATAGAAAATGATACTAACCAGTATAAAACAAGAAAGATTTTCCATTAAAGAAAATGATACTCAACAGCAAGATGCAGTAGCAACTTTTATAGGAGATCCTAATATCTTTAAAGAAAGAATAGCTAGTCAATTAAATAAGTTATATTGTCCAACTATGTCCGATTATAGATGGTATAAAGATACATTTTTCTCTAAGATAACACTAAGAGAAGATGGATATGCATCATATTGGAAAGAAAGATTTATATCGGGATTACCTAAGCTTTTTGCTGAAAAAGTCAGAATGAGTCTAGAAAGGCATTTTCAAACTCCTGTACCTTACGAGAAATTAACCTTTGGTCAAATTCATAATATTATAAAAGAAACATGAATACAAGTTTGTACTGATTTTAAGCTTCATAATAAGATGAGAAAAGAAAGTATAACAAATAAGAAAGAATTAGGAACTTTTTGTTATCAGTATGGAATAGAGGTAATAAGAGCCCCTAGTACTCAAAATAAGAGAAGATATAGAAAATCTATAGCTAAAAATAATAATTATTCTAGGAAAGGATATTATAAGAAAAAACATCATAACTATGAAAATCAAGATTATAAGAAAAAACCCTATAAGTCCTATAACAAGAAATATAAAAAAGCCCCTAACAAGAAAAATACTTGTTAGAAATGTGGAAAAATAGGTCATTTTGCTAATAAATGTACAATTCAACAAAAAATTAATGAATTAGAAATAGAAAAATAAATAAAACAAAAATTAATGAAAATAGTATTATATTTAGAACCAGAAAATAGTTCTTCAGAATCAGAACTAGATTCCTGTGACAATATAATATACCAGTTAGATCATGAACCTACAAGTAGTAGTAATAATTCTAGTAGTTCAAAGGAGGATAATTATTGTTTAGGACCAGAGATATGTACGTGTAAAGATTGTAAAATTATTAATATGTTAACAAGAGATCAAACTGAGACATTAATAAATATAATAGGTAAATTAGAAGATTCACCTATTAGGGAAGAATTTATAGAACAACTTAATGAATTAATAACAAAAGATAAATCAAATAGAGAACAAATTAAAGCTGTTGATATGAAAGAAATTTATAATAGATTTATTCCGAATAAACAAGCTACTTTAAAAGATTTACAAGACAAGATAAGAATGCTTAAACAAGAAATAAAGGAATTAAAACAAAATGATATTGCATTAGAATACATAATTTTTTTAGAATTAGAAGGCAATAATATTATAAGATCTCAAGAAAATATAGTCAGTACCTCTAGAAATGAAGATAAAGAGAGTGAAGAAAATTTTATTAATCTATTAAGTCTTATTATTACCCATAAATGACATTGTGAAATAACTCTTATAATAAAAGAAGAAAGTTTTAATTTAATAGCTTTGATAGATTCAGGAGCATATGTTAACTGTATTCAAGAAGGATTAATCTCAAGTGCTAATGGATCAAATATGAATATTAAATATAAATTATCAAATGCAAGAATATGTAAAAATGGTATATGTTATGATACTTCTTTTGTATTAATAAAGAATATGAATTGTGAAATAATTTTAGGAACACCCTTTTTAGCTCTATTATATCATTTTCAAGTAACTGAAAAAGGATTAATAACTGAAATCATAGAAAGAACAATAATGTTTGAATTTATAAATCCTCCTAGACAAAGAGAATTAAATATAGTAAGAACTTCTTCAGTAAGTCTTATTAAAAATAAAACAAAACAAATAAATTTGTTACATAAAGAAATTCAATATAAAAGAGTAGAAGAACAGATAGGAAGTAAACTAATTCAAGATAAGAAAAATAAATTAGAAGAAAAAATAAAGAAAGAAATTTGTGAAACAAATCCTATAGCTTTTTGGCATAGAAAGAAATATGAAATAAGTTTACCTTATATTGATAATTTTAATGAAAAAGATATTACCACTAAAGCAAGACCTATTCAAATGAATCAACAATATTTAGAGTATTGTAAGAAAGAGATAAATGAATATTTAGAGAAAGGTTTAATTAGAACATCTAAGTCCCCATGGAGCTGTTGTTCTGGATTTTATGTTATGAAAGTTTCATATGTAGAAAGAGGCGCTCCAATGTTAGTTATTAATTATAAACCTCTTAATAAAGTGTTAAAATGGATTAGATACCCTTTACCTAATAAAACAGATTTAATTAAAAGGTTAAATAATTCCTCTATTTTTTTCAAATTTGATATGAAATTAGGATATTATCACATTTCCGTAACGGAGGAAGATAAATATAAAACTGCTTTTATAGTACCCTTTGGGCATTATGAATGGAATGTTATGCCTCAAGGATTAAAAAATGCACCAAGTGAGTATCAAAATATAATGAATGATATAGTTTACAAATATTCTGATTTTACAATAGTATATTTAGATGATATATTAGTCTATTCAAAAAATATTAATCAACATATAGAACATTTAGAAAAATTTATAGAAATTATAAAAGAAAATGGATTAGTAGTTTCTGAAAGAAAAATAAAGATATTTCAAACTAAAATAAGATTTTTGGGATATGAAATATATCAGGGAACTATTATCCCAATTCAAAGATCGATAGAGTTTACAGAGAAGTTTCCAGATGAGATTAAAGAAAAAAACAGTTACAAAGATTTTTAGGATGTATAAATTATATAGCAGATTTTATACCAACTTTAGAATTGAGTGTGCCCCCATTATATGAAAGACTTAGAAAAATCCCTCTAGAATGGTCTGAAGCAATTACCATGGCTGTTAGGAAAATTAAACAAATAACTAAGAAGCTCCCATGTTTAGGAATCCCAAATCCATTAGCTTTCTTAATTATAGAAACTGATGCGTCAGATATAGGATATGGTGGTATTCTGAAACAAAGAGTCGATCCCAATTCTAAAGAACAGGTCGTCAGATATCATTCAGGTATCTGGCATCCTTCCTAGAAAAAATATTCCACTCTGAAAAAAGAAATACTTTCAATATTTTTATGTTTACAAAAATTTCAAGATGATTTATTTAATAAAATTTTTTTGATAAGAACTGATTGTAAAGCAGCACCTTCCGTTTTACAAAAAGATGTTAAAAACTTAATTTCAAAACATATTTTTGCTAGATGGCAATCTTTACTTTCTTGTTTTGATTTTGATATTGAACATATAAACGGTGAAAAGAATTTTCTTCCAGATTTTTTAACAAGAGAATTTTTATAGGGTTCAGAATGAGTAAGAAACCAGACAAAAAGCCTCTTACCAAAGAACAATATGAATCCCCACTGGAATCCGATAAAGCGTTCAGAAAATCAATAGTGCCTTTGGCAAATACGGGAAATTCAAGGTTATTAACTAATCCAAATTTGAGACCCAATATTTTATCTCATGTAGTTAGGACACCACCAAACAATACCAATAAATACACCCCTTTGCAATATATTAATACTCTAGTAGGACCCAGAGACTTTGATAAACCAACTCTTTCTTCAAGATTAAACAATATTTTATCTTTTTGTTTGTTTCATATTTTTACTTATAAGACAAAAAATATTAAATATCTACCATTCAAATAACCAAAAATCTTTACTACTATTATTATTATATGTAATAATATATTTATAATTTATCATATTGATTATTTATTTACTATATTAAATTTTCTTTTGTGTAATATTGTATTATATTTTTATTATATTGTTGAGATTTTTATACTAACAATTAATTTAAAACTACTAATTTGCCAACACGTGTCCAATTAGGGATATTTTAGTCTTTTATCAAATAGTAGTTTTAAAGTATCTACAAATATATTATTTTAAAGTTGTAAATTTTCTTTTATACCGAACAAAGATGGAGATGATGTGAATATACTTAATCTCAAATGAGACCAAGGTGGGTACAAATAAATTTTTACTTTAAATTTTTTAAATTATATTACTTAGAAATTATATAAACTAAATTTAAATAAGTTCATAAACAAATATTTTGCTTATTAATATTTATATTTAAAAGGTTGAGATTTTTATCTACTATCTAAATATAAATGTTTTAGGCTAAATACAACTTCAGCCTTTTTCATTTGCTGATGTGTCCAATTAGGAATACTTTAGTCTTTTAGCAAGTAGTGATTTTAAAGTACCTACAAATATATTATTTTAAATATATCGTTTTTTTTTTATAATGAACAATGATTGAAACAATGTAAATATAAATTTAATTTAAAATATTTACAAATATATTATTTAAAATTAGTAGTATTTTTAGTGAAGAAGGATGAAGACAGGATAGATATACCCAATCCCAAATGGGGATGGGGTGGGTACTAGAATTTATACTCTTTACACTAAAATTAGTTTAAATCCAATTAGTTAGCTGAAGAAAGTTGTTTAACATTTATACTATTTACACTAAAATTAGTTTAAATCCAATTAGTTAGCTAAAGAAATTATGTTCGATTAACAGTTGTCTAACATTGTTAGTAGGAGAAGTTGTGTTTGATTTGTTTGGTGTGCAAAATATCTTTGGACTAGTAGCATACACACATCGTAAGTGAAATTAGTTTCTAGCCCTTTAGGTTAGAGACACCCAATAGTGGTATCTAACCTAGGGAAAAATATAAATATATTAAAATTAATTTATTAAATATTTTTTTGAGAAAATAGTTTAAATTACTTAATAATATCATAAATATATTTAAAAAATTATGAAATAAACCACAAATATCATTCACGAGATACAATCTTATTTGACACCACTGTGAACGACAAAGTTTTTTTACGAGTATTTAACACAACTGCATTCGAAGGCTCAACAATGTATGATTTATTATTACAAAATATAATATAATTCTTTATGAAAAATACTACAAGTATCATTTATGGAAGACAATTTTAAATGAGGCAAAACCATTATCAGCATCAAAGCTTTTTTCGTGTGTATATTTAGACATGGCAAATAAACCCATACATGCGGGTACTGCCCCGACTTTGACGGGTAATCCTTGCTTTGAGCGGGCATGAATACAAGCATGAGCATTACCTAATTTTTTAAAACAGGGATGAGGGCGGGTATGAGTATGTAACTACTCGCCCTGTTCCCATACCCGAGCCATATAATTATTAAAATATCATTACTTTATTCAATTTTTTAGCTTTGTTCATTTTTTTAAAACTTAATTTTTGCTTTGTTCAATTTTTTAAAATTATATTTTTAACTTGACTCCTTGAATAAATAATATATTTAGTTTTGTTCAATTTTTTAAAATTTATTTCTTTATATATTTTTAATTATAGAATGGGTATAGGTAGGATATGAGTATACCCAATACCTAAAAAGGACGGGAATGAGTAAAAAAAATTCATACCCATTGAGGATGAGAACATATACCAAGATAATTTTGAGAAAGCAAGAAGTGGAACAAGTAACTGATTGAGGAGTTACTTGACTTCTCTTGGACTTTTATTAGAGGAGTTACTTCATTTGGAAGAAACATAATTTTCAATTTTTCTACAAGTTTTCAAAATTAAAATGTTTTCTCTCTTTTTCTCTCAATTGTCCTGCATTGTTCTTCTTCATTTCATTTCTGTTCTTCTATTTTCTTGCACAAATCTTGTGGCTCTTTCATTGATGATGATTATGGAAGGCTAAACAATCAATCAATCCAATGATCCAATTCAAGCAAGGAGAATTTAAGTTCTGGTTTGGTATTTCAATTTTTGTGTGAATGTCCATTTTCTTTTTCAATCATCTTTTTGATTTTTATGATTATGAATGTGTTTAAAATTGGAAACATATTAGGTTATGGATTCATTTCCTAATCTCGAATTTTAATCACAGATTGTTTGGATGATATTTCAATTAGGTTTGTGATTTCAATTAATTTAAGAGATAATTCGATTGAACTGCTTCTAATGATATTGAATGAACTTTCATAATAAGATCATTATCTGAGAACTATGATAATTCGCATTACTTAGTTTTGTGAATTGGATTGATATTCTTTAGTCTTTTTTATAATATATTTTATCAATTCTATCAGTTTCTACATTTTTCTTCAATTTTAGTTTGTGTTTTCCAATTTTTGTTCATTATCTGCAAACTATTCGATTAAAACCTCTTGTTGTTTATGTGAATTGAAGTTGAAACCAAATTGATCGTATACCTGGGTCGACCTAGATTAATCATGTGCTACAGAATTAGCGTAATTTAATTTGTTTTCAAGCAATGCGACTTTAATTATCAATAAGCACGTATCCGTCACCATCCCACCTCATTCTAGTGACTATGCATATTTAAAATAACTGCATATTAAATATTTAACAATATTTGTATGTAAATCATATTTAGTTTTTTTTAAGAAAACTTAATTTTACTTAAAAAAGTATAAAATAGCTTATATATAATGCAAAAAATTACTAATCTAACCCTTGCTAAATTTTTTACATGGACTTTAATTTTTGTGTCTGGGTCAAATTTTTTCTTCTTTTGCAACTCTCTCTTACTTTTTGACTTTTTTTAAATTTTTTTATCCTATTATGTATCTATTGTATATAGGAATAAAAATATCTCTTTATCCTATTCATTTTTTTCTAGTTTTTTTTATTTATTTTATTTTAACGTTCATTTTTTCTTTTTTCTTTATATTTTTTCTTTCTATTTTCTATTTAACATTTTTTTTTATTTTCTTAATTTTTTATTAAAATATTTTTTCTTTACTTTTCCTTTTTATGTTAAATTATTTTTTTTTGCATTTTACTTTTTATTTTATTCTGTAACGTTTTTTTAAGTTTTTTTTTACATTTTTTTTGTTGATATTTAAACTTATACAATTATTTATGTGTTTAATAACTGTATTAAACCTTTTTAAATTTAATATTAGTTTTATTTATTTATATTAGATTATACATAAATTATTCCCCAGAATCTTTAAGGGGAAAAGATCGTGTTTGATCTAGGTAGGACCAATTCAAGTTATAAAATTATTTTTTTTAATATTTAATATAATTGCATATTAAACATTCAATAAAAAATTTTACCTTTAAATTTTATAATTTTATTTAATTTACTTAGAAATTATATGAAATATTTTTGAATATTTTTATTTATTAGATTGAAATATTTATACTAAAAAGTAATTTAAAGATAATTAGTTAATATATTTATTGCAAAATAATATTTGATTCTGTGTTAAATAAATTCATATACAAAATTTAGTTGATTAATTTTTATATAATATTATAAGTTTTTTATATAAATATATAATAAGATATATTAAAAATTATTTATTACATATATTTCTATCATACATTATTTTTGAATCTATTCAATAATAATATTATAAATTAAATTAATTTTAATTTTTATGATTAGATATATTAATAATAATATAAATGATCAAAAATTAATTTAATTTTAATAATAAGATGTATTAATAATATTATAAATTAAATTAATTTATATAATAAGATATAAATTTCAGTGACGGAAAATAATTATGTTTAATTGAAGTAGTATAAGCGACAAAACTCTTTGTGAATATATTTTTAATCTAGTTAATATATTTATTATAAAATAATATTTTAACTTTATGACTAATAAAAGCATAAATGAAATTTGTGTTGATTAATTTATACATTTGTTACATAAATATAAAAAAAATTAATTTATCAAATATATTTTTGTTTCAAAATAATTTTAAATTATTTCATCAGTACTATTATAAATTTAATTAATTTTAACTTTTTCATAACTGTACATAGCAGTAGAATCATTTATTGGACAGAATCATATTTGAGTTAAGAAGAACCAATTTGGGTTAAGAAACTCTTTTTTGTATTTAATATAATAGCATACCAAATATTTAGCAATATTTTGTTTTTACTTTTAATCCTATAATTTTTTAATTTACTTAAAAATTGTATAATTTTTTTTTAAAAACCATTATATATTTTTTATTTACATTTTTCTTTGTTCGTACAACTATTTATGTATAATAACTATATTAATATTTTTTATTTAATATTAATTTTGTTTATTTATATTAGATTATTCATAAATTATTTACCATAATCATTCACGAGACACATGGTTGAGGTAAATAAGACCAATTTGGATTACAAAACTCTTTTTTTAATATTTGCCTATAATTTTTTATGTTTAAAAATAAAAGATAAAACAACAGGGTTGTTTTATTAGTCTATATTTTATTTTAAAATAAATAGATTACAAAATACTTATTATTAGACTTATGTTATTACTCTATATATATTTTAAATATAATATATAATAAAAAATTTAACTTATACATAAAATTCAAGACAATATGTGCAAATGCAGGTGTCACTGACTAAATATGTGATTAAAATAGAATAATAATAATTTGTATATTTTATAATAAATTAATGAAATGATCTATTATTATGAGATAAAAAATTAATTATTTTATTATTTGTAGAAATAAAAAATAATTACCAAAATAATTACAATAATTTACTGATTATGTTCAATCAAAGGATAGAAAAAGTAATTTTGTAATGACATTTTTTGCATGATGACATGTGATTGAAAAAATATTTTCTTATATATATGTGTAGTATTTGTAAAATTTAATTTGATGTTGACTTTTTTTAAATTTAAAAATGCAAATATATTTTGCCTATTGTTTGATTATGTTCAAATTAGTGATTTTGTCTTATATTTATGGTTTATTTTTAATAAAGTAATAAGTTATTTAAACAATACATAAATATCAATATGACGTGTGTATGCAAGAGTAAATAACTAGTTAGTTAATAAAAAAATTTCATTATACTTTCAGTGAAAAAACTAATATTTCCTTAAAAAGTATATTACATTGAACTATACAAATTCTAAACTAAAAAACAATATTTAATTATTTATACAGTGTCGGTATAGATGGCAGAAATCCATGCCAAAAAGAAAATTCAATGAAAATTTAAGGAGAAAAAAAAACTTTCATTCGGACTGTGTGCTGTGTCTGAAGGACGAGGAATCGATTTTGGTCAAAGCAAGAAAACAATTTTTTTGTCACTTATTGTATTTCTTATTACTCAAATATTATCATAATGTCTTTTTTTATATGTATTTAATTATCATATACTTATAAACTTTGAACGAAAACAAATTATTTTATTTTGTAAAAAAATATTCTGTAAATTTTAAAATCAGACTAACGTAACTCGTTTATGATTAGATTAGTTTGAGTATCTAAAAGAAATTAGACATATCCAATCCAAACTAATACAATTTTAATTGAGTTGAATTATAAGTTTAGCCAAATCCAAAAATTTACCCAAACCCGGCAGTAAACAATACTAACATAAGTGGTGGTGAGGTAGAAAAATAATGATATTACTTGGTTTATATAAACTTTGCATGGTTCCCTTCTTTCGTGTGAGTGAAATATTTTTCGTTACTGATAATAAGGAAAAGAAAAACAGCCAGCCTCAAGTAATTATAACTTTAACTATGAAGCGCATAAATCAATTGATTAGAAAAAAAAATTTAATAATAATTTTATCTAATTCAAACTAAATTGTGTTATAAAATCATCTTTGACCCGGTCGAGGTAGTGGGTCAATGGGTTAGTGGTCCAATCGGTGGGCCAGTAATTGGTCCGATTTGACTTAGTTTATATTGAAAATTTCAAAATTATATTATATATACGTATATAATTAACATTATTTGATTAAAAAAAGTTCATCCATAATTTCATACTAAAAAATCCAAAATAACAATTGAAATATTAAAGTTGATAACACTAATAAAATGTATTAATAATAAAAAAGAGTGTAAATACCAATTACCTAAATTAAATCACAAATTCAATTTTTAATAAACAGAATTAGTCAAAAGTTTGGAAACTAAAAAAAAATTACAGGGGTACAAAAAGTAACTTTGTGGATCTGGCCGGCCCAAATAAGTAAAAACCTAATAAAAACTATATATATTCTTCTTTATGCACCTTCTTCAATTCTTCTTCTCGGTGGCTGCGCCTTCTTCATTTCTTCTTCCTAGCTGCGCCTCTTCTTCCTACTAATCTGCTAACACGACGAAGGAGAGTAACAAAGACGACGGAGTGAAGGCACGACAGCGGCAAGCAACAATCGACACTCCGATAACTTTTCACCTGTCTGGGTTCCAAAAATTGGCCAGGTCGCCAAGTCCTCAAAAAATCGGCCGGGTTTCACTGGGCAAAATCGGACCAGGTGCATGGCCAATCCAATCCCCAACTCGATCTGGAAATAGCACGGGTTCTTGGTCCGATCATTCAAACCAGATCGATTTTCATAACACTTATAAAAACATATATGATGTATAAAAAAATCATTAAAACTTATGCCGACTTTCAGTGTCACAGCCCAATGGTATCAAAACAATTTGTCAAAGCACTGCAATTAATTGTCATTGCCTCATCGGGTAAACAAAACATCAACCGTGAAAAACTGAAAATGATATAGTCCAGACCTATTATCAACTGCAAAAAATCCACGCGCAGTGCTTGAAAAAAGAAAAAAAGGAAACTTTTGAACAACAAATTGGGATTTGGGACCATATGAAGACAATGTCAGATTAAGAAGAATATGCACCATGATGGTATATGGAACAACTAGATAATCCAATAGATTCACCAACACATGTATCCAAAAATTGAGCGATGATAAGAAAAACAAATAGCTGGATTGATGCAACCTTTGGCATTGTGTTAACTGAAAAGTCATATTAAAACAAATTTAATAAGGATAGTGGGGTAACCCATTCAAATGATTAAAATTAAACTTGAAGTCGCTGAACACCAAATAAAGAGTATTCGGTTAGTCTCAGGTGACATAGCATTGTTGGATGAAAGGAAATTTTACACACAATGTTCAGTCTCATCAGTAAGCTAACTGCAAGTACCTTGCATTGGCAAATAACACCTACTGTTTATGATTTTGTAAAAATGTTGATATATCATTTGATATGAATTCATCAATTTATTTTTTCTCACAGTAAGTTTATTTAAATTTAAATGTCTGTAGCGGATGGCTAAGGGCATGTTTTTGGGGGCCGAATGTCTGATCAAAAAGTAAAATTAGAAGTCTTATTTGATTTTAGTTGGATCTTTTTGTGAATTGAATTTTATCTCAATTTTACCTCAACTCAATTTAAAATAATAATAAAAAATGAATGTTGTTTATGCAAACTTAGTTTATAATGCGAAGTTCTTGCAACGTAAGTGAATAAACTTTAATCAAAGCATACATTAAACGGATAAACAAAGAAAACACAAAACAATGTTTGAAAACCTGTTTGGAATCTTGTAAACCCAAACTCTCCCTTTTCAATACAATAAACATAGAAGCAGTGGGATTGATGGATTGGTGTTTAGTTGAATTCAAAGTTCCAAACACACTACTATCACTGATCATTAAATTTACAGGTCATTTTTCTACCTAAACAATATTATTAATATTTAACTTCATTGTTATGAGATTAAAGTTTGTTGCATATTAATATGAGTGCAAAGTGGCAATATATAAGTGCCTCAACCAATAACATTACAGAAGCTGTAAAGCAGACATCCAAAATAATGATCCAGGTTCCAATTGTTTCCCATCACATTTTACCTGCACATAAAATTGGTTGGAGATGAACTCTCAAGTCTTAATATATGAGACCACACAAAGATAGTTTCTATCTTGCACTCTTTTGATCAAAGGCTTTACTTTTGTAGTCAAAGAAAAGAGAGATTAATTAAAATACTGATCGGATAAATTTATTCATAAACATTTATAAAAAATTAAGAAGACAAAGTAAATTAAATATCTCTAATAAACTAAAATAAGAAGCTTTTTATTTTTCTTTTCCAAAAGTTAATTTACATAAGTTGATGATTTTAGTCTGTGTAGAAAGTTTAATTCATTTCTTTATATATATTTTTTTCTTATAAAGGTGCCTTCTTCTACTGTGTGAAGACATTTTAATTTCTTATACTCTATCAGTAAATTACGCCGGCAAATAGTTTTATAAGTACAAAATCATTGTCAAATGAATTATTCCTGAAAATGATAATTATGAGGCTCGATAATACAAAATATTTACGGAAATGTTTCCGTGAATCACTTATTTTCATCAATTGTTGTCTGCCATAAAGTGAAAGCAATGTCTACTTTTAAGTGTTTGAACTAACATGAGAAATGCATTAAGACAATAAGACGAAAAAATTACACGACAATCTGTAGTAAGTATCAAATCCAACAATAGACATGTTCAATGAATCTCCCACGATGAACTTATATTTTCTTGACGTACTTTTCAATTCCCATGTTCGAATTGAGTTTTCAATGCCCCTGGCGAAAAACATATTCCGTGTACCACCGTCAAATATCTTTTTGAACATTATCCCTATGGATACTAGGGGGATTCTTCTGAATTTAGGATATACAAGTCAGTTATCAGTTACAGAAGAAGAGTTGCACATTCTACTATATATAATTTAAAATTACGATAAAGCTAGAAAACATTTAACAAGGTTTGTATAAAAAATAGAAAAACAAAAGGCTTAAGTACACGTTTTATCATTCAATTATCATCATTTTATAAATCTTATTATCCAAGATTTTTTACACATCTTACTATCATATTTTCTAATTTTGCACATTCAAGTAATATGTTAAATGTGTAATGAAGGATTGACATATCCCTTAAAAATGATATTATTTTGTTATTAATAACGTGATAATAAAATATATAAAAATTAAAAACAAATTGAAAGTAAAAAAATGCGTGAAAAAAATTGGGTGATAAAATATGTAAAAATAAAAAAACATAATGATAAACTGTGAATTAAAATCTTTGACGATACATTTATGAAATGATGATTGTTGAGGGTAAAATGTATAATGACAAAAAGAAAAACTATGTGCTTGATCGTCACAATTTGGTCAAAGTTTGCAACACCAATAAATTATTTAATCTATTCTCTTCTAGCATTAGGTTTTTTTAAAAATTTGTTTAGAACGTTTTGGTTCAATTTAAAGAGGCTTTTAGAGTATAGAACTAATGTGTATTTGGTTCTGGAAAGAAATAAGGCGAGGAGTAAAGAAAATAAAAAGAGGATGCAAAATATGTAGAAAATAAATATATTTTTGGATTATTTTGATTGAGAAGAAAGAAAAAAATACAAAAGTAATTTTTTTCTGGATAAAAATAGAAAAAAGTTATTTTTTATTGAAAAGACATTTGTTCCCCTCTATCCAAACTTTAAGAATAAAATAGGTAATGTATTATTGACAAACAAATAAAAAATTTAATTATTGAATTGTCAATTTGGACTAATTTAATTCCTTTGGATTGTCCATCATGGACCAATATATTTTCGGCTCAAGTTGGGATGTGATGATTTAATGGTAGAGTTAAATTTTGATAGTCCAACCCAATTCGTGGTGGGACATCATCTTGGGTTAATCTATGTGCACTCATTTTTTTAAACATAAAAATTTAAACATTATAAAAGAAAATCAATTCTTACAACAAGTTAATAGGATATTTGTAATCATTATAAAATAAAGTAAAAAAATTAGGTTATTGTTTGCACTATAAAATATCAAAATATAATGTACAATAATAAAAATAAAGAAAGTGTATTAATTGTAATGATAAACAAGTATTAGAATATTAACTTTAAAATTTAATTATAATATTAAGTTTATAATTTATTGTTTAATCAATTATAAATAGTAAATAATAAAAAAATAAATCGGACCAATGAGCTAATCCAAGTCATCATCGATCAACTCGATTTAGACCATTAACAATTTACGTTGAACTAAACTAAACCAAAATAAATTAAACTTGAATTGTTACAATGAAACTCAGTTCTTACATCGAAACTAATTGGACCAACCCATTAAATTGGACTTATTTTTACACCCTAACCCAAACTGCTCTTGCCATTGAGGTCAAATTACGAGTGTTTCTTTCTGCACCATTCATTTTTTCTACTACACCATTATGAACGGTGCATTTCCAAAATTGCCCTTCACTTTTTTGCTGCTTTTTTACACGGATCCTTATGATTCACACTTACGGATTCTTCAATCCGTAAGAAACTTACGGATTCGTCAATAATCCGTAAGTTTTTTTTTTATGTATACGGATTGGACAATCCGTAAGCCCAATCCGTACAGTTTTTTTTTTATAAGTTAAAATTATTTTAGAAAATAATGGTGTATGCAGGTATCGAACTTGTGACCTTCAGGTTACTAACACGATGCTCCAATCAACTGAGC
>CM023960.1:7847593-7907532 GCA_013407115.1 Glycine latifolia
AGGTATATGTTAATGACCTTTACCTACAGTTGGAGGCTGTAGGTATACGTTAATGACTTATACCTATGGTTAGAAGTTTCATAGATAAAGATTGTCCGTAGGTAAAACTTGTACATACAGACTAATAACCGTTACAATACGCCCCCTCAAAGTTGACGGGGAAAATGTCTGGAGGTAAATGTCAATTATACTTTTACCTATAGATTATTGACTTATAGTGACAGATTTTGTCTGTAGGCATATGTCCTTTTCCTTGTAGTGCATTTTAACTATATGATTTTAGCTATAGGTCCTGGAGTATCACATCCGTGATTTATGCTGGCTCTGCTGTATACATATACCCCATTAATTACTGAAAATAGCCCGGAGACTCAAATTCGTGTAATAAATTATGTTTCTTTTGCACTGCTATTTCTCAAATGGACATGAAAAATTTAATTCCCCCGTACTCTATTATTCATATGATAATTTCACAATCTGACATTCTCCAATCCATTTATTAATGAAAATCATGCTCCTCATTTAACATAAATGTACTCGAAATCTAACCCAGTGCAACATATTGTTTAAAGTGGTTTGACCACTTTTGCTTACATTTATATATTAACAGATTATTTTAAAGCAAGTGACAAACATATATCGTCTATATCTTTATATCTTTTCCTTGTGTGTTTTAACACAGAATGCTTTTTGGACTGATAATTGGCGATGACAAACGAAGCACTAGCATTGGCAACTTTTCCCTTTTCATAATTTACTTTTCATATGATTTCTTTTAATTAATGCCTCGCATGCATGTCTATATTTTCGAAAACAATTCTATTTGACACAGAGTTGAATTCTATATTTGAATAATAGTATTTGTTTCAGTGAGGATTAGAACTTGCTTTCATTTGATTTAAAGTCAAACACACATTTTTTTGATAGAGTATGCACTATGCACACCAACATGAATTGATTTCAAAAGTTAAACAAGCATTCCCTTAGACGCAAAAAAGAAACCGCACTCCACTTCCATTCGCGTCCACACGAAAATTTGGCAGAAAATTGAAAATAAAGGTATATATATTCGATTTAGCCATGCATGGCATAATAAAGAGCCCAAAAATGGCCTTGTCTGATGAAAAAGTAATATAAACAGCAAAGGAGATTCGTTTGAGCCATGCCACGTAAGAACTCCCGTTTCCTTTGGTTTCAAGTTTTGTAAAATTCTCTGCTTCTCATTCTCACACACATGTATATATTAGCTCTTAGTGCTCCTGGAGCTTCCATTTCCGTCATAAATAAACAACCAAAAACCGAAAGAACTCATCAAATCCATCTCACCTTCACACTCGAAGGTGTTTTTGAGTTGTTTTTCTTCCTCCTTCCAAAATGCCTCCTCCTCACATTTTTTTTTCCCTCCTCTCATTCCTCTCCATCATAATCACCACCTTCTCTTCATCCACACCCAACACCATCACTCTCCCTCTCTCTCCCTTATTCACCAATCACACCTCTTCAAGTTCACACCCATTCCACACCCTCAAACTCGCCGTCTTCTCATCCATCACAAGAGCGCACCACCTCAAAAATCACAAACCAAACAAGTCACTCAAAACCCCAGTTCACCCCAAAACCTACGGAGGCTACTCAATAGACCTCGAATTCGGAACCCCGCCACGAACCTTCCCCTTTGTTCTCGACACTGGTAGCACCCTCGTCTGGCTCCCGTGCTCCTCCCACTACCTCTGCTCCAAATGCAACTCCTTCTCAAACACACCAAAGTTCATCCCAAAAAACTCATCTTCTTCAAAGTTCGTCGGCTGTACCAACCCTAAATGCGCCTGGGTCTTCGGTCCCGACGTTAAATCCCATTGCTGCAGGCAAGACAAAACCTCCTTTAATAATTGTTCCCAAACATGCCCTGCCTACACCGTCCAGTACGGCCTCGGCTCCACCGCGGGTTTTCTCTTATCCGAAAATCTCAATTTTCCCGCCAAACAATACTCCGATTTTCTCCTCGGCTGCTCCGTCGTCTCCGTCTACCAGCCGGCCGGAATCGCGGGGTTCGGCCGGGGAGAAGAGTCGCTGCCGTCGCAGATGAACCTCACGAGATTCTCTTACTGCTTACTCTCTCACCAGTTCGACGATTCCGCAACAACAACCAGCAACCTCGTCTTGGAAACCGCCTCCTCCGGCGACGGAAAAACCAACGGCGTCACCTACACGCCGTTTCTGAAAAACCCTACCACGAAGAAAAACCCCGCGTTCGGCGCGTACTATTACATCACTCTTAAAAGGATCGTAGTAGGAGAAAAGCGCGTGAGGGTTCCGAGGAGGCTGTTGGAGCCCAACGTCGACGGTGATGGCGGGTTCATCGTTGACTCCGGGTCAACGTTCACGTTCATGGAGAGACCGATTTTCGATCTGGTGGCGCAGGAGTTTGCAAAGCAGGTGAATTACACGCGCGCGAGGGAGACTGAGAAGCAACTCGGGTTGAGTCCGTGTTTTGTGTTGGCGGGTGGGGCTGAAACGGCGTCGTTTCCCGAGCTTAGGTTTGAGTTCAGGGATGGCGCGAAGATGAGGATGCCGGTGGCGAATTATTTCTCGCTGGTGGGAAAAGGTGACGTGGCGTGCTTGACGATTGTGTCTGATGACGTGGCGGGTTCTGGCGGGACGGTGGGACCCGCTGTGATATTGGGGAACTATCAGCAGCAGAATTTCTATGTGGAGTATGACTTGGAGAACGAGAGGTTTGGGTTTCGGAGTCAGAGTTGCCAGACGAACGTTTAAGTTAGGAGTTTGAAAAAATAACATGCATTGACATAGTCCGTGATTTGCAACTGTTGGATAAAGATTGTACGGCTCAGATCATAAATGTGTTTGAAAATGATTTAACGATATATACGACGGTGTGATCTTCATCAGATGATTATAGTTTGCTGACTACATGAAAATGCGATATTGCGAACTGCAGGCAATTCCGATTTGGATTGAAGGTGGTCATTAATTAGAAGTTCACTGTTTGGTTTATTTAATTGAAGTTGTAGAGATGCAGAGGGTGCCGCTTTTCTTTTTTCTTTTTTTTTTTACCTGTAATTTATTTTTCTTGGAGGGATCAATGGATTGAATTTCTAAAGATTAATTAATAAGAGAATATACTTTTACTGTTGTTGCCAACAAGTGTGAAGCCCAGAGTATAAAAAGATTTTTATTATCTTAGCATATCACATTTTTTCTTTCTTCTAATCATGATAGCAAAGTTTCTCAAAGTTTCTTTTTATTTTTGGATGTTATTCCTGTATAAGGTTGCTTTGCAAGAAAAAGTTACACAGCAAAAAGTAGTTTTGATGTCAGTAGTATGAGAAGATTGGTTGCTGATAGACGATGATGTTGATGATAGGGAATATGATGTCAGTATGAAATAAATTTTAGAAAACTAGATGATGAACCAAATGTTGATGATAGGGATTATGACGATGATAATGGTAACACAATCAGAATTAGCAAATTTTATACTCTGAGTATGATTATGTTCTTTAATGGAGATCATGTTGAAGGTCTGGATTGTGGACTAATTACTTATTAACACGGTTGTGTTGAAGACTTAGCAATTGGAAGACTAAAAATCTTTAATTTCCGGGTAGACTCTTTTCAAAGCTGTTTTGAGCTCTATTCCTATGTATATTATGCAAACTGTTCTTTTGCCTAGATCTGTTTGTGCAAGGTGGATCAGCTCTTGCAAAAGTTTTTTATGGGGGGATACATCTAATGAAAGGAGGGCTCATTAGGTACGTTGGGAAAGAATCTGTTCTCCAAAGGAGATTGGAGGTTTGGGATTACGACAAGCTTGTCATGTTAATGATGCTTTTATGATGAAAGTGGCTTGGGAGCTTTGTACTAAAAATGATGCTTTGTGGGTACAGGTGATTAGAGCCAAATATAATTGTGGGGAGTTGGGGTTTCTAGTTGTGAATAAAGCTAGAAATGACTCTAATATTTGGTCAGGTATCAAATCTGTTGGGATAAATTTATAACTGGGTGTGAAGGAAATGTGGAAGATGATGAGTTAATTTGGAGAGCTAGTGATAAAGGTGTGTTAGATATCCCATCAGCTTACGGGATGATTGCTAATTTAGATGGTAGACAGATTATTCCTATCTTTAATCTGGTATGGAGGTGGAAACGATATGAGATGGGGGAGATTTTATTGTGGAAAATCGCAAGGGAGGCTTTCCTACAAACCTTGCTTTTTTGCAGGGTAGCAGTTCCAAAATTAACTAACGCTTTCTTTTTTGCAGGTTAATTGAGCAGTGGATAACTGAGAATATTAGTTTTTCTTCTAAGCAATGTTCTCAGTGACCCATGCAATTTGTCATTCTCTTGGACTTGATTTGGAAAAGGAGGAACACATTCATTTTTGAATCATGAAGTAAAAAGTAGATTACTCAGGACCTGTTTGGATGTTAGCTTCTCTAGAAGTACTTCTAGAAGAGAAAAATAAGAAAAAAAAAATGAAATGAACTTTTCCATAAGTTAAAATAAGTATTTCATTAGTTAATTTGTAGATGTCATTTCATCTTTTAAAGAAGTTACATTGGTGAGCTTCTACAAATTAGCTAATGGAGAGCTTATTTTTACTTATGAAAAAGTTTATCTCATCTTTTTGCTCTTATTTTCTTCTTCTAGAAATGCTTTTAGAGAAGCTTACTCAAACAGACCCTCAATTTGGAGCATCACTTGCAACTTCGAGACAAATTGTACAAAGCTGGCGGTTATAATCACCATCATACGGAAGCATCTATGTTGCATGGAGGCCACCTAATCTTGGTTTTGTGCGCCTTAATGTTGATGGAGCTTGGACTGTCCATGGCCCCAAAGCTGCGTGTGGATGGGTTATAAGAGATCATACGGGGAAGCTTCAAGGAGCTTTTGCCTATAGACTGAAAATGTGTTCAGTTACTCAATCGGAGTTGTGGGCCATTCTTCATGGTATTAACATGGCTAGGGAATGAGGTTTTATGACTTTGGAAGTTCATTTAGATCTGAAGAAGCTATTCAAAGAGTTTAAAGGTTTACAGGTTTCTCACAATCTTGACAAGATTATTATGGAATTTTTTTCTTTTGTCCCTTCAAGATAGCAAACAAAAGAGATTTATTGTAGCCATTGAAAATTTATCAATACTAATATATAGTTTGTTGTAACTAATGATGTCTTTTGACCATATGAAGTTTCTTGTAGTCTAAGGATGCTCATTGCTGGACTAAATATTTATGTTGATAATGGAAATGGATTCTCTAATTTGAAATTTTAATTATATGGCCTCTCACAATTAGGATTCTAGAATTATGTTGACATAACAAGAAAAATATTAAAACCTTAAATAAGATTTGACAAACTCTATAAAATAAGGTTTTACTTATTTAATTATTTAATATCTTTATTTTAACACCTATCATTTCTTGCTATTTCTCTTTTTTTATATCTAAAAGCTCGGTGTAGATTACATTTTGGGTGTCTGGATATTATTTTTGAATTATAAAACTAATTTTTAAACATGCCCTACGGTAACATGTTCTTTCAATTGAGGACTCAGATAGTAGATTTAATTCTTTTTCATCTATGATTTGAACATGATTCCTAGAGTGCTTTATTTTTTTTTGTGTGCAAATTATATTCCTTGATCACTTCTTTCCTTCTTCCTTTCTCATGCGAGTTAAGAAAAGGGGACTTCTTTCCAAAAGGGATCGATTCCTAATTTAATGTTCTTTCGGAAAGCGCTCTTTCAAAGAATGGGGAAGGAAAGCTTCGGGTTATCTTTATTCGTTGTTTACTTTTGCATATTTTTTCTTTTCTGCTTGTCCTCTTGCACTCAAAGAACCAGCCCCACTTATTTGTTGCTTGTGGGCTAAAAGTAATATCATTTGTGTTTGTGCTTGTGCGTGATCACCAACAGTATTGTAATGCAAGTCAAATTTGCCACTTGATTTTGGTGCTTGATCATTAATTTCAATAATTTGTTTGCACTTTGTGGGGGTATTTAATTTTTAAAGTGTAGTTTCAACCTAAAGTTGTAGTGTGTGTATATATAATTCAGTACTTTTTTGTTTATGTTTGTATAGAAGTTAATTTAATTTGTTTTAATATTAATTAATAAAAGTGACTTTTGTATTAATTATCTTAATCCATGCTTAATTATCTATTTCTATCTCTATCTTTTGTACTTATACTAGATTGGGGAGAAGAATGAAGTCCACGGGTGAGAAAGTAATGAAGATATGGCCAATCCCAATATCCCATATTGTTGTTGCCTCATATAAGTTCGGACAATAAACTAAATTATTGTGTGAGTTGTTTCTTGCAAGTTGGGTTCGGTTTCTTGCGCTAGGGTGTGGGATGCAGCCTCAGATCTAATTTGTTGATAAAACACGAAAAGATGCTAGAAAACTCAATTAGTTTCACTGATTTGCTTTCAAGAAAATAATTGCACTAATTAAAAACATGCTAAAGCGTTGACGGTGAAACTATAGTGATGATTTCAGCCTCAACCAAAAAAAGGATATGAATTTGTGAAAGAAAATGACGAGATGAGTGATAATGAAGGCTGAATTGCACGTGTAATTGAATGTGACCAAATTAGTGTACGTTGGTGGGTTCAAAAAGGTGCTTGAGCTTGTGTTTTTTAACTCGATTACACATTAGCTAGTGCACTAAAAAGAGTAGTGAGTGGTAGTGATGAAATGGTGCATCCGTCCTAAATAAATCATCACTAATATTTAACTATACATGGGTTTGTAGATGGTTAGATTGCTTAACATGTAAGTCTTGAACAGTGTGTTTTCTTATCCCCTTCTTTGGCCGTTCAAATAAGAGAATTTATTTTTATACAATAAATTTCTATTAATTTTTTTATAATTAATTATGACTGATAAAAAGGAGCGAGAGAAATGAAAAATATAAGAGATGATGTGATGGAAAAAAATAAAAATTAGTATTATACAAGTGTTATAAATAATTATTGTATAAATAAATGTCATTGGTTCAACTAGTTATACTTTATTCAAGTCAGGTAGCAAATACTGGCAGTAAAAAAAAAAAATACTACCTCTTTATTTCCTTTGAATTTTAATTTTATAATTTATGATAACATCATAGTCGAAGTCCGTTTAAGGCTAATATTGACTGAGGCTCAAAGAGAATTTGAATCTCTAATTACTAGAAAGCACGTCAACTAGTGAAATTTTTTAATATAATTAATATATTGGAGTTTTGAGTATGCAATTGTGTTAAATATTTAGAAATTTTTTTTTATCATTTATAATAATTCTACTTAATTTGAATATGATTCTCTTTCGTCTCGTTAGATGATACCTATACTCTAGAAGAAGAAAAAAAACTAATTTGAAACGATGGAGAATAATCTAGATACTAAAATTTTGTCACTATAATAACTTGCTGCATGTAATGATATATTTAATCATTGGAATGATATTAAATATCCCATATAAACAAACAGACACAGACTGAGGAGATTTTACGCAAGCCTTACATTTGCTATAAGCTGTTGACTATACAAGCACATATATCATGCAATATGATTATCACAATGACCTTGAATCCGGGGGAATGATGATGGAGTAGTTTCTGAAATTTCGTTTGGTTAAGAAACAAATGTGAAAAAAACGGATAAGATATAATGAACCCGTACAATCCAAATTCCGCAGAAGGAACGAAAGGTGTAAGACCGTAAAAACAGGAGACATGCTTTGATTGCTTTAGCATGTGCGCGTGAGGGTGTAGCTTTTCTTCTCATGTGTCATTGTTGTTGAGAATTTGGTTCTGTTTTGATATGATCTTCTTAACTTTCCATACACCATTTTTGTTTTGGAAAATGTTTGGTGGACACCTAATATACTATCCAATATTTAGAGAGAGAGAAAGAAAGACAAAAAAAATCTAAGTATAATAAAGTTTAACATATGATAGAGAGAGTGTTAATGTCCACATTATTTCGATTAAGTATCAAAATAATGTTTTATGTTGATGCTACAATGTTCGGAAATTGAAGATTTAGAGCATCAAGGTGAGAAAAATAATGGAGATTAAAGATGAAGATTGAGATTGAAGATCAAAATCATGGACTGTAAAGATTTAAAAGAAATTATATATTAGTCATTATGGATAGTTAGAAATCTTTGTTTATAAATACTATTTTGCATTATATCTAATAAGGGTTATAACTTGTAAACACTCACACATCATATGTCCACAGTCATGACGCTCATGAATCGATAGGTTACTACAATGTTGTCAACCATTTCAATTCTAGTATTTTACCACATTCATAATGTAACTTTATTACTTTCTTTTACATTTGTTGCAATTTTCTCTAATCTTTTATCTTCTTCAAGTGTCAATTTCTTTTCAATTTTTTTTACTCTTTTAATTTTATACACCTTTTTAATCACACTTTACTTTCTTTTGATTTTTTTACTTTTAATTTTTTTTACTTTTTTACCACATTCACCTCTTTTAATTTTTTTACACTTTACTTTCTTTTGCACCTTTTTATTTTAAATTTGTTTTCATCATCAATCAACATTTATATTCTAATCATTACTACATAAAAGAGCTTTAGCATCGGTTCTGGAAGAGTTTCAACATAAGTTTTAGATTCAATATTGAAACAACCATCGTTGAAAGTAAGCATTTTCAACATTAGTTTTAAAATCGATGCTGAAAATCATTATCTACATCGATTCTAACTGAAACCAATGTAGAAATGTGACCAAAATTATGTATTCTAAATTGATGTTGAAAGTCGTATACAACATCGATTTTTTTAAAAACTGATGTTAAATGTGCTTACCACATCGATTTGACAAAAATCGATGTAGAAAGTATCTTTACAACATCGGTTTTGGCTCAAACCGATGTTGTAAAGAAACTTTTTACATCGTTTTAAACCAATTGATGTTTTTTGAATAATATATAATAATAATAATAATAATAATAATAATAATAATAATAATAAGATTGTACGTGGTCCTTGTGTGAGTTTGCAAGGGAATTGTCACAGTTACAAACTCTCCATGGTCAAGTACCCATTCCCATCAACATCAGCCTAAGCATTAAACAACAAAATAACCATCCTTGAATCACAAATTTGTTATTCTATCCTTATAAACAGATGAAGCTCAATTCAAATAAAAAATGATGTTATGTGAAGCAGTATAAACTAATAAGAGTAAAAAGGTTACATCTTTCTTAGAGAAAAGTGAGGGGTGTTTAGTAAACTGGTGTTATTTTTTAGATGAGTAGAGATAAGTATAGCATAGCATCCTCACTTCATTCATTTTACCTTTTACTACCATATTACTAGGTAATATATATATGATATTAGAGGACAGTGGTTTCCCTGACTCGTTTATTCTATATATATATTGGGTTAGGATACTCTCACATACAACATTTTCCTAAAGTTAAGGCGTCATAAACAAACAATCTTCACATCTAAATTGAAAGAACCTCATACATCATTTTTTTAGTACCAAATACTACCACAAAACAAAGTTTCCACAAGTATAATTTAGGGATTATTTACACCAAAAAATAATCACGTATTAAATTTGGCATCTAGCTCTACATTTTGTAATGGAAGAGAGTCCAAAACCAGTAAGAACATTTTTGTCTTGCACACATCGACGAATAAAAAGTTAATAAATTCAAGAAATGTCCTCCTAATGACAAGAAGAAATTAAGATAGTTACTCACAAAAATATATAGTAAATGTATACCCCAAATAACTTAATAACATTTAATAATAGTTCAAGGCCATACCACAAACATAGATATCTGTGTAGACAATCCATTAACAACTCTAATAGTGATATCCTAAGAGAGATCAAATCCATTAGCAGATTAACGATATTCGTAGAATAAAGAGTAGGCTTTGAAAGCCACTTACAATCTTGTCTTTTACGACAAACATGATAGCAGTGATATGTTCTGCAGCATTGCCTACAATTAGAAGCAAGATGATAGAAATAAAAGCCATTGACATATTCAATGACTTAGATGCTCCCTACAAGAGATGAGAAACACAATGTCTATGAATGAACTTATGAAGCAAAATTTATGGACAATAGGAATATTATAGTTTTTCATTGTCAACACAACAAGAAAGGTAGAGATACTATAATAGTATATAATCTCAAATCACAAAGCAATCACAACTAACTTTGTCAAAGTGGAGTGCTTAGGTCTAGGAAAAATAAAGATTTAGCAGCACTACTTTTGACCTAGCTAATATAGAATCCGTTCATTATGTTCCTGTTTAGTTTATGGCTCAACTAAGGTTTTTGGTGAGGACAAGTGTGTGAAACCCCCACTGTTGTCATATTTCCTTTTCTATGAAAGCCTTTCAAATCTCCCATTAATCACATTCTGTTATATAGCATGGGTTAATGGGGGAGAGGACATGTACTCCTTTTGTCCTCTTCTCTCACCACCCAAAAGATATTTTAAATTATAATTGTAAAACAAATAGAATAGCAGTCATCTAGCGATCTGCTATAATGTTTTTCAAGGTGACACCTTTCTGCCACTATTCACTACTATGATTGCACATGTGTAAAGCCTTAAAACACTCTTTTTTGTTTCTTACCATTTCTTAAATACCAACATTCCACCACCAAGAATTCTTATCGCAATCCAAAATCTTTTGATTAACTTAAGATTGCTTTAACAATCTTAACTTTCTTAGACATTTATCTCATTCAAATAAAGTTAGCCTTTTGATTTTCAATTATCTTCAATAATTTTTTTCTTAGAAGTAAATTTTTTTTATCACCATTCAGTTGTCACCACCTGATTCTTGGATTAGTAACTTAAATTTCTATTTACGGCTCTAATAAAGAACATCAAGGATCAAGATATTATATTGTGTAGTGAGACTCTTTTGTGGAATCATTTACAAACCTTGCAAATAAAATCAACAAAAATTAAGAAAATCAACAAATATAAAGGCTCAAATTCAACAATCCATGAGAATAGAAGCTCTAGTGGTACAATAATAGAAATTAATGATCAAGAAATTCTGAAAATGATATAGTTGTACTTGTATGGTATCTACAAGGTATCCAAACAATATATATCCATTTTGTCAAGATAGCAAACCAGATTATTGCCTCCCATTAAGTTAATTCATGTTCTTCCTCCTTATTAGAATTTTCACCATTATATCCTTCCTATATTATGGTGTGGAGATTATGTTAAAATGCATTGTTGAGTAATAAAAAAAAGGCATACTTAAGCTTAATTTCACCATTATCAACCTTACTCTGCTCATCCATCTTTATAGTAGTACTCTTGAAGTCCTCCTGGAAAAAAAACATCAAAACACCACGAACCGATCAACGTAAAGGTAAAAGCAAATTAAAGAAAATTAAATATATAAAGATGCTATTAGAAACTGAATTATATGAAAACTCAATTAACAAAGAAATTGAAGAGAAGGGATGGAAGAAACTACATTGGCTTTGAGCTGGTTGATGATCTTCAATCTAAGGGCATCAATTAAATATCATTGGCTTCCACTGTTGAAAGAAATTAAGTAAATGAATCTGGTACATCAATTGGTCAACTGAAATTAAGCTAACGTATGAATTGAAATTGATTAATATGTGGAAACGACAAGTAGACACTATGCACCACGATCTTCACGTTGTGAATCACATCCACAACCTTAACCCTAACGTAGTTAATTAATCCTCATTGGATCCAAGGTCTCTCCTTTGGTGGAGGTAGTGATGAGCAATGATTGGCCTTACTCCAGCGTCGGCAAAGCAGTTCCAACCAGAAGCTTCTTGAGATTCGCGATGGACAAGTAATGGTTCAACATGTTGGGGAACCTGACGTTGCTGATGTACATGTGCAAACCAGAGAAGATAGAGAGGTCGTTGACAGAGAACACAATCATGTTAAGCTTCATGAGTTCCGCGTACTTCACTGTCATCACTAGGGAGAGGATGCTAAAGTTGTTGTTGTGGAGACGAAGCATTGAATCTCAGAGCATCAGGAATACCTTTGCGATGGTGGTGTTGTTGTTCTGATGGAGTGTGTTGGAGGTTATGGTGATGCAATGGCAAAGTAGGTTTAAGAGAAAGAAGGGGTTTTGAGAGAGAGAATGAATTCGAAGTGAAAGATGGGGTTTCGAGCAAAGAAGAAGGGTCTTTTCTAAAAACCTCAACATCGATTTTTTAAAAATCGATTTTAAGTGAGTATTTGCAACATCGATTTTTTATAAACCAATGTTAAAATCGTCCTGTTAGCATTGATTTTTCTAAAATTGATGTTAACTATGACATTGTATTTACAAAAATGCCACCGCATATTTTGTAACATTGATTTTCATCAAAATTGATGTTAATAGGGAGATGTTAAAACTATTTTTGTAGTAGTGATTACATCTTTTGATTGGTTCTCATGATAAAAATTTAACACATTGACCCATGGTACATGACCTATCAAGAAGATAAAAAGTATCCAAAGAAAGTATTTGTCCCCTTTCTCAAATATCTATAAGATTATGTTTGTTAATGAAAACAAAAGCAAAATCTTGTCAATAATCTATGTCTCATCTACTCTTTAATTGCAGCTTTGCGTCTTTGATTTGGTGACGATGTTTTAGTTGGTTTGGTTATGATACTGCCCTACCTCTGAATGTCTTTGAACATTTCTGGTAGAAGGATGGACTAGCACGGGGTAAAAAAGGAGAACTAGTGTGGTTAGTGGTGTGGTTGGTGGTAGTGTGGTCCTTGTGGTTGCACCGTAACGACATCATCTTCAATGATTCCCATAGAAGTGAACGACATGTTTTGGAGATGATCAAACTTAGAATGTGGACATGGTTGAAAATTAAGATGCAGAATTTCAGATGAAATTGTGAAGTGAAGCATTGGTGTATTTAACGTTACCGAGATAATTGGATATTGCTCGAGTTTAAACGAATTGATAAAATGACTATTAAGAAACTGACTTAGAATGAAAGCAGCAGGGCCGTTCTAGATATTTTCGGGGCCCGGAGCAAAAATCAATAAAGGGGCCCCTAAATAAGTATAACTTATTTTAATAAAGTTTCATTGAAAAAAAATTCATAACATTTAAAATAACCATCAAGAAGTTATCCATCATAACAAAAACAAAATTCAAAATTAAATATTACATGCTAATTACTTGAACAATCTCACCCTTAAAGCATTCTTTGTTGCAAATTCATCGATCAAGTCCTCACAAGTAATTTGATCCAACACTTCATTCTCAATTGCCACTATCGCAAGTCCATTAAGCCTATCTTGAGACATAGAATTACGCAAATAAGACTTGAGCAACTTCAACTTTGAAAAACTTCTTTCTGCACTTGCAACAGTCACTGGAATAGTCAACAGTATCCTATAAGCAATAAGAGCATTTGGAAAACAATCAATACGTTTCATGATCTTTAAAATTTCAAGTGCTCCCAACTTTTCTTTAGGTAAAAATTGTTGGAGCAACTTCAACTCTACATATAAGTCACCCCCATGAATATCACATTTTCCACCATTTTTAAGTGCTTGTTCCAAACAACTACAACAAGATTTTAAACTCGAATCATCTATTGACTGCAATCTATGAGAAGCAAATAGAAAACCAAATAAATTTTCATATTGTTTGTATTGTTCAAACCTCCTATCGAGTGAGACAATTGCTTGATCAATGATGCAATTAAAAAAATTGATCCTAAACAACTCCTTTGGAGATTGTGCAATCTCATCATCTATATTTTCATCAAATTGTTTTTTTCTTTTAATTTGACGTTTTTGAGGAAAAATTGGATCAACATTCATATCAATTGCAATGTTCTTTGCTTCTTCAAGAGAACTAGAAAAACCATTTTCTTTATAATTCTTGAAAAAAGAAATCAACTTCTTCACATTGTCAATGGCAACACCAACAAGCATATCCTTTGATTGCAATTTTTTACTAACTAAATTAACAGTATATAACAACTCATACCAAACAACAATGGAAACTATAAACTCGAAATCACCAAGCTCATTATTGGCTAAAGACTTAGCTTCACTTCTAATGGAATAATCATTGTCAATGTCAGCAACTTCAAGCAAAGCTTCTCTAAAATCTGAAATTTGTAATTTTATTGCTCTTACACTATCAACACGACTTTCCCATCGAGTAGAAGACATTGATTTTGGAGTTAACTCTTTCACATACTTCTTTAAAATCTCCCATCTCTTTATGGATTTTGCAAATATTGTGTAAATGCGTTGAATCACGCCAAAAAAATCTCTAGCTTTTCCAGAATTAGTGGCCATGTCACACAACATTAAATTAAGGCTATGGGCGCCACAAGGAGTGTAAAATGCTCTAGGATTTATATCTAAAAGTTTTCGCTGCACTCCTTGATTTTTTCCTTTCATGTTAGACCCATTATCATAGCTTTGACCACGCACATCATCTACATCAAGTTCAAGAACCTTCAATTCATGTAACAAAACATCAAATAGTCCTTGCCCAGTGGTATTATGCACATTTAAGAAACCTAAAAAGGACTCCTCTATACTAACACAATTGGAAGAAATATCTACATATCTTAAAATGATAGACATCTGCTCTTGGTGGCTAACATCAAGAGTACAATCAAGAATAATTGAAAAATACTTAGCATCTTTTATCTTCTTAACAATATTAGATTTTATTGCATTTGCAAGCAAAAGAATTAATTCATTTTGAATGGTGTGACCAAGGTAATGAATATGAATCTCATCATTAGTAATGCGTCGAAATGCTCACGTATAATAGGATCAAATTCAGCTAGCATCTCAACCAATCCCAAAAAGTTTCCATTGCTACTTTGATATAATTTATCACTAGTACCACGAAATGCTAAACAATGCTTTCCAAGAAACTTTACAATCGAAAAAAGTCTCAACAAGACATTTTTCCAATGCTCTTTTTCTTTTTGTAGTTGCATTTGAGCTACTTTGTCAATAGTTTCATTCTTCTGAAATCTTAGACGAAGCTCATACCAAGTGGCCATATTTCGAATATGTTCCCTACTAGTTTCATGTTCAGCGATTCTAACACAAAGATGTGCCCAATCGTTGTAGCCCTCATTTGCTAATTTTCCTATAGCAACCCCTTTATTTCTGAATAATTTACAACAAAAACAAAACACCCGATCAAGTTCTTTTGAATATACAAGCCAATCCCTATCATATTTTTTCCCATTTGCCAAAACTCTAGTGTAGAATGAGGAGGAAAAAGGCCTTCCAACCTTATTAAGATCACCTTTCTCAATAGACAAGTCCCTTTTAGGGCCTTTGACAGCCAAAATATCAATCATTTGAGGTTCTAAGCCATCCCAATTTCTAGGATCATATATGTCAAGCATATGAAAAACATCTGATGGCATTTGATTCCCAATATTCTCACAAGCATCATTATCATCATTATTATTTTGAGTATCAATTGAATGGATGGAATTAACACAATCAACATTCTCAAAATTATCACATGATGAATTACTACCATTCACATTCATATGATTATCATCAATTGTAGTATCATCCTTATCAATGTCATTATTAGCATTTGAACCACCCACATCTAAATCATTCTGATTTTTAGTAGACAAATCTGATTTGTTAACAAAAAATTTATCAATTGCCCCTTTTTGAGATTGAGCTAACTCTTCTTGCTGTTTTTTCTTTTTATGTTTTTCACAACCAGAGGCATACTTTCTCTTATGCTTCATAATTAAAAAAAAAAAAAGGGAAACACTTAATCATACAATGCAACAAAAAAAATCAAATAATGCACAATCAAACTGAATGCAAAAACAAGCACTAGCAAGAATCGACTACCACATAAAAGATTATAATTTAATTGGAAAAAAGGGAAATATAGAGCAATACAACCTGATATATTGTATGATTTCAAGCACATTCCATCCACCCAATCTTCTTCTTCTCTAGCTAATACACGATCTTTATGCTCCAGCAATACTAGAATTTTTCTTTGTAAAAATTCTCTAGCAAGACTCAAGTAGAATTCTCCAACAATAAACCAGAAGAATTAGAAATTTTAGATAGGAATTTTGAGACCTTAACGACAGAGATTGGAAGAAAGGTAAAATAAATATAGTTGTCATGATTGTGGGTTTATTTAGGAAGATTAAAAAGAAAAATTTGATAACGGTAATTGAAGAATTTAAAGAGTCGAATGCTTTGAAAATTTAGGCAAGAAGATTGAAGAAGATAGAGTATCTTTGCTTTGGGAACTTGAGGATAAAAACCGAAGGAATTAAGGGGTTCACATAGAAAAATATGGGGAAGATATAACTTTGGGAAGTGACCCACTTTATTTGGAAACAAGTCAACAACTTCTGCAAATGTACAATGCATTCACGTGATTTCTGACTTTTTGAAAAGGACACCAAGCTTTTTTTATTTTTATTTATTATTTTTCAGATTCTTTTAAGAGAAATGGGCCCTTAAAAATGGGGGCCCTGAGCGGTTGCTCAGGCTGCTCTTGCTTATCAACGGCCCTGGAAAGCAGCCTCGTAAAACATGCACCAAAGTAAAGATTGAAAGGGAATTGATTAACCATTGGTTATGTAATCGTGGCAGTTGAAAGCTAACAATTTTCAAATTTTTAAAATTTTGATTATTAGTGGAAATTATTTATGGCCTTTTTAAAAGAAAAACTTCCTACGTGAAGCCTTTAGCCCCTGTGTACAATGCCTTAATGGTACGTTTTTAGCAATCTTTTTTAACTTTGCAGATAAAAGCTTTACACTACAAGAAAAAATGCTATTATCGACACAATATTTCCCATGAAAATTATCTGTGTTGGAATTTTTTGATTTAGTGACGGAGTTTTCTCACAGAACATTTTCCGTTGGAAATTTCAATGGAATATTTTCTATAAAAAATATTTCGCCAAAAATATTTGAGTTAGCGACAAATTTTTCCGACAGAATGATATTTGAATTATATGTAAGTTTACTTTACATTTATTCGATCAGACATGCTTTCCACTTTTATTGATATTTTTAATATTTTCTATAAAATAAAAAAAAATTCTTTCAAAATGTAAAATGATTTTCTAAATTAAATATTTTTAACTAATTCTAATTTTTTTATAAAATCACTTTAAATGAATTCATTCGCACTAGGGACAAATATAGAAATAGATAAGTGAATGACTGACAAGTAAATAAAGGTTTTTTTTCCCGTCATGTGTCAAGAAGTAAAAAAAATATTAGAAGAAATTATTTGATACATAAAAAATATAAAATTTATTCAATATTTATCTTGTATGGTAATTTTAATATTTAATATCATATATGTAATAATTTCGTAGCATGTATTCTTGAAAACATAGTAAACAGTTTCTAAAATAAATACTATCTATTTTCTGTTTAAAAAAATGTATCATTAAGTAGTTTAACCAATACTTGCAAAGTAAATTAAATAAAAATATTTATATTATAAAACAATTCAGTCTGTTGCTCGCTCGGACATGCTTTCCACTTTTATTGATATTTTTAATATTTTCTATAAAATAATCAAATCTATTTCAAAATTTGGCCATGATTTTCTAAATTAAATATTTTAAACTAAATCCTTTTTTTTTATAAAATCACTTTAAATGAATTCCTTCATGTTAGGGATGAATCCAAAAATATGAAAGTGAACGACTAACAAGTAAATAAAGATATTTTTTCTCATCACGTGTTAAGAAGTAAAATTATGAGATTGGTCCTATATAATCCATACTGATCCTATTTCTCATTATAAATATAGGCTTAGTGTGATCATCCATAACACACAACCTTATAGTAAAACATTGTTATATGGTATCAGAGCTTAAGTTATTATTGACATAGGAATAACGAAAATCGTGCTCCATTGAGGACCTATTGTCCCTGGTGGACCTTTCTACTTTGCCCATCTTCCAGTGACCTTTTTCTCCTTTCCCAACAACTTTTCCGGTCACCACTAGCCACTGTCACATTTCCGGTGATCCACTGTTCCGAGTACCCTTTCTTCTTCTTCGATGATCTTTTTTGAATTTTCGACGTCTTTTTCGGTCATCGTCGTTGTCTGTTGTTGTCCGGCACCATTTTAACTGGCAAGCCCATGGTTTGGGTCACCCATCGCCAATCTATTCAACACCACCCATTGCACCTCCAGAAGAAAATCGATGCACCCCCACACGCCAATTCTTTGCGCAACGCGTCCAGCCAAGCAAGTTCTTTTTTTGGCATGTGACAGCGCGTTGGAGATCTGTTTAGGCCATGCTTCTGGTGACAAGGTCACCCCCCTGGATGACCCTAACCTAGTAGTTTCGTGCCAATCATAGCATTTTTCTCACAAATAACTTCTTTTTTTTTTTTGCGTAGCCCTTCTTTGCGATGAACAGTACCCCATACGACTACTTTGCCCTTTTTTGGCAGACTTCCAGACACCTTTTTGTCTGAGCTTACCTTTGACCATTGTCACCCATCGTCAATGTCTGTCATGCGCCCACATGCACAGCCAACTCAAAACACCGCCACAGGCGACCTATGCAGAGCCTTGGCGCTTGAAGTTCACACACACAACGTGAGATGCATCTCCAGCCAGTGTCACATTGGTCTTCTCTCCCTTTACCTCACAGGTGAGTAGTGCCCATCGTCATCGTCAAAGACTGCCACATCGTCCATGTGCGCAACCAACTCAAAACACCACCGCATGTGACCCTTCTCAAGGGCTCAGACACGTGAAGTTCATGCACACGTTGCGTGGCGCATCTCCGATGAACGTCACACTGGTCTCCACTGTCATTGTGGGTCTTCGTTGGCTGCCGTCAAGCCATGTTTATTTGGCGAACCACATGACTCAAACCAGCTTTAGTTTCTATCGAGGTGACCACATTTGTAACAAGCTCGGTTCATATAAACATACACGCTCGAGCTTGATGGGAGGGTGGGGTTACATTTATATATTATTATCTTATTTATGAATAGATAGCAATTCGTGATTTATTCCTTATGACTCATTATGATATTGATCCTATTTGCTCATTATATATAAAGGCTTAGTGTGGTCATCCACAACACACACAACACTATATTAGAACACTGTTATATGCTCAATGCATGATTTTTGTCAATGATATAAAGTAATAGTTGATTAGGTAAGACAAAAGAGTAAAATCTAAACTCGAGTTGTGGAGAGAAGCTTGAAATTTGTTATGTCTAAGGATATGAAATGCAAGTTCAACAAGACGTGAGATAGGTACGATTTAGAGGTGAAAATTTGGGGATTACGTCATTGCACAAGTAACATTGTTCATGCATCTTTGGATCTATATTACAACATCACAGGGATGTCATACATAGGATTTGAGTGATAGCCTATAACTGGAAGAAGTGAATAAATGCTTCACATGCAATTTTACATAATAAAGGAAGGTAGCTGTAACTTTCCAAATTGAAAGGCTATTAGGCATAATCAATGCTGACCTGGGGGAAGTTAGTTTAATTATCCGATACACACATTGAAAATTTGTTTTGTAGATCTGAAGGATAAGTTTGATCCATATATTGCTAACCAAACTAAGCGAGATAAGGCTCGGTTATTGTTATCATAGATTAATGCTTGTGCTTCTGACCATCAAATGGAGTGCAATATGACAATATTGTAAAATTGGGGCATCTTTTGGTAAATTCTAAGAATTGTATATTGACATATTCATCACACCCTTGTGGCTTTAAAGTTGACTTGATAAACTTCATATCACCTCATTTTCTTGTGTTCTGCTTTAATTTCTGCTGAACTTTAATATTATTTCTGGTATTTGGCTCCTGCATTCTTCTGTTTTTCTTGTTTAATTAAAAATTATCTTTACTGCAGAAGTTTCTTGCAGGTTTCGTGGGTGTTTATTCAATTTATGAGTTATTGTTTAATCAAAACATTGTATTGTTCCATGATTTTAGTTGCTGCTGTTAATTATTTATCTTTCATTCTTTAATACTCCTCAAGCATACTTTTAATACCAGTTGTTTATCAGGCTTTTATTCTCCACTTCCAGTTTAAGACATCTATTATGAAAGGTGTATTGGTTGACAAGCCATTATTAACATGATTTCCAGTTCTACCAATGATTCTAGAGTAATCCGTGCATCAGATGTTTCATCTGCTAGCTTTGGGTCAAATGCTTCATTGGGTAGGCATCAGTATATTTATACTTGGTTGTGCCTCTGGCATCTTTTTTTTTTTTTTTTTTTTTGTAAATTTTAATCCTATGTAACTGTTTCAGAGTCTGGAATACCATGTGGAATTGCGTTTTCAAATTCTGAAATTAGGGATATATATGTAATACCAGTGGCAAGTGGAATAATTGGAATATTGATTCTCTCGGAGAAGCACCCATTCCGCAGTCGACATGGAGTTGTGATTGCCATTGCTCCATTGGCAGGGTTATGTGTACGTCAATATTTCTGACTTTTTGCTGCTCAAGAGTGTAGCTTTTATAGTTTTTTATGATGTTAGTCTGATTATTTAAGAAAAATAATTATGTGAAGATACTTGCTGTTGTCTCATTCTTTGTAAGTTAGTTTTCAAAACTGCCTTATTCTAAAATTTATCAGATAGTCTCATTAACAGAATGCTCTATACTCTTCTGCTATGCAATGTGAAGGTGTGATTGTTGCATATATAATATATCTTATGCAGAGAGATATATAGGAATAGAGTGCAGTCATGCATTAGGATTTCTGTTGACATTTTTGCGTTTTTTCTCCTCTCCTTTTTGTTTGAGTGTGCACAAATGGGCTTTGGATAGGTTTATTGATCCATAAGCTGTACTAAAATCTAAACTAAAAGGGGGAAACTACAAAGTATAAACACTTAAATTTTGCCACATGTCAGATTTTTCTTTTTTAAAATTTAAAGACCAAGCAACAGAAAAAAAAAAAAACACAATTAAATTTTAGCTGTTAATCTTTAGATGGGGGAGGGGGTGGTATATTTTGATCAATTCATGATGTTTTTATTTCTTCAATTCGTTACCTGCTTGATACAGCCTAAAATAGATGAGGACCAACCTGCATAGTTGCATCTTCAAATTAGAGAGTTTGATCCACAGTTTTATTCAAGCAAAGCCAGATGAAACCACCTGAGCAGGCCTGATCATTTGGCAGATGGGAGATGGACCCTTGGTTTCCCGAATGCTAGAGCTTTTGAGGAAGCTCATTTAGTGATTCTGAATGAAATTATCCAACAGAGGTCAGCCGTGGAGTATATGCTTTCTCTATTACTTCAAGATGATCTTGAATTAGCTGAAAGCTGAGGTAGTTAAAGTTGTTAGAAACTTAGAATGAGTTTTCATGGTTAGTGTATATTCTTCCCTGTTTGAATTATTGTCTCTCTCTTTTCTTTCTTTTCTTTATATTTCGGTTCTATACATGGATATGGAATAGGGTTATAGTTTTGCATATTATTAGGGTAGATTATTTTATGCTATTACTGCCAACAAAGCATACTTGTGAAGCATTCTGTTTGCAATAATACTAGTAAAGTACATGGGGGGAACACTGTTGGCAAAAAAAATACCCCAAATGTCACGTTCACAGTGCAAATTCCCCAACTGCCACATGGAGAAATTCGTTGGGCTTCCAAGCGAAATAGGCTTGCTTAGGTGGCGTCCTCCTGTTGGCCACGTAATTCGCTACAGGGACCAGCGAATTACGTGGTCCCAATGTCAGTGCCCAGGCAGAAATGGGACAGGACACGTGTCAACCTGTGGTATTTCGCTGAGGTGGCTAGCGAATTAGGTGCATCCATGACACATGGTCAATAACGGGTAGGACACGTGTCACGCTGCAGGAATTGATGGTGATATTAAACTTCAAATAGTCATAACTTTTGATAGAATGTCCGATCGAGGCGTACGGTATGTTAAAACACTCGAAATTAAGATAAGTAATTAAAAAAATAAAAAATATCATTAAATTAACTAATTAACTAATTAAAAAAGTAGAAAAAAAGGAAATTTTTGGATGATCGAATCCTAAATCCTAATTTTGAGCTACTTAGAAGCATTTTTTTGGAAAAAAAGTTGACCAAATCCCCTTCGTGAATTTGCTTAGGCATTCATCTCTCAATTTCGAGCGTTTTGACACAGACCGCGCCTCAATCGGACATTCCTATCAAAAGTTATGACCGTTTGAAGTTTAATATCACCACACCACATCACAAATTCCTGCAGCGTGACACGTGTCCTAATGATCAACGTAATTCATTGCCCCCCAAGTAAAATACGTATTGAGCGCCACGTGTCCTGTCTGGTCAACCTGCCCAACATGAGGATGCCACATCAGCTTATGTAATTCGCTTCCCTTGATGACAAAATATACCACGTGACATTTTGGCAAATAAATTTTTGAGCGTGGCATTCAGGAAATTTAAATTTTAAAGAGTGGCACAATGACCACTATCTCGTACATAGGATGCGTTTGATAAAGGTACAGTATAAAGATTTAATAGAGAAAACTACTTACAAATTGTGATTTAACTTTTTTATGTTAATGTTACATTAATTTTATAATTGTTAATCTTCTATATTTAAAACTATGCTACAATAATTAGCAAAACTTTAGTTTTTATTATGTTTATGTTTTAAAACATGAATTTATTCTCTCGCGATTTAAAATCTTTATTTTATGTTAATTTACATTAATTTTATATTTATGTTGTGTTATACAATTTTTTAAATTTACCACATTTCCGTATAAATATTGAATCATATTCTTATCTATTATTTGGAGAATATTCATGTTCTGAGAAAAATAGAGAAAACTAAAATATATATAATTAAGTTGGGAATGCGTAAGCTTAATTAGTCTAGACAAGAAAAAAATAGATCTCTAACCTATAAGGTAGCTGTGACTCTGATGACAAGCACAGCATGAAGAATAAGCCAACAACAAAAAAGAAGAAAACCAAAATAATTGGGTCTCTCTGAAATTCATAAAACACTACTCTAGATAAACAAAAATAGTAAACCTATAACCTTTGAGGTTACTTGAGAACGTTCAAGTCCAACATGAACAATAAGTCAATAAAAATATGAATTGGGCTTAAAAAATTCAAGAAACACAAGCCCGGGAGTGGTTATTCTCACCGCAACAATTGCAAAATTAGTTGCCTACCCCTCCTCCCTTTCCTACACCCCCATCCTATCTCCCTCACATCTTCTCCCTTCCTCTCTCATGGCACCCCCACCATTCTTCTCCCAGATCCTTGACCTGGTATTTTTTATTTTATTTTAAATCAATGGAATCATATGATTCTGTGGTGTTAGATACACAATAAAATTGTAATTATATTTTGTTTTGTTCACAAACAATAGAATTATGATTTCATTATTGTCTAGGCTGAGACACATAATAGAATCATAAATTCATTGTTATTTATGAAAAACAAAGAAACAAAATTGTGATTTGGTTGTGTCTCGATCAAACAAACAATAGAATCATGATTCTGATGAGAATTGAGAATTTTCCCATGCTTTTTGAATATACAAAATATGAAGTAAAAAAATACACAACAAAAATTGTGTTTCCGTTGTGTATATTTTCGGTGAAAATAATATACAATCGAAACATTACCATTTCTTCTTACTTTTTTTCAAATTGAATAAATGTTGGTCAATCGTGTATTTCATTATAGTTCGATGATTTGAAGTATCATTTCCTATTTGATACCTTTGAATTCCATATCGAAGTTGCAATTGAATCGATTCAATACATATCTTATGTAACCATGGGTGCTATATGAAAATGATATGAATATCACACAAGAACCTAGAGGGGGGTGAATTGGTTGTTCTTGACCAATTAAAATTTCTTAAACAATCAGAGTTAAAAAGATCGTATCACAAAACAATCCAAGAACACTTTCAATCAATCAAACACCAATCTTTAAAGAATGCAACCAAAATGTTTTCTGTTGATTGTGAAAAGTTACACCAATCAATGACAATTAATAACCACAAGAAAAGATAAAGATGAAGTAGTCAATACCAAGATTTATACTAGCTCACTTCTCAACCTAGAGAAGCTATATCCAGTTCTTCTAACCAACTAGTTAGAGTTTCACTATTAACAATCTGTTTCTTACAAGCTCATCCAATCACTCTCAATCAGACCTAGATCAAGAACAAGAAATCTAACTCACTTAAACTCGTAGTGATCAAGACATAGAGAAAATCTTTTTCTACTCTTCCCTCTAGAAACACCTATTCTAGACAAGCTTTAAGAAAAACTATTGCTATAGTTATACAAATAGAAATTCTAAAAAGAAATTACGAACAAATTGTATAAAGAGAAACCACCTGATGATCCACTACAGATGAATGCAAAAGTTTACCAAACAGAAATCAAGGTTAAAAGAAAACTATCTCAGAACTTTCTCTCCAAAATCTTCTTTAGAACTTGGTATCTTTTCTCTCTTCAGCAAGCTTATGAAAATTCTTTGATATTTCGTGGTGTCTTTTGTTAAAACACTCAATATCTATTTATAGAAAACTATTGTAACCGTTAGTAATCAATTAATTCACTAATGTAATCGATTAATTCACTTATGTAATCGATTAAAGTGTTCTTGAGCTTTCTAGAAAAGAGTTATGAACAATGTAATCAATTAACTCGTAATGTAATCGATTATCATAGGAAGTCTTTGTTTGAAAATGTTGCCAAGTAATCGATTACCACCATGGCGCAATCGATTATCACATGAAATCCATTATGTGATTTTGTGTTGTGTAATCGATTACCATAATCTTGTAATCGATTAAAGTGGTTTTAAATCTCAAGTAATAGATTACCACTTGCTAGTAATCGATTAAACTGGTGAGAAAATATTTTTCCAAAACTTAAACATGAAACACTTGGCTTTTTATGCGATCATGAATACTTTATGTTTCAGAAAAACTTCTTCACAAAACTTATGCTTTTATGAAAACATGAATGCAAAAACATGAATGACCTTTATGCAATTGATCATAGGAAGTCTCATCTTAGAAATACACAAATTACAACTACCAATCAATTGAATTGGCATGTAACAAGCCTAAACACTTTACTACCTAAGAGACTCAGCTTCTTGATCTTCTTGAGTTCCCCCTGACTCTAATACTATATTGGATTTGAATCAGATTTCAGATCAATCTATATTGATTAATTGCCTCCATTATGTTTTTGCTACTAAGTACAACTATTTTAGGTTTTGGATCTTCCAAATTATTTCGGCAAGATGTCTACACCCATTTTTTTATGATCCTTCGATAGAAAGATTCATTCTCTTCATAAAAAAGAGGAGGTAGAACCAATAAAGTGATTTTTTGACTCATCGCTGGAGTTGAATAACTCATTCAACAATTTTTTTTTTACCCAATCTAGAGGAATCAATAAAAAAACCAATAAAGTGATTTGTCATTTCTTGAAATATCTCTTTTGATTCAAAATCGTGGTGTAATGTGTATCTCCCACTGTTCTGGTCATGAATAGATGAAATAAACCCTAAATGGAGTTTTTGTTCAACAATGAAATCTTATTGGAACTATTTATTTAACCCTTTAAAACCATATCACATCCCAGATATCAAGTAGGATGAATTGAAATGATATTTTGTATGTACATAATTATCTTGAATAAGTTCACCATTTCTTTATTTTTCGATCACTTGGAAAAAACAAGATGTTTCTTTTGTTCTTTCTTCGACAATTTTTAATCTCTAATAGACCTCTCAGTAGGAATCAAACCTAGATGACGTTCTAACCATCTGTAAAAAAAAAAAAAAGAACGAGTAGCTCTTGCAGGATTCCTAAGAAATTCTTTGATTTCTTGCGGAAGCAGATGATTATCACATTCCATGAATAGATGGCACATTGAGGAATATCTAGAAAGGATTTTAGGGAATCGCTCTAATTCTATCATTGTTCACTCTATTTGAAGAAATGAAGGATCCCAACAAAGAATCAATCTTTCTTTTAGTTGTTGAATCTCTCTTTAATTGATCAATGTATGATATTTCTAATCCTCATTCCTAATGAAATCGAAATAATCCTTGGATTGATTTAAAGATCCTTTCAATTGGCTAGAACCCGTTACTTGAATGAAACTAGATATCGTGGAATCATATTGAATATTTGATGATACATTTCGTACCTTGCTAATAAAATTGATCCTTGTTTACCAACCCCACTTTGTCTAACCAAATCCAATTTTCTCTCGACATATTGTTCCTAAAAAAATCCAATTCCCGTGGACTCTTCCCCCAACTAACGAAGAGATGGCAGATTTTGCAAAGAAATAGCTCGCTTGTTTCTCAAGAAGAGATGGCAAACATGCTTGATATCCATTGTGTACTTGTACATTTGTACTATAAAATCATGTTTTCGTGGTGTATAAAGAGATAGGAATTTATCAATGTAAAAAAATATAATCATTTGTAGATTGAATGTCAAAATTGTTGTTGATTAAATTATAAAAAATTAAAATAAAAAATAAATATTTGTGAACACTATGGATATCCTTTTTTCATCCTAAAAATACATAACGAAAACATGACGTTGTACAAGTATACAATCGAATGATGTTTCTGTTGTATATGTTTTTTCTGCCCCAAATATATGCAACAAAAACATAATTATGTTGTATACGTGTTCAATGAAATCATGTTTCCTTGGAAAGAGTAATTTTGGAAATATGTAAAAACTCACTTACTGGGTGTAGGGCATCGCAAAACATAGGGTGAGAGTAGCAACTCTCAAAAAACAGACTTGTAACCTTTGAGTTAACTTGGAAATAAGCCCAACATGAAGAATAAGCTCACGCAATAGAGAAAAAAAAAATTACACTTAAAATATAGAAAACTAAAGTGTACACAAGATAGGAATGCTAGGTCTAACTATTCTAACTTTTTTTTTTTGTTTTATAACTTAAGACTTTTTTTGAACTAAACAAAACTCATCATTTCATCAACAGTACAGGTTGGTGCAAAATCAAACAAATGGTGACTAGCATATATTCTAGAAGACTTTTTAGACAATATAACACGTCTCGAGTGTAAATCACTTACTAGCTTATTCATTCTCCTGTCGAGCCACCACTCCACAATATAACACATCATATCGTTTTTCCCAGGTGAAAACTGGTTTTCCATAAGCATAAAAAATAATGGTTTTACATGGCTAATACAATTGAAGACATAGTGGGTAATAAGTTTCAATGAGTTATTATGTCTTCAATGAGTTATTAATTGGTTATGTTAACCTTTTTTTTTTTTATACTTATGGGTTATGTTAAATTGTTACAAATTGGATTGAATTCGCTAGCTATATATATTAAGAGCAAATTTAACGAGTGAAGTTTGAACATCTGACCTAAGAAATAATTCGTTTGAGAGAGAGCGAGATAGACAGAGAGATGTGGTTTAATCATATTAGTTGGCTTGATTTGTAATTCACTAATGGTCAATCTAACATTTTGATCATGTAGATGTCCAATTATGCCAATTTGAATAACGATGGGGAAAGTAACATGTTTCCATTTTCACTGTCAAGCTTTGGTTGAAAGTTATTTCTGCTCCTTTTATTCATTCATCTATTTTTACCTTCCCTTTTCCACCTTTTACTTTGCTCAGCCAAATAGAAGTCTTTTAGGAAGGAAGAAGTTCTGACAATATATGGCTTCTGCTAATTATTGTTACCACTTCAATGGTGGAGTTGTTTCCCATCAACTTCTTTCAGTAAAAGCTGGTGCCATTTACCAGAGTTTCTGCAGAAATATGTCTCTGGTAATATACATTGACGTTTTTGCATGGTTTTAGTATGAAAATGTCATGCGTATATACCATTATTAATAAAGGAGGGCATGATGCAAAACGGTCCTTGGAAATGTTTAACGTAAGGTTTTTAACATTTAAGATTACGAAGAAATCAATATAGGGTTGCAGTTGTTACCAAAAGCGTTGATCAATTGGTGTACCTAGGTTATTTCAGCTTAAGTAGTGTATTGGATTCGAATTCTAAATATGGAATTGTAATAAATATTTATTAGACTCAAACAAGATTATCTTTAGGAGAAAATATTTGTTGTGAAGATTAAAAATATAAAATTATAATTGAAACTTAATTAGCATGGTGAAGAACATCATCTAAATGTCGTGATCTATGTGGATTAATTATTTAATATATTAGAAAATTCACCAATTTTCGGGATAGAATTTAATCTAACTTTTTTCTAAAATCAACGAAAGCAAAAACAATGAATGTTTTTGGGTTTATACATAGACTGTCACATTGGACACTTTCAGATTCTTCACCCACTACCAACCCCATTATATGCAATACTTTAATTATCTCAATACATACATGTAGCCTGCCATGAAATACCTAGATTTGCTTTGTCATCTGCAGTGTGCGCAGATAACACGATGTATAGTAATCATTTGTATTCCTAATTATACTACTGGCCCTTATAATAATACTATAAGTCTTCACTTCAGTGAACACAAGTTCGTTTTGGTGCATATCAGAAATGTTGAGCATTAATTAATGAGAAACTTTTGGGGAAAAAGAGGGAGTGTATGGTACGTAATTCCATCACCTTTACATTAACAAGGCTGTCATGTCAAAATTAGAGCAACTTTTTCCTCCCCGTTCTAGCCTTTGAAGCTGCCCATTCTGCCCCAATACTATTAACTACTTTTTTTCACTTTCTTTCTCTCTCTTCATAGTTTTGTTTTCCCTCTCTTCTTCACTTGGATATTGCTTTCAGCCACATGGCCACGTAGAGGTCGAAGATGCTTATTTGAAGGCTCAAAAAGCATAAAATGAGCGTCCCTTTTGAGTAGATAATGCCATATTTTACTTTTAATATTGCTTTATGATAGAGCGCTTTACTTTAGGAAAAAGATGGATGGAGGGTGGTATATTAAAATTGGAGCTCTCTAATAAAATGTGTTTGAAGGAAAATCAAGAGAGAGAGGGGGGTTTGGTTTGATGCTGAAAGAAGAGAAAAGATAGTCCTGTAGCTTTCACTTTGCCTCAAATCTCGTTGTGTTTTGTCCAAACAGATTTAGAGATCAACTCAACTGTTAGGGCATGACTTTTTTCGTATACATTACAATAATAACAATTATCCTTTGTAGTATTTTTAAAACATAAAAAGTTAAACCGTTATTGGTGGGGAAGAGAGAAATGATGGGTTGTGTTGTAAGCAAGGGTGTATATATTCCCCTCTTTCGTTCAAACACTCCTTTTCTAGCTAGCATTGCAGAGTGCTTTGTGTTCAAATAATTTGGTGCCCTTTGTAAGTCTTTTTAGGCCAACAAAGATGCAAGAGACTTTTTGACTGGAACCCTGGGCTTTCTAGGTGGTATCTACAGTGAATGCCTGTGCTCATCACTCACTCACCCTAACCAAAACCACAAAGTAATTTATAAACAGTTTCTAGATTTGGATTACCTGATAACAGATTCATTTTTGGATCCTAATTCAGTAATTCTAAGCACATATACTTGTCTTGTGGGGCGTGCGCTTGTCACGTGTTGTGCAAATAGTGGTCATGCCCTAATGAACAGAACAAAACACCATGAAAAGTGAGAAAAATTATATAAAAAAAAAAGTTTCAACCAATTTATACCAAATAAATTTGTATAAATTATAGTTTTATACATGTTTAATTCAATTGCAGCCAATCAACCTTGTGATTGACAGATAATTGTATTCTTTAAGTATGTGATAAAAAATTTGATATTCATCTTTGTATGTTTATAAAAAAAATTCGTTAAAACAATACAATATCTTAAATGAATCATAATATTCGGATAAATTGATCTATAACTTTGGATTAGGAGTGATTAGAAATTCGATCTTTCAAGAAGAATTTGTTAAAAACAATTAATCTTTTAAATAAATCTTAATGTATAGATGAATTAGTCTTTAGTTCTGGATTAAGAAATATTCAAATTCACGTGTAGAAAAAAAATTGCAGCCAGTCGTGTTTGCAATGTCCCAAACATGACGTTATGTATTTTGGTCTTGTCAAAATGTCGTGTGAATGCTCATGTATGTATACCTTCTAGTTTCCTATCAAAAGAGACAAGTCTATGGTTATGTGAGTGGGTTTGCATTGTTTCTCTCATTGATTGCTCATCAACTAGTTATCCATTATATCACTCACTTTCTTCTATATGATTGTTAGATCATTTCCCCCTTTTTTATTTCTTGTAATGTTTCCTTAGCATGTTTTATTTAACTTCTTTCTTTCAAGATGACACGCACTGAAATTATAACTGGCTGATTCACACATTAATGATACGTCATGGGTCATTGCACAAAACAAGTAAAAGTGGAGTAGTTGATGGACAAGTGAAAGGGAGATATCTACGTTCGAAAATATTCTCCGATTAATTTAGTTTATTCTTTTTCGTGAACGCCTAGATAAATGGAAGGGGATTGAGTGGGTTATATATGTGCCTTCTCTGCTTTCTATGCAAAGGTAACATTGAAGACTTGAAAATTTATACCCCAAACCTAAAATGGACACCCCTATCTAAGACACCTGCACACTAAACTGAAAGTGAAGCCTCAAGAATTCAATCTAATTGGTACATTTTTCACACCCAAAAACGCGTCTAGGGGATAAAAGATCTAAACTAGAGAACATTTAAGTGTAAAGTGTCATTTGTCTGGCGTTTAGGTCAAATATTTGGTTATATACTTTCAATAATATTCAATTGGATTGCGATATTTTAGGAACATTTTCATAATTAACATAATCGTTATTATGAGATTTTTAATGTGCACCCTAGACAGTTACACTGCAATGTTGGCATGGCTTTTGGATTCTATTCTATTTTTGTCGATGTCTTAATTTTTTTTTAAGCAAGTTATTTTCGTAATAAAAGATTATGAGACTACTCACAAAGTAGAGATTGTAAAATTTTGATTTATCTTTTTTATTAAAGTCTTTTTTATATGTAAGGTAATAAAAACGAATTCCAATTAGTATGCTTAAAAAATTTAAATATCTACCGACTATACTTATTAGTTCTGTAGATGTGTTGACGATTATGCTTATCAAATATTTCCATAACGTTTTATGTATTCGAACAAGGAGAAAATTAAGAGCTTTATAGTGTAGTTAGTGGTCCTTCTATTCCAAAAATAATATCAATCATGGAGTCAAAAGTCTCCCATAATAAATATAATAAAACTAGTGATCGGTAACGCAGCTAAGGAAATTGAAGTCAATTGCTTCAGGAAAAATCATTATATTAAGTTTGGATATACCAGATGTGAACACTCGGCCGCACGTGCAGAAAATTTATGCTTTATTGTTTTCCAGTTTTGCTGGGATTGTTACTACTTACAAACCGAACCCAGTTATAGCTGAACCATGATATTAGGCAGCTCCTTCTTATTATATTTTTTTTATACTATAATATTGGTACGAAATATTTTTTAGACTAATTTTTAATAAGATTTTCTCTTTTAATAATATTTTTTTATTTATAAGATTTGAATCTGATACCTTATTTAAGGTGATCGAGTACAGATCACTTGAATTAACAATTTATTATATAAGCATTTGTTTTTTACATCCTATACGCTATAAAAAATCATTTTACTACCAATGAACAAAAAAATGTTAAATATTAGGATTACTTTTACTATTGTAACATTTCACTAAAATTTAACTATCAATATAGACATTTACGTTCACCTTATCAATATGATGGATTACACTCTTTTTTTTTATGCATTATTGAATCATAAATTTAAATCTGCACTCTTAAATGACTTTTTTATTGAAGTTACTTTCATTTTCTTTAAAACTACGTAACTTCTAAATTAAAATATATTATATATTTTTTTACTAATTTTAAATATAATTTCTTAATTAATTTTAATTTTAACTTGAGTAAAATTTATATTTTAAAAATTTATAACAAATTGAATATATCTCTTCTATTTAGATAAAAGGAATTTTAAAATAACTTTAACTTTAATCAATCTTAATTTAAATTTGATTTTAAAATTTGAAGTTTTAACACATCATATCAAATAAAAATAACGTGTCTTCATTAATAATTTTAACGATCTATATATATAACTCTGTTATCAATTTTGATAGACTTATCTTTATAGTTTACTCATTTATTATATTAGACTATTCATGGTGTTAATTACACATTATATTTTAATGTAAAAATATTTGTGCAATAATGCACAAAAGCTTGGTAATATATATCAATTTTTTATCAACTTTTTTATATTAATAAAATAGTCAATAAATCACATTTTTTGAACGTTAATTTCTAAATTATAAAAGTAGGTAAAATTATAAAAATTTCTTTTCCCATAGTCATTGTAGAAATAACTAAAGTGTGAATTTTGTCTCTTCCAACGTATTTTTTATAATCAGTATTTTACTTTTCCCAATAAAGTATTCTCGGAATATATTTAGACTCCTTCATTTAATACTCACTAACTGAATAAAAATACTCACATCCCTTCCTAGTTCTCTCTCACACATATTTATCTTCATCAAATATTGAATAATTGTGTGTGCAGAAACTTGTTGAGATGAATGGAATCATATTTATAATGCGAAAGTTATAAAAATTAACCTCTAAGAATTACATTCAAGATGTGAAAAATCAAGTCCAAAACATGAAACCAAACACACTATGAATTTTTTACTTAATGAGCATTTGATTTGTTGAATCTTTTATTTTATTTTTTCATTTTTAGAAATCATGTTTGCAAAGATTTTTTTATCAATATTAATGTCCTTTGGATTAAATAATTCTCCTTCTAAATTTTAGAGGATCATAAATGAAGTTTGCAATCCATATTCACACATATCATTCTTTATTTTTTATAATAACACTACTAGAAAAGGAATTTTTACAACAGTTCTTAAAGCCTTTTAATGTCGGTTATCCAATCGTCTTTGAAACAAGTGTTGTCAAAAGTTAATATTTTTGACGACAGTTTTTTAACCATCTTAGAATGTTATAATTTCTAAGACGGTTTTGTAAAGAACCTTTTAAAATTTTTTTTATATTAAAAAATATGAATATTTCTAAGTTGATTTTTCTGATAATCGTCTTAGAATTTTCATTTTTAATTTTTTTTTAAAAAGACATTTTTTAGACGATTTTTCACAAAAATTGTCTTAAAAGTTCTATTTTCTAAAACAGTTTTTTAGATAACCGTATTAGAAATGTTTTTTTAAAAAAAATTGAGAATTCTAAGATTATTCTAAGTCTCAATTTTATGTGTCTATAAAAAAGAAAAGGTACCGAACGAAAAAGGGTACTTAAGAGGCTAAAAGATCTAACCACAGGAGGAGGAGATAATATTCAAAGGCAGCACTTTGTAGTGGGAAAATATCATAATGATTCTCAAGGGTTAAGCATCATATATTTTGATAACAGAAACTGCATAACTCTAGATTTGCAAGGTTGAGAAAGAATTTAACCTTAGACCCTCATCGCTCACAATATTCTGGGTACCCATATACTATTTCTTTGACCAAAATGAACAAACAACACCACTATTGACGACCGTGGTGGTGTTGTTGTTGTATTTGTTCTCCTTGCTGCGGTTGGTGTTGCTACTAGAGTTCCTCCACATTCACCCACTCCTTCATGGTGGTGCCGCCCACGGCGCAGGGGACAAGACCCAGGTCGCCCACCACCATTTGCCTTGCAATGTGTTCACGAAGACCATGTTGGGGTCCACTCCGCAGGCCTTGTTGGTCTCAATGTTGGCGTGGAGGGGCTCGTTCGTGGGTTCCCATTGGATGGGGGCGGAGAGGCGAATGATGGATGGGTCTGGCAAGGAATTTTATAATAATAAGAAAGGATGAAAAATTGTTGGGTTGGCTTTGTAGACGTGATTCTCGTTTTCATTGTTCAATTGATTTGAAATTCATATTTAAATTTCAAAACTCTGTAGTCAAAAGAGGGGGAGGGTGAAAAAGGAGGGGGGTGATTTTGTGGATAACAATTAAAAATACACAAACTTCTAATACAATTTTATAAAACAATCTTAAAATGTGTGGATAAAATTTAAAAATATACAAATTTTTAAGATGATTTTTACAAAATCGTCTTAAAATATGTGGATAAAAATTAAAAATACACAAACTTTTTTAACGATTTTATAAAATCTTCATAGAATGATAAGTCTTAGAATAGTACTTTATAAAATTATCACCACGTTTTATACAACAACATTTTTTTAGGAATCATCGTCGAATGTACGTAGTAAAAACCATTTGTTTTAGTAGCGTAACTTCCAATTTGATGCAATGGAATTGGATAATTTCATATTCTATTAAAAAAGTTATTAAGTGGTATAGGTATAAGCTTAAAAGTTTGCCACTTATCTAATCGAGGAATTGAAACACTTGTATATAGGTTATGGTACTTGAACCTTATATATATATATATATATATATATATATCTTTATCTTTGCTGATTATAAATAATCGTTCAATTGAAAGCTGTTATAAAGTATACTATCTTTATAAATTTATGCAAATAAAAGATAAATTAATACTTCATGGTACTACTTACAATATCTATTTAAAATATAAGAAAATGTCCATTCTTAGATAATTTTTCAATAAATATTCAATTTATGTGAAATTTGATATGCATATCAAGAGAAATAGTATTAAGTGATTCAACAATTAAATTAATTAATTAATTTCTTATGTTACAAAACTTTATTAATATATTGGTGTAAACATGAAAAATAGGTGTAATTTTAAAAATTTGATACCTAATTATATCAGTTAAAAAAAATTCTACACATACAATATATTATATATATATATATATATATATATATATATATATATATATATATTGATAAGAATGCTAATGAATTATTAAGGGCCAAAAACATGTAACTTTTCTCAATATATGGGGAGACATTGAGAAAGAGAATCAGTGGGGGTAATACCAGCCGCGAAGGGAATGTTATGGCTTTGATCCCCATGCAGAATGATGCGTTTTCAAAGGCGTCAATAGTTAGTTTTAGAATTGGATTTTTTAATCCTATAAAAAAATAAGGAAGAGAAGGGAGACTCAACACTTTATTCTTTGGGTCCGGAAGAAAATCGTACAGTTCCCGATTCCTTCGCCCACATATAAGAGTATAGACCCCATTCTCTTTTCAGGCCCTCGATTTTGGCAGACTCTCATGACAAAGATGTTTCCTCTCATAAAAAAAGAAAAATAGAATAGAAGAAGGAGCGTCATCTTTTTTTTTTTTTTTCAAAAACTTTCTCATTAAGTTGGTTATTGATTTTCCACTTCTTCTACTAGCTCTCTGTCCCTAAAATTCTCTTGAATTAATATTAGGAAACAGATTAATTTCTTACTCAAAAGTGATCTTTCACTTCTAAACACTATAACGCGTCATAATTGTAATTAAAAACCGTATGCCATAAGGAGTTTACTTGCTTAATTAATTAGAGACTCAAGATTCAAAAAAAAAAAATTTGGTACCTTCCGTGGCTTAATATTCCATCCTTCTAAAAAGAAGAAAATATTGTTAGTAAAGTTAACATTATGCATAAAAGAGAAATTAAAGTGCCCCCACTTACAAATACCGAAACTTTTTCTTGCAAAATTTGGTGTATGTATATGTGCATGAGAGAGAGAGAGAGCAAAGCTGAATTGCCTTTGATACTGGTGAACTAGTCCTGCTTGTCAGCACATGCAATCCACTTTCTACAACAAAATCGACTTTGGACCCCAAATTTACCTCACCCACAAGAAAAGCACAGCCCACCCCCCATAAATTTCATACTCTCCTCTTCCTCGTCCCCTCCCTTTCTCGTTTTCTCTCATCCCTCCCTCTCTCTTATAGTCTTTCTTTGAGACCAAACCAGTCCCATGGACCAAATAATCAAATCACTCTTTATTTTATATTATCATCACATTAGCTAGCTATATCTCATATCCTTCAAAACCTAGCTCCTTACCCTAGTTCCTCACCCTACCCTACAAATTAACATCACCATCATCACCATGCCATCTAAGATGCCAACACCATCACCTTGATCAAATTCAATGTCAAGGTTTTAAAAAAAAAAACTGTTTTTAGCTGCAAAGTCAAGGTTTTTGAGGTCTATGCAACCAGAACCAATTGCATCAGTCGCATTTTTCTGCAATATCAAAGATTGCAACAAAACTGTAACTGTGACTGTAATTTAAAACCTTTCTGACTACTTATTTTCCACCTACTTTTCATTGTTGTAATAGAATATCCCCGGAGATGAGAACAGGAAGCTGCACCGTGCAACAGGGTCTGACCCCGGAGGCCGCGAGCATAGTGAAGCAAGCTGTGACGCTCGCAAAGCGTCGCGGCCACGCGCAGGTGACGCCCCTCCACGTAGCGAACACCATGCTCTCCATCACCAACGGGCTTCTGAGAACCGCGTGTCTCCAATCCCACTCTCACCCTCTCCAGTGCAAGGCCTTGGAGCTTTGCTTCAACGTTGCCCTGAATCGCTTACCGGCTTCGACTTCTTCGAGCCCCATGTTGCAAGGTTCTCACCACCACCACTCTCACGCGTGCCCCTCCATCTCAAACGCTTTGGCTGCAGCGTTCAAACGCGCTCAAGCGCACCAGCGTCGTGGATCCGTCGAGAATCAGCAACAACCTCTCTTGGCAGTGAAAATAAAACTCGAGCAACTCATTATTTCAATCTTGGATGACCCTAGTGTTAGCCGAGTCATGAGAGAAGCTGGTTTCTCTAGCACCCAAGTTAAAAGCAACGTTGAACAAGCTGTTTCTTTGGAAATATGCTCTCAGAATAATGGTAGTGGTAAAAATAACAACAATAGTAATAAGGCAAAGGAAAACAATAGTAGTGGAGAGAAAGGGTTGGTGTTGGATCCTATTAGGGTTGAGGATGTTGCTAGTGTTATTGAAAATTTGGGGAGTGAGAGAAAGAGAAGTGTTGTGATTGTAGGAGAGTGTGTTACTAGTCTTGAAGGTGTAGTTAGGGGAGTGATGGAAAAAGTTGATAAAGGGGATGTTGGTGATGAGTGTAGTCTTAGGGGTGTTAAGTTTATCTCTCTTTCTCTTTCTTCTTTTGGGAATGTTTCAAGAGTGGAGGTGGAGCAAAAGGTGGAGGAGCTTAGGAGTCTTGTGAAGGCAAGTGAACATAGCAAAGGGTATGTTTTGTATTTGGGGGATCTCAAATGGGTGTTTGATTTTAGGGCTCGTGGATCACAAGGGGGAGGGTGCTATTGTCCTGTGGATCACATGGTTGTGGAGATTGGGAAGTTTGTGAATGGGGTTGAAGAGAATGGTGCAAGGTTTTGGGTGATGGGTGTTGCCACTTTTCAAGCTTACATGAGATGCAAGAATGGCCAGCCTTCGTTGGAGACTCTTTGGGGTCTTCATCCTATCACTATTCCTGCCGGGAGCTTGCGCTTGAGTCTCATCACTGACAGGTAAATCAGTTTTGGTAAAGTTGGATATAACTATAGCGTGTTTGGTTCCACGTTTTAGATATATTTAATATATAATTTTTCATATTTACTCAAGTTAAATAGTGTTAACTTTCGTCTTTTCAGACATGATTTCTTACTTTCTCAATTGTTTCAAACAAGTTGTTGATTGTCGTGTGGCTTTGATTCAATCTTCTCTATCTCATTTCCCAAACTGTTCTTTCTTTGTTGGATGAATGGTTGATTAATTAGCTGAAAACGGCTGTAGGAAAAAGGAAAAAAAATGGAATTAGCTTATTCTTTTTAAAGATTGAAACTTGAAAAGAAAAGTTGGATTGGAAGAAATATATGCTCAACAAAATAGGGAAAAACTGTTTTTTCTTTTTCTTTAAATTCTTTCTTCTTTGGTGTTTTCTCAAGGGCTACTGTATATAAGAAGAAAATCCAACAATGGCAAAAGAACTTTGGTTAAAAGTGTAAGCACTGAAACGAGCAACACACGTCAGTCATTATATTGTGACTTTCCCTCATTGATTAGAACTAACAAAGGAAAGAGATTTTTCTTCTTTTTTCATTATTTTCATTTTTTTTTCTCTCCTTTCAATTAACATTGACAATCAGTTTCTCTTTTGGACCCCCTTTTCCATATTTTTGTTACTATTCTCTGAATATAACTTTGAAAGTGGAACATGACCTGAAATAAATGAAGCCCTTTATTGATAATTCTTATCATACCATATATTTATCATCATCTTTCTCTTTTTCCACAGTGGTGTACAAAACCAGCCCACAAACGGGAAAGCTGACAACAGAACTACCTGGCTCTTACTTGAAGGAGTGGGGGATGATCACAAACAACAACCTTGCTTCGCGGAACCTTCCACCAAGAATGAGACCACCGAAGTTCGAAGCTTGCAAAGCAGTAGTACTTGTAATAGTGACTCAAGTTCAACCCTTCCTGCATGGCTCCAACAGTACAAAAATGAAAATAAAGGAATCACCTATAATGATCAGGTCTTCATAATCAATCAGACACGTTTGATAGGAACATGTTGGATTGCATTCATGCCATATTTTATTCTCTGTTATCATGTCATATTTGCATTAAAATTAGAGAAATTTTTAGGTAGGCTACAAAATTTAAGGATTTTGACACTATTACCAGAAAATTCTCTCTCCTTTTTCTCTTTTTTATGTGTTGAAACTCATGATTCATAAAGAATGATGATATACAGATTATTTTTTATTTTAAAAACCTAACTAGTACTTCTTAATTTTATTTCTTTTTATCTATCTATTATAAATTTTACCATACCCATATTTCTCTCTCTCTTTCTATGTGTTGGATAAAACATTAGATGTTTATCAAACACTTTATTAAAAAAAATAACTGCCTCAAAAATCTTAAATTTTTCTAGGTACTATACTAACTCTTAAAGTTACCTGTTTTTGTTTTTTTTCCTTTCTTGTTCTCCAATAGAAAACGACATCCCATTATATCATGTTATCTTTTCTCATAGTTAATTTTCTTTTTAAAGTATTATTTTATAATTGGAAGAATAGGAAAAAGGATAAGATAGAAGGACATGTTATCCATATATGTTATGTTACACACACTACACACATGATATTTTAGTCTTGTATTTGTATGTAGTGTTTAATAGTACGTGTTACAGTATAACAGTCTAAGATGAAAATTAATTTTTTTTCCCCGTATATTGCAACAGAACTGTGTCCCAGTGGGAGAGCTTTGCAAAAAGTGGAACTCTATGTGTAATTCAATCCAAAAGCAACCTTATCCTTCGGACAAAACCCTCACATTATCCTCGTTGTCACCTTCTTCATCAACCTCAAACTTCTCATACGAACAGCAACATCCTAATTTGCACCAAACCCATCACGAGTGGCAAGTGGGTGAACCACCCAAAGATTCATTGAACAACTACCATTTCTGGATCTCCAACAATGGCACCAACAACAATACCAATGAACCCACTTTGAGAGTGTACATTCCAGAGAATAACAATAAGCAACCATTCTCATCACCAGATCCAAGTTCAAACCCTAATTCCACTTCTTCCAGTGACATCATGGAAGTGGAGCACGTGAGAGAGTTGAAAGAGTTAAACTCGGAGAATCTGAAAACACTGTGCAATGCTTTGGAGAAAAAAGTGCCGTGGCAGAAAGACATAATACCCGAAATTGCGAGCACCATTTTGCAATGCCGTTCGGGCACGGTGAGAAGAAAAGGGAAAGTGATGAGAAACAGTGAAGAAGTGAAAGAAGAGACGTGGTTGTTCTTCCAAGGTGTTGATGTTGAAGCCAAGGAGAAAATAGCAAGAGAACTAGCTAGGCTTGTTTTTGGGTCCCAAAAAGACGTAGTTTCGATTGCACTTAGCACTTTTGCTTCAACAAGAGCAGATTCTACTGAGGATTATAGCAGGAACAAAAGATCAAGAGAAGAAACAAGTTGCAGTTACATTGAGAGGTTCGCAGAAGCAATGGCTTGTAACCCTCACAGAGTGTTTCTTGTTGAAGATATAGAGCAAGCAGATTATTGTTCTCAACTTGGTTTCAAAAGGGCCATTGAGAGGGGAAGGGTTGCGGATTCAAACGGCGAAGAGGTTGCACTTTGTGATGCTATCATCATTCTAAGCTGTGAAAGTTTCAGTTCTAGGTCAAGGGCTTGTTCTCCCTCGGTCAAACAAAAACCGTTGACCGAGGAAGGAAAGAATGGTGGTGACATTGTTGCTACTTTGGAGGAGACAAGCCCTTGTGTTTCTTTGGATTTGAATATTTCCATTGATGATGAAAACGAGGTTGAGGATAGGTCAGTGGATGAAATTGGGCTTCTTGAATCAGTAGACAAAAAGGTTATCTTCAACTTTCAGGAATTGTGATGAGGAGAAGAATTTCGAGATTCAAGAACCGCTATTTTTTTCTTCTCTTTTTAGTTTAGGCTTCTTTTAATTCTCTTTATTCATAATGTCTTTGTATTCTCAGGCATTTGCTAGGACTAGCTAGGGATGAAAGAAATTGCGTGCCCTTTAATTTTATTATGTAACTAGATATGTATATTATTAGCAAGTATATCCAACTTTCTCAGTTACAGGAATTTGAGACTTTCCATCAATTTATTTTTTGCCCCTTCCATTTGTATGTAATTTCAAATTTACGAAAGCATACATGAAGTACAAAAGTTTTAATCTAAATGGCACAAAGTTACTATTGAAACTTGATCCCTTGGAATCATAGCCACATTAAAGCTTTTTACTTGCAATTGAGCATATCATCTCCTCTTCCTGCCTGTACATATCCTATAACATTACGAGTTTAGTTTTGATCAATTGTTAGCATTAAATATTAATATATGTCATCTAATTATATGGTTAACCAGTGGTGTGAATCAATTGATATTTGATTATTTATGTTAAAGTAGAAGTTTCAAGTTTGAGTCTTAAGATGTTAAATATTCAGAACAAGAGTTATACTTTTTATAGTAATTTAGTCTTACTCAAATAAGATTGTCTCAATTATACTTATAATTTATAAAAAAAAATCTCATTATATAACTAGTGCCACATTTTTTAAACAGTACTTTAAGTATGTTGTTATTGTTGTAATTATTTTTCAAATGGTAACAATTTAGTTCGAAAAAATAGAAGAAAGGATACTTTAACCTATTTTTGTGAGACATACATGTTTTTTTTTTCTTCTTTTCCACGTAACCGAATATAAAAAATGTATATGTATTTATAATTCATTTATTTTTTTTTAATTGCACATTTGGTCCCACAAATATCACGGTACAATTTTAATCTCTCAAAAATCAATTATGTCAAATGAATTTCTCAAGTTTCTTTTCATTCACAATCAAATCCTCTTGTCAAATTTTTATTAAATATGTAACATGACACTAGTTAATAATGTAATGACTAACATGACATTCACAAACTAACATAACAGTTGACGTATTGTCTGATATGGATACTGAGGTATCATTGACATATTGATATGGTGTGTTTACATGACATGTAAAAATGAGAAAAGAAATCGACAGTGTTGGAGGTGGGATTTGAACCCCATTAAGCTAATGTGTTAACATTTGTGTTAGACAATATTTTAGTTATCACATCAACAAAATGTATTAAAACTAATAAAGAGAATTATTGTAAACGAAAAGAAAATTAGAAGACTTAATTAATTGATGGCATAATTGAAATTTATAAAACTAAAATCACACAATCGTTGTGAGACCTAAAGTACAGTTAAATCCCTTTTATTTATACCAAACAACATAACTCTTAAACAACACAACAAAATCGAAACTTAATCCTATTCACTAATTAGCATACTTAAGCTACCTCTTGTGACGTATTTACGTTAAGGAAGTGTATGACAGTAGTGGTGCAAGCCTATACATGCGATGGTGTCGTTCCGTAATATTTTATCCTTTGTTTCCTTTTCTTAATCATGGAATTAATTTTTGTAGCACAAGATACATCACATGTAGTGTATTTTATATTGTGATTCATTCGAGAAGATATGCCTAGGACTTCTACTGTGGTTGGTAATTATCACTTCATAATTGTTGGTTACATTACAACTATTTATGCCGTTAAACGTGAATGACACGGGTCTATTACTCTCTTCCATCATTATACGCGTTATTAGACTCAAAAAATTCATAATAATTCTACCTTTTACTCTCTTCCATCATTATACGTGCTCTTTTAATATGAACTCAAGAAATGATTTTTAAGTATAAGGAATAAAAGATATAGTTTGTACAAATATAAAGACTAAATGAATAATTAAACCTATATAAATTAATTTGAATAATTTTCTAGACATACATTTATAGAAAAGTAAAATAAATTGAGGGTTAAATATCATATTGGACCACCAAATATTGACTCATATTAGTTTAGACCTACAAAATAATTTCATTGCATTTGGTCCTTCAAATTTTCAAAAATCTCTTTTTAAGTCCTCCAACTTAGTTTAAATTCTACATTATCTAGTTTTAATTATTGAATATTTATTTCTTAAGCTTGAAAATGTCTCCTAATCAAATTCATTCGATAAAATAAATTTGAGTGGTATGATAAGTGTAATACCTCTGAGAGTCGATATCTTGACAACTCACACTCTACGATACTTCACATGGTAGCATTTCACACATCTTTCTTGTTGGTCATAACCTTCCACAGGTAGTTCTTTCCAAGACATCCAACACTAGCTCAGTGAAACTGCAAGAAACACACTAAAATATGGGGGTTGAATAGTCTGTTTATCAAAGATAAAACTTTTCGCAATAACAAAGATGGTATGGATAAAATAGAGACAAACATTAGTCGTTCACTGATAACAGACAAACTAAAGAAAAAGAACAAAGTGGTCTTCCAGTGACAGCTAAGAGTTCTTCAAAATAATTTTTAAAATAAGCACTTGGTGTAAAGTGATATTAGAAAAAGATAATAAGAATACTTAATAAAGTAATATGAAGAGACTAGAACAACTTGGTTTATACTAGTTCACTAAACTTTAGCTAAGTCCATATATTCTTTACTTAATGGTAAAAGGTTCCACTAATCAATAATTGATTACAAATAAGTATTCTAATTTGCTACTCTTAGCTTTACAAGTATTCTTAACACCACTTCTGGTATTTTCTTAGACTCCCCCTAAATCAAAGAACCCAAGTATTTTTTTTAACATTAAGTCACTCTTGATTTTAACAAACAAAATGTTTGATTGAATACAAATATTATTAACACTCAAAGAGTGAATATACAATTAAGCATAAACATGAACTTTTTTGTTTTGCAAAGGATAATAACAATGTAAAACTTATTTTGTGAATAACAAAGTTTCTCTTTGCTATTTCTTGCACTCTTGTTCTTTCTTTTTCTCGTTTTTCTTCTTTTTGTTGCTAGATTGAGGGAGATATCCTTTTATAGACTTCAGTGAGATATCTGTTGTGGGATTTGTGTCATTATCTTGATAGGACCGTTGTCTCAAATAGAGAAATTGTGTCAAGCTCTGAATGATAAGGATTTGTATAAAGTACAGACAGAGCCATGTGCTTTTTTTTCACTTTGAAAGCGACCTTCAAGAGAATATTCCACAGAAGCCTTATATTCTCTTATATACTGTCTTTTTCTTAAATTCAAACATTAGTTATCCAAATGTAAGAGAGACAAATAGAATGTGAATAAAATAGTACATGAGCACTTCTTTTTTCGTGAACAATCTTTGAGACTAGACGCACGAGTTTACTTTATGACAATGTGTTATATTGTTATGCACAAGAGTGGACGCTCACTGAATATAGCATCTTGGACGCTAGGTTAAAACAAATCATAATTTCTATAGATGTGGACAATATTCCTTTAACATAATAATATTTTCCACTTATCAAAAATTAATTAGATTATCAATAATTTATACTTATGTTATACATCAAAATCTGGTTGGATGAGACCCATGGTCATCCAGACCTAACACCCAGTTGCTTTCAGGATTGATGACTGTTCCCACAAACCAATACGAGACTTCTTGGTGTGTTTTGTTCTCACTCACACGCTTCTTGAGAAACCTCCCTGAAGGTCTTTCATCTAATAATTTCTCCAAGTCAAACACACTTAATTGTGGAGTTCTTAAGTTATGAACTATAAAAAAAAATATGTATCTTATTGGTATATGTAATACGAATTAATTTCTTTAAGTCATTCTTAATCATACAGTCTCATACCTACATAACATTTGGATCTCTCTCATTCGGGTGTATTCGATTAGTTTATGTATCCCTCCCGCTAGAAGCTTGCCAAGAGTCACTCCTTGTTTGTGCCTCATTTCTTTTACATCAACGATCACTCCCCTCCCTCATCACAACCTGAAATGTTATAATAAAAATCCTTGAGTTTTTTTAAAAGTGTGCATCAAAGTGATTTGTGTTGGAAATAAACCTCAAGCTCACTTCAATAATATTGGTTTGACACATAACGCAAAAAAAAAAAAGTTTTAAAAAAAGGCAACAAGATTAACATATCAATACAAACAATTCAAAATTAATAAATGAAATAATTTTAAAAAAATGAATGCCAATTATGGACTAAACTTTTTGAAAAGGAATATGATCTTGGTTGTGATGTAGAGAATAAGACCACTGATACTTGTAATGAGTGATGGGGGACCAAAATTCAAGTATGCATATGTTTAGTATTTTTGTTAAAATAAAAATTGTTGATGTTGATTGTAGCTAATGTTGTCAATTACTTCATGAATTACGTTGTTGATAAACCACTTTTGCAGTGATAATTTGTGAGTTTTTGTATTATTTGCATGTATTTTCTTGATAGAATTCACGTTTGTTTCCTAGTTTTGTCTTGCAGAAGCATAACCGCTCAATTAAGTGAAAAGAGTAAAAATTTACCCTTTTACCTGAAGATTTGTAGACTTTATCACTTGACAATGGTTGTAGTACATCCATCAAGATCATGGTGAGCATGACAGACATGGTAATATGATGACGCCCTTCTGTAAACAACATCATCATTTTGACGATGGTTGTAGTTAAGTCATTACAGTTGTAGTCAGTTCATCACGCCCTAAAGCTTCAACGTCATAGTTTTTTACTACAATTGTAGTGCACCTCAGACGATTTTGTATTCTTAGGAAGCTATAAATATGGGGGCTGGAGTCTGTTAAAAATGACCTTTAGTTTTTTACGAATTAGATAGCACATTTGAGGGTGTTAAGGGTTGTAAAGGATAGGCAACACCATGAGTACGGATCATGATCATCGTTCTTCCCTTGTGGTATGCATATGTTAATTTCTTATAGACATTCTAGTTTTGCTTTGATCATGAGTGGCTAGTCACCCTAGTCCGGGGGTTATGATTTAACTGTCCAAATGTACTCTGTTCTTAATGGAATTCCTCAATATTTTATGTTAATTAATTCTCTTCCTTATTTTTATTGTCTATTTGGGAAATGATCAACCATATGCTTAATCAAATGTGTTGTGGTGATCATCTGTGTATATTTGGTAGACCTAAGTAGACCAAATTACATGATCAAATTGTTTAGGTAATCTCTGATAGATTAATTAATCCTTAATTGATCATCCTTAGATTTGATTATATCCTTTGATTTAAATTAATATATCTATGATCATTGGAGTATTGATTTAAGGCAAAGAGTATCTTTCGACCTTGATCATAGGCTTTGGTTGACCTTGGGAATCGGTAATTAACTATGAGAAGAATTTCATGAAAGCTGAGATTGGGAGAAAATTGATATTAGTGAATCATAATTCTTAGTTGATTTTAATATCACTTAAATCCCTCTTCTGCAATAGTTTAATTGTTTTTCTTATAAAAAAAACAAAGACCACATAAATACTTCAATCTTCTTTTAAATTATCTCAACTGTTTAATGTAATAATTTTGACTATTTGGAAATAAAATATAGCTGGTCTCTAAAGTTTGATAACCGGACTTTTAGTCCATTGTAATTACTGCGTAGGGTACATTTGTCCTTGTACAAGCATTATTTTTATGCATCAATTGTGAAAAGTCCATGTATAGATTCATGCATAACATGTCATCTTTGTGTATTTAAAATTTTAAATGGTCATCCAATTCACCATTATTAAATGTTTCGAATGAAAAAAAATACTTATTTCATGAATTATGTAATATATGCTCGAGAATAAGTACAACTTAAAGTCAACTAATCTTTTGTCACATTTGTCTTGACTAGGAATTTGAGATCACTTACATTTGTTCTTTTAATATCTAGTAATTCTAACTATGTATACATAACTTATTTAAATCAGTTCCCTAACTCATGAAGAACTAGTCACTTATGAGTAAAAAGATTTTTCAGTTATCTTATTGTTTTTCATTGTTTTTCAACTGATAATAGGTTCCACTAACATAACTGGTTCAATCATCTTCACCTAAATGGACGTGGTCTTCAATGGATAAGTCTTGGATTGACAAGCCTCGAAATACTCCTCAATATATTAAAGGATTGAATAAATTCTTAGACTTTACATTTTCTAATCAAAATGTTGATGGTAAGATGCCCATGTCCCAAATGCAAACAAATGACAAACTCAGGAAGCAGTGTATGACTACTTGATTCTTAAAACTTTTTCGAAAGGGAATACAATTTGGCTTAGACATTGGGAGACAAGTACTCTAAACACCTACAATGCCACAACCAAATGAAGATAAAGTTCTTATTAATGATCTCATATGCGACATAATTAACGATGCATTTAGGCATCATCATGACAGCAATGGTATGGAGGAAGACGAAAATGTGTGTCCAGAAGCAAGCACGAAGATTGCTAAAAGGTAAACCTAAATGGTTAGAAAAATTCAAAGAAATTGTTTAAAAAGAATAAGGACTTTTGTTTTTAGGGCATATTCATTGTCTTCTAATCCAAAGATGCCAATTGAAGTTTCAGAAGATGACACACCAAGTTAAGATGCAACAACAAGACAACATCATTAGGTGCAAATGAACAAGAACAATATGATATTTCACAATTGTGGAGAAAGACATCATCGATTGTTCAATGATTACTTTTTTGAAAATTCTGTATAATCAGATACTCAAGTTCGACGAAGGTTATGAATGTGAATGCATGTATTTCTTCAATTTTTAGAGTCCATCTTTAACCATTGCAGAAGTGCACTATTGTTATCTGTATATTGGCATACGAATTAGCCAATGATAGTGTCAATGGGTATGTTAGAATTGACAAAAACATTGTTGTGTAATGCTTAAAAAAATTTGTGAAGGGTGTGAATGAAATATTTGGGGTTGAGTACTTGAGAAGGCCCGACAATGACATTAGTCGCCTACTACATGCTTGTATGCATTGGGAGTATAAAAAATTGTCCAATATATTGCATGGAAAGACCAACTTTGTAGAGGTGGTCATTTCAAACCCACAATCATGCTTGAAGTAGTTATGCTACAAAACTTGTGGATTTGATATGCATTTTTCTTTAGAGTTGCAGGTTCAAACAATGACATTAATATGTTAAACCAATATAATGTTTAATAATTTTTTGCAAGGATAATATCCTTCAATGCAATTTACAATTAATAGGATCTCATATAATATGAGGTACTTTCTTGCAGTTAGTATTTATCTTTATTATGATACATTTTTCAATACTCTCCCAAGGCCACAAGGAGGAAAAATAATATTATTTTCAAAATATCAAAAATCAACAATAAAGGATGTGGAATGAGCATTTGGTGTGCTTTAATCTCAATTCACAATTACACGTGATCCATCACGTGCTTGACACATGGATCGAATAAAGGATATAATATTGACAATTGTATTATCTTGCACAACATCATTGTTGAAGATGAATAAGATATATATAGTAGTAATGTTGATTATGATCATATAGACAATGACATTTCAACAATTGAAGTATCTTATGGTGTTCATCCCAATTTTGCTACATATTGAAAACCGATGTTATATACATACAATACAAATTCATTAACAACTTTAAGTAACTTGATGGAACATATTTGAGATCGTTGCAGTCTTAAGGATGTTGAAATTTAATTTTTCTTTCTCAATCTCAATGTTACGGACTTTTTTAAATCATCAACATTATGTATTTCTACTTTCAATTATATATAAAAAAATTAAATTATTACTATTTTAATATTTATTTAAATTTATATCAAAATGATTTTAAATAAAAATTTAAAAAATAAGGTCTATTGTGGGACCTATAAAATGTAAGTTAACAATCTAAAATAAATTCTAGGAAAAAAAAAAAGAGAGATGAGTTATTGTATTCTGTGTAACCCTATGAAACCCACAAAAAAGGTTTCTAAGAACTCAATAAATTTTATCACTAAAAATATTTTAATGTTTTTCCTTCTCTAACGGGGTACAAAAGTTGAGTATTAGAATGTGGTTAGAAGGTTATTTTGTCAAGAGAGAGAATTTTGTTTAACTGTATAATTATTAGTCAAGAATAAATGTTATTTAAAAAGTTCATAATTATTAAAAATATATGACTTTTATATTTTAGTATACATCATTTAATTATGATCAAATCTGATGGTGATTCTTATCCTTACATAAAAAATTCTCTCACACACAGTAGTCTACTTTGTTTTAATTGATATATATAATTGTCGATCTAAATGTGATATTAATACATTGATTCCGGAAAAATGGTTGATGAGTAAATAAATATTTGTGAACGTTGCCAAAAAGCCAATAAATAAATAAATTTCATAATGCATCTTATTATGTATAATTGAATCAAATTTTGGCCTGAGTTAATATATTGACTAAAGTATGATCCATAGCGTAAGGATTGTTCAAAGTAGAAGCAACTTTTTTATTTAGGAAGCAAAAAGTAAAATCTTCACTAAGATATAGCAAAAGAGCACTACTTTTTATGCTTTGTGTGAAGCATTTTGTAAAAGAATAACTTTCCTTTCTATGATTTTCGTAACCCAACATTCTCATCTTTGGAAAGCAAGAAAAGGTTGCAGTATATGGGTTCAATATATATAAATATATTTAAGGGATTTAGTAAACAGTATTAAGAAAAAGATAGATAAGCATCTCTTCTTTAAAACCTTAAAGATGTTGCTACTTTAGAATCGCTAAAAGATCATTATCTTCTCTACTTTAATTAAAACCCTTAAGCATAAGTATAGAATTTGTCGATTATATGGCTTTTAAAAAGATAGGGTCTTTAAGAATTAATGTAGCCTGTGGTGGACAAAAGTGGGGTTTCCATGAATGCTTTCTCTCTTACCCTCACACAAAATCCAACTTAACGTACGTATTATATGCCCTATACCTTTTATTTCTTTTCTTTTTTTTCGCTTTTTTGCTCTCTTTGAACGGAGGAAGCTCTCCATCTTAGGCTGTCTTTCTCTTTAAATTGTCTATGGTTAATTTTTCTTTTTCTTCTTTATTTGTTCAAATTTCTTGGCAAACACTTGTATGATTAGATGGCAATACACATCATTAGTTCTATTGAACAAGATACAGACATGTGCAATTCTTTCGCACTTGTACGGAGATGAATTTCCTGTAGTTTGAAAAATTAACAAAAGGGGGTATAATTGGTTATCTCACTAATATTCAAGCAAATTCCTCTTTCTTCGTACATCGAAATTAACAAACATATATTAGCTACAATAATTTCGGGTTAATATGTCTTATATATATGTTCATAAATACAATTGCAAAGAATCTTGATCACAATATTCTGAAAGGCCGGAGCACACTATATATAAGGACGCTGAATTGTTTCAATTATTCCTTATGAGATTGAGCTTCAGTAGATACTTGCCATTTAACGATTATAAATTATGCGTGATGAAGAGGACTATAGATAATAACAATAGCCATGTTGTAGTAAGTTTAATTTGGAGTGAAAGAAAATGAAATTTTGCAAGAAAAAGGAGGTAGAAAATCAAGGTTGACTATTCTATTATTACATTGTTCACACAAAAATAGAAAAATAAAATAAGTGGAAGACCGTTCTTTAGATGAATTACTTGAAATAGTGGTTTGAGAATATCTAAGAGCAGGATTATGACATGTTAATATCAATATGCTTTCACTTAAAGAAATCTTAACTGAGAAAAGTTAATATTGTTACTTTAACTTGCATTTTTTTTAGACATTTCTTTTCACCCTCAATCTACATCATTTTAGGCTATGTATAATTTTCTTAATCTTCTTGTTACGGATATTAAAAGATAGACCCAATTATAAAAGAGGCCTAACAGAATTAATTCAAACCTCTCAACAATCTAGTATCGTAACCACCAAAGAGCAGAAGATATAACAATATCACAACAGAAAGATATAACAAAGATCCCGGATAAAGATCATGGGCTTCAACCACAGGTCCAGGTCAGTATCCTATAAATAAAACATCCTCCATGAAGAAAAGTACACACATTCTGACTCTCTCTTTTCTATTCACACAGAGCACACACTGCACCCCAATTGTGTTGCGTCTTTAATCTGTTGTGATCTTCTTCCCTGAGGTGTTTTCATCACCCTAGACATTCTCAGAGAGAGATCTTGATCCCATATTAATTGCCCAACAACTCTTATTGGACATGTCTTGTTCATCTTGAGCAGAACATTGGTGCTGTCTGTGGGGACAATAAATTTCGATTCCCATAAAATCACAATGGTCAATACAAGAAGCCACCAAATTGAAGGACGTGAAGAACCACCCAGAAATATGATTCATGAGAACGTAGTGGTAGAAGATGCCGTCTCAGATACTGATTCCTCTCCAGCCCTGCCAGCATCGCATCTGCCTAACAATCCACCACCAACTGGTGTGGTAGAACCAGCGACAACCCAACACTTTATTCATACCGCCCTGGACTCAATCTTATCCCGGATTGTGAATCTAGAGAAACGATATGAGCTTCAAAGACAGGAAGATGTCCAGAACTTGCTTGCACAACTGGATGAGCGTAGTGCCAAACCGAGACACGATGAAAACCGCCAGATCCAACACATAGAGCAGCAGATTAGAAGCATGGAGAATTCGGCACAAGGAGAGGATCACGAACAACATCAGCCCATAACTGGAAGGCGCGGCCAGATAACCTTAGTTTTCAAACCAGAGAGATCATCTCGTCCTTAGACACGTAATGGTCAAGGGCCTCGCACCCCCCCGACCGAGGTCCCAGATCATAACGCCTCTGAAGTCTTACCCCGGCCCAAGAGAGAAGATGACACTTACCGAAGAAAGTATTGCCGGGGTCAACAGAATAATAGTCCATTCGTGGATGAAATAGTAGATGCTTAGTTTATAGAAGATTTTGATGGATCATTTCTATCAAAATATGATGGGACCCAGGATCCTCAGGTACACATTGATGAATTTGACATGCAGATGTGTATTCGAGGCATTGACGAACCAATAATTTTGATAATTTTTGTCACCACCTTGACCGGAGCTGCGCAAACATGGTTCCATACTCTGCCACCCCGGTCCATTCAAAATTTCAAAGATTTCGGACAAAGATTCTTGTTGAATTTTGCGACCAACAAAAAATAGCCCAAGCCCGAATTCGCCCTAGGAAAGATACGCCAACAACGCAGAGAAACTCTACAAAGCTACTTGGATCGCTTCAAGGAGGCCGCCCTACAAGTCCAAGGCCTGGAAGAGAGGGTACACGTACATCTCATATCAGTCGGACTCAATGGCTCATCCTGTTTAGCCAAGTCAATATACAAAGATCTTGTTAAATCCCTTATAGAATTCAGAATGCGATCAAAAAAGTACTTGGAGTTAGAACAGATGGAGATTGCCAACTCGGCTCCCAAGGAACCTAGAAGAAAGTCGTCCCCACCGAGGAACCGACATCAGGAAAACACGTATCCCAGTGGACAGCTTGTGAATATCCATGCCGGTTGACACCGAGGAAATGTTTCTGACCCCGGTTTCAAGCCGAGGAACCATGAAATGAAGTACGACAAATACATTCCGTTGAACACTTCCCGGGCTCAGATATGGAGAAAGGTCACCTTAACAGATATGAAAAAGGTTGATTGACCTCGTCCAGTTTTCAAAAAGGAGGGACTAGATTACTCCCGATTTTGCGAATTCCATAACGGACCGGGTCACACGACTGATCAGTGTTGGGATCTCCGTGATGCAATAGAAAAGTTCATCCGTGAAGGCAAACTTCGACAATATGTTATCAAGACCCAGGGGCAACAAGGCAAACGAAAAGGCCAACACGAACACAAAGGCCGGGATGAATAGAAGAACAAGAAGGATGATGATTTCCCAGAACCTGAATTTGAATGTAACATGATTTCAGGAGCCATGGAGGGAGGAGGAGACATTGCTAACAAATGAAGAAAGTATCTCAAGGAAGTGATGATAGTGAGAAATCAACCGAAGTTCAAAGAAAACAGAGAGAAGGAAACCACACCCCTACCGATTTATTTTACCGAAGAAGATATGAGGGGGGTGGTACCTGACCATGAAGATGGCCTTGTAATAACAGGGACAGTGGCCAATTGCCGAGTTGAAAGGATATTTTTTGACAACGGTAGCTCAGCCAATATCATTTCCTGGAGTGCGTTTTGGAAGATGAACTTGGACGAGGAAGACCTGAACCCGTGCAAAACCATATTGATAGGTTTTAACGGCAGAAGCACCAGCCTCAAGGGTTCTATTGACCTCCGACTCACATTGGCAACTAAGGAGGGCTTTAAATCAGAAAGAGTCACATTTACTGTCGCCGAGTTCTCTTCACCATACAATATCATCCTGGGCAGACCAACTCTTCATAAGTGGGACATATTGATGTCCACCAAGCATCAGAAGATGAAGATGGTTGGAAGCAACGGCAAAGTGATCACCATATGCGGAGATCAAAAGGAATCCAGACAGTGTTATTACAATGCAATCAGAGATAGTGAAGGTGGCCCCTCCTCACCACCTCGGATAAGGCAAGGAGACCAGGTTGAACAAAAGACCGAGAAATGTTCATCTCGGAAGCTGGTGAACCTGGTGGAGCTAGATTTGCGGGATGTTGAAGAATGGAGACCAGAACCGGTAGATGAGCTTGAGGATGTCCAAATTGGAAGCTCCCCTGAACAAATCACTAAGATAGGCAGGCAAAATGATCCAGAAACCAAAGGCAAACTAATCAAATGCCTTCGAGAAAACCAAGACGTATTTGCTTGGAAAGCGTCTGAGATCCCCGAAATAAAGCCTACTTTCTGTTGCCACAAACTGGCTATGTACCCCGGGTCCAAACCAGTATCACAGAAAAATAGGAACCTTGGCCCAGAAAGAAGGCAGGCTTTGGAGAAGCATATTAAGGAGCTCATGGAGGTCGGATTCATAAGGGAAATACAATACACCACGTGGCTCTCTAACGTGGTAATGGTGAAGAAGTCAAATGGGAAATGGCGAGTCTGCATTGATTACACGGATTTAAACAAAGTTTGCCCCAAGGATTCATACCCAATGCCGAGTATCGACCAGCTTGTAGATAACTTTGCCGGTTTCCAGCTGCTATCATTCATGGATGCTTATTCTGGATATAATCAGATTCCCATGTACCCGGATGATCAAGAGAAGACGGCATTCCGAGGTGTTGAAGCCAATTATTGCTACAACGTAATGCCGTTCGGCTTGAAAAATGTCGGGGCTACGTATCAACGGATGATGAATAAAGTCTTCGCCAACCAGATTGGACGCAACATTGCAGTGTACATCGATGACATGATAACAAAAACAGCTATGACTGGGGATCATATCCAGGATCTAGAAGAGACTTTCCACAAACTGAGACAGCACAGTATACGCTTAAATCCACTGAAGTGTGCCTTTGGAGTAAAGGCTGGGAAGTTTCTAGGATTCATGCTCACTCACAGGGGAATAGAAGCAAACCCAGATAAATGCAAGGCTGTCTTGGACATGCAATTCCCATCCAACAAGCGAGAAGTTCAACAGCTGACGGGAAGAATGGCCGCCCTAACACGGTTTCTCCCAAAGTCCGCAGAAAAAGCTCTGCCTTTTTTGAAATTGTTGAAAAAGGAGGCTACAGTGGGATGGAACCCGACATGCGAGGAGGCCTTTCAGGAGATTAAAAAATGTTTGGCCTCGCCTTTGGTGCTTTCAAAACTAGAGCCCGGAGAAACACTGATCTTATATCTCTCGGTTGGGGAAGAAGCTATAAGTGCGGTATTAGTCAGAGAAGTTGGCAAGTCTCAGTCACCAGTTTATTTTGTGAGTCGAGCTCTAAAAAACTCAGAATTACGATAACAGAAGCTCAAAAAAGTGGCTTTTGTCCTACTAACAACAGTTAAAAGGCTCCGTCCATACTTCCAAAGCCACACCATTATTGTCCGAACAAATCAACCTATCCGGCAAGTATTACACAAGCCAGATTTACCAGGAAGAATGATGAATTGGGCCATCCAATTGTCAGAAATTGATATTAATTATGAAGCCCGACATGCAATTAAGTCTCAGGCTTTAGCCGACTTCGTAGTAGAGCTCACCCCGACATCTTCAGATCAGAAAAACAATTTAGTATGGAAGTTGTATGCTGACGGTTCATCCAATTCCAAGGGAAGCGGAGCCGGAGTCATCATTGAGAATCCAGAGTGGGTGTCACTCGAACATTCATTACAGCTCAATTTTCCAACATCTAATAACCAAGCCGAATATGAAGCACTTATCGTCGGGCTGAAGTAGATCAAAGAACAGGGAGCGTTGAAAGTCAATGTTTACACCGATTCGCAACTCGTTTCAGGCCAGATTGAAGGAAGATATCAAACTAAGGGACCTTTGTTAGCTATATATTTGGCTAAGGTAAAGGAAATAATAGCAGAATTCGATGAAGTTATAGTCGCCCATATCCCGCGAGAAGAAAATTCCCGAGCTGACATATTGTCAAAGCTGGCAAGCACGAAAGGTACGGGCAACCATCGAACGGTCATTCAACAAAAGGTCACCCAACCCGCATGCATCATGATAATCTCGGCAACCGAGGATTGGAGGAAGCCTATCATCAGTTATTTAGAACAGGGGATAATACCGGACGACGGAATAGAAGCGAAAAAGTTAATTCGAGATGCTGCTAGGTATGCAATAGTAGATGGTGAATTATACCGAAGAGGTCTCCATACTTCGATGCTGTTGTGCCTAAACCCGGACCAAGCCGAGTACGTGCTTACCGAAATACATGAAGGCATTAACGGTCAGCATATGGGTGCAAGATCTTCAGCATTGAAAGCTCTTCGTGCTGGATATTCTGGTCGACGATGAAGGCAGACGCAGCAGACCATGTCACGAAATGCAACAGTTGCCAGAAGCACACAAAGATACTGTGGTCTCCGCCAGCCGAGTTAACGTCAATCATGGCACCGTGGCCCTTTTTCAAATGGGGAATGGATCTTCTAGGACCATTTAAAGCAATAGAGGGTCAAATAAAATGGCTAATAGTAACTGTCGATTACTTTACGAAGTGGATCGACGCCGAGCCCCTAGCCACCATCACCTCGGCCCGAGTTCAAAAGTTTTTTGAACGCAACATAATATCAAGATTTGGGATTTCGGCAGAAATCGTCATAGATAATGGAACGCAATTTACAGATAAAAAATTCCAAGAAATGATGACTGGGTTCCACATAAAGCACCATTTCTCATCCGTAGAACATCCGCAGTCCAACGGCCAAGCTGAAGCGGCTAATAAAGTTATCCTGGATGGGCTGAAAAAGCGGATGCATGAGGCCGGTCCAAACTGGGTGGAGCAGCTTTCTTATGTCCTATGGGGACATAGAACCATGGCCCAAACAGCTACTCAAGAGACCCCATTCAGAATGACGTATGGCTACAAAGTGATGATACCAGTGGAGATTGGCCAACCTTCATGGAGAAAGCAGTATACGCTTCAAGTGGGAGAGAAGGATAATAACATAGCATTAGCCGCCGAGCTAGACCTGATAGAAGAAATTCGGACTATGGCACATCACTGAGATCTCCACATGAAGCGTATAACGGCTCGCAAATTCGATAGAAAAGTAAGGCCGAGGTCTTTTGAAAAAGGCGATCTCGTGTTATGCCGAGCTGATATTGGAAATAAGAATGCCCGAGATGGGAAGCTAGCGTCCAACTGGGAAGGACCATACCGCGTTAAGCAGAACCTCGGGCAGCGGGCATACATGTTAGACGCTTGACGGAAAGGATGTGAAGCGCACTTGGAATGCTGACAAGCTCAAAATTTACTATAGCTAAAAGTCCCTAGTGGCAATAAACATCCATGTGTTTTTCCTTAATTGATTTTATAAGCCGGGATCTGATATGCTGACCAGCATAGATCTTTCATGGAAATCATGGACTAATATTTGAAATTTTGATTCATGTGTTTCTCATTAATTGATTTTGTAAGCCGGGAATATAATACCCGTGTAAATCTTTCATTGAGATCATGAACTTATGTAAATATCTTTGAAGAATATCAATAAAAGTCCTTGTTACAAGGAAGGTATATATATTGTGCACAAGTTATATTAGCCTAGTAGCTATTCAATGTGTTAATTCGACCTTGATCAAGCCGACATAACCGTTTACTTGTGGGTGAATGATTTGACATTCCGAAAGAATCACATCCATCGATTAAGGTTTATGTAACACATTGATTGTTGCTAGGATTGAGTTCCGGTTTCACAAAATCGAAATCCAAAATCCGATATTCAATTCCCGACTACTAATTCGGGTAATATGGAACTTGGCCGTTGGAGCCAAATTAATATTCGAACACATAAATATATCCAGGCCGGACAAAAATAAAGCAAATCAAGTATGATAAAAGTCGGATGCATCAAGGATAGAAGAAATTGTACGAGTATCAAATAAACCCGACTGCGGAAATAATATAAGATTGTTTTGAAGCAATTAAAATTACAAAGATAAAACCGACATTCCGGCCCTTCAATCATCTCCCCGAGATCGGTCTCCTTCAGGTAGGTCTGTCGTAGTTGGTTCATCTTCCATTGACTATTCACTGTCCGAGATAGTCAAAAGTTTATCACCACCGACGTAGGACTTGAAGTGCATACCTGAAGTGTTCAGCTCGACTCCGGGGTTCAAAAAGAGAATCTGGTCTAAAGCATTATTAAACGAGGCTTCTATGGATCTGGGCACTTGCGACCGCACGAAAAAGAGCTCAGTGTTTGTTTCAGCCAGATCCTTTGCCTTCTTATCATGCAAAGCGATCAGCTTTTCGCAATGGCTGTGAGCATCTCGAACCTTACCATGAAGAGAAGAAACCTCGGACAACAACTTGGCTGCCTCAGCACGAGAAGACTCCACTTCAGTTCTAGAGGCCCCAAGCTCAGCTCGGGACGCTTCGAGCTCGGAGGCCATTTTGGCCGCCGACTCTCGTGCTTCCTTTGCTTCGGCCCGAGACGCCTCGAGCTCGGCACGAGCAGCCTCCAATTCCTTGGCCGACGCTTCAAACGCGGTCATCATTTCCCGAAGCAAAGCAAGTTCCCCCTGAAGTTGTCGGTGCTCATCTTGAGAAGCCTCAAGCTCGGCAACCACCTTGCAAGCCTTCTTGTTTAGAGTTGTTAGGCTCTCAAGCAAGGTGGCACCCTTCAGCATTGCCAGCTCGATCTGGATGAATTCTTGTATCTCGGCCTCCGAGAATGGCACCAATTCAGAATATCTCCTCCGTGCCCAAGCAATGTTGAAAAATTCTTGAGTCACGCCTCTCTCCCAGAGAGATCAGGGCGCCAACTGAATATACTGTTCAGAAGGCTCGGGCACAGGAGTTGATAAATCCGCAACCGAGGGATCCGGGATCGCATCCATAGCAGGTGGATCGAGGTCGATAGGCGGCATCTCGGCTGCAGGCGAAGAAGTTGGGGCTGGGATTTCAAAGGCCGCAGCCGGAACGGGATCTGAAGAAGCCAGGGCCGAGATAAAATCATCAATTTTACCTTTACCATTCCCAGCGGTTACCTTCCATTTTTTCTGGGTCCTCATTGCAATAAGATGATCAGGCCGGGGAATTCGAGCAGGTGCAGAATCCATCTCAATCGCTACAAAATAGTACAATGTCAGATATTAAACGATGATCGCAATAAAAAGCATCTATTCCTATCAGCATAAAATAGGAACCCAAACTAACCACATTGGATATAATAAGTTATGTCGGGAAGATCCTGTGACTCCTTATATGACATTATACGAGCCGCGGAGGAAGTATCGGATTCCGACATCTGGGTCTCATCAGTACGATAGGAAGATGGAGGGAAGTCATGATGAGCAGAGGTCCAATACAACGGAAAATTCCGTACACCGGGATGTAAACCCGGAGCACGAAGGAAAAAGGGATGGTGGCCGGATTCAGCAACAACTTTAAAGAACTTGTCCTTAAAGCCCTTGAACGACTCGGCATACACTGAGAAAAGTCTACGGTCATTACGACCTCGAAACGAGACCCACCCTTTCCTATCGACAGGTTCCTTACCTGACCGGCAAGAATGGATAATAAAGAAATAAAAAAATAAAGAATGAGTGCAAGGAACTTCTAGTTCTCGACATAAAAATTCAAAGGCTTGCGGGAAAGCCCAGCTATTGGGATGGATTTGAGAAGGGGCGACGTGAAGATGGTCCAACACTCGCATTTGAAAATCAGAAAAGGGAAAGCGAACTCCTAGGCGAGTCACTACATCCCTGTAAAATAAAAAGAAGTCGGGAGCATCCCCTTCCCGGATAGAGCAAATGGGCTCATCTGGGTGGGGAACGCAGATACTAAAACCCTCCTAAATCCCAATGGGGAGCATGGCAACACTCCCCGGATCCAGGACCGAGGTGGTATGTAACACCTTGTGGGTAACCCAAGGGTATTTGGTAGCTAAAGCAGGGGACAGAAGCTGAGACTGAGACTCGGCGGAGGAATATTCCTCGACTACTTCCAAGAGAGGTGTATCCATAATTACCTATGACAAAATAAAAAATAGTAATCAGTAAAGAATACCTGGGGAGATGGTCATTAGAGGATCAAGATCTGACGGAGCCCAAACCAACACCGGGGTAGCATTGTCAGAAGTCGACACCGGCCCCAGAATCCGTGTTGGTCGAGATTAGAACCTCGGTTTGATTTGGGAGAAGCTTATGAAAAATAACTGGATTATGCCGGCATGCGTCACGCAAAGCCTCGGCTCGTTTGTCTTGATCAATACTTGCTAAGTATAAAAATTCATCAAGACACTTCGAACATGGCTTAAACCAAGTTTCAAAATGTCGCCCTGGCGCATGGTCTTTTCTCGAAGAACCCAAGGGGACAATACTCGAAGACACAGACACCCCAGGAGGCACCCTAGTTTCTGCTAAATCTAAGGGTAAGCCAGACCTTTGTTGGGATGGCAATCCTAATTTAAAGGGATTGAGAGGTTTAGGGAGGTTGGTTTTAGAAATGCCAGGACCAGAAGGGGTTCAAAGAAGGGATTTTTCTTTCTCCTCTTCGGGAAGAGGGAGGCCGAAGAACCAAAATGCGGATCGGGGAAGGACAGTTCTGCGGATGCGCGCTTCCTCCTCAGGAGAGTATTTTATGGGAGAATGCTATGAGTGCAAACGCGCAATATCTGACTTGTGCAGGGCCTACAGAGCTCTACGGAACTCCGAATGGAGCGTTCTAGGAGTCCCTGGAAAGATAACAAAAAGATCTACAAGTTTGCTAGAAATAGCCCGAGGCCAGTGTAAATACAATGAATATCTAATCTAATAAACCAAGAGGGGAGGGGTGAATTGGTTTATAA
>CM023960.1:7917532-7982873 GCA_013407115.1 Glycine latifolia
GATTGAACTGCTTCTAATGAAATTGAATGAACTTTCACAATAGGATAAATTTCTGAGAATGATGATGATTCGAATAGCTTGGTTCGGTGAATTGGATTGATGCTCTTTAATCTGTTTGACATTACTTGTTATCAATTCTGTTAGTTTCTACATTAATCTTTAATCGTAGTTTGTGTTTTTGCAATTTTCATTTAGCGCATACAAACTGTTTGATAAAAATCCCCCCATTATTTACTAGTGAATTGAAGTTGGAACCATATTGATTGTGTCTCTGAGTCGACCTAGGTTAATCCTGTGCTACAGAATTAGCGTAGTTTAATTGTTTTCAAACCACACGACAAACGCTTATCAGCTCACATAAACCAGAAGCAGTAAATGGAAACCAAAATGAATTGCAAATGAAAGACAAGCATGAAGGGGAAAATGCAAAATACCTGGAATAAAGGAGAAACGGAGAAGTATGAATAGCAGAGATGGAGCGAGTATGGAGAGCAAGAGCACAAACACGAGCAGTAGCGCAAGGGTTGAGAATACGAAGGAAGTGAATGAGGCACAAAGAGGGGGCAAAGGAGAAAATGCATATAAAGCCAAAAGGGAAAATAACCGCCAGAATACAAAACGCTTGGAGTAAGTAACTGGCGGATGTGAAAAGACACACAGGGATAAAAGTGTCATTTCGACAAAGAGGAAATGATTAAAGCGTGCAAAGAAATGACAAGGCATTAAATGATCGGGATACGTGTCATTTTCAAGAGAACAAAGACGCTTCACTTCCCAATGACCGTAGCTGATCAGCTACTGCTGAAAAGACAAGAGATAGCTCGGTAGTAGCCGGAACCCTGCCCTATACGAGCATCCCAAACCGGGCTAATTATCTCGGTAGGGAGCAAACAAAAATAACCCAGCTCGGCACTAAATTGCTGGATTGAACATGGCACGGGCCTATCAATCAATACATCCCGGTCATCCAGAGTGCTTGATAACCGAGCTGGGGGCATATGTTACGGATATTAAAAGATAGGCCCAATTATAAAAGAGGCCTAATAGAATTAATTCAAACCTCTCAACAATCCAGTATCGTAACCACCAAAGAGCAGAAGATATAACAATATCACAACAGAAAGATATAACAAAGATCCTAGATAAAGATCGTGGGCTTCAACCACCATTCCACCAAGGTTCAGGTCAGTATCCTATAAATAGAACATCCTCCATGAAGAAAGGTACACACATTCTGACTCTCTCTTTTCTATTCACACAGAGCACACATTGCACCCCAATTGTGTTGTGTCTTTAATCTGCTGTGATCTTCTTCCCTGAGATGTTTTCATCACCCTAGACATCCTAAGAGAGAGAGAGCTTAATCCCATATTAATTACCCAACAACTCTTGTTGGACATGTCCTGTTCATCTTGAGCAGAACACTTTTTAACTAAATTTGTGGCGACTTCTACTTCTTCTAAGCTGGACATTAAATAATTTTTTTAACATCAAGTGGAATAAAAAGAAAATTATCCCCGTTTTAAATTTGAGGTATATTTTTCAGGTGTGTTTAAACAAAAAGGTTAAATCTATACTAATGAAAATATTTGGTGTTCACATTTTATTGGAAAATTTTACTTTTAAATCATTTTTAAACTTTCAATTTTTTCTTCTAATCTACATTAATTTTCCACTCCTTTTATTTTATTAATTTGTTTATTCTGTCACTTTTTTATTAGTTACATTTAACTTCTGTTTTTATTTATATATTATTTAAAAAATTTAGAGAGTCACAGGCACAGAGTGTCTCTCTTCCAGAGATGGAGCTGATAAAAATTATTATTGTTATTGTTTTTAGATTATTATTATTATTGTTTTGAAAAATAATATAAAAATTATATTCAAATCTGGCAAAACTGATTCTCTCAAGATAAAAAAATTCTGATCCTACCTCTACATTTAAATTGCTTATGAAATTAATTGAGAAGTTCTTTGAAATAGCTAGGTTGAAGTCATATATTTTTGTTTGCCGGATATACTTTTGTTATATACCTTTGTTATATTAAATAGAAGGGTGGGGGTGAAATGGAATCCATTTTTCCTCAAAAGCAGGAAGATAAAGTTAGCACCTGGTTGTTATATATATACTTGAGTATACAAAAATTGAAAATAAAGGTGAGGGAATAAATGCGGAAAGTGCTTGCCCCTTTTACAACAAAGCTGTTATCTTTTTCTACAGCTGTGGCTGTTCTTGAACCCTTGCTTACATTGGTTATTTTGATACAAGCACCTTTTAGGTCAATTTGGATGGTTAGCAAGCTTTCCTCACTTTTTCTAGTGTTAGATATATTTATAATTAACACCATAGAATGAAAGCAAAGGTGCTAAGATAGCTTAGTGGCAAGGAAATAATAGTGGAAAAGTTTGACAGCAGTTTGACATATATATGTATGCCTAATTTTCTAATTCAGTCTCGCCACTAAGAGACAAACTTGAAACGCATTTTGGGATCATTTAGTTGTTTATGTAGTGGTTTTTCAATTGTTCCTATCTCAACTTGTAAGAATATAACTAGCATAATCAAAAGCTATATATTGGAATATTTGTAATGGGGGTGCGAAATACATTTATGTAGATTATGGAATATCAAAACTTAATAATTATCACAATAAAGTCTAAAAAAGAACGTATAAAATTGAGAGTTTTGATAAATAAAAAATAAAAAATATATTTCGGAATATAATTATTCACACTATTTAATTAACCAGATAATCAAATATGTGAAGAATTTATTGTAAAACTGGACACATGAAGAGGCGTTAATTCAAATACACACACGCACTACAAAAGAATAATGATTATTTACTAACGATTTACCATTAAATTAACTTCTTTTTTAAATCATATATCTTTCGATCGAAAGTCAAGCTTCAATCCTCCAAAAGTATTAAAATCTATTTAATGGATTGATCTATCCAAATAGATAATTTCCCATTAAATTAACTTCTATTGATATGATATTTCTCTAAGAAAAAAACTATTAATTAATATGACTATAAGCTTATATTAATAGTATGATATATTTATAATAACAAATAATTTTTTAGAATATAATTAATATACCAGATATTTGTATAATATATACGGTTAATTAAACTTGATTTAAAAATTATATTAATAAAACAATCTTAATTAGCACCCTTTTAATTTTTATTCATTAGTAAATGGTTCTTTTTTGTAGTGACATATTTGCCGAAGTTTCCTACTGTTTGGTTTATACTTTTTTAGACAACAAAAAGTGTGTAATTTGAGTTTCCTTAGGGCCTAATTTTTGTTTTTTCTTTTCATCTTTTAATCATAAACAATAATTAGTAGAAACTTTTTAAGAATTCCGGTGTTTTTCATTGAATACATATACATGTTTTAGATCTTACATATTCTTTTCTTCTCTATATCACCTTTTGCTTTTGTTGTATGCTACAACAGTGAAGGACAACAAATAGGAATGTCGAATTTGCATTCATCTACTTCAGTCTTTCAGATCTGCCGACATATATATATCCAGTATTTTTTAGTTTTCATACTAAAAGTACGTACTTAAATTTTTGAAAGCAAATGACCAATCAAACAAGGATCTGGGGGACATTTCTACAGAAATACATTATAGTAAAACAGGTGAAAATGCAAAAGTTAAAGGGAAAACTTGAAAAGTTGAAAAATTATATCAGTTTGAATCCATCTTTACACTGTAATTGATCTTTAATTTTTTAAGTTTAAAAAGAAATAAATAAATTCAAAGATTATATTCACTTTGAATTACATCAAATTATGTCATCAACTTTTCATTTATTATTATTACTCCCTTTTGTTGGCCTTAATCCTCTTGTTGATGATTGATTAAAAGGACCTAGTTTACGTGCATACATATATGAAGTGATAGTTAGATAAATCATCATTCAGACTTTGCTTATGGTGAAGTGGTTTATTCATTTTAAAAAGGCTTAATTATACAATTCCTTACTTAATTATAATTAAAAGTTTAATGGGTCTCTTAATTATGAAAAAAATTTCAATTGAATCTTTCAATTATTTAAAATCACTTCAATTGAGTCTTCAATTAAAAATTTCAATCACATCATCTAATTATTTAAAAATATTATAATCATATCATTTTCCGTTACCTCTATTAATTTAATTTATGAAAATAAATTATTTTACATCAATTTCTATACCATTGATGTAAAATAATTTTTTTTGCATTTATTATGAATACAATCAATGTAAAAATAAAGTTCTTATTAATATCTGTCACTAATGTAAATAACTTTTCAGTATGTGTTGCCAATATATTTGATATAATAATGTTTGTTTAGAGAAATATTGGACAATCAAACTATCAGAAAGGGGGATTACAAAAACGACATAGAAAATCCACTTGAGAGGGTGCACTAAGGTATTTGGGCTTTGAGCTATATAGATCATACCCATTTTGTTCAGACGTGGGCTCTCTTTCACCGTTGTTCATTTATAATTTTTCTATTCATTCATGATAAATATTTTCTCGTGTACAAGAAAGGGACTGATAAAATATCTCCTCATTATTTAAAGAATTCATTTCAATATTTCATTATCATATAACCAATTAAAGTCCTTTTTTGGTCAAGTCACGTCGTCTCTTTTTCTCAGAGTTGTCTATGTACAGTAGTAGGTTTTGCTTAGCCTAAAAGAAAGAAGAATCAAAAAAAGAAAACCACAGGATAATTCGTTCTTTAATTTGTGTGGGTCTGATTTGAGACATGAAAAATATAAATCTTTGTTTTTGTAGGGCATGTTTCTGATCATCCCTCATGCAAGCAGAGCTGGGTTAAAAAGGGATAATGGATCCCAATGGTTCCAGTAAATTGGTGCTATGCTCCTAGTTGGTGGAGCCCTAACAAGCCTCTTGTCGCATAAGGACAACTGCTCAACCCATTTGTCTTAATGGAGGACGGTATAGTAACAAAAGGGGTGCGTCACCAAGGGCCCTAGATGATGGACTAAGCTTGAACCATAAGCCTTTTTGGATTAAGAGACAAACTCATTAGGGAAAGGAAGGACCCTCAAACTTTGTTGGAGCCAATCACTCCATTCTTATCCTTCTTTATTTCTTTTCTTTCCCTACCTTTAAGAGCCTTCTTGGGCTTCACTTTACTTTGGAGACCTTTCTTTCTAACCACCATAAAATTTAAATACCTAAACCACTTTTTGGAAACTACTCTTATCAGGTATCTTTCTCAAGATATGGGTTTTTTTTTATGTATGTGCCTTTTCTTGTTCAAATAATATTGGTGGCTGGCTCTTGAAATTGTCTATCTCCTGCCACTTATTTCTCATAAAGTTCTCTTAAATATTCTTTTTGATCTTTGTGACATAGAGGCATATGACTTTATAAAGTGGCAGCTGGTGATTAAGATTGATTGGATTTGACTATGGTCCTTGTTTGCTAATCTAATTATACGATTAAATCATGAGGCAAAACAATAAGCAAACTCAATCTCAAATGAAAGAGAGAAAGGAGGAAAGTTAAATAAAAGATGGGAGTGTGCAGCTGATTGAGGGATAAAACTTCAATTATGATATGGGGAGTGAGATAATTAGTTATCAGATAAGTTTGAAGAATAAAGAAGTATGAAGAAAAGTAAAACTCAGGATTTAAGAATAACACAATTCCAAAAAAGTTAATTTATAAAATAAGAATGTGTTAGAAAATGTAATTCAAACATTTTTCTTAACGATAAATAATGTAAGATCTCTATCACACATATGAATCGAAACAAATTTATAAATTTATTAAAGGGGAGTCATTTTTTCTTCTTCTTCTTTTGTACTGTTTAAATATTGAACTTTTAATAAATAATAATTTAAAAATATATTTACTAATTTTACACATAAAGTTAATTTTTTTATTTTAAATAATAATAACCTTAATCATTACTTTAATACTAACAGACACAACTAGTTTTACATATTATTAGGTGTTTGAACAATAGCAAAATATATATATTTTTTATCCTGTTATTGATACGGAGTATTCATCGGCTTTGTCGATGACTAATATTTGTCGAAAAACCTAATTGACCACTTTTAGTGTAGTTTTCCCATTTTAATCACTTTTTTTTTCATCCACGAGACTCGAACTGAGATCTTACTTAAAGGGATCGAGCCTAATACCACCTGAAACAATACTTGTTGGTAGCACAATATATATAATGAGTAGTCTGATAAGCACATGAACATTATATAAATTCTAATCAACATCAACATCAATAACACATTTAACCTAAATTAATTGGAGTTAGTGATAGATGAACCCAATAATAAATACAGAAAAGGTGGGATATTTTGAGTGTGAAGTGAGTAGAACTAGACATTTATGGGTGGGGCAACAATAACAATCAAATAATGAGTTACCTAACAAGCCTAACAACAACTATTTTAAAAATTAACTTTGATTTCACTTAACCTCAATAGCTAATTGATATAATTTTGTCATATCAATAGTCAAGCTAAGATCTTCAAGAAATACAAATTCTGCATAATTATTTTATGTTATGCCAGCTTCTGTTAAAAAATATTTAGCTATTCATTTATTTTCCTAGTTCGTTTATTAATATTATTCATTTTTTTGTGTGTGTACACTAAAAATATCTTTCAACTAGTGATTAATTATTTCTTTCAAGGTATAAAGATAATCGAAATGAATTTTATTTCTTTCAACATCAACATCATCAATAGAACATTTAACCCAAGTTAATTGAGGACAGTGGTAGATGAACTTAACGATAGATACGTGGAAGAAGAAGAAAAAAGGATAAAAAAGACAAAAGAAAAGAAAATAATGTAAAAGAAAAGAATGGTGAAAGGAGGGGAAAATGAAGACGGAAAGAACTAAAAATGGGACGGTCTAGAGTATAAAGATAATAACGGGTCTAACCATCCATCAAGCTTATAGCTTTTCTCCATTCCGTCCTAAGACACATCTTCCGTCAATCTATATCTCACTCCATTAAGTCTTGTTTAAATACATTTTCTCACATAAGTTTTAGTCTACCTCTACTTCGTTTTGTGACGAGTTCTTGGTAACAAACTATTGTTCTTACGAAAGTATCTAGGGACCGTCTCATTACATACCCAAACCACCCCAATCTATACTCCCTCATCTTTTCACGAATTTTATATCTTTCAATAAAGTATTTTTCATTCATATGGCCATCAACTAATCCAATAATAAAATATTTAAAAAATTCAACTATATATCTACTATAATTGCATTTAAATTATACTTATATGTTTCTAAAACTCCTAATCCTTGGTAATAAGTGCATTATACTTAATTGAGAGGATAAACTCAGGAAATACAGATTAAACTTAATCAATATCTGTACTAATTATATAGGTACACAGTTACATTTTCTCAATGTAACAAAAAAAAGTTACATGTTATCTGCTTATATTTATGTATGATAAAATTAATTACTAATCAGAAACGGAATTCTCTTTAAACAAGGTAGTACAATAGTCAGGCATAGAAAATATAAACTTGAAAAGTATTGGTAAAATATATAAGAAAAATAAGAACTTCTTGTAGATTTAAAGTATAATGGAAAAGGAATAATGAATCAAACCTTTGATTTACAAAACCTTTGGATTCGTTATCCATTTTTCATTCTTCGTATAAGTTAAGATAGGTGCAACTTTATTCGTATATTATTAAAAAGTAGAGCAAAACTTTCGTTGATCTATTGACTGTAATATTAATAAATCTTGATACTTTTTAAGAAGGGTAACTCTTACGTAAACTACATAACCTAGAAATTACAAAACTTAGTATGTCATTCAGCATTTACAAACTCAATTTAAGATAAAAGAAATTCTTTTTTAAATTGATTTTGAGAAAATAATTAGCTTGAAATTCTCAATTTAAAGTAAAAACCAAATTTTATCACTTTCACTCAAAGCAGCCCTGCGTTTAAGAACGAACTTAATTTTAATAAAATACAGCCAAACGCTATTTCATTTCATTGTATTTTGCAAAATCATATTTTGTAGTGTTTTGGGTGTGACTTTTACCTGTCACACATTCAGATCCAAATACAGGCATAATATTACATAACATGATTGATATATATATCCATCTCACAAATTCAAAAACACGTAAAATTTTTGAGTTTTGTATATGTAGGTCGACTGAAAGCCACGACACATTTGCAACACTAATTAAGGTATAAGACTATAGCAAATTCGTAATCATATTTTCAGTGACCGAACAAAATTTTGATACCACGTGAAGGGAAATATTTAGAACAGAAGGCATCGTATACCATATGTCTTCTTGGTTTTGAACAAAAGCGAAGAGATGAATGAGCCCCCTCTAAAGACACGGTTGCTTAAGTCCCACCAAAACAAAAGGGTATTGGCATCTACAAAAGACAACGATTTAGGATGGAGACAAAGTTTCCACACACATTTGAGCCTTTCGCAGACTTTAAGAAAGGGGAATAAACATTTGGTTCTTTTGCCTAAGGTCACTATCCGAAGTAATTCATTAATACCTTGGTCTCTTTTATATATTTATTAAATTTTTTTCTCTCTTTCCTCTTTGTCTTTGTGGGTGCATGACTTCATGCATGAAAGTAAGGAAAAGTCTTGGATAAAAAATTCCATTACTACAACGTCTATATATGGATGTGTAGATTTTCCTATAGTAACGCACGCACATATTCTGCGCCCTTTGTCCTCTTTGGGATATGCTTTTCATGGATTATCATTTGAAAGTGACGAGATTGAAGGATCCAAGGTACTTTCATGTGTTGCTGTTACTAGTGTGACCGACAAGAGTTATAAGATTCAATTGATAATTAAGAATGAGAGTTTAATGATTGAAAGAAAGATGGAAAAAAAAAAGAAATCATGAATTCAAATTTTCAAATAATATTCTAACAAAAAAACTAATTAACATTGATTCATAAAAAAAAAAGTACCAATAATGACAATGATGATGAAGGTACCACCATTATCTAGCTCTTAGTAACCACTACCATTCATGCATGCATGCATATATGCTTGCTTTTGCTGGCACGGTATGGGGTGTGTGCAAGTGGTCTCACTCTTATATGTAGAAAGAGTTGGTCAAATTAAAGAGAATGCATGTGCTAGTTGATGGAGTATCACACGCGATTCTTAAAATCAAGAATGTGTGTGTGTCTCTGTGAGGAATAGATCTCAAACAGACAAATAATTCTGCTTTTGATGTGTGTTGTGTTGGGTCATTTTCCTAAAATTAATTTCCCCACTTCCACAAGAGGATCTTGCCTTGTCATATAAACTTTCAGGTTTTGAAAAATAACTGGAAAAGTATTCTAGCTAGCCTTACACTGGTCGAGGCCACAAAATATTACCGAGGAATTTAATTAACCTAACATATTTCTACCCAAATTCTATCACACTTGTCACTTAAAATTAAATACAATTAAATATTTAATTAGTTAGAAAATTTTGGCAATATAATTTTTTTACTTTTTTGTCTAATTATAATTTATCATTATAACAAGATTGTTGATTTTTTCAATAATTATTTTAAGAAAATATGTTTAAATTAAATGCTAACTAGTTGGTCAGGTAAAAGTGTTGGTATATGAAAATAATTCTTTTAACAATAATTTGTACAAAAGAAACTAATTACGGTGAAAATCAATCTACATAACATCTTAAATTGAAGAGTTTAATGGAGAACACGCACATATTTGAAATGAAAACATTATTGAAAATGTGCAAAGAAATATATCTTCCTTGTGGAATGAATATAACTAGATTTTTCTAACCTTCTCATATTGATTGGGAACAAATCAAGTAAGCATTAGTATCAACATATAGAAATAGAAATTTAATTGTATCTGTTCATATAAATATATTCTGTTTATTGATATTTTTCTTTAATAGCATCAAAACTTTGATTTATTTTTTGTCTTTGTGTTGCAATGTCCTTCCCAAGCAAAATGAATTGTTGCAGAGAAATAGGAAATTGCTTGCCTTAAGTCTGGATGAGCTGCCTATATTCGATACAAAGTTAACCATCCAAAATTTCGGGCCGATAAAGAAAAACAACTCGCAACTCAGACTCAATTTTGGGCTTACAGGCCTTTCTTCAGCATACACTTTTGGGGTTTACTAAATACACCATATAAATTTCTAATACACTATATGTGAACAGTGCATGGACGAAAATGCCCTTAGTGATTTGAAGGTTATACGGATTGACCCAATCCGTAAGTAGTTTTTTTTTAAGTTAAAATATATTTTTTCAAATAATTTAAAATAATGGCACATGCAGATCTCGAATATGTGACCTTCATGTTATTAACGCAGTGCTCCAACTAACTGAACTAATATGTCAATTATGTTAAAAAATAATTAATGTTCATACATATAATACTAAATTTTTTAATGTATATTTAATACACATATCTAAATCATTAAATGCTTAGTTTATCTAATTTCTTTATCTTTTATTATTTCAGATTCTTATTTTATTAATTAGGGATATTATGTTCATTTTATCAATTAGAATAATTGTTAATTATGATCCTATCAAATAAGATTATATTTTATTTTAATTTTATCAATTAATGAATTATATATAATTAATTTAATTTTTATTTTATTAAAGTAATAGGATGAGAAATAATTCAATAATAAAATAATTCGGAACTGCATGGTGTGTTGATGACATAAAACATTGTCATGCGAAAACTCCTCATAATCAAACCAATTATTACATAGGAATTAAACACAAATACTATACACATTTAATACTACTTGCATCTTGCACACAGTTCCAAGTTCCATTAGGAGACACCCCCACCTATATTCTTGAAAGAGGGAAAATTTAATAGGGTGAGACATAATATCTCAATGATTGTTCTAGGAGTTCTACATTTTTGCAAGACGCATCTATCCTAGCATTCTTTTTACTTATCTCTCATGACCTTACTCTCGCGAGATTTTTCATAAATGTTTCATTCTTAGGGTTTAGATCTATACTTTTCCATTCCTTATACTATTGACTCTATTGTCATACTAGTTTACTTTCATTTTTATCTTAGCATCTTGTCCTTGTCAAAAATAACGATCTATTCGTGTTATCTTATCATATAATTTACTTTCACCAATTATTTTATCATTTTGAATAAGGATAGATTTTGTAAACAAATGCTCCGAGAATTGAAAAGGTGCTAAATATATAACAATGTAAAATATATTTTTTTTTCCTTTTTTTCTCGTTGGCATTTCTACCTATTGACAATTAGTTGTCAATATTTGCTTTATTGAGTGATTAGTATTTAACTAGAGGTTGAATTAAAGACAAGAAAATTATATAAAAGATGAGATATTCTTTTGTAGGATTTTTAGACATAATCAATAGAAAATTGACAAGTGGTAAAATATAAAAAAAATGTTATTAATATATTAGCTTTAATTTGATTCCTTATAAAAATTAAAATGATATAATTAGTTTCATTTATTCATTTTGGTTTATATTTAGTTATAATTTCCTTATTAAAAGTACAAATCTCTTCATTATTAAACATTAATAATCAATAATTCAAATAGTTTTTTTTCATGATGCATTTTTTTTGTATTTTTCAATTAAATTTAAATTTTTAATCAAAATAATAAGTATAACACAAATTATTAAAGATTTGGAGCCTTACCCGTAAATGTAGAGTAGGTTTCTAAACTTGTATAAGATTATTTTGTAATAACTTCAAATGTGCAATTATCTTATTCAAAGTATAAAGATGTTAAACAATTTAAATTCAAATTTTAAAATATTTATTGATGTAAATATAGAATTGATCATAATTCAAAATTTTCAACTATTAAGTCAAATTAATTTATCATTTAAATAAAAATAAACATATAAAGATGCTAAATTATTCAAATGAAAATTTTAAAATATTTATTATTTCGATAAATTTCAAATTTTTCATTCATTACTTTAATACTTTATGCTTCCTATCTTGAAAGTTATTAAGAAAATCAAAATAAAACTTTGTCCTTACCCACGCATAGAAGAACACATGAAAACATAATAACAAAATATAAAATAAAATGAATACAAATATAAAATAGATTGAAATCTAAATCATATTATTGAATAAAATATAATGTTTATGGATCCAAATTGACACACCACATAAAAATAACAATTTTTTTAAAGACAAATCTTACTAAAAAATTTAATAAATGTGACATAAAGATCGTATATATGGATCTTGAATCCACCAAAATTTTAACTCATCCTCATGTTTCAGTGTATTATTTCTAAGTTATACCATCCAAGACCCCCTAAGTATCATTTTTTTTTACAAATATAATATTCATACATTAGTGAAATATATTATTAGAATAAGGCGTGTCATTAATTAATATATTAGGCTGAATTGTATGAATTAAGAGAATGGTAAATGTATTCTATTGATTAAAAACACTATATTATTATTGATTAAATTTACTGCATGATAAAAATAAAATTAAGTTATATATTATCACTAATAATAAAAATAAAGCATCCTATAAAACGCAAGGGATTTTTATTTTCTTATCTAAAATAAAGCAACACATATATGAAGAAGAGATAGCAACACATGGAAAAAGTCTATAATTTTTTTAAACAAAAGCACGAAGAAGATGAAAAAGAAAATTCATGTGCTTGAGCATATTATGGGAAAAGATGAAGAGGGTTTGAGGCAGTGTTGTAAAAATCGATTTGGACTGGTCGGTCAGATCGGTTGAACTGGAACTTGGTGGCCTAATTGGTTGGTTTTGTATTTGGACCAGAAATGCAACTGACCTGGGTTGGCCCGGTCAAATCCAGTCGGGCTTCTGGTTGGACCGGTCCAGGTTTTCGGTTGGACCGATCGGGTTTCCATTTTTTTTTTTAAATTTGGATTTTGAATTATGAATAGATTTTTTTTACTCAAATAATATTAACTATATACTTATATATAATAGATACATATATAAATTTGAATTTTTAATATATATCAGGTCAAATTGGACCAATTATTGACCCACTGATTGAACCACTGACCCACTATCTTGACCAGATCAATAACCGGACTAGTTTTCACATGGTTTGAGAGTATAAGAAAGATGAAAACTGATAGAAGTTATTGTGTGAGTTATTGTTATTTGCTATAGAAATGTAATAGAACTCTTCATTTGTGAACATAATCAACATAAAAATATATTGTAAAAGTGAAGATATAACGTAAAAGTTAAATTGTTGATTTTTTTTTGTTGAGAAAAGATAAAGAAAGTTTTATTTATAATATTTTATATATATATATATATATATATATATATATGTATATGTATATATATATATATATATATATATATATGAAAAACTTTAACAATAATAATCAAAATAGAATATAAATAAAAATGAAATCATAAACAGAAGATGATGCTTAAACTTTAAAATAATAGAATACTAAACAATTTAATGTTTTATTATAATTGAATAAATAATACTTTCTATATAATAACTTATCAATATAAACAGGTGATATTGTTATCACTTAAATATCAAAATTAAAAATCTACACTTCTTCTCACAATTCAAGAAGGTTTGTTAATATGTAATTTTTTACCAATATTTTTCGTCTAACAACATCCATCACCTCTACTGAATAAAGAATGCTAATATTTATGAAATAGAGTAAGATTATAGGAGAAATATCTTATATATAAGAAATAGAATTGCATAAGATTATTTGAAAACATTATAAAAACCCTAGATGAAATTAATAATAATATAAAATACAAACCAAATCCAACAATTTCAATAAAAAAAACTCACCTGAACTGTAAGCAATGTAACACTTCTATAAAGAAAATTAAAATAAGAAGATAGGAAGAAAGATGAGAAAATAACAACAATAAAAAAATTTATTTTGAATAAATTTATTAAAAATCATTTACCTATAGGTTCAAGGGAGCCTTTTATCTCTTTAAATTTGAAGACCAAACCTATGTTAAGTATGAAGAAAAGAAAGAATGTTAAAGGAGAAAAAATGAGCTTTTATTGAATGGGAAAGTTGGCTTTATATAGCCTTACAGCAACAAAAAGATAGAAAATAAAGGAATACAGCTACTGACCAATTCAAATAAATCAAACGAATAAATATCCTGTAGAGATAAGGATTTATTAACCAAACAATAACAAAACTATCTAAAACTTAGCTAATAATTCTCAACAATTCCTCCCTTAAACTGAAATGTCTAAGACTATTCGAGGCATTCAGATTATATCCATATTAGAACAAACCCCTAAGTATTTCCGTAACTTTAAGAACTGCTCCAGTTTGAGAGGCTTCGTCATCACATCTGCCAATTGATCTTTCGAACTACAATGAACAAGCTCCACGCTACCATCCTTTGTCAGTTCTCGAAGGAAATGAAAACGCACATCTATATGCTTAGTGCAACCATGCATAACTGGATTTTTTTGAAAGTTTAATTGTTGAGCTGCTATCACAGAAAACAGTGAGAGCTTCTTCCTGCTTATGACCCAACGTTTCCAAAACCCTTCTCAACCATATTGCTTGACATGCACATGATGCAACAACGATACATTCAGCTTCAGTTGTAGATAAACTTACCACTGGCTGCTTCTTAGAAGTCCATGATACTGCTCCTGAAGATAGAAGAAACACATATCCTGAAGTGCTTTTTTTGTCTTCTAAGTCCCCAGCATAATCACTATCTGTGTAGGCAATAAGTTCTTCATCTCCTCCCTTATTGTAAAAAATCCCGAATTTAGTTGTGCCCTTCAAATACCTTAATGCTCGTTTCGCAACCTGTAAGTGCATCTCAGTAGGATTTTCCATATATCGACTTATAAGACTTACCACAAACATCATATCTGGTCGTGTAGTCGTAAGATACATAAGACTGCCTACGACTTGTTTATAATAAGTCTTATCTACTTTAACTCCTCCTTCATCCTTTACAAGCTTAAAACCAGGAACAATTGGATTATGAACCAAGCTACTCTTATCCACTCCAAATCTCTTCAGCACCTCTAATGCATACTTATGCTGACTGATAAAAATGCCATTAGATTTTTGAAGAACTTCAAGACCAAGGAAGTACCGCATCCTACCAAGATCTGTCATGTCGAATTCACGCTTCATTCACTACTACAAAACCTATTTTCAATGTCGTGCATTCAAGGTCGGTTATAACAAAACCGTCTTAAAAATTAAAGCGGTGGCAATTTTGTAAATAATTACAATATTTCAAAATCAGTTATATCAAAATCGTCCTAGAAGTATGTTTTCAAATACGGTTTTTAAAATAACCGTCCTTGAAATTAGGAGTCAACATTTTTTTATTTCACGTTTTAAATTCTCTCTCTCCCGTTCATTTTAAACTTTTCATTCTCTCTCATGGTCGTTCGTCTCCTCTGGAGTGGGGTTAGGGCTTTAGAGTGTTTTCTCTTCGTTCTTCTTCTTCATTGAATCGCGATTGTTCTGTGCGAGAGAAGGAAGAGAGAGATAAAAAATGGCGTTGGCTTTCGACGAGTTTGGAAGGCCGTTCATAATCCTGAAGGAGCAGGAGCAGAAGAGTATACTCCGAGGTTTGGACGCTCAGAAAGCCAACATCTCTGCCGGCAAAGCCGTGGCTCCACAGTTTACTTTGATGGTGTTCTGATTCTCAGGTGGTTTCGCTTTCAAGAGAAAAGAGCGTGGAGCTGCATCTGGAGGGCGAGTTTGTTGCTCAGTGCAGGCAACACCACCACCACCGGCCTGGCCGGGACGAGCGGTTCCAGAACAAGGTAGCAAGACTTGGGATGGACCAAAACCCATTTCAATTGTTGGGTGTACTGGTTCAATTGGAACTCAAGTATTGGTGCAAATGGAATTTCCCTTTAACATGATAATCTGTAGTGTAGTAATAATGTAATGAAATGGGAATTATTCTTATTAGAAACTGTTGGCCCAAAAGCTAGATTGAATTAGGAGGATTGTTGTCACTGTCAGTGTCCTATAAGGAGTATTCCAGTTATATTCTTAACCAATTTTGGACATCTTAACGTGCCCCCGTGCCCAAGATTGAAAATTTGGATTGTGAAATTTGCAGAACTGAACATATGTGGTTAGGCAAACTTCAAGATACCAACTTTTTAAAAGGGAGATTTAAGAACTGAATTTTATTTTCTGATAATGAGTACAAGGTAACTACACTTATGTATAGAGAGACTAATCCTAATATTTACAAGGTACTACAATCTTGCTGGCATAGTTACAATTATGAAAGAGAAATAAATTTATGCAAATAAAAACTGAAGTAATGGAATGTGAAAAGAATATTATGCGCTCCAACATAATCTGAAGTTGATGTTGCCTAGACTTGGAAGATGCTGTTTGATTGCAAACATTTGCTGGAAATAGTTTGCCTTTTTAGTGTTTTTGTACAAGTACTCTTATAAATGTTTCATATGCATATATGATTTTTTTGGGGGGTCGTAGATTAATGTATGACTAGAAATAGTTGATTGTTTATCCCTTGTAGATGTAGCTTGACTTGCCTTTGTATCTTATCCTTTGATGTAGTGCATCTTTCCCCTGTATGCTTTTGTAGACACTAGATATTGTGGCAGAGAATCCAGATAAGTTTAAAGTTGTGGCTGGTTCAAATGTTACTCTTCTTGCAGACCAGGTAACCACTGCACTCCAAGCATGTAATGGAATTATGCATTATTTGTCTCTCTATCTATGACAATATTTAAATCTGAAATTTCCCCCATATGATGCAGCTCTGCTTTTGTGATTTTTTTATTTCTAAGACCTTGCTCTAAATTCTCATACAGGGTAATATTTTTTGTTTGTTTCCTGTCCAATTTCAGCTTTTTCTTTAAACTTAGAAATTTTGACTAAAAATGCAGTAAAGAAGCTTATGCGTTGTTCATCACTTTTTGAAACTAATATCTTGGTTCCAAATGGAACAAAACCTATGTACGGTTTGATTAGCTATTTAATCTTTCAGGTTCTTTTTTCTAATTAACTTTATCATTTCAAAAAATAATTTGAGTATCAATTCACTGTATAATCATTTTTTCCTTGTATTATTTTTAAAAATTAATTTCCAATATGCTTGTTTATTACTTACTGTACTTGGATAAATCTCTGCATTTACTTGTGTTGGAAGAGAGTCCTTTCTCTTGTAGCTATTCTCATAACTCTATTTAGGTGTTGAAATCATAATGACTTACTGATGGGAGAGATGTACTTGAGCCATTTCGAATTGGATGTTTTGACTATAGAAATCAATTGAAACAAAGTGTAGCTTGTGAGTAATTTTCTTAATCTGAATGAAAATTTTCAATTATATAGTGAGACCACTTCAAATTCTAATTTAGCCTTGCAGAATTGTTTGTAACTGACATAAATGTCTAATTTAGCCTTGCAGAAACAGAGGAAGACATAAGTACCAATGCTGGATATGTGGGTAGGATTTCAATTTGTAGTTCTATTTTTTTTGTCTTCTCTATTTTACAAGTCCTTACTGGTCCTCATGGGACCGTGGAAATGTTGCAGGATCAGCAATGATGCTTGGAAGGTGTTTGACGTCCATATTGTGGGGTATGATGTCTGATCGCTATGGTAGAAAACTGGTTATAATTATAGGGATTATCACTGTGTAAGTATATTTTGTGGGGTATGACGTCCATAATGTTTACAGGTTTGTTCTTTTCAACAATGCATGTGTCCTCATTTAACTCTTTTCTTGAAATTTTTTTAAAAGTATCTTCATATCATTATAAAAATATGACAGAAACCTTACTGCTGCACCAAGGCATTTAAAAATAGGCAGAATATACTTGAAAATTGGTATATAGTAATACTAGATGGAGTGCCTGTGCAATGCATGGGACAATATTATTATAAAAATTATTCTTACTTATTTTTTTTGCTGATCTGGTCGAAGAGTACATAGCGACACATAAACAAACCATGGCTGGTGCCACCCTTTTGGAACCACTCTCCTATTTACATTTCACATCCTCCAATTTCATTCCTCACTCCCAAATTCAAAGTCTTTCATTTCTAGCGAATAGTGAGCTTTTGTAACTGTGTTTGTGTTTGTAATTATCTACCATATGCTTAATGCTTTCTTTCTTTCTTTCTTTTTTAATTGGTTTTGTTATTTCTTTGTAGGGTGCACGAATTCTAAGAGCGTGATGGATTCACTGAGTGAGACCCAACAACTTGCGACGCTGAAAATGGAAGATACATGGTTAGATAAATTCATTAATTTGAAATAGCTTTAATCCAAATTTGCACACAAATATTTATTATTGTTTAAAAAATAGGCTGCAATCTCTTAATTTAAAATGATGTTGTGAATCATGAGTGCTGATTTCTAGTTTTTACCACCATACCTGATCATTGATTTAACTGTGTACAAACATAGTATGTTTCCTCACATGCTCACTGTGTTGATCACTTAAGTCATTAGCTGAACCTTTGGTATCACAAAAGGGCGGGCTATCTGGTGCTGATTGTGTCATTTGATTCACATCCATTTCCATAACTCCACACTCCTCACGGCCACCAAGTTTCTTGTTCTTTTTTTCTCTTCATTCTTTACATGTTCCAGTGTGTTTGGAAGCCTGTTGAGAAGAAATTATGTATGTGATGTGGAAGCTATAACTATTAGCTTCTCGGTAAACATGGATGTGGAACCAACCAATCACCTTTTTTGTTTGTACATCAATTTTCCTTCCTAAATGCCATCTCTAGTGATTATTTGGGTGTTTATGCTACAGTAGTTATCTAATTATGTTAGTTTCATTTGGTCTGATCCATGGATAATATTTTGAATGTAGTTCCTAGGCAAAAGTATTGTGAATCATTACACAAAACTGTCAGGAGAAAAACAAACACAGTGATGGTTGGTAACGTGGCTATTGGTAGCGAGCATCCTATAAGAATTCAGACCATGACTACGACTGACACTAAGGATGTTTCTAGGACAGTTGAACAAGTTATACAACTGTTATTCTACTTTGCACTAATAAGACTTGCTTCTGGCCAATTTATACTGTTATGCCTATCTATTTTTTGCAATACAACTGTCTCATGGATTGAGTAGTTATGTTTATTTATTTGGTGTCTATTGGCAGGTGATGAGAATAGCAGATAAAGGAGCTGATATTGTACTGATAACAGTTCAAGGAAAGAAAGAAGCTGATGCTTGTTTTGAGATTAAAAACACACTTGTTCAGAAAAAGTAAGCATAAATTATAGTGAACTATATAGGTCATAGGACATGGTTGATGCTGTAGGCCTATATTTTTTATGTATTCATCTGAGTCCTTATTTATCTTTGTCCAGTTACAACATTCAACAAATATACCAATGCTTATCCTTAATGCTTTGAACTTTGAAGTAGTTTATGCTTTGCTACATTTTCTAATATAGTTATATTTTTTATATTTAATCTATAGTTTCCTTATAGTCATATATAACAACTTTTTATTTTTTGATTCCAGACTTTGATTTCTATGCAGTTTTTAAAGTATAGGGATGGCAGAGACATTCCTATAAAAATCCCCAATTTTATAAATTTGTAATTATATATAAAAAGCAAATAAAATTAAAGAACGTACTACCATTTAAATTATTGTTGAATGATTTGCCTTTAATTACTAAACATGGAAAAGAAGCTATGTTAAAATACGTTGAAAGTTTGATTCTAAAGGAACAATTATCTTTTATCATACCACTTTTGAGACTCTCTTTTTTCTTCTTGTTTTGATTTGCATTAATTTATTCATGTTTTGCTGCAACAAAATTAATGAAGTTGTCCTCTCTTTTATCTCTATATAATTTTATTTTATTTTTGCTGCATCTATGGATTGGCCTTATGTAACAAAGTACACAGGATTTGTTTTTTCCCCAGACCCACCATGAATAAATCATCCAATTCATCATGCTGTGAAAAGCCTCTTGGGCCTATGTGAAAGCCTTTTGGTTAGTATGTCCTAACTCCTAACCATTTATGGATACTTACTGTACCTATAAGAGATATAGCATAATTTATACAATAATCTATTTGGTTTTATGCATCATGATGTTTGCAATTGAAAAATAATAGGAGTACTATTTATATTCATTAAAAATATATTTATGTCATTTTACTTTCAATTTTAAATTATATTTTATTATTTTCATTCCTTCAAAAAATTAAGAAAATGTGAAAAGAGGAATTGGGCCTGTTTGTAATGTTTTGGGTGAAAAGAGGAAAAAGAAAATGTTTTGGTTGAATCTTGGATGTTGATTTCAATTTTGGGTTGTGGATGGAAGCACTGTGAATCTTGGGTTGTGGGATATTGCTGGTAAGTATAGTCTAGACTTTTGAAGTGTATTAGGGAGTGTTGAGATGAATGAGGAATGCAATGACATGGTACGTAAGTCTGGGTATAAAATATTAAGAAGTATTAATTTTCTTCGATATATTAATAGCCAGTCTGGGTATAAAACTCTTATTCCTTGGTTAATTTTAATGTCAATATTTATAGTGGCTTGATGCAGAGAGCTGCTGAAACAGAGCTCCTGACCAAATTTCCGTATGGAGGTATGAATTGAGTCTCTTACATTGCTTTTGAGGAGGCCTGAATTAAATCTAGGCTAGTTGATAATAGGTGACACTGTTCATTCTCGCCAGTTTTTTATTCTCTTTTTACAACCTATTCTCTTTCTAAGCCTAATTAGTCTGGGTAGCTGTCATGACTTGTATCATCTCTACTTACAACGACACTACTCAAGATTTGTGATGAATATAAATAATAAGAAGCTTCCTAAGGGTGCATTTGTGTAAATTTTGAAAACAATGCTTTTATCATATAGTTTTTCTTGACTTGTTGAAGTTCCTCTTTCTAGTTTCTTTTCCATAATGAAATTAATTTTTGGCAGGAGGGGGTTCCAAATTTATTTATTTTACTCTTGATTGTTTTTCTCTGGCGCCCTGGAAAATATATTTATGTTGATCTCTTTGCTTCCTTTTCTCAGTCACTATGCTTCATGTTTGGAATACCTTGGGGACCTTCAAGCAAACCTATTACTTTTTACATGGCATTCTTATGGTTGATCTTCGATCCCAATCAACCAACCCTTTTGCTTTTCTTTATTTCAGCATAGGGTTGCTCAGGAGACTATTATGTTAAAAGATGAGCACTTCATAGATGCCCAAGCATGGATAGCTCGTGTTTGTCATATGGATGTCTAATCAACAACAAATCAAACATTACAAGCTGAATTGAGAGAGCGCACAGAGCAATATAATCAGCTCTGGACGGGTTTTCAGATACAAGTTGATCTGCCAACCTTTTTTTTGCTTCAACTATGGTTAGGGAACACCTATGGCACTTTCTTATTTTAAATTTTTAATATTCATGGACAACAATACATAGAATTATACAATAACTTCCTTGAAGCTGTGATGTAAGTTTTTATTTTTTTTTAAATGAAAAATTGACTTACTGGACATTTAGTTTTGTTGGTGTTGGTCTTGAGGTTTACGCATCCTTCTATAACACCCTGTTACATTAAATTAAACTTATATGTTTTTAATTAGTAAATTAATCTACTTCTATTTCCTGTGTTCTTCATTTCCAATCATTTGTGTTTGTGTATTCTTTGAAATCCACTGGCATTTAATTAAAATTATTCCATTGGTTTGCTCTCTAAATTTTAAGCTTGCTGCTTATTGACCTTGGACAATTCAATTCAAAATAGCGTGTCGCGTTAGACACTAACAGTTCTCTAATTTGTCTGCAAATGTGATATTATTTAAGAAAACAAATGTCCTATTTAAGTACCTTGTGATTTGTATTAATGAAAATATGTGTACGTATTTTAAAAAAATAAAAATAAATGCGAAAAACAAACAAAGACGGTTTTTTGGGAAAATCCGTCTTTGTATGTCGTTTTTTTTTTAAAATAATAATAATAAATATTAGAAACAAGGACGGTTATTGGGAAAAAACCGTCCTTGTATGGTCACATACAAAGACGGTTTTTATCCAAAAACCGTCCTTGTATCCTATTTATTTTAAAAAAAAAAATATACATTCGAGGACGATTTTTGGGTAAAAACTGTCCTTGTATGGTCACATACAAAGACGATTTTTACCCAAAAACCGTCATTGTATCCTATTTATTTAAAAAAAAATTCAATAAATATACATTCGAGGACGGTTTTTGGGTAAAAACCATCCTCGTATCTCTATTTAAAAAAAAAAAAAAGAAATAAAAACAAGGACGATTTTTCGGAACCGTCCTCGAAAGGGGTCATTTACAATGACAGGCGAGACAATGACGGTTCAACAACTGTCCTCGTATGGGCTGTAGAACCGTCCTCGAATGTGTTTTATGTAGTAGTGATTGAATCTTTGAACTCAACAATCATCAACTCATCATTGCCAAAAACAATAAGATCATCCACATAAAGACTAACAATTACCACTTTGCTGTCTTGTCTTTTGATGAACAAGGTGTGCTCATAATTGCATTTCTCGAAACCTTCTTTGATGAAATAAGCTTCCACCCGGCTGTACCATGCACGTGGCGCTTGCTTAAGCCCATAAAGTGCTTTCTTTAATTTATACACTTTATGCTCATTTCCTTTTTGAATGTAACCATTTGGCTGTTCCACAAAAACATTATCATTTAACTCACCGTGTAAAAATGCAGACTTCACATCTAGTTGATAGACAACCCATCCTTTTTGCGCTGCAAATGCCACAACCAACCTGATTGTTTCCATACGCGCAACAGGTGCAAAAACTTCAGTGTAGTCCACTCCATATTCTTGCGCATATCCCTTCACAACCAACCTTGCCTTGTACTTGTCAACCTCTCCACTTTCATTTATCTTAGTCTTGTAAACCCATTTCACACCCACCTTCTTTGCTCCTTCAAGTAATTCTGCCAATTCCCATGTGTTATTTCTTTCTATTGCTTCCATTTCAACATCCATTGCTTTCCTCCACTTCTCACTTTTAACACTTTTAATAGCATCTTCAAAATGCATTGGGTCATCAGCTGCAGAAATGACCAAGTGAGCTTCGTTATCTTCTTCAGAAAGGCCTTCTCCAGACACATAATCTTTCATCCACCTAGGTTGTCTCCTATTTCTTCCCTCATCTGAGCTTGAAGTAGCATATTCATTCAAAGAGCCCAAAGAACTCCCTTCTCCTTCACCAACATCAAATTCAGATTCACCTTCCACATCTTCCAAATCAGTCTCGACAGCTCTATTCTCATCATTATTCCACTCTAAATCACACTCAATTGCTTTCTCATACTTCTGATCCCAATCCCAAAACCTATTTTCTTCAAACACAACATCTCTACTTATTATGATCTTTTGAGAAATTGGATCATAGAGTCTATATGCCTTTGACTCATCACTAACTCCTAACAATACACATTGCAGGCTCTTATCATCTAACTTTGTTCTCCTCTTATCAGAAACATGAACATGAGAAATACAGCCAAAAATTTGAAAATACTCAACTAAAGGTTTGTCTCCACTCCAAGCTTCTTCTGGAGTTCGATCTTTGACAGCAAGCGTTGGACTTCGACTTAGAACATGCACTGTCCAGTTTACAGCTTTAGGCCAGAAATTTTTGGGAACTTTCCTTGAAGAGAGCATGCTGCGAACCATATTCATAATCGTCCTGTTTTTGTGCTCAGCAACTCCATTTTGTTGCGGTGAGTATGCAGCTGTTAGTTGTCTTTGAATACCATTATTATCACAAAAGTTTTTAAATTCTTGTGACATAAACTCTCCTCCTCGATCAGTGCACAAACATTTGATAGTTGAATCTGTTTCTTTCTCAACATGGATTTTGAAATTTTTAAAAGTGACAAATGCTTCTGCTTTTTCTGCGAGAAAGTAAACCCAAGTTTTTCTACTAAAATCATCAATAAAAGTAATTAGATACCTCTTTCCACTATTAGAATTAGGCTTGAGTGGTCCACAAATATCAGCGTGGATTAACTGAAGAATTTGTGACGCCCTCCAATTGCTTTTCTTAGGAAAGGAGGCTCTATGTTGCTTTCCTACCATACAATCATCGCACAGCTTTGAAGGAGACTTCAATTCTGGTAGCCCGCTTACCATGTTCTTCTCTTGGAGTGTCTTTAGGCCTTTATAGCTCAAATGTCCATATCTATAATGCCAAAGTTGAACTGTTTCTTCTGTTGTTGTCGTTGCGCTTAAACAAGTTGGCATAACAGATTGAGATACTGCATGTAGTCTGAACATCCGATTGCCTGACATTTCTGTATCCATGATCAATCCTCTCTCCGAATGATACACTTTGCATCTGTTGTTTTGAAATAGAATTGCCAACCCCTTTTCTTGTAGCTGCCCAATGCTTAGCAGGTTATTCTTCAGTTTTGGTACATAGAACACTCCTGTGATTTTCTGCACCATTCCATCCACTTGCAGCCTTATATTCCCCTTTCCAATTACAACAATGATTGTGTTGTTGCCAAGTTTCACTGTATCTGTGAAGTTTTCATCAAAATCAATGAAATACTCTTTCTTTCCACACATATGATTGCTGCATCCCGAATCAAGAAACCAAGTATCTTCTCTGTCACCTTTTTCCATGTTCACAAACACCATTAACAGCATCTCCTCTTGGGTCTCCACATAGTTTGCCTCTTTGCTTGAACATTCCCATTGAAAATGCCCAAGCTTATGACATTTGTAACATTATGTAGTGGCTTTATCAAAACTTTGCCTGCCTCTTCCTCTACCTCTTCCTCTGTAGCTTCCACGGCCTCTAACCTGTCCGCCAAATCGATCATTGTAAGTAATCTGTAAAGCATGTTCTTCTTCATCATGAGATCCCATACGTTGTTCATGCACAAGCAAGCTGCTTTGCAGTTCATCAATTGATAGGATACTTGTATCCTTAGACTCTTCAATGCTACAAACAACGTAATCAAACTTTTTGGTCATAGATCTCAAAATCTTTTCAACAACAACATCATTTCCCATCACCTCACCACTAGCTTTCATCTTATTGACTATGGTGAGAGTTCAAGCAAAATACTCATTCACTGCTTCCCCTGCCTTCATATGAAGAATTTCAAACTCTTTGCGAAGAGCTTGCAGCTGTGCACGCTTTACCTTTGTTGTGCCATGGTATTTTTGCTTCATGGAATCCCATATGCTCTTTGTTGTATCCTTGTTAAGAATCGTCTCCAGAATCATACGATCTAGCGCTTGAAACAAATAGTTTTTGGCTTTCAAGTCTTTCAACTTCTGCTCCTCAATGTTCGTTCTCTGTGCATCAGTAGCACCTTCTACTGCAGTAGGAATTCCATTCTCCACCAATCCCCAATATTCCTTTGAACGCAAAAAATTCTCCATGAGCATCGCCCAATGATCATAATGCCCATCAAACTTCGGAAAGGCTGGTTGCACAAATGTTCCCTCTGTCGCCATTATCTAAGAAGACTGGTGCTTCAAAAAACCAGGCCCCTTGTAGAGGCTCTGATACCAAATGTTAAGTATGAAGAAAAGAAAGAATGTTAAAGGAGAAAAAACGATCTTTTATTGAATGGGAAAGTTGGCTTTATATAGCCTTACAGCAACAGAAAGATAGAAAATTAAGGAATACAGCTACTGACCAATTCAAATAAATCAAACGAATAAATATCCCGTAAAGATAGGGATTTATTAACCAAACAATAACAAAACTATCTAAAACTTAGCTAATAATTCTCAACAACCCAGCTAACAATTGCTTTTATTAAAAATAAAATAGTGCAAAAAACAAAAGCTAAAATAAGGTGGAATGTGGAATATAAAATTGAAGAAAAAAGGTATTTTTTAAAGGAAAAATAAAACCAACTTATTAAGAAAGAGAACCAGATTCAACATAATATATGTTAAATCCTAGCATAAACATATTACAAAAAGAAAAGAAAAAGAAAAAGAAATCCTAGCCAATAAAACACCCTCTTACATATATTCGAGACTCCCTAGCAAAGAAATATTATTGAAAAATAAACTGATCCCCGGACCAATGTATCACTGCACCTGTGCACCATATTAGGCATGTCAACGTGTTAGCATTGCTAATGAGAAAAATACTATAACTTTGAATTCCAAATGCAATGCCTCCCAAACATTTGATGGAATTTAATATCCAATTACTGAGTGAATATATGCGACTCCATTCTTTTCGTGCCTTTACCTAATTCTATGACGATAAAAATGTGTATTTATCTCAATTTAATGATTTTAATTATCATTGGTTACAACAATAAAAACAAATTTATTTTTAGGCATAGTAACTCATGTAATTAATTTTTTTAATTTCTTAAAAGCACCAAAATATTGAAATATATTTGCTATTTTTAAACTTCATTTTTATTTATTGATAGGATTAGAGTGACCAATTAAAAAATTTATAAAAATTTAAAATAATTAATTGAGTTACTATTTAATTAAACATACTTTAGATTAAATTCATAATTTTGATAGGCTAAATTATAATTTTTCTCCATATGATTTACTGTAATGTAATACTTATGTAGACTATTCACATGTTACTTATGTGACAATAGATTAAATAAAGTAAAAAATAAAAGAAAAATCATAGGAGTTATACTTGTGATCTTTTATTTAAAGATAAAATAATAATCCACTAACACATTTATTTTGTTTATTTAATTTTATAAAGACTATTCTATATCTATCATTATTCAAGAGTTATTAATTTTTATGAATTATAAAAAAATATAAATTAAAATAAAATATTTAAATATATTAAATACTTAATTTTACATGTATTTATTTTTATTATAAATTTATTTTAATATAAATTAATAGTTTATTATATACAATTTTTTTCTTATTTTATTATAATTTTAAAAAAATTACATAAACTAATATATAGATTATTTTTAAAACCTTATTTTATCCTATTTATACAAATAACATAAATTTAAAATAATATTTAAACAATAAAAAATTAAAAATTTATTAATTTTTATAATTAAAACAAAATTTTGTATTACTTATATATAAAAATAAATTTACATAAGTTTTAGAAATTACATGAAATAATTTATATAAATAACTCACATATTAAATTATGTAATTTTCTTGATTTTATATAGTTTGTAATAAAAAATTATTTGTTAAATAATATTTATATTTAAAACAAAAATGTTAAGATGTAAATTTTATAAAAAATTAAATATTAAAATTTTATTAATTTGTATAATTAGAATAAAAATAATTTACATATTTATATAAATATACATAATTTGTATAATTTACATATTAAGTGATGCAATTATATTGGTTTATATAATTAAATTAAAATAATTTTTATATTAAAATTAATTTACATGTAATTTATATATTAATTTATGAAATTTAATTATAAATTTTTAAAATTAAAATAAAATATGTAAACTATTCAAATAAAAATATATGACATGATATAAAATAAAATTAAAAAGGATTTATATATTAAATATTTTTTAATTTATAAATTTTTATAATTCAAAAAAAATGAATAAGTATTGACTAATGAAAAATATAAACTAGTGTTTATAAAATTAACTAAACAAAGCAAATGCTTAGTGATTTATTTGCTTATCTTTGAATAAGTCATGAGTTCACCTCTAACCAAGACTCTTTTTATTTTTCATATTATTTATTCCTTTGGCACAAAAGTATCATGTTAGCAATTTATATAAGAATCACAGTTAGTTTCAATGCGTCAAAATTATAGTTTGACTTTGGATGATCAATTAACATTAATGTGACAGAAAGACCAAAATTTCTTATTATGAAAAATAGGTGAATTAAATATTTTGATTTAAATATACGAGAACCAAATCACGGATTTAAAATTATAGGTGAACAAAAATTATAATATAATTATATTATTTGAATATTATGAATGGACTTTGTTATGAAGATGGAAAAAATATGTTTATTATTATTATTATTATCATTTACATTCCGTTATTAAAGAAATTATATTATGAATGGAAGTTTAGAACTATATAAAATACAGACACCTTTTTTAATACTCATATTTATGTCTTATATAAATAAGAGAGGGACCCAATATATTAGTGTTTATAATAAAAAAGTTTCTCTGTTTCAAAACTAATAAATTATTATAATTATTATTGCATAATCATTTAAATTAATATAATTTTTAAAAGTAAATAATTTTTTTATTTCTTAAATTAATACTATATTATCTCTTATTTTATAAGTTTTCTTAAAATTTCATCTAACAACCAAGTCAGATTAAACTTAATCAACTGGTATTATTATTTGTAACTTTTGATTAATGACTAAATATGATTAAATCAAATCAATACTTGTTACTAGAAAAATTGTGCATAAATTATATAATAATAAAGAGTATTAATGTGAGTCATTTAAATCAAATCAATAACTATGATAAAATTAAATTTTCGGCCAACAATTGTGAACTCTTGATGGGCTACAATATATTTCCAAAAACATCCCCACCTACTTCCTTATTTATATATAAAGATAAAGACTGCAGAGTTTTAGCAACAATATTTTAAAACAAATTAAGACATGTTTCCTTTCTTTATTGTTTGAAATAAAAAATTTAATTTTATGTATATAATCAGTTAATGTATTTTTTTAAAACATGCTATTTATTGAATAATTATTTAATATAAATTAAATTTTTAATAATTACAAAATAAGAAAAGATATTTAGTGTGTGTTTTTTTCATGTTATAAAAGTGATGAATTTAAAATTGATTTTGAATACATTTTTATATTTTAGTTTTACAAAAAATTGATTTTGAATTGAAACAATTTTGATGAATAATTTTTATGTAGGATTCAAAATTTTATATTAAAATTTACTCCTAAGTTAAGTTTATAATAAAAAAACCAAACGTAACTCATATCATTTTAAAATTAATTTTAATCAAAATCAATTATATATTTTCAGCGCTCATACCATTAACCTCCTTTTATGAATTCCAGAATCCGTCCCTATATCCACCATGGTAGCATATCGTCATCATGCTTATTCTGCATCATTTACTTAAGTCCAACAATTAATTTATCATTGTCAATTTGTCATTATATAATACTTTTGTTTTTCTCTCCGGTATTTCGTTAAGATAAAGAGCTGGTCAAAGCCATATTATATCGAGGTCCACATTATTGAAATAATGCTTCAGTACCTGACTTTTTAGTGATAGCTTTTAGAAATAGTTTGTTGGTGTTATTTGTTTATATAGCTATTTTATAAAGCCGTCAAAATGGGTTTATATTCGCAGACCGATCTGGCTCATTATTGGATTTGGGCTGGATCGAGTCCGTAAAAGAAATTAAATACATAATTAACTTAAAAATTAAATCCGATTCTGTCGAGTTAAACTTGTGGTGCGTATTGACCTATATCAACCTATCTAGAAATAAACATTTACATTATCTAAGTTTATTTTTATTGTTTAAGTATTTTATAATATTATTTTAAGATTTTAAAGTTTTAGACTTTTAGTATGTAATACTGTTTCAAGACTTCAAAATTTTAGACTTTAATTTTGTTTATTTTGTATCTTATTTAAAATTATTTAATTTTAGAATAAATTTGTCATTTTCAAAATTTTTGTTATTATAATTCTAATTTGTGATAATATGTCTTGTAGTGAGTGTGGTGTATGGATAATGGAAGATTTAATTTCACTAATATTTTTAATTTATTTAAATTTATTTTTCTAAGAAAATTGATTTTTTTTTGTTGATTAATCTTTTTTTTTAAATATGTTTCTTTTTTAATTTTAGGTGGACTAGTAAATCAATCCATTTGACCCATCAACCCATGATGGATCAAGTCTAACCAATTTTTTCAAGATTACCTATAAGTGAGCTGAATTTGATGATTGAGTCGTTTATAGGATGAGTAGAGATTGCTCGGCTCAGTCTCCATACCATACTGAATTTTCTTATGGTACTGTGAAATTACCTGAGTCGCATTAGGTTTTTCTTTTCTTTTTTTACAATATAAATGGCCTTTTATTGAATATAGGTATGATATGATATATTAATAATTATTTTGGTTAGACTCTATTATGAGTCGATTACAGAAAAAATAGTTAAATACAATTTTATTTTTAAACATATGATACTTTTTTATGTTAGACTTTATAAAAAATTATATTCCTTTTTAATCTCGCTGAATAAAATTATATCATTCTTTATTAAATATAAAAAGCTAAGAAACGAATAAAATATAGAATTTAGAATAAAATATCATAATTTTAAAAACCAATGCATATTTAAACAAAAAATTACTGCATCACTGCTATTTTGTTTATCTGGCTATATAGTATATACTCCTGTAAGAATTGCATTAACTTTCAAGCAATTACTATGACTTATGTATCCTCCTAGCTAGTCTAGTCTACATCAATTAAATACCTTGTAATGTTGGTCAATATGGGTCACTATAATGATAATCACTTTCTCCCTAACTTTATCTAAATAATAACATTTGAAAATTGGAAAACAATTTCTTTCACTGGTATTGCCGGCTATAGAAAACCAAAAGGGTTTTCCTAGCTAATTAATATGGGCTTTTCGGGTAGTTTTCAGTGTAATTCCATTGATCACCTCTTCACTCGTGTCCCTGTCTCGAGAGAAAAAGCTTACGGGGTCGCATTTTGTTTATGTTATTTTCTTCAAAATAATCGATTGCGTTTTTGTTTTCATTCTTTCTACATATAGCTACATGACCTTTCTATAGCTTCCAAATGGACAACCTGATAATTACTATCATGTATTCGTTTTGACATGGAGAAATCGGAATGGTTTAAAGCTCTGACTTTTTAATATGATGTTGCAATCAGATTAATTATTTAATGTTATATTTTTGGGTGGAAGTTTACATTGTATTAATCGTACCCAAGAAAAATGCCATCCTATATTCCATGGATTATCGAGAGTAACAAATAAGATATAATGTTTCACAAAACGTAAATTCGAACTCTCCTTTCTTTAATAGCATGGGTTCTTGTTCTTACCAGACGCTTAGTAGTCCAATCTGAGTAGTCTCTTTCCTATGCTTCCTAGCTCCTTCTCCAATAACGAGGTGATGTACTTAAAGTGACTCCAATGCTAAAGTCAGTGTCTATTTAAGGAGTGTATGATGAATGAAATGTAACTTACCACTTCTTCTTGTTCTTCTAGTCTTTTAAGCGAGGACAGGAGAAATTATCCATGATGTCCACTAAGCACATCGTGCGAATGTGGTAGTCGGTTGGCTAGTGCCGACTACTATTGGATCTCGTATAGTACACAAGTCCCCCAATCTTTGAGTCTAAAGAAGATGAAAGAGCTTGATAGTGATCAAGAATATGTTATGGGTATAAACTAAAAAAATGACCGATTTGTACTTTTAGGTCGATTTGCTATAATAGAAATGATTATTGCCAACCTATTTTGAGATACATATCTCACTCAATACATGTAGGTTTTTATTTAGAATAGTCAATCATTGTGACCTTGGTTAAATGACATGATGTGTAGTCAATCGTTATGACCTCGGTTAGTGACATGACACATGTGTTTAGACAAGGTAATGACTTTCTAGACAAGAAAAATCATGACCTTTCATTTAAGGATACGACAATCCAGACACCTTTTGATTGTGACACGTGGCACTTCATTTGTGGTTTTAAATCAAACATGTCTCTTTGTATGAGGCATTAAACTCCAAACGGCGGGATTACAGAGTTAAACCCTTAGAGGTGGCACTTCGATTTCGGCACCTCTAGATGGGTTTATAACTCTCAAGGCCATCACTTATAGTTAGAAGTCACAAGGTTTCGGTTGGGTTTTTAAGCCTTATAAAAGCTTGTTTGTCCTTTCTGCTTCCACTCACTTCATCTTGCACACACTTCATCTTCTAAATTTCTATTGAGATTTCTAAATCTGAGAACTTCCGGTAAAGGGTTAACTTGAGTACATTAGAGCTTTGTGCCTTTTTCATTTTCTTTATCTTCCATCTCTGTTGTTTTCTTCATCTTCCTATTAGGTACGTTTCTCATACAATCCTCTTCCCTCAATTTTCTTTGTTTAATTTTCTTCCCCTTTCTTTATCAATATCTTATTCTAGCTTTGATGGGGATTCATCTCCAGTTGCTCCCCAAAAATCTATAGAGAAAGAGATCTTAGATACAAGGGAAGAGTCATAATCATTCTCTAACTCTACTGTTTCTCTTGCTCTTTTTGATAAGGAAGAATTTCAAAACTTGATGAAAGGTCCAGACGGTTCTCAAGTTGATCTTTATCTAAACTTAATGTTGTCTTGGTTGATTTCGACATAGACGGTTCTCAAGTTGATCTTTTTGACCCACTTAGGAAAATGAACGAGACTATTGGTGGTGGTAATGGAAGGATGGATGTTCTAGGGTCTTCCCATAAAAAAACAAAAAAGTAAGAAAGGCAAAAGGATCAAAGAAAAAAATTATTCTAATCCTAAAAAGTCAAAAAAGAAAAAAAAATACCCCTTGTCACTCTTCCCGGGTATACTTGGATCACTGGTGAGGTTGGGATTTATTCCTCTATTTTTCAAACACTAAATTCATTATCGATCTAAAAGATAGAGTGAACCTGACTTATCTCAATAACCTTGATTCAGTTATTGTTGATTGTTGTCTTCCTAGTGAATGAGTTTTCCTTAGCACTAGTAAAGACCAGCATGACTTCATGTATGTGTTAAGATATGTTCAAGGATTTGGACATAACTTTTCCTTTTTCTGACTTCGAACATGATGTTTTGACTGAGATGAATGTTGCTCATATGCAACTTCATCCGAATAGCTAGGCCTTTATGAAGGCATTCTCAACCCTTTTTCATTATTTGAATATCACTTCCATTGTTAATAAATTTCTATATTTTTATTGGGTTAAGGCAAGTGAGGATGGTAAGGTTGGTTGAATATCTATGATTGGTACACAAGGGTCTTTATTCACCTTTTTATTGACAACAGTTTCCCCAAAGGTTCAAGTCTTGGGCAAGCCCATTATTGTCTCCCGAGGATAGATGTAACATTCCAAAAATAATCCAATAATTATTTAGATAAAGATTATCTAAATATATCTTTTAGTAAAAAAAAATATAGATTAAATTGTTTTAATATATTAGATTGTTATATTATTTAAAAGATATTAGTATAATAATATATTATATTTGTTAAGGATAGAAATAAATAAAGATAATAAAAATAAGAGATAAAGAAAGGTTGGTTAAACAAATCTCAAAAGATATAATTTTAAATTACATACAACACTTATATTAGACAATTTCTTTTCTAGAATCACACAAATAAACAATTTCTCTTGGCATTAGTGGGTTGCTCAAGGATTGAAAAAAAGAATAAAGCGAAGAAATTTTGTTGAGACAAAGATAATGAAGAACTTAAATTACTTACTTCGGGAGGTGACTAAAACAACCTTCTTCTAAACTTCCATGGTATAATTCTTTTAAACTGCTAAAGAGTACCCAATTGGAAACTTATTGTATTGTAGCTTCCCCTTAAAATCTTGTAATGCTCTTATAAGAATATAAATCCGATTGCATTGGGTTTATTGTTATAATACAATTATAAGAAAAATACATGATAATAGTGAGGGAAAAATAAAGTTCAAGTAGTTATACACATGAATATTAATTCAATTATAAGAAAAGTAGTTATACTACATTAAGAAACTAAAATAACAATTATTTTGATTTTTTTTTCTTACAAGATGATTATTATGAAATAGAGAGAGTAATTTTTAGCTCAAACTCAATTCAATTCAATCTCACATATAATTTTGTTGAGTTTGTTAGATAGATTTGATTAAAAATTATGATTATGTTACATATTTTTATTTATTTATCTCATACAAAAACAAAAATAATGTTAAATTAATTGAAAAATGATAGGAGAAATATACAAATATTATATATATATATATATATATATATAATATGAATCAAATTAAACCAATTAATCAAAAGTAGTAATAGAATAATTATTTATAAAAGATTATCAATTAAGTTTCTTATCAAAGATTAATCATTAGCAAAATTAATAGGTATTTTTTTATCAATATCGGCTAAAAAAATCAGCAAAGTTAAATGAGAAAAGTTCAATAAAAGTTCATAACTTAATGTTAATTTATAATTCAAGTTTATTTTTTCTCTTACAACTACTTTTATATATATAATCAAAACATAAAATTGTTGAAGTGTATATACTTTTAGGGTGTGTTGTCCAACATTTTATTGAAGAGAAAACATAATTATGAACTTATGATAGTAAACCTCTCACGTTTGTCAACCAAATTGTTTTTCTTTTTTTGATACATGTCTAACAAGGATATAATCATATCGGCCACCGGGATTCAAACCGAGCATGTTCGTTGTCCGTGGTCCCATTCCCACATCACTCGGAGAGGGGAAATATGGGATGCTGTTGTGGGTCATTATCATCCATCATCACGAACTTATTTTTTTGGCAAAACCACTCGCAGTAAAACTAAGCTGTATGATATGATATCTCTCTCATAGTTGGTTTTCCTTTCATTATTAATTACTAAGTTTAACTGTTATTTCTAGTTATCTTTTTCTCTAATAAAACTTTGAGTTTCATATCAGCATGTCGGTATAAATACACACAAGTTACTAAAATTAAAACTTTAATTTTAATTATAGAAATATATTACAAAGACTCAGAGTATTGCATAAACCTTATGTATATCTTTTTAAACATTTTTAGTATTATTTTAACTCAAATTAAAATTTCAAATTAATAATTTATATTAATCTTTCATGCAAATATTTATCACTCAAATTACAAAATGAACAAGCACTTTAGATACTTGATGTAAATACGCACTTAAATTTGAATTTAATTTCTATATATTATTTATTAATATAAAAATTATACTATAAATTAATTTAAAATTATATTTACTGTAAATTTTAAAGTAATACTAAAAATTAATAAACTTATTGTTTTTCATAATAAAAATTAAAATTTAATTACTATTTGTTTGGTCACAATTTAACCCCAATTGAACCAATAGGAATAAATTTTTGTAATTGTTGTTTTATTTTCAAAATATTTATTCATTTAATAGAAGAAATCATTTCTTTTGTTTCATTCTTTAGCATGACTGATTGTTGTATTGAAAATTAACTTGTGATTGAATGAAGAAGAGAGAAATCATGATTCAATTAAGAAAAACTAACAATTCAATAATTAATATTAGTTGATAAAAAAAACTGCAATTGATATTCATGTACTAAATCGGTAGTTTTTATATGTTCATATTTCTAATTGAGTTCATCTTAGTAATCATATTAATTAGGTTTTCGAAATAAAAGCATAAGAACTCAACAATGGTTCACTCTTTCTTGATGAATTTGAGTGGAACCTATTGAGTTCTTAATAATCTAAATTTTTTTATTCATATAAATTACTACAACTTATACGTGTTATTTGTATTGTTTATTTAATAAATTAGAATTTTATTTCATAAAAATTGTTTACATTTTAAGTTTATACAAATTACATAACTAAAAATTGATTCTTATAAAAAAAAAACTGTTTAAACAACATCTACAAAATTATCCAGTATATAAATTATGTCCTTAAGTGGTAAATCAATATTCTTTTTACCTCTTATTTTTTATTAAATATGGTATTAATACCAAGTTTTTTCTATCGAGAATAATAACTAATCTTTATTAAAGACTATAATCAACGTATAAAATAAATATTTATCTCCTAACATAATCTATTTTATATCTAAAAATTAATCAAAATTCAAATTTAGAATCACTTAATTAAAAAACTTAATCTTATTAAACCAATATTTTTTTCCTATTAAAAAATTTCATTCACTACACCAAATTATAAATTCAATTTTTTTTTCTACTAAAAAACTTAAAGTGCCGCACCGCAATAATAACACCCACATTTCCGAGGGAAAAAAACATCGTTTTCTGTCCAACTATCCATCAGCCACCTTTCAACCTCACCAGCAAACCCCAAGCAACGCAGGCCATCTATCCACCTTCTCTTTTCCTTGTCCCTTTTTCATTTTCTCTTTAAAAAAAACCACGATTTCCCATTTCACCCTTTTGGTTTTTTTTTTTCCGTTTCTCGAGGAAACAAACGACAAAGCCCCAATAGCACCGCTCGCACAAAAGCAAGCAACAACAACGTTGTCGTGTTTTTATTTTATTTTTATTTCTTTCGTCACGAAGATGATGGGTCTGAGCAAGCTCGGAACGGCGATAACGGCGATAACGGCCGTTACTCTGGTGTTGCTGTTCGTGGAGATAGTTTACGTGCTGTGGCAACGCCGTCAGAGGCTCCGTCCGCGCGTGCGCGTGGAGCCGCAGGAGGCTTCGCCCCAATGTTCTTCCACCTCGTCTTCTCCAAGTGACGATGATGACGTGGAGCTCGAACTCGAACAACACGTGATGAAGTGGCAGCAGTGTCTTACGGGTAACGGTAACGGTCCCTCCAGGGTACTCTTCACCATCAAGGAGGAAGAGAGAGAAGAGGTTGACTCCGATAACGGCAACGGCAACGGCAACGGCAACGGTTTGTCTGAGGAGTGTAACAAGAGTGCGTGTGCGTGGTTGGATCATGAGCGCGTGGCAGCGGTGGTGGACGAGGTTGTGGTTGTGGTTGAGGAGTTGTTGTTATTGGACGAAACGACGACGCCCTGTGCTTCGCCTCCGTACTACACACCCTACGCTTCGCCGAGTCGTGAAGACTGTCTTAAAGATTTAAACGACTGTAATGGATGAGTCGTTTTACACTCTGTTACTATTATCACCTACACTCCTATGTAATGAAAAGGTATTACTATTAACATTGAAATTTTAGAATGTTAAGATTGTGTTAGATTTAGATTAAATTAGATTAGATTAGAGTTAGATTTTAGATCAGGGAATGAATTAATGGATCCAATGCGTGGAAGAGGAAAGTAAAGCTTGTGCAAAATAGGAAATTAAAGTGCTTACTACTATTAATACTGAAGTGTGTTTGAATTTCCGGATCGTCATTGATTAATATTATTACCAGCATTCATTATTTTTCTACAAATTCAAAGCAATTGGTAGAAAGAGGAGAGAATTGAACCGTGAATGTTAAATATTTTTACTACTACCAAATTATTTTAATTTCTCTGTAAATTAAATGCGGACTCAGCCGTTTAGTACGTTCTTCCTTTTTTCTGATTCATTTAATTATAGGCTTTATTAAATTTTAAATTCTCCTGCATCGCTTGAGATTTTGGTTGTTATGGTTTTAATTACGTAGTAGTTTGAATCCTTTTTGTATATTTTTTTTTCTCTTTTTACCTGGTGGAGTACATTTTTTAACTGATGTATCTCACATATTGGATGAAATTAGGGTACAAGGAGGAGAAAATTTGATAGACCCAAGTGAGATATTTTGAACATAAGAAAACTAAAATTAACAATCAATATATATATATATATATATATATATATATATATATATATATATGTGAGGACTAAAACTGCAACTATATCTTATATCTGTTTTACTATTTTGCTGATATTTTGAGTTAAAGACTGACACCACTGAACGGTCACGTCCTTCTTACTTTTTCTTTCTCTCTCGATCCATTCGTTGCCCTTTAGCCTCGGACGCTTTTTCTTTTCCTTCTTTTGGTTTTCGTTTTTGTTTTTTAGTTTAAAATGATTTTTAGAGTTTTTGATTTTAACGACATCTGTTTTCGATTTAAAGAATCGTCAATGCTATCTAATTCCTGCGCCTCGGCCTCATCCTTTTTGGGCTTCCAAACACTGATTTTAAGGAGTTACTATTCGTCCATTGGTAATTGTTCTGGACCCTTATCAAGGGATTGAAATTTTTTATTCCAAAAACACCCTTTCACTAAATTACGACTCCATTGTACAAAACAAATATAAAATCACGATTTTGTTATCAATCAGTTGTCATCCCTTTTACACAATGAAATTATGATTATGTTGTATATGAATACAAAAAAAATCATGACTCCATCATTTGTTTTTCATCCCAAACATAACAACAAAATTTTATTGGATTTGAGTTCGAGTTCGAATTTTCCTGATAGCCAAAAACAGGGTGGAGACGAGATGAGATTACTGATATCCGTTTTGTACTCGCACCCGTGTCCCTCATGTAATAAATAATATTTAAAAAATAAAAATTCATACATATAAATAATCTGAAAACCTAAAATCTCTGCGAGATGTAAGAGCGAATTGCACCATGCGTGCCTCCCCTCAATCGTCTCGCCTCCCTTCCGTCACTGCCTCATCGGCACCCACTTCACTCTCCCTTTGACCTCTTCCTAGTTCCCTCACAGAGCACCCACCTCACCGTGTTCTCTCACAGAGCTTTTGCAAAAGAAAATCAGTGATTCGCACTCGTATCTCGTATTCATTCGCGTTTGCTTTCTGTTGGTTGAATATTAATTTGCAGTGGATTGAAGTTTGAACCATGACTTCATATTGTGAGTTCTTTGCTAATTAGAGTATTGCATATTGTCTGCTTAATGGGGTACATGAATATATCTTTAACTGTTGGGTAAATACCTCGTCAAGATTCTTATTTGCTTATTCCTTTATACATTGATATATGATATATGCTATGATGAAGAATTTGATCAGGGTGCTCTGTTGCTCGTTATGAAATGCAATTTCGAGGGTTTTTGTGTTTTGGCTTTTAATTGGGTATATGAGTATATGTTTAACTGCTAGGTAAGCCCCTCGTTAGGATTCTTCTTCAATTATTCGTTTATTCAATATATATGATGAAAATTTTGATTAGCGTGCTATGTAACTCGTTATGAAATGCACTTTCGAGGGTTTTTGTGTTTGTGTTTTGGCTCTTGGTGGATTGTGTCATATTGGCTTCATTCTTTTGATAGCGAGAACCCGAAAATTATGTTTTTTTTTCTTTTTCTTGTGTATGTTTATTTTTATAGACCATTTTTTTTTTGGGAAAAAATGTAGTTCGTGAACCTTTTATGTATCAGGGAAATTAGAGCAATATGCATTTGGATGATATTTAATAATTGAAATAGCCTGGTGTAAGTATTGCGCATTTGGACGATATTTGTTGGTTGAAAGCCCAAAAGTGGCGTTGGTTTCTTAGATTTGAAGTGTGATAGCTTTTATGGGAAAAACTGACCTTTTCTTTGCTTTGATGACAAGATTCAATGTGTAGCTTATCCTATTTTTCTGGTGAAGAGATGGCTTATTTAATTTAAAATATAAAAACAAGCTACTAATTTTTCTTTGAAATTGGTATAAAGTCGGGAAAACTCATACTACAAGTGATTAAATCAATAATCTCTGATGCTGAATTTATTCAATGTACTGTTTTTGTAGTTTATATTTTGTTTGGCAGTGGGTTACTGGGTTTGAATGGCAAAATGAGTTACTTCAGTTTGGTATTGAGATTGACTGAATGGAGAGTTGTCTCTAAACTATTTGCTACTAACTAGAAAAGAGAGAATAAGCACTTTTGTATTATTTTGATTTTTGTTCCTGTAGTTGATTTTTTGAATTCATTACATTATTACTTTCTACTATTATTATAATATATAAGATGCCTTTGAAATAGGTTTGTGTAACATATGACAAATAGTTACTATTTACTACGGATTTTTAAGGTTCATAAGTTGTAATCATTACTGGACTAACAAGGTATAATTAAGAAAATGGTGTTTTTACACGTATGTTACCTCAAAATTTGAGTATATTACACAGTTACTGGTTTATAGTAATTGCTGATTTCATCGGTCATTTACTAGAGCTGGTTTAATTTGCATGTGAAAATTTGTTTCTCATAAAGGTGGGGTTCTGCTGAAATTTATACAATTACTAGAGCTGGTTTAATTTGCATGCTCTTTCCTTCCTACTTCAATCCATTTGGTTGCATAGTGGGTCATTTGGTTCAAAGTGTATAAAAAAATTGAGTTGTTAATTCTGTTCACTTGGAGCAACAATGCTGAGAACTTTGAGTTCCCAAAGCCCAAAGGCTTGTTGTCATGGTCCATGGATAAAAATATGAACTGTCACATACTCCACATCTACACATCTCGAAAAGAAACATGGTCAATCATCAACATTGTTACAGATGAAAATAGTATTGGAGAATACATCAATGAGGCCGAACTAATAAGAAATTGTTTAGAGCTACCTCCTTGGCATGTTATTGGGCTACACATGATACATATTATCTTTTTGATGCTTATGGGAACATTTATCTGTTATGAGGTGAGAAAATTTAAATGCAATCTTTAAAGGTGTGTATTGAAACATCAATTTACATATTTAATACTCATGAACTCTATATTCAATTTAAGCTATCCATCCTGATCCAATGTATTTATTGAGCTCTCTTACTCTAATAATAGTTAAATGCTTCTCCATAATTTACTCATTTAGATGTATGAGCTCCAGTGGTGGAAAGGATAAAAGTTTCGAAATTTATAAGAGAAGTCAAGGTGTAATTGAGATATCAATGTTTATTTCTTTAAAGAAAAAATAAATTTGCAATATTTTTCAATAAATAATCACTGCTTGTCTGTACATATTACTTCAATATGTATTATATACTATCAGAGTATTGTTCACATTATGAAAATTTTAAGAAATTAAATATGGAGGTTGTTAATGATTTTAATTGAATTGATTGATTTTATTTTATAATTTTTAAATTATAATCCCATATTTTGAATGTGGGTTTGTTATTATTATTATTTTGTTACGTAATTAGTCTTTTCGTCTGATTTTTTCAATAAAAAAGATATATTGTTTTTTAATTTTTTTTATTTTAATCAAATAGCAAGGCGGGCCAGGGTGAGGAAAACCAGACCCCCAGCGGGGGCGGAGATGAGTATGGGTTTTAAAATCGGGGATCGAGGCGGGATCGGGGATGAGTTTTAAAGTCGGGGGCGGGGATGGGGAATGTAATACCTGTCCTCGCCCCGATGTGAGATTGTTTTTTTTCTTATTATTATAGTTGAAATAGTCTTTTTACTCCAAAAAAATTGATAATATTTTTTTAACACCACAAAATGTGTTTGTTTTTATTAAACACTGCAACGCTGTATTGATTGCCCATTTATTGATTGAGAGTGCTTTTTCGGGAAAAGTATTGATTGAACACCACTGCTTCTAAGACATATTTACTAAACAATCGGTTTCCCTGATAAGCATACCAATCATATTAAATATAGATGTAATCTAAGCCGTTTATGTTTTTGGTGTCATTTGAAGAGCTCTGATATGATATGAGTCACAAGAGAACATTAGATCATCTAATATAAATACCAGTAGGGGTTTGACGCAACTCAATACCTTTGCTTGATATTTCACATATTGATTAAAACATGGAGAGTGCATATGCTCTTGTATATTGCAATCGTGACATGATTCCATCATCTAAAGGGATATTGTTTGAATGTCCTAGTGGTCCTCAAGTTGTCATAATAACTGACCACATGTTGTTTGATGCCTAAAGGAAAACAATTATTGATGCCATGGAGGTTGCATTTTACTTGGTTTTTTTTTTTTACCGCCAACCAATTTATATTGGTGATGGTTGTGTTGAATACGAGTGTATGAAGCTTAAACATGAGGATGATATGGGAAAAATGTTTTTCATCTTTTTGAAATTTAGTTGCAAAGGTAAGTTGATTGCAAATTTTGGTCGATCTCTAAATGAAATACTTTCCCTGATGTGCAAACCAATGAAACCAAGATCTACTGATGAGATCATTGCTCTAATGTGTGTTAAATCTATGTAGTCATGTTTTTACTTTATCAAAATCGTTCGTTATTTGTTTATTTTATTTTCAAAAAAGTCTGTATTATTAGTGTTTATTCAGTTGTTGCTTATCCAGATGTTTGTTTTATGAATTGATTGAAGAGTTCTTGTTATTAGTAAGGGCGTGTTATTTAAATAGTCGATTAACACAAAAAATAAGTAAATGAAACACACCATAAACCAAAAAAAAATGTTAAAACAATAATTTTTTTTACAAATAATAATAATTACAAAATCATCTGCCTCTACCACCCTTCCTGCCGCCTTTGGCAGCCCTTCTGCAGCAATTGCAGAGCTTGATATGATTTGATGATGACTCGTGCCCTCTTGCACAACTATGAGGTCAAGAAAGCTCTACATGGTGCATGGCGCCATCTGGAATCGATCATGCAAGAACAATTTCAATAAGTAATTATTTTTAAGTGAAAATTTAAGGGGGAAAATTAACAAATTCCATTTTGATTTACCTGGAAAGAGTAGTCTCCACCTAGTGCATACTCTACCAGTGGTTGCCCAAGCGATAGCTGCATTGAGATGGGCGGTAAATGTACAGAAGAACGTGGTGGCTCCCCCTCCTCTAGCGGAATGGTATAAGGGTGGGAAACTTGATAAAACCAAGGCAGATAAAGTCAGGGGTGCAAGATCAAGGACCCCTGGGTGGCACAACATCACTAATGGAATGACATGTTGATGCCACTCTGCCCACACTGTATTAGACGCCTCATACATGATATGTTATGGTGGATGGTGTGGGATGCGTTGAACATGACCAAACTGCCTCAACACCCTCTTTGGAAGATAAGGCCGCATACCCATTCTGCACCTCATGAAGCCAAACAAAAGGAAATGTTGAGGGAAAGGCATAACACTCTTGTGGCGCTCATAAGGACACCAAACAAAAACATCCATCTAGAGGTCATCCAACTTCTCCTTGATCGGATGAGCTTGCTTGGTGCCTCATTTTGGCTTCCATCTACTGGCTACCGGGTCATCTAGAGCACCGGTCCCAAGCTCAAAGTAGCCAACAATGGGTAGATGTGCAAACGCCCAAGATTGTAAATAAACATCACCGAACAAATTAATTACAGTAATGAAGAAAATAAAAATACAAATAATCACAACTAAACAATTATTTACATACAAGGACTAACGTCATCTAGGTTGTTGATGTAGAGGAGGTAGGCAACATGGACGTGTATTGAGGAGGTAGCCCACACGTACGATCCTGACTAGACATACAGTGATATAGGTCTTCCAGCCACATCAACCTAACCCTAGCACCTACAATGGTCAAAGCTATAGCCTCTTCCTCTGTCGGAATGCCAAGGCGAGTCCTAAGCAGAACCTTCACGACCTCTCTAGTGAAGGTGAAAGGGACATGATCAATGGGTCTGCCTATCATAGGCAGGTGCAGGAGACATGACACATCATCCATAGTGATGATTATCTCTCCAACAAGCAAGTGGAAGGACGATGTCTCCTGGTGCCACCTCTCCACAAGGGCAACACATAAGGCCTTACTGTTGGCTTAGTGGGGAGTGGTAAGACCTGGCCATCGTGGCTGACCAACTTCATCTCTAGTCACGACTACCGAATCCATACATGACTAACATAATGCTCTCTGTAGATTAGATCACAACTAGATCTCCTCCAAATGGAGGTCCAATGGTCTTGTCAGATGCACATGCCATTGCCAATGGCTCTAGCTCTGGCTCTGCCACAAATGTCGTTGATCGCGTGCTATGCAGTCAACCTCTGATGCCTCTCTCCAAAATCCTCCCCTTGATGTTAGGGGCCCGCGCTACCATCAAAGGGATTATGTCTAGCCACATATGAAACATGTTTGGCCTGAGCCATCTGAAATTAAAGGGAAACAATTAAACCATTAATAAATAAAAAACACAAAATTAATTATTAAAAAAACTTTAAAAACCAAAAAAACCTACAATAGAATCGTGATTTTGTTTGTGTCGTTCAAAACCAAAAACCAAATAATGGAATCATGATTTTGTTGACTACAAAACCCCAGGAAAAAAAATACTATATCAGAAGTGGCTGGTAGAAAGGGAGAAAGGAAGGTTTCGTTTAGGTTAGGAAAGGAAGGTTTGGGTTAGGGAGGAGGAAGAAGAATGAGAAGGAAAAGGAAAAGGAAGAAGGAGAAGGAGAAAGGGATGGGTGAGTATGAGGAAGAAGGAAGAAGCAAGAATGAGAAGAGGAAGGGGAAGGGGAAAAAGGTGGCAGGAAGGGGAAAAGGGAAGAGGGAGGGGTGAGAAACTTTTAAGTTGGGGGTAGAAGGGTAATTTGATGGGGTGGAAGGGCCAATAGTAACCTCCTAATTTTTATTGGACAATTACTTTTTTCATTCCCCTTTTTATTTACATTCTCTCTTTTTTCAATTTTTCAAAATTTGTTTCTAATTTTTTTCACAATGGATGAATATTCCAAAATTAAAATTTTAAATATATTAAATATATCTTGCAAACTAATTTTTAGACAAGTTAAAATTTTAATACATTTTGAAAAATAGTTTTAAAAATTTTAACAATTTTTAAAATTATTTCTGGAATTCAATTTTGTGACATAAGGCACTTAACAAACATTCTCTCTCACACTATTCGGTCATGTGGCAGTACTGTTTGCTTATTGGAGTTGTGATGTTATTATATATACTTGTGTTGATTGGGGTTCGGGTGATGTGCCAATGGGTCTCAAAGTTAGTGGTTAGGGGTAATCCTTTAAGATTTGGTCCAATAATTGAATCGGTCGAGACATTGAGTTAATGGATCATTGGTTAAATTGAAAATTCATTAGTCAAATTGGAGTCTCATTAGTTGAACCAGTTTGATTTGGTATATATTAAAAAAAATATAACTAAGTAATTAACATAATTTAATCATTCAATACTCTAAATTTAAAATGATTGTCATTATAAAGTACCTAATATCCCAAATAATAATCATATTCGTGTCAAACCAAGTCCATAAATAAGTTGTAAACCCAAACAAACATTCAATGTCTTAAAAATAAACATAAATTCACACAAAAAACACAAAAAAAGTTCATAATTTTGTTTTTAAAAAAACAACACTTAGTTCAACCAAAACTTCACTCTAGTTCAACCGAAGACCTATTCTGGTTCAACAAAAGACCTCCTAGTTCAACCTGGGTCACACCAGTTCTAATGCAATTTTGATCCTTACAGTGAACCGAACTGGTGTGCCCACCGAGTTCGGTTCTTAAAACACTAGTTAGGGGCAAACAAGAGTCAAATTCAGTTAGGTTTGTCCAAACTCGCGACCCAACCCAATCACATTTTTCAGGTCTGTTTTTAGTGCCTTAACTGTCAAACCCAAACCGAATCAACTTGATCATGAAAGAGTTGGGTTAATCAAGTCCTAACATATAAAAAACCACGAAACCATCACGAAGAGGAAAAGAAACCAAGATAGGAAAAATGAAGGACGAACCCAAAACCCACCATGAAGAGGAAAATAAGGGACAAAATTGAGATAGGGAAAAACAAAGGATAAAATCAAGATATGGAAAAACAAAGGACGAACCCAAAACCCAAATCACAGCTTGGTCAAATTGAAAGGACAAAACCAATATAAGGAAAATAGAGGACAACCCCATAACCCAAATTATAGCTTGGTTGACGAATCCAAACCTAGAACGTAACTTGGTCGAGGTTGACAAACCCTGAACTGGTCGACAATGACAGTGTGGTGTAGGGAAGAGGCAGTGAGAAATCTTGGTTGACAAACCCAGAATGTAGCTTGGTCGAGATCAACGACGACAGTGTGGTGTGCTGCAATGTCCTTCCCATGCAAAGGGAATTGTGTAGAGAAATAGGAAATTGCCTTTAGTCTAGATGAGCTGCGTATATGCGATAAAAATTAACCATCTAAAATTTTTGGCCCTAAAAGAACAACAACCCGCAACTCAGTCAATTTTTGGCTGGCCTTTCTTTAGCATATATATATATATATATATATATTTACGGTTGGTAAATTATTTTTGCATCCTTATTTTAATTACTACAACCCTCTTATGATTTTTTGTAAAACATTATTTTCAAAATACTCTTACTCCAAAAATTTAAGCCCTATGTATCTCTCGTTTTGCACCATTATTTTTCTCTCACCCACTAACATACTAGATTGATAGTCGCCCTACATGATGCACCTTAAACTTTATTTTTCCAGTACACCAAAAGCTTTTAACTGTAAAGATACAATATAAAATTATATAAATACATTATCGTAAATATTAGATCACCTATAAAAATTCATGCGGTTCAACCAATAACCCACTGGTTCAACCATTGACTAGATGCCTTGATTGGGTCAATGTTTGGTTTGATTTTTAAAACAGTGGTCCTACACTATCTATTTTAGTTAATTCCAACATTTTTTCCTTATATTTACTAGAATCATGTTTTTGGAGTACATGGTGTGTTGATGATATACTCACGGATCTTGTGAAAAATGTGTAGATTCCTACACACGACATATACTAGAGGTGTTGGTGTTGATTTCCAGCAACACACTAGTCCATCTTTGAGTCATGCTATGGCATAACAACTTCTCATTCAAGTGTTAGAAGCAGTACAGGTTAAGGACACCCCTTCACACCCAAACACATACACGAATCTATGTAGCCCGCTTTAGATGTTTGTAGGAGGTCTTTAGGGTCCTTTGGTTCAAATTATTATGACATCAATGGAGTTAGTTGAGGAATTTATAGCATGCTTAATGGATAGGAGAAAAAATAAAGCTTTAAATTATAATGATATTTATTACATTAATTTTGTGTATATATTAAAAATATATGCTTGTTCTTATGCAAGACTGCATGAGTTGAAGGTAATCACTCATGGATGGGAAATGATCAGGTTTATCCTAGACAACAATTAAGTTTAGGCCATTTTTAAATAACATATAGGCTAGTGCCATTTTCACAATTTAACTAGTACATAAGGGGAAAAAATCTTTTTTTGTTGTTGTTACTTAGTGATGGTATAAGGACACTAGTTCTTTTCACCTCTTAGTTAGGAAGATGACCATCACTACTTTAGATGATGTATCATCTCTATTACATTATTTATCAAATTTTGAGGATTTTTTTGTTCCTATCCTTGGTCAGAAATGATTTATGCTTGGACTTAGTGAAGCTACTCAAGGTAATTAACCATTTCATGGGAATTTCAAAGATTCTCATGACTATAGGAGCACATGTGTATTTAAGTAAACTACGGGATGTGTACATGGTACAGTACAAGGCAAACACTTCGAGTATATATCAAAAGCTTTTCTGCTACATTTGGTAGGTTGCATGAATTTTTAAGCATGTTAATGTTGTTATATGCATGGACTTTTTAACAATTTTCTTACCATTGACTCTCACTAATTGAGATTCGAATATAATGACGATGCATCTTGTTCCTTGTAGCATTATGTTTTTTCATAATTTTTTATTAAGTGTTTTAATTAGATTGTAAGAGTAATTAAATTTTATTTGAGAGTCATAGTTGATTAATTAATTATGAAATGATGGGTTGTTATATTTATGCCTATATTAGGTATATATGTCATGTTGTATGTGTGTTTTGATGAGTTTTGGAGTGTTTAGACCTATGAGGATGAACTTTAAGTCATGAAAAAGGGGTGGGTGAGTTTAGTGAAGTGTGGGGGTTTGAAGACAAAGAAGTGAGAAAGTCATAAACTCCTCACAAAACCCTTGTAATTTTGAAACCTAAATCAAAATATCATTATATACTATTTTCTTCTTCTCCAAGAGAACCCTTTTCTTAGGAGCTTGAGTTTCGGTCCTCTTTTTGCAAAATGAAGCTTTTTTTCTCCTCTCCTTGTTGTTCTTTGGGTTGTTCTTAGTGTGATAAGAACCGTTCTTCTTCCTCCCTTTGTTCCATTTTTGTTTTCTCATAGAGCATCCATGGGAGTTCATGAAAAAGCTTGGTTTTTGGGGTTTTGATTTCATTTGTGGTTTTTTTTTGGGTTTGCGGTGATATTGCTGAGATGGACTTGTTGTCGAAGTGGAGGAAAGTGTTAGACTCAGGGGGAGCAAAAGAGTATCCATGAAGATGATGATCTTAGACAATAAGTTTAGGCTTTTTACATGCTAATTCAATTGAATGTCATTTGTAATTTGTGTATGATTTTGTCTAAGTTGATGCCTCCTATGATCCATTGCATAAATCTCTTTCATCATAGTATCATGAAAAAAATTCATGCTTTTGCATTCATGATTTTGCAAAGCAAAGTTTCTTAAAAAGCTTTTCTGAAACTCAAGTTTTTCATAACTTCATAAAAAGCTAAGTGTCCATGTTTCAAGTCTTGAGAAAAATGTTATCTCACTGGTTTAATCGATTACATGCCATTTTAATCAATTACATTGCTCACCAGTTTTTCCAAAAGCGTGAAAAACACTTTAATCGATTACTTAGGACTTGTAATCGATTACCAACTTGAATTAATTTATTACTTAAGTGATTTATTCGATTACTAGCAGTTATAACTATTTATCTATAAATAGTTGCTGCTTGTTTGCACTTGGAACAACGAATTTTGAAACCCATTCTTTTGAGAGAAAAGTTACTAAGTGCATTTCAGGGTATAACCCACATATCCTTTGTTTCAACAAACATCTAGAAACCTTTTGAGGATTTCCTTTTGGGAACTTGCTAAAGAGAAAGTTTCGGAGAGATTGTTTTGAAATTTCTATTCAACCTTTGGTTCAAGATTCTTTAATCATCTGCATAAATTTGCATTGGATCGCAGGTTGTATCTTTCCTTGTTACATTGTTGTATTTCTTTAAGAAATTTTGTGTTTGTAACTTGTGCAATAGCTTCTTAGAGTTTTTCTAGAATAGGTTTTCTAGAGGGAGAATAGAGAATGGTTATTTCTAAGTCTTGATCATAAAGGGTCTATAGGTGTTAGATGCCTTATGCTTAGTTTGTGATTGATTAAGAGTGGTTGTAAAACTTGTAAGAACAGATTGCATATAGTAAGATCCTAGCTTGTTGGTTAGGAAACTGGATGTAGCTTCTTTTGAATTGAGAAGTGAACCAGTATAAATTATGTGTTATTTTCTTCTTCTCTAATCTTTTCTTTGGGTTATTGATTATCATTCATTGGTTCAATTCTTTCATAATCAACAGAAGCAATCTTACTGTAACTGCATTTCATAAAGGTTGGAGGTTGATTGATCAAAGGCATTCTAAGTTTGATTTGTGATACGATCCATTAAACTCTGATTTTTAAAGCAATTTTTTAAAGGGGAAAGAAAAACCAATTCACCCCCCATCTAGGTTTGTGTGCTACTCATATTGTTTTCAGAAAGCTCTTCCCTTAGACCTAAAGTTCATCATTTTCTCATCCATCTTCAGAAAGCTCTATTTCGCTTCTATAGAGGTAAGGGTAACTTTATCCTTTTCTATGCTTAGGTTGTTGTGGATACGTTTCAAGGTTGATTGAAAATGAATCATGTTGTTAAAAATGAAAGTTTGAGCTTTTGAGAATTTGTATTTTGAATTTGGGATTTTTGATTAATTGATGAATATTAATGAAAAGTTCCAATTTGTAAAGAGTTTTAATGTTGTTTATGTATTAGAATTGGTAGAAAAGGGTTTGGGTTCGTTTCAGGATGATATGGAAGCCATGAGAAATGATTCTATAAAATTTTGAAATTCTTTTGAATTCACATCTGCTGATCTGTTTCACATCCACTAATAAGTTATATGTCCAATGATTTTGCATCCAATGACTACTTTCATGTCCATTGATCAATTTTGCATTCAGAGACCAGATTCACGTCCGGTGACCATTTTTGTGTCCACTGATCAGTTTCACGTCTAGTGACCAACTTTGTGTCCACTAATTAGTTTCACGTCCAATGATCAGATTCACGTCTAGTGACCAGACTTACGTCCACTGACTATTTCATGTCTAGCAACTAGTTCCGCATCCAGTGACTAGTTTCACGTCCACTAATTAGTTTCTAAACCAGTGACCAATTTCAAGTTCAATCACTAGTTTTGAGTCTAGTGATCAGATTTGAGTCCAATGATTAGTTTTGAGTCCAAAAAATCAGTTCTTGATGTGGATGTGATTTATGTTCGTTTTCCTTGTGTAAATTATTTGTTTTGAGATCTTAATGAATTTATGATGATATGAGACGCAGTTGAGATTGTGTTTTTTATGATTAGAGTTGACTTTGTGTTGAGATCATGAGATTCATATTCATATGACTTTTTGGTGAGTTGCTTGCAAGAATTTAAGGTGTTGGAATGTCTTGATATGTTTATTGAACAATATGTGGGTTCATAAGTGTGATGAACATATGAATGGTGAATCTAAGATATTATAACCTCTTACGGTGTTCAGATTGGTGAATGAATTTGTGATGACGAATTATATTGATTTGAATGATCATAGCATGCATGCATTGATGAATGGCATTGCATGTGAATAGGCATGTAAGTCGGGGGTGCTAAGAAGGCCTTAAACCTAGTGTTGGACATTGTCGTTGTGGTTAACGCCGAATGAGTCTATAGGATGGATGGGTGGGAAAATCCCTAAATAGTTTATGGTCTTTGCAAGCCTTGTCAAGGTAAGCCACTACCTATGCTCATCCATTTTTTTATAAAACCACACTTCCTTCGTAAGGTTAATACAAGTCTCCCCGAATGATCAGATCATAGAGTATGCCAATGTTAAGGGATGTGTTTGGGTCAACCATTCAAGAGGTGAAATCTTTTTGGAGTAAAAAGTCAACATGATATAACATAATAGATAGACATATGCATTGATAATTGTGACTTGGAAATGATTTGTTACTTGATGAGTTGTGGAAATACTATGTTATTTGATGATTGATGGACTGATGATGACAATGATATCTGATAATTGAACCTCTATGTAATGGTTCATGAACTGATGATTATTATGGGATGTTTTGTCATGAGAATTCTAAGACTTATGCTTTATGTATGATTTCTACATGTTATGTTATATATGTGATGATAATGGATCATGCTTTCATTGTTAAGTTTTATCCCTTATTATTGTGCTTGTTTTGGAAAGCTTACCCTTCCACTGTTGTATGTGTGGTTTGTGTCTGTGATTCTCTTGTATTTGACATACTTGGGGAGTAAATGGATAGGAGGTGATCTTATGCCTTTGGAGACTCCAAGGATATGTGTATCTAGATGTGAAGATATGTTATCTATTTTGTTTCGTCTTTAAAGTTATGTATAGTGTTGACCAACTTAGAGTTTATACAGTTTATCCTTATAGTGTGTTTAGGTTTACCCATACCCCTACTCACTACAGTGACTGCCTGTGCCAAGTCCGCTCTTGTGCACACCATTGCATACATGAGACTAATTCAGCACTTTCTGAATGTATTCCTTCTGACATAAGAAAAAATTCTTTTGGGCCTAATCATTGTTGATCTTTATGCCCAATTTTTTTTCCAGAAACTCCCTTATCTTTCATCTAAAATTCACTAATAAGTAGTGACTTTAGATTTTGAATTTCAAACTTGTCTTGAGATGCTATGACCATGTTTTCCACATAGAGTAGCATATATATGTGGGAACCATCCTCCACCTTACTATGGAAGACACATGAATCATAAGGATTCTTGTTGTACCATGAGAAATAATGAACTCATTGAATCTCTTGTACCACTGCCTTGGAGATTGCTTTAGCCCATAGAAAGACCTTTTTCAAGCTATAGACATAATTTTCCTTCCCTTGCACCCCAAAACCTTCTGGTTGTTGCATCAAGATGTCTTCCTCCAATCTTCCATGGAGAAATGTTTTTTTGACATCAAGTTGCTCTAACACCATGACCAGGGTTGCTAAAAGGGCTAGTAAAACACATATTGAAGTGTATCAAACTACTAAAGAGAAGATCCCATTATAGTCTACCATTATTTTTGACTGTAGCCTTTCGCTACCAGACATGCTTTATACATGATGATTTTGGACAACCCAGATTTCTTCTTGAAGATTCACTTGCACCCAACTACTTGTCTGCCTTTAGGTAATTCAACTAAATCCTAAGTTTGTTTTTTTTTTAAGGGATTTCATCTCTTCATTCATAGCCACCGTTCACTCTTCAGCTTCAGAATAGGAAATTTGCTTCTTGATAAATGGTTGGTTTGAATGAATCAATTTCTTCTGCTACTTGTAGCACATATGATAATATATCTTGAAAGCCGTATCTTTTAGGTGCTTTGATTTGTCTTTGAGACTTTTTAAGTGTTGTGGTTTTCAGCAGCTTCAGATGACTTTGACTCGTCTCATCAGACTCCTCAATTGGTGTTGAATTCTGATGGTGAGGTTGCATTTAAAGATCTTTATTAATCTCATTAGGTGCTTCAAACTACTTCTAATCACTAAAATTTCTAATTGTGGGGCTCATAAACTCCACCTACTTAGTGAGATCCTTAGCCTTACCAGAATCTTCTACAGATTTAGAATGCAGCATAGAGAGTTCATCAAAGATGACATCTCTACTCAAAATGACCTTTCTTTCTAACGGAAACCAAATTCTGAATCATTTAGCTCCATCTCCATAGCCCATAAAGACACCCTTCTTGGCTCTGGGCTTCATTTTACCTTCACTTACGTGAAAGTATGTTGGAAGTCCAAACACCTTCAGCATTGAGTATTCAACAGGTTTGCTAGACCATACCTCAATAGGGGTCTTCAAATCTATGGCAGTGGATGGGGAGCGATTCACGAGGTAGCATGTTGTGTTAACTGCCTTAGCCCAAAACCTCTTATTCAACCCTGAATTGGATAGCATGCATCTGGTCATTTTCAACAAGGTCTTGTTCATTCTTTTCGCTATTCCATTATGCTACAAAGTACAGTGTATAGTATGTTGTCTTACAATGCCTTCATCTTTACAGAATTCATTGAATTTTGTAGAATAGAATTCCAAGCCATTGTCAATCCTAAGACACTTCATTGTGTTCCCTGTTTAATTCCTCATAAGTATCGTCCAATGCTTGAAACATTTGAAAGCTTCAAATTTATGCTTCATCATGAATATCCATGTCATTCTGGAGTAATCATCAATGATGGAAGGATGTACCTTTCTCTTCCCAGCGATGAAACTCTTAGAGGCCCCTGACAGTCAAAATGAACGTAGTCCAATGTGGCCTTTGTAGTGTTCACAACCTTTGGGAATTTCATCCGATGTTGCTTCCCATAGACACAGTGCTCACAAAATTAAAGAGGTTCCACCTTGTAATTTCTAAGTAAACCTTGCTTGCTCAGAATTTCCTGTCCTTTTTCACTCATGTGGCCCAAACGCAGATGCCATCGAGAGTTATCATTGGATGAGCCATTGGACGCATGTCTCCTAGCTTATGAAATAATTAAAACAAAGCCTTGAAGGATGTATAGATTTCCTTGCTTGGTCCTCTACATTACCATAAACTTTCCTTTTCCTCTGATTTGCATAACAACACCTTCAACCTAACAAGAAAAACTTTTTGAATCCATGGGACCCATAGAGACTAGATTTTTCTTAAGCTCTGGAATATAACGATCATCGATCAAGGTTCTAACAATCTCATTATGCATTCTTATTTGTATAGAGCCTATACCGATTGTCTTACAAGGAGCATTGTTACCCATTAAAATATTAACACCAAACTTTTGTAAACAAGGATGAACACACACAATTAACCAAGAGGGGGGGGGGGGGGGGGGGGCTGAATTGGTTAAAACCTTAGACTTTAAAAAATTCTTTGAAAAATCAGCAGCGGAATTTAGATAGTATCATAAACTTTACTTTGTAAAAACTTCAGTTTTCAATCAATCAAGACTCACCCTTCACCTTAAGCAATTTCTAAAATTATTTCTCTTGACCTTGAAAGAGAATAGCCACAAGACAAGTTAGATTTAGATAACAAGATTTAGAAACAAGAATAACACCAAATCTATACTGGTTCACCCCTCAAATGAGAAGCTACATCCAATGTCTTCTAACCAAAACTGATTAGTGTTCTACTAAATCAAATCTGTTCTTTACAAGCTATTACAAGTGATTACCTTTATCAAATCTAGATAAAGAACCTGAAATCTAACACCCTATTAGACTTATAATCAGAAAGAACTTAAGAACACTCTCAGTTCTTTCCCTCTATAGAACACTACTCTAGAATAGCACATACAAAGATTAAAAGATACAAACCAAATCAATGTAAAAGTTCAACAAAGATACAACCTTATGATCCTCAGTAGATGAGTGAATGAGTTTCACCAATCAAATCCAAGTTGTATGAATGCAAATGATGAAAACCAACTCTCTTGAAAATTCTTGTTGAATCTTGTTTAAAGCATCATCATCAATGAAACATGTGTTCTTGTGATTTCAAACAAGATGTAAGACACTCAAAAAAATCCTTTTCTTGAACCTTGAAAGCTTTGGAATTATTGGGAAATTCGTAAACTCATATGACTTCTATATTTTCAAATGTTCAGACCTAATAGCTTTAAATAGAAAACAGATATAACAACATGTAATCAATTATTTTAACTGCTGTAATCGATTAATTTTCCAAGTAATCGATTAAAATGTTCTTGAGACAATCTGGAAAAATTTATGAACAATGTAATCAATTAAATCAAGTTATAATCGATTAAGGCGGTTAGTCTCACTTTTAAAACAAGCCTATGTAATCGATTACGATTGAGTGGTAATCAATTAAGGTAGTCCAACATGATTTGTGTTTTTGTACTGAGTAATCGATTACGACTTGCTTGTAATCGATTAAATGTTCTTCATGGTTTTTTAATAGATTACACAAGCTAGTAATTGATTAAGGCAGTGCACAAATGTTTTTCCAAAAACTTAAGCCAAGCAAACATGTAACCTTATATGCTTTTCTTAATTCATGAATGCATGTATGTGATAATGCTTATGCAATGCAAGGATCACAAGATAACCCTCTTTAACAACTTAACAAATTACAAATGGCTTCAATTGAGAGACATGTAAAAAGCTAAAACTCTCTTAAGCAAAGGGCTTCATCCTTGACTTGATCTTCTTCCCAGCTCCCCCTATGTCCAACAACTTTTTCTCATATGTTACAAACTAGCTTCTGTGTGGACAAATATGATAAGAACAACCTAAGTCTAATACCCATTGTTTAGAATGTTGTTGTTGTTGTTCAACAACAGCTAGAACCAAATCATTTTCAAATGAGGAGTTATTTTGGAAAATCTTTCTTTTGATGACTAGGTTCTCTATAGTAATTGCATATGTCTTTTAGATCAACCTTTCTCTTCTTTTATTCTTTTTTCCTTTATCAAAATTAGTCACTAATAATCCAGAAGCTAAGACTTCATCACCATTCCCATATGCTTTTAGTCAAATCTCTCTAGAATAGAGACTAGACTTGACTTCTTCAAGTGTAATGGAGTCCTTGCTAACACTAAGAGAACTTACAAAACTCTCATAGGAATTAGGGAGAGATGCTAATAGAATCATTGTCAGATCTTCATCTTCTATCTTGACATCAATGTCATGAACCGTAATTAGAACAAAGTTTATCTCATCAAGATGTTCTTTCAGTGGTGTACCTTCTCTCATTCGAAGGCCAAATAAACGTTGTTTTAGAAGCAACTTATTGCATATTGATTTAACCATGAAGAGTTTCTCCAGATTGAGCCATAGCACATAAGTGGTTTTCTCTTCAAAAACTTCATAACGAACTTCATCAAATAGTGACAAGAGAATCAGCGAGTGGGCATTTCCATTTTGCAACTCAAGTATTGAGTTATCAACCTTTAACGATTGATCAGAGAGAGGTGCCCAAATCCCCTGTTCTTTCAACAAGACATGCATCTTCATGCGCTAGAGGTTGAATCTTTTCTTCCCTATGAATTTGTCAATCTTGATTGTGTTGACCATCTTATTGGATCAAAGAGTTTTGAAGACTAGTCTTAGGATCTTTTGGTTTTATAATTTTGCAATGCCAAAAAAATTTCTAAAGATGTGACATTTGTATTATTATTTCTAGACTAAACATGTTGAGTGTTTTAGATTTAGTTCTCTTTATCCATGCTTAGTGGTTATTAGACATGAGAAGATATATGGATTGATCTTAAATTTTCTAAGAAGTAATAAGTTCAAACATTGTGTAATAGATTACCAAGTTTAAGTAATCAATTACAAAGTGTTAGAACAAGCAACAAAACTTACTTCTCATGAAATATTGGCAAGTGTTATCGAATTAATCGATTACTAGGTTTTGTAATCAATTATCCAAGTCAGATTCAAAAGAAGAAAGTGTGTGCAGCTTGAAATAATCGATTACCACATATTGCAATTAGATTGCGTCTGGAGACTTAGGAGCTCTTTGTGTTTTGAAATAATCGATTTTCACAGTTGATAATCGATTATTCCAAAAATCATAGAAGCTTGACAAGTTCTCTGTAAAACGAGATAATCAATTACCTCGATTACCACTTTTATGGGAATATAGAACAAGAGGGATTTGAATAAATTAATCGATTAAATTTTTTTTTCTGTCAAAATCTATATATACCCTCTCTTGTTCATTCTCATTAGTGACTCTAGATTAGATCTTATTTCTTTAAAATACTTTTTCAAAGTCATCTAAAGGAAATACTACATTTCAATGAGAGATTCATGATGATCAAGATTCGTTCATTCTTCATTATGGTTTGAGCATGGAAAGAAAGGCTTGAAGATATTGTGATATGCACATTCAGGTATATTCAATCTATTTCATTTTGTTTCTAGCTTTTGACCTTGATTAGGGTTGTCAAGGAGTTTATGTGAGTTGATAGGGTTTCAACTCCCGATCTTTCTCTTGTAGGGTTCAAGAAAAGAGTAGATTGTTAGGGAATTGCTTATGCATAGTGTTTGTACTTTGGTTGTCTAATAGTGGAATGTTCTAAGGGATCTTAGAAAAATTAGATGTAGGTCCTCTTGAGGACTGAACTATTATAAATTCTATATGTGATTCTATCTTTCTCTAAGCCTTGGTTTTGTGAATTAATCTTGATATTGGAATTGATATGTGTAGGCCATAAAACTCTGTTGTCTAAGGTTTTTAAATTAATTGGTTTATTGTGTTGTTAATCTTTTACAACAAGACTTTTGAGAAAGTCTTTATTTCATAAGGGGTTTGATTTTAATTGAATCTAAATAGTGATTAGGCAAAAGTTTTAAGAAGAATATATTCAACCCCCTTTCTAGATTCTCGACTAGTCCAACACATCTTTTTGATCAAATCTTGAAGATGTAGCATAAATAGAACAAACAAAATGATTTATCTATGATGACCTAAACCCACCACAAAATAGATGGGAAACTAATTTGAATCGAAGCTCTAGATACCAATTTGTTGGGTTTAAGATTCAAAAACATTAAACAAATAAAGAAGCAGATGCTAGTAGAAAAAGAAAGGTAACACAAGCAGAAGTTTATTGTGATTAAACAGAATTAACAATACAATGAAGATTGAGGTTCAAAGGCTCTCTCTAGCTTGCTTATTGCACCCTGCTAACTAACTTCTTTTATAGAAGTGTACATGTAACCAAAATAACAGAAAATGGTTAAAACTGTTAAATCAGTTACAACACAAAACAATGTTAATGAACCATCTAACAAACTAACTAATACTGGATTGGACACTCCACTAGACTCACTTCTATAGAGTAGTTAAGTAGAGGACCAATACAAAAGACAAACAGATCAGAGAACTAGACTAGATGACCCATGTCGTCATCCATCCACCTCTATTGTCCAACAATGGAAGACATTTCAAGTACAATATACAATAAAGCATGGGAAAAGTGTAAAGATAAGGGTTGGAGACTTATGTTTATGAAGATGCCATCATTTAGGAGAAAGGATTGGCTAGCATCTCTCGAGTAATAAATCATGAATAGTTAGTGACAAATTGTAACTTTACAAGGGGTTTGAAACAATTAGGCATGCTATGTTATTTTGTAAGACTAAATTTACTATGACATGTTGACATCTTTATGTTTTTAGTATTTGATTGCTAGTACATGTAATGTATGTGGTTGAATATGAATTCATGTTTATATTTTAATAATGTATTTGAATACTTTCTATTATTAGACTTGTTTAACTTCATAATTCACTTGAACAAGTTCTTAGTATGTTTATCTATGAACTAACAGATAGTTCTTAAAGTGAAAATAGTAATGATACAAGTGGTTCAAATGATACGGGGGATTTACTTATTGTTTCGTATTTGATGGAATATGAATTTTTTATTATAACTAAGACACCATGAAGGAATTCATTGTTAACTGGAGCTATGTATACACTGGAAACTATGCTTGTTCAGGAAGGTAGATGCCACCAAAATTTTAGAATGGCAAAGGACGTCTTTGTGAATTTTTGTAAAACTTTAAAAGATGTTGGAAATTTGAAAGGTAACAAAAAGGTAAAGTTAGAGGAAGCAGTTGCAATGTTATTGATCCTAGTGTGTCATAACATAGTGTGTCATAATGTAGAAGATAATCAAACAATTGAAATGTCACAAATTAGAGAGGCTATTGTTGATGAAATGTAGGAAAAAGATCATAGATCTTAAAGGCATTATTAAGTGCAAATGTTTTTTTTACACTCCATATATTTATTTTTCTATATGATGGTTGTTTTATTTAATATAAGATATTCACTATATTTATGAAAATATAACTTTAAACATATAAATCAAATAATGTAAGTCATTATATAGTTACTTTGCCAAAAATATAGTAACCTTCTTTCTTTCTTTCTTTTCATAAGTAGCATAGTGAATGAATGTAGAATAGATTCGAAAGATGTTTTCAACATTATAGGTGAACACTATTATAAGGGGTTGTCACAAACTTTTAATATTCAAATGAAAGATAGATCATGCACTCTATCATTATATAATGCAATTTATAGTTGTCATGTTTTTTATTAGCAAATATTAAATATGTTCGTCATAAAATATAATTTTTCTTTAGTAAAATGTTCAATGGTAAAAAAGTTATTAATATATTTTTGATTATTTTAAATTAAATGTACAATATTTTTTTATAAATTTTATTAGAGTAAATTACACTCGCACCCCCTGTATTTTGCTCAAATTTCACCTGATACCCCTCCATTTTTTCACATTACTTTTACCCCCCTCTATTAACACCGTTAATTAACGTCAATTGAAATATGTGAGCAGACAAAATTGTCCTTACATTTTAATTGTAAAATCCAAATTATCCCTTCCCAATTAGTTTCAGAATTTAGGATTCATGTTCAATTCCTCCTCACCATTCGTGAGTATTGTTCATCTTCCTCTTGTTGGAGAGTTCTTCTTCAGCATCTAGGAGGTGCGAGTTCCTCTTTCTATTACGACGTTCACGTTCCATTCCTCTCCACTGTTCTTATTCCAGTTCACGACGTTCATGAGCGCCTTCATTTTTCTTCCTCTTCGACGTTCACGAGCGCTCTGTTTCTCTTCCAGTTCCACGATTTCTGTTCACGCTGGGGTTATGCTTGTAAGTGACCACTGGACCTTGTATATAGGTTACTTCTTAAGATTATTTATTTAATTTTGATTGTTTATTGTTACCTATTTTTGAATGGGGTTTTAATGGATGACCAGTTTGGCACCACGTATGATTTTTAAAATCATTTGTTTATTATTGTTGATTAAAATAGTGTTGATGTTTGAGAGAACAGAAAACACAATGGATAAACGAGAAATCATTTGTTTATTATTGTTGATTAAAACATGTTGATGTTTGGGATCACATGAAACATAATAGATGAACTAAAAATCATTTGTTTATTATTGTTGATTAAAATAATGTTGATGTTTGGGACCATAGGAACACAATGGATGAACTGAAATACATAGAATACATGACTGTGTGAACAATATTACTAATGATTTAGACTTATCATCATGTTACCATTTTACTTTATGATTTTGTTCTACTGCTAGTGGTAAAATTCTCTCCTTAAGACTGATCATGATGTGCTAAAAATATTTGTTGAGAATCAAAAGTTAGTTCATATGTATGTTAGTAGAACAAAAGATGAGAAGAATGTTGTTAACACTGCGTACCAACAAAGTGAGTTCATGTCCAACAAAAAGTTTAGTTTACGTCAAACTACACAAAAAACAAAAAAGAAGCAAGAGTATTAAAATATTTTCAGGTTGAGAGGAAGATGAGGATATTTTAGACATAAATATTCATTAAAAGTCATGTGATCAATATATGCCTAATTTCTGTTAGATTATTAAACGATGTTTTGGAAGGAGGGGGTCTAGGTGTAATGTGAACTAAACAATTAAGGAGTTTTTTGTAGGGTGCAAAAAGGGAGGGATATCAAGTGAAATTTAAGCAAAACATAGGGAGTGCGAGTATAATTTACTCATTTTATTATGATAATTAATTAAATCAAACACATTTTTATTTTAAAAAATAGAAAATAAGATATCAAAACAAACACATTTTATAAATCTTGAAAATATAAAAATGAAAACAAGAAATGAAAATAGTCAAACCAAAAGCTACCTAGTAGGGTTGTTCAAAATAACCGGTTACGTAGGCTTGTCCTAACTTTTTTGGACCCATATCCTTTTAAAACTCATTTGAACGGATATGGGTTTTATCCATACCATATGAAGCGGGTTTGGGCAGTTATACACGAATATGGGGCCCTCTTTCTCTTAATTGGATATGCCCATATCTAAAATCCAAAATCCAAATCCAATCCGCTTCTTGATCTCTCAACCTTCGTCCGTCCCTGGCAGCTTGCTTCTCTCTCCCTCAATCATTCACACTCGATGGCTTGAAGAGTGAAGGCGACTCCCATCTGGTGAAGGCGAAGGACTTGTAAACGCCAATACTAGAATGTTAATTTCTTCTCTGCAATGGTCATATTAACCCACCTAGAAAATTAACAATACTAAAAAAATATGTTTTAAAGAGAAACAAATATAGAAGACATTCAGACTCGTCTAGCGTGCCTTAGGTCACGCATAGTGTGAAACTTTTATACACTTTCCATATTTCATTAGTTGTAGTTGAGATCAAGTAGGTGTAGGGTGGGATGGATGCACCGAATTCGGGTATTTTTTAAATTGACAAGCCACATGTCCGGATAATAAATAACATGTGTTATTATTTTTTTTATTGTCTGTGATTGGAGCTCGACCTGAGTTGATTCAGGAAAGTGAGGTTCACAAATTCTGACTCTTGTTCATACTTGTAAAAGTCAAACACATCTGTATTTATATTGGTACCAAAATACAAAGGCATCAAATCTAAAATTGCTAAAATTACAAATTGTTGAAACTGATTTATCTATTTTGTACTCAATGTTAACCATCAACGGTATCGCAACTACTACTATACGCCATTAACTTAGGGATTTCTTAAATCAGCCAACACTCATTGAAACAGATACCATTTGCGAATATGCACCGGGAAAACAAATTGACCAAACTTAAGACTCTGTAAATCAAACTTAATATGGCTAGTGCGGCGATTATTGTTCTAGATTAAGCGCCCACACCACGACGCACACTTCTACGATTACTATTCGACAAACGTAATGCAGACGTACTTAGAAATACGAAGTTTAATCGGTAACACTCACACCATGATCAGTCACTGTAAGTCAAACGGACATCGACTATGGCCTTACTATTTTGGATTTGGCAACCAAACGACTGACGCACACTGTGGATCTGTAGCAATTAAGGTTTGACAAAGGTGACGCTGGCTCACTTTGGATGTCAACTCGGGTAGAGCCTCCAAAAAATACCCAACTTTGGATATCAACTAGGACACGTGGCTCATCAGTTTCAAAAATACCCAAATTTGGTATATTCGCTCCACCCTACACCCACATGATTTTAGTCGTTACCTATTACTGATGGAATATCAAACGGTGTATAAAAGTTTTGCACCGTGCGTGACCTAAGCCACTTACACACTACGGAGCCTTGGTGTATCAATTTTTTTTAAAAAGCAATGTGTAACATAGAAACACAACTCAAGGTTAGATAAAATGAATAAAAACACATATAAGTATACACTTTTTATATTGATTTGTCTCTACCATTAAGACTATGTCTTTTCTTGACAGATTTTCCAAGTTCCACTATTAATATTGACAAGATTACAAGTATTCTTTTTCAAGCTACTTTTTGACTCAACCCTAAATAGTTTTACAATAGTTTCTTTAAGCTAATCACCCAAGTATTCTTTGTAGCAAAGTCTCTTCAGGATTTAATAAATCTCACAAATTTGTTTAAGGTTTAGGTGCACATTTGACTATCTATCGTCTTATAGACAAATTACAAGTTAAACTTTAAGTCTTACGCTCTCAAGATATACAAAGTATTTGGAAAGCCAAGATTCTAATTTAGAATAATTACAAAAAGTTTGAATGCTTAAGAATGTTTATTTGTGCTTTGGTTCACTTCTTTAACTTGAGCACTTCAAAACATCAACTATTTATAGGCTTCATTATAAAATAATCTTTGTGATTGTAATGATCTTCATCTTCTACTGATGAAGTTGTCCATTGGAGCATCCAGTGCATGTCATCAACTTGTCAAAATGATTTGATAAAGTAGCTTGCTATCAGGCCATTTTCATACTCCATATATTGTACATCTGAGGTTAAATAAACTTTTTGTTAAAACAGAATAATGCCACACAGATTTTAGAAAGAAAAAATGCTTATTGAATTCAAAACAGGTGTTGGTTTTATAACCTTACAAGATAGAAACTTAAGCAATAACTGAACCACGTTTTACATGACCTACAACGTGGTGACTAATTGATAAAAAATATCCTAACTCATATCTTCACATCTCTGAAGAATAGGACTTTATTTAACAAACTGATAAACCCAAAGAAAGCAAGTAACAATAAAAAACTAACTGACTATTAGTCTAACATTCCCTCCCTTAAACTATATGCATAAAAGCATTTAGTTTATCATTGAAGCTTCAACCATTCCCAACATATTCCAAAATTTTAAGAATTGTTCTAACTTCAGAGGCTTTGTCATTATGTCTACAACTTGTTCTTGATAATTATAGTAGCTTAACTCCACAACTTTGTCTCTTGCCAAATCTCTAAGAAAATGAAACCTTATATCAATATGCTTGCTTCTACCATGAAAAACCGGATTCTTGGACAACTTTATAGTAGAGCTATTGTCACATTGAATCACAGTACTCTTTGAAAATGATATGAATATCTCACAATTAACCAAGAGGGGGGGGGGGGTGAATTGGTTAAACCTTGGTAAATTAAAATTTCTTTAATCAAAAACAAAGTTCCGAGGATCTTTATCACTTTTCAAAACCAAGAAACTTTATTCAAACAAGTAGCTCAGCACCAAAGAATTCAATGAATCAAAACTTATATAATTGGTCAAGCAATTTAATCAGGAACACAATGAATATAATGAGTTAAGGGATAGAGAAGCAAAACACAATCAGTTTTATACTGGTTCACTTCAACACTAGAAGCTACATCCAGTTTTCTTCCAACCAACACTAGGTTAGAGTTCCACTATTATAATTTTCAGTTCTTACAATCACTTACAATGTCTCCATTTATCAACCCTAGATAAAGTACAGAAATCTAAAACCCTATTAGATTCTAAGAGACAAGAACCTGAGAACACTACTCAGTTCTTTCACCTAGAGAACCCTACTCTAGATACATGCAAGAACTCAATTACAATAGCCAATTCACAAAGAAAAATCAAAACAAAAATTACAACCAGATTAAGGAGAGAAATAACCTGATGATCCAATGATGCAATGCAAAATGAAATTACCAGCTCAGGTTGAATGATTACAAATCAAATAGCACAACTTTCCTTAATCTTGAAAAGGTTTCAAGCTCCAAGAATGACTCAAACACTCATGATTAAAGCACAATGGAGCAAGAAAGAATTTATCCCTTAGAAAACACTTAAGAATGCTCACAAGATTGTTTAAGCTCAGAAAATACAAATGGGTAATGTTCCACGAAGTTAGAAAAGCAACTGAGCCATGGTTCTATTTATAACAGATTTTTATAACTGCTTGTAATCGATTAAATCACCATTTTAATCGATTAAAACACTTATGTAATTGATTAAGTCACCACTTTAATCGATTAAAGTGTTCAAGAGTTTTCTGGGTTTGAGCAACGAGCAAATTAATCGATTAATATGAGCTGTAATCGATTATTCCAGTAGCACTGTGTTTTCTAAAAGACTTGAGTAATCGATTACGAAATGTGGTAATCGATTATGCCAGTGCAGCAAGATTTTCTCAAAACATTGTGTAATCGATTACGAGTTCTGGTAATCGATTATTCTAGTGAAACTTGCTTTTCGCAAAGGCTATGTAATCGATTACGAGAAATGGTAATCGATTATGCCTATGCAATCTTAAAATCATATATAGCCATGTAATCGATTACTACTTATTAATAATTGATTAAAACGTTCAACAAGAGAGTTTACATGAAAACGAAGGTTAAATAATTGATTATTTCGATAGGTAATCGATTATATTGTGCTTGAAAGCTTTCCAGAATTGACTAAGAACAAACTAATCGATTACGGACTTTAAGGTAATCGATTACATCAGTGTAAAGTGCATTTTCCCAAAAACCTTTGAATCAGTTTAAAACACTTAGTCAAATTGCCAAAGTCTTGTGATTTTTATGAAACCAATTAGGTTAATTATGGATTAAATGAATGCAATGCACTTGGATCACCAGAATTGTTTTTCTCTTATACTTTTCACACTAAATTATCTTCAAGGCATCCATTGCATGTTGCAAGGTCAAAACCAATGCTTGAATCAAAGTTCCTTTGCATTCTTTAAGTAGCTCCCCCTGAATCCAACAATCTCCCCCTTTTTGGCTTTGAACATGCCAAATCTTCAATTGATTTCCAGTTGGTTTTGAAGTTAATTGAGGAGTCATATTGGGAAAAGCTTGAGCTTCATAAACCTGAAAAATTTCCATTTCTTTTGCCAAGAACAAGTGTTAAAAGCATCTGTGATTCATTCAGCATTCATTTACATGTTTTATGTTCTTAATAGGTTCATTTTAAGTACTCAGCTCCCCTTAAATTTCACAATCCATTCAACTCGAAATTTGGGCAAAATTTTGAACAAAAAACAGGGATAAATAGAGTAGTATGCAGAGCTTGTCCAAAATCAATCATTTCTCCCCTGATGTGTTGCAAACACATCTAGTTTTTAGTATAATTTTAGGATAAG